>CM062807.1:1002181588-1003381588 GCA_031772625.1 Pinus tabuliformis | reverse complement strand
TGCATTGGCAGGCATTTCTTCCCCTCAAACTCTCAAAATCAGGGGTTTTCTTAAACATCGCCCAGTAGTAGTCTTGATTGATAGTGGAAGTACCCATAATTTCATCCATCAAAAGATTGCTGAAGCAGCGCATTGTTTTGTCCGTGCAGTTTCTAACTTCCAAGTCCAAATTGCAGATGGGGGCACAATGAAATGTGAAGGCCGCTATGAAAATGTCAAACTTCAAATGGGGGATTATCAGTTGAAAACCCACATGTTTGCAATACACATGGGGGGTTGCGACATTGTCCTAGGCGCGGAATGGCTCCGCACTCTGGGGCCAATCACAATGGATTTCCAGGAGTTATATATGAGTTTTAAGCAGAACAACTCCACACATACCCTCCGTGGGCTACAGGCGGGAGCCCCCTCTATCATCAGCTCGCATAGGATGGAAAAATTATTAAAAAAGGGCCATCATGGAGTGGTAGCTCAATTTAATGCCATCCAGGTAGTCGAAACCATGTCTCTACCAATTCATCCTGAGATGTAACAGATTTTAAATAAACATCAGACGGTCTTTGATAAGCCTCATGAGCTTCCACCCTCGCGAGGGGAACATGATCATAGTATCACATTGGTTCCAGGGGCCCAACCCCCAAATGTGCGGCCATACAGATATCCGTTCACCCAAAAGAATGAAATAGAAAAAATCATCAAGGAATTGTTGGAAGCAGGTGTCATTCGTCCCAGCATTAGTCCTTATTCATCCCCAGTGGTCATGGTCCTCAAGAAAGATGGGGAGTGGCGGATGTGTCCCGACTTCAGGGCCCTCAATAAGTTGACAGTCAAAGATAAATTTCCCATCCCGGTGGTTGACGATTTGCTGGACGAACTCAATGGGGCTCAATTCTTCACTAAGTTGGACCTTCGCTCAGGCTACCACCAAATTCGCATGAAGGAAGTCGACATTCCCAAGACGGCTTTCAGAACTCATGAAGGCCATTACGAGTTTCTGGTCATGCCATTTGGTCTCTGTAATGCCCCCTCTACTTTTCAGAGCCTTATGAATCACCTCCTCAAACCATATCTCCGAAAATTTGTCCTGGTCTTCTTCGATGACATCCTCATCTATAGTGGCACTTGGGCGGCACATCTTTGGCATGTAGATCTACTCTTGCAACTGCTCCGCCAACATAAATTATTTGTCAAGATGTCTAAGTGTTCGTTTGGCATGGAAGAAGTTGAGTATTTGGGCCACATTGTGGGGCGTGAAGGTGTCAAGGTGGACCCCAAAAAGATCTAGGCAATGGAAGAATGGCCTCAACCTAAGACCTTGAAGAGCTTGAGAGGATTTTTGGGTCTAACAGGCTATTATCATAAATTTGTCCGCAACTATGGCCGCATAGCAAAGCCCCTCACTCAACTCCTAAAGAAAAATTCCTTCTTCTGGAACGAGGAAGCACAACAGGCATTTACCGCTCTCAAAAACGCCATGTGTTCCACTCCCGTCTTAGCACTACCTGACTTCACCAAATCCTTTGTCATTGAATGTGATGCTTCGGGTACAGGTATTGGAGCGGTCTTAATGCAGGAAGGGCGACCATTGGCCTTCACCAGCCAACAACTCAGTGGGAGGAATCTGGGCCAATCTACCTACGAGAAGGAAATGATGGCCATGTTACATGCAGTCGAGACCTGGCGACCTTACTTATTGGGGTGACGTTTCCAAATCTGCACAGATCATCACAGTCTTAAATATTTTTTGGAGCAACGCCTATCCTCCCCACAACAAAATAAATGGTTAGCCAAAATGCTGGGATATGATTATGAGATCATTTACAAAAAAGGGAAAGACAACAGTGTAGCAGATGCATTGTCGCGCCAATTTGAGGAGGAAAGTACTCTGCTCGCAATTTCCCTCCCCATTCCAGACTGGATTGAAGAGGCTCGCAGGGAATGGTTTTCACACACAGAGCTCTCCCAACTCATTTCTCAATTGCAGGTAGATCCTAATTCCTGCAAGGGCTACTCGTGGCAGAATGATATTCTTCGCTACAAGGACAGAGTTGTAATATCACCAACATCTACCCTCAAAAGTCGCCTTTTGGCAGAATTGCACTCATCTCCCATTGCAGGACATTCGGGGTTTCAGAAGACGTATGCTCGCACCAGAAGATCATTCTTTTGGACAGGCATGAAAAAGGATGTCCTTACTTTCGTAGCGGAATGTGATGTCTGTCAACGCCACAAAGGGGAAACTGTCAACACACCAGGCACCTTACAACCATTGCCCATTCCGGCCTCAATTTGGACGGAGGTTTCTATGGATTTCATTACAGGTCTTCCAAAGTCAGGAAATAAGTCAGTCGTCATGGTGGTTGTGGATCGACTGTCGAAGTATGCTCATTTTTGCGCCCTACCCCACCCGTTTACACCTACCTTGGTTGCTCAAACTTTCATGGATCAGATCTTCAAATTACATGGCATGCCCACTTCTATAGTGTCCGACCGCGACCCGATCTTCACCATCAATTTTTGGCAGGAACTCTTCAGAATACAAGGCACTCAACTCAAACTCAGTACTTCATATCATCCGCAAACAGATGGTCAAACCGAAGCCGTCAACAAATGTCTAGAAACCTACCTTAGGTGTTTCACTTCAGAAAAGCAACACCTTTGGGCACAGTGGTTACCTCTGGTGGAATGGTGGTATAACACCAACTATCATGCCACCACCAAAATGACTCCCTATGAAGCAGTCTATGGTCAACGTCCGCCTTCCCCTACTTCTTATCTCAAGGGATGCTCCAAAGTACAAGCAGTGGATCAACTCCTACAACACCGCGCAACCATGCTCGCCCATCTTCGCGAGAATCTTCATCAAGCTCAGAACCGCATGAAGCAACAGGCCGACCAACATCGCTCAGAGCGCCAATTTCAAGAAGGGGATCAGGTCTTTTTGAGGCTGCAACCATATACACAAACATCACTCAAAGATAAGGGTTGTCAAAAGCTCGCTCCAAAATTCTATGGACCATACCAAGTACTTCAGCGCATTGGAGAAGTGGCTTACAAGTTGGCTTTGCCCCCTACGGCAAAAATCCATCCAGTTTTCCATGTATCGTGCCTCAAGAAAGTGATTGGGAACAATTGCAGAGTTCAAACCAGTCTACCTGAATTAGACGAAGAAGGGTCCATCTGGCTTCAACCCGAACAGGTTCTAGACACACGAGACAAGCACCTGCGCGGCCGCATGATTAAGGAGGTCCTCGTCAGATGGAAAGACACCTCTCCGGAAGATGCAACTTGGGAACCAGCCACTATTCTTCAGCAGTTTCCGCAGCTTCAGCCTTGAGGACAAGGCTAGTCTTAAGGGGGAGGGCATGTTAGGGTCCCACCCTAACCCCCTTATTTATGTCATGGGATCACGTCATAGTCAAGAGTCAATAAAGCCCATATTAATATTTGTAAGTGGTTAACCCGCAATTAATGACGAGACCACAGTTAGTTGCAAATGGGCGGTAGTATTAGATAGATGGTATTAATAAAACCCACGGTATTGGCCCGTGGTATTGCATGTATGAGTCATATATAAAGGATAGAGACTCCCTGCGAGGAGTATCGTGTCTTGTTTTTGTAATCGAGCTCTGCTCTATTGGAGGTTGCCCCCTCGAAGAGGCCTGTGAACATTTCTCTCTGAATAATAAAATCATTGCTATTCTGTGTTCTGGGTATCTTTTCTTCGCATATTCTATGTTCTGGGTATCTTTTCTTCGCATATTCTGTGTTTGGGTATTACTTTGCAGGTTAAGAGCATAACAAGTGGTATCAGAGCTATATTTACATATCAGATCCACAACAACATCCACTTGCCAAGTGTCCTTTGAGGGAGAAGCATATGGGAGCCCCAATGCCAGCTTTCTCAAAAGGTCATAGGAGCCATGGTTAGGGAATTAAGTTAAGAGAGTCCTTCCAAATATCTTATAATATGCCTTTTGCTTTGCTTATAGTCAAGTTTGCTAATGTATCGACCCTGATGTTTTTTGATGTAAGACATGAAAAGATTGGAATCATGAGATTGAGACCACAGTTAGATGGATCCTTTTGAAACTATTTCTAAGTTTGGAGTCTCAAGGAAGAGAACTTGAGTGAAAATGTTTAATAATTAGGGTCGAGCCTCTAACTATAATTAGTTTGCTAAAGCTCTTTCCAATTGCCTGATTTGTTCCTTGCAACAATGCATATGACTCCACTTGATTATTATATGATTTTCCTAGGCTCCATGAATAGGATAATTCTTCATTTCCTTGAGGGTGTTGTCATGACTCAAAATCGACATAGTTTTACTGTGAGTCTTCTTCCTTTTTGACCCTTTATAACACCTATTTTGACAGAGTAATGTCACCCTCTCATGCCTTTTATACAAGGTAACTTATTGATATTATATATTTATTCCAATGTTTTAGCATGATTAGGAAACTTAATTAGAGGTTTTATGCTACTAATGATCATTTTGAGCAAATTTGATAACCTGCACGAGTTCCAGTAAACAACCTCTAAGTTTGTGTTGGTTCCACTACTTATAGATAGAAAGGGAAACATAGGTTTTCTTCTACACATCGCTAATATGCTTTGGTATCCATCAGATCAAGTTAAGGGTCATTACACAGTGCGGCTGCCATCGATCAAACTCGCATTGAACAAACCCAAAATTTGGGAATAGGAACACAACCCTTTGGCTTGATAGTTTGCTTTTCCAAATTGTGCACAAAAAACTAGTGTGTAGTTGAAAGGGTTGAATCATTGTCTTTAATTGGATGCGGAATCCACTAGTGTTTTCATTTCTCAGCTCTTGTTGAGGTTGTCATTGTGATTGATGAGTGAGATAAGGGATCCCTTGGATCCATGTGATTTCTCCCCCTTCTCATGTAACTATATAAATTTGACCCTCCGTGCATCACACAAGAGGAATGTGGAGGATAGGAGAATAGATCGATTATACTTGTATTTTGCCTTAGATTGACTTACTGCTAAGGTTTGCTACACTAATTGACATGTAATTCATTGGGATTGAGCTAATACAAATGCAGTGCATTGGTGTTGTTTTATATATGGTTCATGTGAAAACTTTATGTCTAGTTTAGATATTTGAGGTAGGTGATGTAGTTGGTTGTGAAGGCCGATTAATCCAACCACATCTGCCATGCAATTTCACTGTATATTATATATTTAAATGCATGTGGTAATACTTTGTTTTGAATATCTTGTTTTGGTTCAATTCATGATGTATATGTTTGTGTATATCACTTCTCACATTTCTATTATGTATTTTTATATGCATGTTATATGTTATTCATCACGTTTTTATCTCATATATGTATTGGTGAGCCCTGGTATTTCACCAAGAGTGTTGCAACTCCCAAGGGCTCCTCAACTTAAATTATCAACCCAGGGTTCGTACAAACTTAGAGGTGACAATGTTGTATGCACAATAGGTTAAGTTCTACTCATGCCACCCTTAGTCATGACATCAAATCAAGGTGTTCAGAGACCATTCCTCCAACTTAACTACAATGACAACTCCCGATGAAACTAATTTTAACTAGGAAAGTGAAAATGTCATTCATTCAACTTATAGATGTTAATTAACATTACATGAGAAAAAAGGGTAGTCTACTTGCAGAAGTGAAGCTACTCTATTTTTCACATTTCATCAAATCAATAATCTACTTGCATGTATCATTGATCTACTTTACAATTGCTTGAAAATAAAAAAAATTTAACGTGTAACATGCTTGTGAATTAAAACAACTAATTCTACTCTATTTTGCAGTGAGGAAAAGAGGAGGTTGGAGTGGTCTAAGAGCTTCTCTAGATCATCAAATGACAAGTTGGGGGTCATTATTAATCTAAACCAAGATAAGGTTGAAGTGAGGAGCAAAAAAGGTAGATGAAAATGGTGCTATAGGCTAGTTACAGGTGCTGCTACAGGAGGTCATGTATTGCTACAGGAGAGGTTTCGAGAGTCCTTTGAGGGTGGAGATGGTCTCTTGAGGGAAACAAGAGATGGATGAAGGTAGGAGGGAGTGAATGAAGTTTGGAGAAACCTCCTAGCCAAGCAGCTATTGGAGGTATGTCTTGCACCAAGATGGATGCTCACGACGTCTCTAATTGCCTAAACAAAATGACTGTGGAAACAAAGTTTGAGAGAAGTGTGAGAGGTAAAGGGAGAATATGGAAAAGTCCAAGTGGATATGAAAGATTTGTCCACCCTTGCAGGTTAGCACAACCCTTCAACTAGCCCACTACATGCATTAAATGATCAATAACCCAGTGACATAATTTTTCATGGAAAAGATGAGTTGAATTTAACTACAACCTTATTTTATTTTGAAATGATACTCTAATCACTGAACTAACTCCTAGGTTGCATAAAGTAAATATGGAAAATGATAACTAACATCTACCTATTTCCAATAAATCATAAACAAATATTTTTGGATTGGCATTGTGAATCTTTCCCACCACTTTTCCCAAAAGAGAGGTGATAAGGAAGCTTGCAATCACAAGTTTTTATAGTTTAACATCTATTGCAAAAAAAGAAAGACATGAAATGCTTGGAAACAATAACAAGACAGAAATACAGAAGAGGGACTAAAGCCTCTGGGTTGGGCCCAAACCCAAGGGTTTCATCTCTCTAGAACTAGCTCAGATGTAACTCAATAACAAACTTCTCATTAGCAGAAAATAGTAGTCTCATACATCACATGAAAGTTAACAATAACAAGGTCAAGCCCTGGGCTCAATAGCTACTCCTAGTTGAATAAAAATTCAAATCCTAATGAGCCTTTCAACTTGTTTATTTATACAGAAAGACATCTGATAACAACTCCCTTGAAAATATGAGTGATTCCCTCCTCGATCTCAAAAATTGTGGATCTTGTCCTCCTTGAGCTTCTCATGCACTTGGAGTTACTTGGTTGTCAATGAATTTGAGCTTGTGAGTGAGGATTTGGTGATCTCAAGCCAAGTTAGAGAGTTAAGGAGGTGGACAAGCCTCCCTAGATTCCCTCCTAGTTGTCTCCATCAAGCCCCTGCATAGTAAATGCCTAAAAAATGCTTCTTTTTCCTGCAATTTAATCACATTAGGCCACATACTATGACAAACACCTTTTACTCTTCTTACTAAGCATATTATAACAAAAAATGTGAATTAATGTGAGAAAATGATAGTTTTAAGGTTGGAGGATAGCATAATGAACTTTAAGATATACCTATTGATGGGACTCATCGTGTATTAATGTGATAACGTTTTCTTTGTTGTTGGTATCCAATATTATTTGGGTTAATATTGTTTTTCATAATTGTGTATGCTAATGTTGTGTGTGTTGCAGGTATACAAAAATAGAACCATCCCCTTGCCCAAAATTAATTATAAATTCACATCACTAGTCTATGTATGAGCTCATGAAATTGAACCTTTTCTAGGCCTCTCTTTTCCATGCAAAAGTAGTCGAGTTTCATTTTTTTGTGTAGTTTGGTGTGTTAATATAAAATTCATTGATTTTTACAACTTTACTTGGGAATTGCAAAGTGTGAAGAGCGTGCACTGAGGGAAATGTAGGGCTTTGCTTCCCACCTAGTTGTACACTGATTGTTTGGTCTAGTTAGTGTGATAGACAAGGTCTTGTCAATCAAGGAAATCATAAGCAACCCCAATGGTCTTATTAAACTTGGAATTATTTGCCTTTCCCCATCTTTGCTTATGTTTTTTATCCTAAATGTGTGTTACAGGGAAAAGTGTCTATATAGAACTGCTCTATCCCACTAAGGTGTGACAGCTGCCTTAGAAACAAACAAAGAAAAGCTACTTTCGTTTTTCCTTTATGAATTATAGATAGAGAGGAACAGAAAGACCAACCTCTGTCTTGCGCTAATCTCCTGATTTGGTCCCTCTCTTCTTTGATAGTCTTCAGCTACCTGCTCCCTTACACACCCAGCTTCACAAAGCACCTGTAAGATCACAGAAGCATAGAACTATACAAAGACATGGATCTATAATCATAAACAATCTAGGATCAGATGTAAATTGACCATACAAATGTAGCAAGCATCAATGACACAAAAGCATGGAGGAAAACTTGAATAGCTTTTATTGATAAACAAGAAAAGAGCCAAGAGGAGTTACAACCAGTTGTTCTGACCCAGCATCAACCTCCCAGCAAAGAAGCCCCTCTTCACCTCAAACAAAGCTTAGATCACCCAACAATCTGATGTTTGTCTCAAGAAACCAACATAAATTCCTTACAATATGCAAAATTCCAGCCTCTGGATCTCTGGGATGAGGGATCCATATATAGATGTTTGTAATGGAGATGGGTTAGCTCAAGATTTGATTAGTGTCTTCCCTCTGATAGTTCTTGCTTCCACTTGGAGATTGATGGTCTCTTACTCATCCTTGGTCGAATTCCGTGAGGCAAGTGTCACAGGAGAAGATTCTGGAAGCTTCCATTGCCTCTCCACCTCGTGGAATGACACTGCCATTTGTCATTTCTCGCCCATCGCACCCCATAGAAGGGATTTTTGAAATGTAACGCACCCACACAGTGTATTTAGGTGAGATGCAATGCACTTAGCTAGTGGAGCAGCTGAAATGATCCTGTTTTGACCAATTCTGAGCAGTTTTTCATGGAGAACTTCTGGGAGAAGCTGTGATCTGTTGACCTTGTTCCTTTAGGGGTTAGAACAACACTTTTAGGGACTTAGGAGCCTTTGGTTTATGGACATTTCATGCTTGGGGTTGTAGGGCCCAAAAATGTCTATAACAGTTGCCCCCTAAAGCATGAGGTCGTTAATCTTTTGATGTCGGGTGAAATGCTTTATTATGAGGATCCGAAGTTCTTTCAATGCTGGGAGGAGACCTGTAATAAGATACACTACAATACATTATCTTCATAATATTTCATGATCTAGCTGAGGCGGGCATTCCCATGCTTAGCTTTATAAATTCATTTTCATGTACATAGGACAGACAATCGTCTGAGTTTAGACTGATGATTCTGATAGAGCCATCATCCCTTTGATTGGATGATTATCTGTGCAGCAATGATGTACATTTGATGTCTTTATTTTCCCTGAATATATATCATAGCCCGGATGGATGAAACTAGATCCGGGGTCTTCAATCTTGTTCGATCTTCACTCGGAGTACAAGTCGATCCATGTGAGAAATGTTCTGAAGTCGAACATGGAAAGACATCACTTGATTACCAGCCAATGATGTAAACTGTTAACAAGCGCGAGAGGAATCACCGATAATGATAATGACCCTCAAGGTACTGCAGTACAATTTACGTGGTGTGAATAAAGGACTTGGCGTCGAACACCACGCAAAATCTTTCGGTTGAAGGCCATTGATGTAAACCTGTCACCGGAAGTGAGAAACTTGCCATTGAGGCATGCAAGCTTCAAAGTACTGAATGGGGTGTTCCTAGATCAACTTCCTGGATAATGAGCTGATGTCGACAAGAAGTGATCTGTCATAGGAGGGCCTTAATGAATCCCACATCAATGGCACAGAACGGAGCAAATGATTTTAATGGAGGTGAAAACGATCTGGTGATATAAGGTTCAGGGTGGCGGTCATGAAAGAATGGAGTATAATGTATGGTAGTGGGTGAGACACAGGTGAATTCTCTGAATGACTCCTCTTGAACATATCGGTGACACTGTTGTGATGGATTGGTAGCATTAACCCCAAATGTGGATGGTATGATGGGACCATGGTGATGTGATCGGTGAATGAAACAACCCAACCCGACTCGGACACGGAGTGGAAGCGTCATGTTCAAGAGCGACTTGCTACCAACACAGTTTCTTCAAGTTTTCTTCCCAATTTTCCCCAGTCATTGCTGACCAGTACCTCTTTATTTTTGTCAAGCTTGAGGAGGATAACATATGCTTGTTCTATAATTTGCCCTTCGCGCAAACCCATTGATATGTTTTAATGAGCCTAGCGATAGTGAAACTCGTTCTCATCTATAGACAAGTTTGTCGCTATTATACTTTTAACGAGTTTAACGAAAAAGATAACTCGATCCTTTTCAATTTTAGAGAGTCTGAAAAGGAACGTAAAGGTAACTCCAAAATTCCTTTTTCGTCATCTAATCCCTTAAGTCCGAAAAAGTATAAAACAATACAGAAGGGATGAATTTTCGATACTTTTAACGAGCCGAACAAAACAAGCGCTTGATCTTTTTGTGTAATAATCCCTCAGGTCCAAAAAGATTAAAATTTAGAGGAGGGATAGCACTTCCTGTCCCTTTAACGAGCTGGAGAGGCCAATGGCTCGGCAATCTTTTCATATTTTACGAGTCAGTTGAAAATAGCTTAAAGGAGACTTGTCTTTTGAGGAACGAGTGATAAAAAGGGTAGCAGCTGATTCCAGGTAAGGTTTGGAATTTTCCAATCACGGCAGTGTCACAAGGATGGCTAGTGAGATCACTCTTCGCAGCTGTTCCTCAAAATGGGTAAACAATCAAATGGGGGTGAATGATCGGCCAATGAAAAAGTGGAGGTAACGGTGCAAACACGACCAAGGCTTTAATGGCTGAAGTACTACATTCACGATGGTTATTTACCGGTGAATAGTTCATTTTTTAACGAGCTTAAAAGCGGGGGGAAACATTTGCTCATGGCTTATGTTTATTTTTTAACGAGCTTGAACTATGTGCTAAAGCTGCTCGATTAATCCAGTCGTGTGATAGGAATGTCTCATATAAAAACGACAACTTTTAGAGTTTTGCCCCACATCCTTTCTTTATGCAAGTTAGGAAACGACCAATCCTACGAGTTTAAAGGGTTAGAGGACCTACAAATTTAAAAAAATAAATAGTCGCTCTTCGCTTGCATGCCAAAATGCTTGCATGCCCCCAGGTATAAAACAGAGTTTCAAGGTTACCCCTTCTTTAGTCCATTAAAACATTTGTTTTACCGAGAGAGGCCTACCTCTTACAAGTTACCAAAGATTGTTCTATTTACGGCGTAAACAAAACACCTCTTCGGCGATGTCTACCGAGATAAACAAAGGTGAGCGGCGATGCCCGCCAACTCACATAACTTTGACAAGAGGATCTTATTCCAGTCCAAATCCCTCTTCCAATCACGGACGGGAGTACGAAGGTCATATACTCTCGCGGAAACCTACCCTATACCCGAGGTTTTCTTGCCGAAGTAGACCAGGGTGCATGCCCCCTGGGTTTCAGTCATGTCCCTCGAATCACTCGCGCTCATTGGGTGGACGGACTGGGGATTGAGACATTTCTTGCGTGAAAAGACCATTCAGGGATGGTATATGACTATTTGCTATGAGTGATCCGGGAAATGAAAGCTGGTCTACGAGCTTGACCATTCTTCCTTCGTGCGGAAAACACATCACTCTAAAGAGTGATGAGACAATGGCTCTCACGCAATAAATATAGTCTCGTCCAAGGAGTAGATTGTAATCCAGGGGTCCTTGAACTACCATTACGTTCATGTGAATGGTTTTCCCTCTCAATGTTATGGGCACATTGGGAAGGATCCCTAATGGTCGACTGGTTCCTTTATCAAAACCTGTTAGATTTCTCATCTCAGGCAAAAGCGATGGCGAACCAAGCGCTTTCCAAGCAGTTGAGGAAAGGATACTCACAGAAGCCCCCTCATCTATGATGGTACCAGCCATAACCATTCTATATATTTGAACAATGATTTAGAATGGTATACTAGCTGGTAAACGGGGTCTGCCTAGTTGATTCCAGTCGAAGGAGACAACTAGGTTGCTTGGAGGTGGGACCGAATAGATGGCCGTGTACGACTCTGACGAACTTCCTTCCTGCGGTAAAGGAACGGGTAAATTGCCCCCATGTTCGTTGGAGTCTGTGCTTATGAAAAGAATTTGGACGGTGTCATCCTTGTTCTCTTCAGTGATTGTATCATCTGAAGATGGAACCTCTGAAGGCAAGACCAGGTCAACTGCCGCCTCGACCTTTTGACTTTCGTCTGGTATGGGTTCAGATTGTTTATCTTCAATGATAGATGCTTCGGCTGACCACCTGAGTGGGCCAGCCGGATTTTCAACTAGTGACGGACTCGGCAAGAGTTTTTTATATCCAGGAGGAAGTCGTAACGGTGAAACCGGACGATCGTCCAAAACTCTTTTAGCTTCGTCTAAGAAGGGAAAACGGTGGACGGCATGATCGCCTTCGCACAGTTTACAAGGAAATCTATATTTTCCTTTTTGTCCTGGGGCTTCACTTTCACTAGTTGATGGTGTGTTTTCAACATGACCCTCAGAGGTTGACGACACCGGGTTGTGCAAACGAGGAGACCAGTCCCTTAAGATCCGAGGGATGCAAGGACAATCTCTGTGATAGTGGTCTCCTTTGCAAATGACACATGGCGATTTAGGCCTGGTCGGTGCAGTGTGTGGATTTTCGCTAGACAACACTCGTTTGCCCCCATTTTCTTTTGGCTCCTTCTTCTTCTTCTCTTTCTTCTTCTTTTCCTTCTTCTCCTTAGGTACTTGACTTTTGGCTTTACCAGCTCCATCAAGCGAAGAGGCAGGAGGAGAGGAAGAGTTAGAGGAAGTAGAAGGTTGGTGGGTAACTCTGGACTCGTCTAGTTGCTGATTTGATTGTTCAGGAATTGTGGTGTTCTGAACGACAGAGGTTGAGAAGAGCCATACAAGCAAACCAATTGTCAGTCCTGGAAGCGACAATGTGGCCATATGGGGTGCACCAACATCTCCCCAAGAGGAGAAGGGACTAGGATTTCCTCCAAGGGGAATTCGTTGGTTGGTGGATTCCATTTTCTCAACCCAAGATCAACGTAGGAAAGGGTAATGAATATTCCGTTTAAAATAAATTTTAGATGCTTTGACACAACTTGTTTTTTCAATTTTTAAGAGTCGAGAAAAAACAAAAGATGACTCTAGTCTCCTTCGATTTTTAATGAGCCTGAAGTGACAAGTGCTCAGATGGACCTTTTCCATTAAGGAGTCTGAAAAGGAACGAAAGGGACTGCTCTGGAAATCTAGGTAGAGGGATTACCAAACCAATCGCAAAATTGCAGAATACTTTTTACGGTACGATAGTCAATCTTCTGGAATGCTGTGTTCAGTGCATTGCGATCGATAGGGCGGTAGACATGGCTTCCTATGGATAAAGGATTAAGCCTATTGGGGTCTCCCAAAATATACTCGACGGTACGTGGGAGCACAAGTCTGTACTGGCACTTATCGTCTCAAAGTGGAGGAATCACCCAACCATCAGTGAGAACAACAGTTACCAGGCTTTACGACGCCGGAATACGTCTCTAGCCTAGACTTCTAAATGTTGTGCGTTAAGTTCCAAAGCGTTGTTAGATTCATTGAATTTATTTTTAAGTTGATCTTGTTTATGAAGTTTGCCTTTCAGGTTCACCACGAGATGTAGATGTAATTCCTAAAATGCAATCTAAGATGATAAACAAACTTTTTATCTCCTTTGTGCAATGAAAATCCTAGCTACTAGGGAAAAGAAAGACATAATCTTTTCACAAAGAGCAAAGAGCACACTCTAAATGCACTTTCCTAAATCAAGCCAATCAGACTGTCTATATGCAAATGCACATGCATGTATTTGTTTTCGACTTTCTTAGTATATGAATGCTAAAAAGAAAGTTGATGCACAAATCTGAATTTCTTTTCAAGCGACAAATATCAACAAGTTTCTTTTCGAAATAAAAAAAAAATTGAGACGATCACAACACTTTACGATTTTGAACTGAATACTTGTTCTCGACACTAGAAAATTAAAAATTCAGACCAAAAGCAATAGTAACAGGATAATCGACCATCAACAACAATCAAACTCTTTCCTACGATTGAAATCGACACTTGCGACAGTTTCAAATCAAAGGACGACAGTACGATTACGCTACTTTTGCAAAGGAGAACTGTAAATGACTCAACAAACACACAAAAACATCTACAGTTCTTTTGTACAAAGGAGGCGGAATAACAACAAGGAAAAGGGGTTTCAAATAGACATATACTGATCACAGGCAACAAAATTCAGGAATAGAACTGGAAAGAATGAATCACAAAAGCCACAACTGCACAAAGCTAGTCTGATCAGTGCACCTGTAACACAGAGAATCTGAAATGCAGTGCAGCTTGTCCACTCGGGAAGTGCGCTAAAATTCAGAATCCCTGAACAGTACCTGCGCTGGGCCAGAAACGAGACTCTGTTCGGGTTCTGGGTCACAGTTTGTAGTTCAGTTCTTTGGTTTTGGCCGAGCAAAAAGCAATCAATAATGCAACAATCAGGGATAGATCTAAGGAGGATCTAAGAGCTATCACAAGGGCAATCAGATAGTTTGTGAATCAGTTGTTTAAATCATAAACAGATCCAGTAGATGGATTGAAGTAGCAGTTATCTACTTTGCATTTGTTATGGCAAATGCAGTTCAAATGCTACTTGTAAGTTTATGAAATAGACAACAAAGAATGATAAACAAACAAAATAATTAGCTCCCCAGTGGAGTCACCATTTTGTTACAGGGAAAAGTGTCTATATAGAACTGCTCTATCCCACTAAGGTGTGACAACTGCCTTAGAAACAAACAGAGAAAAGCTACTTTCATTTTTCCTTTATGAATTATAGATAGAGAGGAACAGAAAGACCAACCTCTATCTTGCGCTAATCTCCTGATTTGGTCCCTCTCTTCTTTGATAGTCTTCAGCTACCTGCTCCCTTGCACGCCCAGCTTCACAAAGTACCTGTAAGATCACAGAAGCATAGCACTATACAAAGACATGGATCTATAATCATAAACAATCTAGGATCAGATGTAAATTGACCATACAAATGTAGCAAGCATCAATGACACAAAAGCATGGAGGAAAACTTGAATAGCTTTTATTGATAAACAAGAAAAGAGCCAAGAGGAGTTACAACCAGTTGTTCTGACCCAACATCAACCTCCCAGCAAAGAAGCCCCTCTTCACCTCAAACAAAGCTTAGATCACCCAACAATCTGATGTTTGTCTCAAGAAACCAACAACAATTCCTTACAATATGCAAAATTCCAGCCTCTGGATCTCTGGGATGAGGGATCCATATATAGATGCTTGTAATGGAGATGAGTCAGCTCAAGATTTGATTAGTGTCTTCCCTCTGATAGTTCTTGCTTCCACTTGGAGATTGATGGTCTCTTACTCATCCTAGGTCGAATTCAGTGAGGCAAGTGTCACAGGAGAAGATTCTGGAAGCTTCCATTGCCTCTCCTCCTTGCGGAATGACACTGCCATTTGTCATTTCTCGCCCATCGCACCCCACAAAATGGATTTTTGAAATGCAACACACCCAAACAGTGTATTTAGGTGAGATGCAACGCACTTAGCTAGTGGAGCAGCTGAAATGATCCTGTTTTGACCAATTCTGAGTAGTTTTTCATGGAGAACTTCTGGGAGAAGCTGTGATCTGTTGACCTTGTTCCTTTAGGGGTTAGAACAACACTTTTAGGGACTTAGGAGCCTTTGGTTTATGGACATTTCATGCTTGGGGTTGTAGGGCCCAAAAATGTCTATAACAATGTGAACCAAATTTGAGATATAGTTTAAGGTTGTTTGAATGATATATGAATGCAACAATTGTCTTATGCAACAAAATTTTCCCGTGAAATCCCTATAAAAATTTCCTGAAGTCTATTGTCCAACAATAGTTTCCCTATGAGTTTACTTTATGTTTGATATGATTTTCCCTATCATTTCCCGTCGTAGTGCTAGGATAGAAACACATCAATAATCTCGTATAAAATTGTGTAGATTCACAAGCTCATGCAATTTACTAAAGCATAGGACAAGAATATACTTCTACTTTCAACCAGCGGAAGCCAATAGATCGATGAAAACAATAATATCAAGAGGAACACATATCAATGGCACATAACACAATAAGTTTTCCCCGGGGAAAGCCACAACTCAAAACCCCTACTATCTATATTGCATTAATCATAAATCCAAGATGATATACAATGCTTGTTCTCATAAGAACAATCCCAACACTCAGTATAATCAATATTCAACTCACAAGCAAGCTCTTGGCCAACACTTAGCTAATTCTCCAACTCTCCAAGTCCCTATTTCCTTGCGCAATTCTTATGGCAATTAGCCCATCTTAAAGGGAAACCAGTGCATCCAAAACTGCACAATCCCTTCAAGGTTCAGTTCCTGATTTCATGCACCATCTGTACAACTTAGAAAATTATACAACTGATAGTACATTGTCCCTGCACTCTAGTCTCCACTGGGTATTTCTCAGAACTGACATGCATGAGTTTCTGATGAGGGAATCTTTAGTTAACTGGAGTAGCACTAGTTAATGCATTAGTGCACCAACTGACTGTTAACTCACTATTAGTTCCTCAAATAGTTTGGAACTAATTTAACTAAACTTAACTCAATAAACTGAGTTATCTAATTACAACTCATACTTAACTCGTCGTGTACCCCTATAATATAGGGAGAACATATACATGACTTCAGAAAGACTTCCAACTCGAAATTCCTAAGTTAACTAAGTCAACTCACTCTAGTTAACTATTACAAGTTTCTATGAGAATAGAATTCGATTTTAATTCTCAGTTTAATTCAAGGACAAATTAAACTGGAATTTCTGGATTCAATTTTTATCATTTCTTGTTGCTATTTTAAACAATCCCTCTCAACAAGAAATGAATTCAACTCGATTCCAATCCAAAACCTTTGGAATGTTATGCATGCAACACTTCTCTCTAGTGTTGTTGCTCCAACAACTCCAAAAACAAAAAGCATCCAACTTGAATCAGAATGATGCCTCGTTCAATAAAGTCTCTGACTTCTATTTCCTCTGTCGACTGAAAAATCTATGCATTTGTTGACTCTACCTTTCTGCACTATTTTCAACCCTTCTCTATGCTCTTCAGCATCTGATTGCTATAGCTTCTGTCACTCTGATCTCTGAATGCATCAATCCCATTGATTCCTCCTGCTACTATGTACTTTGGGCTCTCGTAGCAAGGTACGATCCATGAGATAAAACCTCTCAATGGACCCTGCCCAATTTTAGCCCTCTTGGGACTATCACTTCACATCGCCCCACCTCACACCTGGAGGTATGGCTGCATGTGATCCCTCTTCCCACTTAGCTTGAAATTTCTCCCTACTGGAGGTCTTTGCATGAGTGGATGCCTCCACTTGGTCTCCTCTCTGCTTCTCCAATTGTGGCTGCTCCACAATTTTTTGAGACTACTTCTTCTCTGCTTGAGTGGATCTCTCCACTCGGTCTCCTCTCAGCTTCTCTAGTTGTGGCTGCTCCATAACTTCCTGAAGCTGTTTCTGAGGCTTCTTCTAGGGCTGCATGTTGAGAGGTAATTTACTCTCCCTCTCAACCACCAAGTATCTAACCTTTCCCTTGCTCCTTAAGGCTTTGCATGGATCTTGAACCTCAAGAGCATATAGGTTCTTGGCTAGCACACCAATTTGTTTCATTTGTCTCACCGTCACAATTTTTTTTGGAAAAAGAGCAGATTTTAAATCAACGATATCTCCCTCATCCAAACTCCAATTCGGCCGATTGTTTTTTTGAATTTGGGTATTTTTTTGCAAAGGATCCAAATCTACTATTTGTTTATGAAATGTTTGCACATAATATTTTAGATATTCTCTACAAACTCGCGGCCCAAAACTCAGAACTTCGAAATCTCTTCTAGTATACTGTTCTCAGCTCTGATACCATGTAGAATTTCCTACAAATATAGCTCTAATACCATGTATAAAATCCTATAGATTCACAATCTCAAGCAATTTACTAAAGCACAGGACAAGAATCTACTTCTACTTTCAACTAGTAGAAGCCAATAGATCGATGAAAAGAATAATTGCAAGAGGAAGAGAAATCAATGGCACATAACACAATAAGTTTTCCCCGGGGAAATCCACAACTCAAAACCCATACTCTATATATTGCAATAATCAGAAATCCAAGATGATAATACAATGCTTGTTCTCACAAGAACAATCCCAACACTGAGTATAATCAATCACCAACTCACAAGCAAGCTCTCGGACAACACTTAGTCAATTCTCCAGCTCTCCAAGTCCCTATTTCCTTGCGCAATTCCTATGGATAATTAGCCCATCTTAAAGGGAGACCAGTGAATGCAAAACTGTGCAATCCTTTCAAGGTTCAGTTCCTGATTGCATGCACCATCTGAACAACTTAGAAAATTATACAACTAATAATACAATGTCCCTGCACTCTAGTCTCAACTAGGTTTTTCTTAGAACTGGCATGCATGAGTTTCTGATTAGGGAATCTTCAGTTAATTGGAGTAGCTCTAGTTAATGCATTAGAGCACCAACTGAGTGTTAACTCACTATTAGTTCCTCAAACAGTTTGGAACTAATTTAACTAAACTTAACTCAGTAAACTGGGTTATCTAATTACAACTCATACTTAACTCATCCTGGACCCCTATAATATAGGGAGAACATATACATGACTTCAGAAATACTTCCAACTCGAAATTCCTAAGTTAACTAAGTCAACTCACTCTAGTTAACTATTACAAGTTTCTATGAGAATAGAATTTGATTTTAATTCTCAGTTTAATTCAAGGACAAATTAAACTATAATTTCTAGATTCTATTTTTATCATTTCTTGTTGCTATTTTCAACAAATCTGACCTCTACACATATATTGTAGTATCTCAAAATTTATGAACATCATAGTTGATAATTTAATGTCAACCTTTGAGTAATTAATTTGACAGACACTTTTGGTAACATTGCCATGGATATATTAAGGAGATCAGTGCATTGATGGTTTAGTTAGATTTAATTTTTGCAATTAGTTGTGTGAATTTCTTTTTACACTAGCATTCTAGATCCAACAATTTATTTCATTGTTCTAAAAGCAATGTTAGGATTGTATGAATATGGATAAAATTAGAGACACTAGGGGTAGATTTAGAAGAAGAGAAAAGGTAATTACTTTTGACAAGAAAACCCCTTTTAATCCTAACTCGTTGGTAGGTACATTTAAAGGAAGACAAGCATGAAGAACTCCATTGTAAAATACAACATTCAAGGCAAGTAGTTTGAGGGCCTATAAGAAAAAAATTGGGGCAAGCAACTTCAAATTTCAGAGATCAACAATTAATACCCCATTATCAGGTCCAAAGTAGGAATCTCATAGTCTAGATATCCAAAAAGTCAAAACAAGAAGAGCCATGAAACCTGTGAACCCTTAGATAGGACCCATAGTAGAAGAAACCATTGTAGGAAGCAAAATCTAGTTGCAAGAACTTGAGATAAGATCCAACCCAATAAAATGTCCCGAGACTCCTCCACTAGAAACAAAGTTTAGATTTATTAGAGAATATGAAAGGAGGAGGTGAAGTTCACATTCCTGGAGAAGAGGACATGCATACAAGAAATGAGGAAGATGTAACATTTGGATTTCCTATTGTAGATCCTATTGCACATGTTCAAATGAAAATTATTCCCCCCATCAGTTTTACCTCATTTTCATGGTATGGTCACTGAATACCCTGATGTGTTTATCTTTGAATTTGATATATTGTGTCATGGTTATGATTAATCTAATGATGCACAAAAATGTAAGTTATTCCTTGCCACTCTCAAGGACTTAGACTTACGTTGGTTCATGGGAGTGGGAGAGAATACCATACAAACATGGTATGAAATGCATAGGATTTTTTTAGAGAATAGTAAGATTACTATAAATCTAGAGACTAAAGGAAGAGATCCACAAAATGGCGCAAAAAGATGATGAAACTTTAGAGGATTATCTTGAATAGTTTCTACATAATCTTTAAAGATCAAGAAAAAATAAAATTGATCTAAATACTATTACAACCATATTTTTGAGAGGGGTTTCCAATGAATCAATTAGCATTCTTAATTTGATGAGAGCAAGAGATGTGTCACAACTAATCTTTGAAGGAATTAATGGTCTTTGCAATAGTTATTCAAGAAGCCAAGATTGATCTGGTAAGGAAATTCGAGACACTTTTTCAAAAGTTGCAAAATCAGCTATAGATGGTTTTAGGAGAGCAAAGTTAGGAAATTTATTAGAAAATTTCAAAACTAATCTTCTTGACACTCTTAGTATGCGGCTGAATACCTTACAACTTGAAAAGAAACAATAATATGATACATTTAATTTTCTCTATTTTATGTACTAAATGTCGAAAAAAACATCCACTTAAATAATGACATTTTAGATAATATTAATGTTTGTGCTATCTGTACAGGTAATCATTCGATAAAAGAGTGTCCTTCTCTACCCGGGATAAAGGCAATGTACCATGGAGGAGATAAAGTAACTGAGCAATTGTGTGCATTAGAACCAAAGAGGCCTTTGCATCTTAGAACCTCACGTATAACCTCTGAACGTGTGTAACAATATCCTTTTTACTATCACTAGTAATATCCATCTTATTTTTCTAATTCTAACATGTCTTGGAAAGCATGCTCACCATAGTAATTTATACTCTATCCTTGGCAGTGAATATGGCAAGGTCCTAACTTTGGAGGTATGCCTACTTATCAGTACCATATGAAACCTTAGCAACCTTGTCCTACACAATGACCTAAACCATTGTACCAACAACCACACTTTTCACAAATAGAAACCTAACCAATGTCACAACTGCACAACCTCCACTAGTCCCACAACTATAATTTCCACCTACTCAACCCCCAAATCCAACTCAATTGATTGCTCAACCATTAACCAATCTGAATGATAAGGTGACTCAAATTGCATATAACACCAAGCCACCACCCTTTCCTACCTACTTAATCACCCCTGTAGAGTTGTAGGATGTACACCTTAGGTTAAGAATGGTTCCTAATAAAACTCCCCCGTGGTCATTGTAGAGAAATTGAAGGAGGAGACCCCCAAGCAAACAGATAATAATAAAACACAACAAATTCCTTCAACATCGGAATCCCCACAATCATTTAGTTCACCTCCTTATCCATAGAGGCTAAGCTTGGAAAAGGCCATTGAACATTCTGAAAATGAGTGTATAATATATCTTTGGAATATCTAGATCTAGATTCCCTTACTGCATAGCATTAGAGATATCCTCATTTATGCCAAAACTATTAGGGAACTCTATTTCAAAAACATCAGGAAGGAAAAGGGTCAAAACCAAAAATTTCCAATTTGTAGGGAAAAAATTGGACTTGATGACACGACAACCCTTTATAGTGAAAATTGTAGATCATGTTAGTGACATTGTTTTAGTCCATATTAATGGAATCACAATCCCAATTTTTTTGATTGATATGGGGGCCACTATTAACATAATGATTAAGTAGACCATGGAGTAATTACAAATACTTAATCGTCGTCCTAGGCCTACTATTTTAGAACTAGCTGATAGGTCTAAAATTAAACCTGAAGGTGTGTTGGATGTTATCATTGTTCCCCTTGATTCATGGGAGTACCTTGTGGACTTTATGGTATTTCAACCTAAAGTCTTCACATGAGGACACCCTATAATCTTGCCATAGACCATGTTTGGATACCACAAATGCATTTATTGGTTATTGGTAAGGAATATAATTATTTCACATGGGGACTATGAGAAAATAGTAAGTTTTAACCCCGTACAATTAATCACCAAAAAAAAATTCTTAATAAAACATAAAAGATACAATGGAAAACATACAAATTTGCATAGATATTTTATCCTAAAAACCCAAACCTGTGAAAACTTGCAAAACATTTTTCATTATATATTTACTGTATAATATTACAATACAATATCTATCCTATGGCATACATGAACCACCAATCCAACTGTAGTTCCTTAACTAAAGCTACAAAAATATGGGAAAAACCACCATGCGCCACAAAATCATTTTTAACAAAACCATCACATACCCAACAAAAAATGTGACTTTGTATCTTCCCACCAAAAACACCAAGGAAGAAACCTTAAGGCTTGAAAGAACTGATAGTGATGAAGAAAATATTGAATCAATATTTACAGTGGATTGAATTGTGTAACTTAAAGAACAAAGTGAATAAGAATAGATCGAAGTTTTTCTTGTAGATTTAGAACCCTCACAAAACTTTGATTCCCTCGATCATATCATTAGTTCATATTTTTAGGAAAATTGTGATCGTCACAATCCACCATCACTACTAGTGATTGCATCAACCACCGACACTTATGAATCTTGTACCATACTTGTAAAGACTACTCCAAGAAAACCCTTGTACATAAATGCCCAACTTTGTTAGTTCCAATGGGTATAATTAATCAACATGTTGCAAAAGCACAATACTACATTTTCTTGGAACTACAATGATATTAAGGGCATTCATCCCAACACTTGTGCACACCACATCTATACTCAAGAGGATGTATTTTCCATTAAACAACCACAAAAACGAATGAACCTAGCCCTCAAAGAAATAGTAAAGGAGGAGATGCAAAAACTATTGGATGCTGATTTTATTTACCCTATTTTAGATAGCTAGTGGGCTTCGTCCCTAGTGATAGTTCCTAAAAAGAATGACAAGTGGTGAATTTGCATGCATTATGGAGAATTAATTAAGGTCACTTTAAAGGACTATTTTCTTCTTCCTTTCATTGACCAAGTTTTGGACACTTTGGCTAATAATAAATACTTCTCATTTCTTGATAGTTTTAGTGGATGTAACCAAGTACAAATAGATCTAGAAGACCACGAAAATATCACTTTTACATGCCCCTGGGGAACTTATGCTTACTGGGTGTTACCCTTTGGGTTATCCAATGCTCTTGCTAATTTCCAAAGAGTCATTCTAGCCATCTTTTATGATTTTATTCATGATTGCATTGACATCTATATGGATGGTTTTCTATGTACGATAACTCTTTTCATGAATCCTTAAAGAATATTGAGAAGGTTTTAATTAGGTTTCAATAAAGTAACCTTTCTCTAAACGATATAAAATGATGAATGATGCAGATTGTAGGGATTTTTCTTGGATACTATATATATAATGGAAGAATACAAGTTTATCCCACAAAGATTAAAGTAATTACCAAGTTACCAACTCCAAACTCCAACGGAGGTGAGAATCTTTTTAGAACATGGTAGCTTGTATAGGAGATTTATAGAAAATTTAACAAAAGTAGATGCTCCTCTACTTGGCAAAGATGCTAATTTTTATTGGGATGAACATTATCAAGTTGCTTTTGAAGGGTCGAAAGATAAGCTCACTAAGGTACATGTTTTAAGGGGACTTCACTCATCTCTCCTATTCAATATTTCCATGGATTCCTGAGATACAACCCTTGGAGCAGTCTTAGGACAACATGGAAAGCAATATTCTTATGCCATTTATTTTGTTAGTAAAAATTTAACATCTACTTAGATGAATTACACCATCACATAGAAATAATTCTTAGCAATAGTACATACAATTAATAAATTTAGACATTACATGAATACAAAAAATAAAATGGAAGAGTTACTATATGGATTTTACTATCGCAGGAGTTTAATATTATTATTTTGGATAGGCCTAGGAAAACTAATTTAGTAGAATATTTTCTTTCTAGGATCCATAATGAAATATTAGACACTTATATAAATGATGATTTTCCTAATGAACATTTGTTTGTTGTGTCCACTAACATTCCTCAGTTTGCAGATATAGCAAATTACTTGTTTGCTAGAAAATTACCACAACATTTGTTGCCTAAACAAAAATAAAGGATCATTTGATCGAGGTGGATATTGGTGGCTACCCACCTATTCCACTTGGGCCCCCACCATTGTTTCTTTTAGTTTTTTAGTTTCCTTATTTGTAGCAAAATTTACTAATTTTGGTAGTTTTTTTAGGTCCTGAACTTCTAGAGCCGTTTTGAGGCCCAAAATGACGTTTTTTTTTTTGGAAAAACTAGGACCAACATGGGTTATTAATCGATGTTGGTCACTCAAAAGTTGTAGTCCTCGGATAGATCTTTCTAATGACGTATGGGTGCGTCAAACGAAGATCGTATGCCAAAGTTACGACCCTGGGAAGTTGATGTACCAATTTACCCAAACAGGGCCCATAGTTTGGCGCTTCATCTCCTAGGGTTAGGTTTTTGGATGTTTAGGGTTTTCCATTATTTCTCAACAATAAATAGGCCTTCAAGTCTCATTGTAACATAGTTTAGAGGCATGTAGCCGCCACATCTCTTCTCAAAGATAAGCTACCATCGCCCGAGCTAGTCTTATTTCCATTCTATTTGTAAGCATATTTCAGTATTTGATATTAATGAAATGAAGTGTTATTTCTACTGCATCTTTGTATTTATGGTTATATCTGTAATTTGTTGCGTTCTTGTTTAAATCCGGATCAGTGGTATTAGAGCAGTCTGCTCTTTCTCTGTTTTTCTTTACATGTCCCCAATGAGGTCGGGATATAAGGAGTTAGGGCTTGAACTGGTTGAACCTTTGCAAGACCAACCTCGCAAATCCTGACGGCCTCCCATGGTGGATGAAAATAAAGACGAGGGGGTAGGAGATCCTATCAAAATCTTGCTTGAAGAAGCCCTCGAGCGACAAAGGAACGTGATGATTGAAAAATTTGCCTAGATCCTTCAGCGGCTACCCAAGGGCAACGCTTCGACTTCCGACAGCTACTCTGGAAGCACCACACCCTTTAAGGTACAAGTTAACTTTGGCATTCCCATATTTGAGGGTTAGATAGATGCGGATGCTGTAGATAAATGGTTAAATTTTCTAGAAGGATATTTTTTCGTTCATGATTTTTCCAGCCAGGAAAAGATCACTTTTGCACTTCTCAAAGCAGCCCCCCACGTTAAGGACTGGTGGGAAACCTACTGTGAGCAGAAGGATGAAAGTACGAACTCACTATTTTCAGCCGCACCCACTTGGAACTCGTTCCGGGATGCCATCAAGGAGCAGTACTACCCTGTCGGGAGCTATGAGGATAAATACATAAAGTGGACAATGTTGCGACAAGGAAGGGACCAAGATGTGCCAGAGTTTACGAATGTTTTTCATACCCTTCGCATGAAGTTGGGTAGCAAGGATTTTGAGAAGGATTTGGTTCTCAAGTACCCCAAAATCTTGCATAGGTACATCCAGGACGAGATGGAATTCTTGGACATCTCCTCGTTCGGCGTGACATACTAATATGCCGTCAAGATTGAGCAAAAGTTTAAACAGAAGAAGCGAGACTTTGGTTCTACGAATCCTAAGCAAGGGAAAGGTGACCCCAAACCGCAGAATAAAGGACAAAGCTAAGGCGGGATGGCCCAGGACAACCCGTCAAAGCCGCAAGCAAAGAAAAACGCCACGAAGATGAATAAGGACACGAGAAAGTGGTGTGAGTTCCATAAGAGCTCCACACACAACACAAGTGAGTGTCGAGCCAAGAAGTCACTAGTGGCTAAGTTAAAGGCTTTAGAATCAGATACATGTTCCGACTCTGAGTCAGAACCCGACAAGGGGAAGCAGATTATTGATGCGGATCCTAATGCCACCGTTGCCACCACGAAGATCTAGAAGGAGGAACCTGAAGATCCAAAGGAGGAGGAGCGCCTCTTCTACTCCCATATGTGGGTAAAGGGTTCCCCGCTACAATTCATTGTCGACAGTGGGAGCCAAAAGAACCTCATTTTGTTAGAGGTCGTGAAGCGGTTGGGCTTACTGACCACAGCACATCCACAACCGTACACAATTGGGTGGCTGCAACAAGGACGAGATCTTCACGTGAGCCAGTAGTGCCACCTTCCATACAACATCAAGCCCTTCACAGATGAGGTATTACATGACGTTTCTCCCCTTGATGTTTGTGATGTATTATTAGGCCAACCATACTTATGGAAGTGACATGATGTGTATGAGTCAAGGCCTCGTGCTGTTATTGTTACTTTGGGAAATAAGTTGTGTAGGATACCGGAGGTAGCACCGCTTATCGACATCTATTTGGTTACTGCAAAACAATGCAGTAAGCTCATTTCAAAAATTGGGAAATTTGTTTTCCTAATGATACATCCTCAAGGAAAGAAGAAGATGGTGGCCACGACCTCTAGACAGGGCCCCTCCACATGACAACTGTTGGGTTGTGTTATATTCTTTCCATGACTAGCCCACGTAGTTAACTGGAGGGTTAGAAGGGGGCGGAGCCCCCCTTTCGTTGCATCGATTGCGTAGCAGGGGGGAGTCACAGGAGGTTTGAGGGGTGCAGGGAACCCCACTCTATGGGGTCCAGGGCAGCGCCCCGGAAAATTTTGTTTTTGGACCCTATATTAGGTTGGGCGGACCTACCTATGGTTTTGCGCATGATTTTTCGCACATGGTTTTGGATGCGATGGTTTTTGGTCCATGGTTTTGGACGCGATGGTTTTTGGTCCATGGTTTTGGATGCGATGGTTTTCGGTCCATGGTATTGGATACTTCGACATGTATAAATATGTATTGTAACATTGAAAGGACAATAATGAAAAATTAAGCTGATAGTACCAGTTTTGGGATGTAGGGGAAAATCTCTGTGTATATGTGTTTTATGTGTTATGCTCTCGCATTGTTTATTTTATGTGTTTTAGAATTCGTATGCAGGTAATTTCTGTATGGGGTTAAAAACCTACATTTGGTATCAGCGCTGTTTTGGCTTCAAGGGGACGCCTTTGTTGCTGAGGGGTTTCTCTCGGGCCTGTGGTAGACCCTGTTCAGTGGGAGATCTGCGGGATCGATTCTGGTGGTGAAAGAAGATGACGAGCAGTGGAAAGATAAAGATCGAGAAATTTAATGGTCAGAGTTTTGAGTTATGGAAACTCAAGATGGAGGATTTGTTGGTTTATAAAGATCAATGGATCGCGGTAGATCCAGGTACTAAACCAACGAGAGTGTCTGATGAAGAATGGAAGAAGTTGGATCGGAAGGCAAAGAGCACAATATGATTGTGTGTCTCTTAGATTCAATATTGCTAAATGTATCAGGGAAAGCTACAATGAAGGCTTTGTGGGACGAGTTAGGGACTTTGTACCAATCTAAGTCTCTGGTGAATAAACTTTTCCTACGGAAAAAGCTGTATAACCTGAGGATGAAAGATGGATACGTGGTGACAAAGCATCTGAACGCATTTAATACCGTGGTAAGTTAGTTATTATCTGTTGATATTAAAATTTCAGATGAAGATAAGTGCATTAGTTTGTTGTGTTCTCTACAATATTTGTGGGATAGTCTGGTTATTGCAATAGGTAGCAATGAAACTGCCTTGTAGTTTGATGAAATAGTATCATCCTTGCTGACGGAGGAAATGAGACAAAAAAATATGGAGAGCCGGAATGGTGATGCCTTGTCTGTACGAGGACGGTCCCAGAACAAAAACAAAAATAAGTCATCGAGTGAGAGATCTAAATCTAGAGGGAGATCTAAATCTCTAGGAAAACCTGTAAAGGTCGTGTGCTGGAAATGCGCAAAGGAAGGGCACTACAAAAGGGACTGTAAATCTAAAGCTCTTGATAAAGGAAAGGGATCTAATGATGCTCCTTCTGTAGAGGCGAAAACCACCTCAGATGAAGGTGGGGATGTGTACTTGGCTTCTTCAAGTACATATGTAAATCATGAGGCATGGTTGGTTGACTCAGGTGCATCCTTTCACTTCACTCCCCATAGAGAGTGGTTCTGCGAGTATGAGAAATATGATGGTGGTGATGTCTTCTTGGGGGATGACAGGAAGGCTAGAATCATTGGTCACAGAAAAGTAAAGTTGAAGTTGCAAGGTGGAAGTGTTAGAACACTTCCATGTGTTCTGCATATTCTTGCATTAGCTAGAAATCTGATTTTTGTAAGCAAGCTGGATGATGCAGGTGTAAAAACAATGTTCGAGAAGGATACCTGCAAGATGGTTTAGGGGGCACTGGTATTGATGCGGGGAGTTCGAATTGGAACTCTGTACAAGCTGCAAGGTAGCACTGTTGTTGATGGGTGCAATAGTTTCGTGGTTCCTGAAAGTGGAGAAGAAAATTTAGTGGTCTCTGGGGAGAAGACCATGTTGTGGCATCAAAGGCTTGGAAATGTTGGAGAGAAGGGCCTTCAAATACTTCATGGTAAAGGTATGGTAGAAGGTATGAGTAATAGCTATCTAGATTTTGATTTATGTGAAAATTGTGTATATGGGAAGCAGAATCGGGTGAGTTCCCCCTCTGGTGGTAAGAGGGTGAAACAGATATTAGAGCTTGTGCACAATGATGTGTTTGGACCTGTGAAGGTTCCATCACTAGGTAAGTCTGTATACTATGTATCATTTATAGATGACTTCTCAAGGAATACATGGATATATTTCCTTAAGAAGAAACCTGAAGTCTTTGACAGGTTTAAAGAATTTAAGGCTCTGGTAGAAAACCAGACAGAGAAGAAGATAAAGGTGCTGAGGACAGATAACGGTGGAGAGTTTTGCAGTAAGGAATTTGAAGAATTTTGTAAGAAGTGTGGTATAGCATGACAAAAGAATACTCCATATACACCTTAGCAAAATGGAGTTGTAGAAAGAATGAACAAGATGTTGATGGAAATGGCAAGAAGCATGCTCAGTGGTGTCGGGTTAGGACAAGAATTTTGGGCAGAGGTGGTGGAGACAACATGTTACCTGGTCAACAGATCACCTTCATTAGCGTTGGAGGATATGACTCCACAAGAGGTATGGACTGGTAAGAAACCCTCTCTTTCACATATGAGGGTATTTGGATGTGATGCATATGTACATGTTCTAAAGGAGAAATGAACCAAGTTGGATAGTAAATCTGAAAAGTGCATATTTATTGGGTATAAGGATGGTTTAAAAGGTTATAAGCTTTGGAACCTAGTAACAAGGAAGGTTGTGTACAATTGAGATGTGGTGTTTAGAGAGGTGAAAGATGTTATTAAACATGAAATCCAACTAAAGGAACCTGAGAAGATAGAGTTTGAGCTAAAGGAGGAAGAATCAGACTCTACAACAGAGGAGGAATTAGAATATGAAGAGCCACAAACTCCGGGTGTGAGAAGATCAGTTCGAGAGAGAAGGCAGTCAGAAAGGTATAGTCCATCTGCTTTCTGTTCAAATTTTGCTTTATCTATTACTGATGATGATCCCATAACTGTGAAGGAAGCAGTAGATTCAGAGGATGGAAAACTCTGGAAAGAGGCCATGGTTGATGAAATGGCATCTTTGCACAAAAATGAGGCTTGGGATCTGGTGGAGTTTCCGTCTGGAAGGAAACCCATTCGCAACAAATGGGTGTTCAAGAAGAAGACAAATGTAGAAGGAAAGGTGGAGAAATACAAAGCTCAGTTGGTAGCAAAAGGTTATTCCCAGGTGCTGAGAATTGATTTTGGTGATATTTTTTCTCCTGTTGACAAGGTAACTTCTATTAGATTACTTTTATCTGTTGCTGCTGCTTTTGATTTTGAGGTACAACAGATGGATGTGAAGACAACATTTCTTTACGGGGATCTAGAAGAGGAGATCTACATGAAGCAACCTGAAGGCTTTACGGTGAAGGGTAAGAAAGAACTGGTATGAAAGTTAAAGAAGTCTCTGTATGGGTTAAAACAATCACCAAGGATGTGGTATCATAAATTCGATACATTTATACGGGGACTTGACTTCACCAGAAGCAAAGCAGATCACTGTGTGTATTTTAAATTAATTGGTGACCGTGTTATTTATCTGGTCTTGTATGTGGATGATATGTTGCTGGTTGGAAATGACAAAGAAATTATCCAGGATTTGAAGACCTATTTGTCCTCCAAATTCGACATGAAAGATCTTGGTGCTGCAAACTATATTTTGGGCATGGAAATTAGAAGAGATCAGACAAAGAGGAAGCTCTAGTTAAACCAGAGGAAGTATGTTGAGACAATATTGTAGAGGTTTAATATGCAGGATAATAAAATGGTGAAGGTTCCTATTCCTGTAGGTGCAAAGTTATCTGCTGAACAATGTCCCAAGACACAAGAAGAGGAAGAGGACATGTCCCGTGTTCCATATGCAAGTGCAGTCGGTAGCCTGATGTATGCGATGGTCTGTACTAGACTAGACATTGTAGATGGAGTGGGAGTATTGAGTAGGTTTATGTCAAAACCAGGGAAGGAGAACTAGACAGCAGTGAAGCAGGTTTTCAGGTATTTGCGTGGCACTAGTGATTATGGTTTGTGCTACCAAGGAAGACCAGGATTGGACAGAGTGTTGGATATTCGTGGCTTTGTTGATGTAGACTAGGCTGGAGATCTGGATCAAAGAAGATCTACAAGTGGGTATGTGTTTAATCTATTTGGAGGTGCAGTCAGTTGGATGAGTAAGAAACAATCTGTAGTGGCACTATGAACTACGGAGGCAGAATACATGGCAGCCACTCATGCAAGCAAGGAAGCAATTTGGCTGTAGAGATTGTGTTCAAGTATGGGGTTAGGACAGGGAGCTATAAGGATAGACTGTGACAGCCAACGTGCAATTTTCTTGGTAAAGAACCTTGCATATCATTCAAAGACAAAGCGCATTGATGTTCAGTATCACTTTGTGAGGGATATGATAAAAGACAAAAAGGTGTTGCTGGTAAAGGTGGACACTTTGAAGAATACTGCAGATGCATTGACAAAATCTGTGAGCTCTGAGAAGTTCCCTTGGTGTAGAGAAACGATGGGCGTTGCAAGGCTGGATAAATGACTAAGCTTTCTTGTGGCCCCCTGTGGAAAGAAAACAACAAGTGGGAGAATGTTGGGTTGTGTTATATTCTTTCCACGACTAGCCCACGTAGTTAACCTAGGGGTTAGAAGGGGGGCAGAGCCCCCCTTCGTTGCGCTGATTGCGTAGCAGGGGGTAGCCACAGGGGGTTTAAGGGGTGCAGGTAACCCCACTCTATGTGGTTTGGGGCAACACCCCAGAAAATTTTGTTTTTAGACCCTATATTAGGTTGGGCGGACCTACCTATGGTTTTGTGCATGAATTTTCACACATGGTTTTGGACGCGATGGCTTTCGGTCCATGGTTTAGGATGCGATGGTTTTCGGTCCATGGTATTGGATGCTTCAGCATGTATAAATATGTATTGTAACATTGAGAGGACAATAATGAAAAATCAAGCTGGTATTCCTGGTTTTGGGATCTAGGGGAAAATCTCTGTGTATATGTGTTATGCTCTCGCATTGTTTATTTTCTGTGTTTTTGAACTCGTATGCAGGTAATTTTTGTACGGGGTTAAAACCTACACTAACAACATATGGACAAGGTCGTGGAGGAGTAGGAGGACATCTTCACCTCCCCCGTAGGGGTGCCTCTCCACTGTCAGGTCAAGCACTCCATCGATATGACCCCAGGTGCGTCGCTGCCCAATGGACCATTCTATTGGCGCTCCATTCTAGAGAACGACGAAATCAAGAGGCAAATTCAGGAGCTGTTGCAGAAAGGTCATATCTGTCCGAGTTCATCGCCATGTGGGAGCCTGATCGTGTTGGTATAGAAGAAGGATGGGAATTTGGAGATTCTGTATTGACTATTGGGCGCTGAACAAGATCACTGTTCAGAATAGGTACCCGATCCCGCGGATTGATTACCTTCTGGACCAACTCAAGGGGGAAAATATTTCAGCAAGATTGACTTGAAGTCTGGCTATCACCGGGTACCAATCGAACCCTCTGATGTGTGGAAGACTGCCTTCAAAGCCAAGGAGGGACTTTTCGAATGGTTGGTTATGCCCTTTGGGTTGATACATGCTCTTGCAACCTTTATGAGGATGATGGATGACATCTTGCGACCATTCACCAACTCATTTGTAGTGGTATAATTGGATGACATCCTGATCTTCAGCCAGAGTTGGGAAGAGCACCTCCACCACATCTGATAGGTTCTCCAAACACTGCGGCAACACAAGCTGTGTGCCAATTTGGAGAAATGCACTTTTGGCATGACCCAGGTTTAGTATCTAGGATACATTATTGATGAACGAGGGGTGCATGTGGATCTAGCCAAGATCCAAGTCATTCGGGATTGGCTAGCCCCAACCACTCTGATAGAGCTCCGTAGCTTTCTGGGTCTTGCCAATTTCTACCACAGGTTCGTGTTGGGATTCTCTCATATCACTTAGTGCTTGAGTCAAGTCACCAAGGGAGGAGTGAAAGCAAAATTATTTTGGTTTGAATCTCAACAGAAGGCATTCACAGAGTTGAAATATCGCCTCTGCACTGCACCAACGCTCACTTTACCAGACTTGCAACAACCATTTGAGATCGAGACATATGCCTTTGACTTATTTGGGTAGTCCTTACTCAACAGAGGCATCCAGTGGCATATCACAGTGAGACACTTTTAGCCACAGTCCGAAAGTATCCCACTTATGAAAAAGAAATGTATTCCATTGTGCAGGCATACCGACAATGGAAGCATTACATTTTGGGGAAGGAAACGGTCATCCACACAGACCACCGACCCTTGCAGTTCATACAGACGTAAGGGAAGTTGTAGAATGATCACCATCAGAAGTGGTCCACATACCTGCAACAGTTCCATTTGAATATCAAGTATAAGAAGGGTAGCACCAATAATGTTGCACACTGCCTCAGCCGACCACCGATCATGGCATTAACCACTGTGCTCAACTCTTGTGGGCACGAGACTTATGATTGCCCACTTCTCTACAAAAGCGACCCAGAATTCAGTCACACATACCAGGTGCTCTTGGAGGGTCAGCAAGTTCCATATTTTCACCTCTAGGATGCCCTGCTATGCCACTTGGGACACCTTTGTGTTCCTTCAAGTGAGTGAGCCAAGATGATTTGGGAAGTGCACTACAGTTAGGCTGCTGGGAGTTTCGAGGTCGAGAAAATAGTGGGAATACTGCAGAAGTATTTTTATTGACCGAATATTCAATAGGATGTCGGGAAGTACATCAGATCTTGCACTGCCTGCGCCATTGCCAAACTGACCATCAAGAAGAAAGGCCTCTATACTCCGCTGCCTACCCCTAGTTGACCTTGGGAATCCATCTCCATGGATTACATGTCAGACCTTCCTTCTACTAAGCATGGCAATGACTTTGTTTTTGTGATCGTCGACAGATTCTCGAAGATGGCCATTATGGCGGCCTGCAACAAGAATATCACAGCAAAAGCCACTGCTAAACTCTTCTTTGAACGAGTGTGGGTACACTTTGGGATCCTGTTACACAGTAACTTGTCAATGACCTCATCTCAGTCCCTCCACTGTGTCATACATCAGATAAACATGTCCATATCTTCCCACTCATGTAAGAAGATTAAGCAAGTGCTCTCTAATGCTGAAGATTGACCCTTTTTGCCTAAGTTTCTGCATCGTCACAAGTAACCCTTAAAAAGTGCGATGGTTCCCTGTCATGAACTGTATCGTTGCAACGTCATTGTAGGTGTACACGTGTTTCCTGTGATGGTCAAATTTTAGGGCTCGGCGTAAGTCTTCTAGATGTTTATTGCGATGATTGGTCCAAACGCATTGATCCCTTGCGATGTCGTCGCTAAGCCCTAGTTTATGACCTGTGCTGATACAGATTTAGCAAATTGGTTCAAACAGTGGACCTTATGGGTGATTCTAGAGCTGGTTGTTGGGTCAGATTGGTTCGCCTTTCCTCCTCTGGGATGGTAGTTCCACCTTTTATGAAACCTCCCTTGAGGATAAGCTCCCTCTCCCTCATTTCATGGAGGCTTCTCCTCTAAAAGCACTCACCATTGCTATGATCAGCTAGTTCCTAGTTACTCGTTGCTAGTTGGATTGACGCAGATTAGATAGCTTTGGTGTGAGTTTGACAAGTGTGGAATTGATGATAGTTTGGTAAGAGGTTGTGGAGTGCCTTAGCCTTGCATTAGAGTTTGTGAGTGAGAGAGATATTATCCATTTGGGAGACCCATTATTGAGAGTGAATGCTTGAAGGAACATACCGGTTGGACCCTCTGAGAAGGCTTGCGACGTCAAGGCTTGGTTGTAAGCTTTGCTCTTGATTTATTTTAATACAATCAATAACGATTTCCTATATCTTGTGTACAATTTACTTGATAGCTTATGATTCCTTGACTTTATAAGTAAATAGATCATTGTTGTTCTTGGTTACGTTCTCTATTGTTTTCTTGTGGTGTTTCAGATCAATTGCTCATTAAGGAGAAGGAAATGGAAGCTGGAGCGACGCAACAAAAGCTTCATCGAACGCTGGTTTTGACTAGACCCAATCTAGGGCTAGAGGGGTTGCCTATGTCCGCAGAGGGAACACTTTCCTACTTCACAGATCCCACATTCTATCATCTCAGATCAGGACAGCAAGTTCCTCAGTACATTTTGGTTTAGTCTCTGTTCGATGCTGGACACCAAGCTCACTAATTCCACAAGTTTCCATCCCCAAACTGATGGCCAGACAGAGGTCGTCAATAGAATGATTGTACACATTCTACACATGTAAAACTCAAAGCATCCATGCACATGGGATGAAAGCCTCCCCTATGTCCAACACATCTATAACTGGGCTCTCCACAACTCAACTAGCCACAACCATTTTAAGGTGGTCTTGGGATTCCAGCCACTATGTCCCATTGATGTGGCCATACCATTTGCAGCTACTCAGGCAGATTGGGCTCATGTCCAGTCGGAAGACGATAAGGCAAACAATTTCATTGATCACATCCAACATATCTGCCAGTAGGTCCATGAAATTATGGAGAAATCAAATGCCAAGTACAAGCAACGACATGATCAACATTCGGTGCCACACAAGTTTTAGGTGGGTGACAAAGTTTGGTTGCATTTGCAGAAGGAACGCCTTACTGGAGCCTATAGGAAACTTAGGCCACTATGATATGGTCCTTACACCATTACCAAGGATGTGGGAGAAGATGCATTTGAGCTCAACATTCCCCCATTCCTTGGCCTTTACCCAGTGTTCAATGTGGATCGCCTTTGACCATACTTCCCACCATTGTTGGACACATCACACATTGCAGAATAACTCACACCTATAGAGTTAAATCCAGTTTGCATGGAGCAAGCCACAATTGATTGGATCATGGAAACGCAGATCAAGACACCCGACAACAAAGGACCCAACTATATCGAGTTGTCAAAGCAGGCCAACTCCTTCACCAGGGTAGGTGGCTCACTAGGGACCAGGTTCAACAGAAGTTTCCTCATCTCATGGAGGAACTCAACGCAATGGGGACCATTGCTTCCTAAGTGGGGAGGAGTGATCCAGGTGGATATTGGTGGCTACCCTCCTATTCCACTTGGACCCCCACCATTGTTTCTTTCGGTTTTTCAGTTTCCTTATTTGTAGCACAATTTACTATTTTTGGCAGTTTTTTCAGGTCCTGAACTTCCGGAGTCGTTTTGAGGCCCTAAACGACTTTTTTTGGGAAAACCATAAACCCATGTTAGTTACTCAAAAGTTGTATTCCTTGGATAGATATTTCTAATGAGGTATTGTGCGCGTCAAACAAAGATCGTATGCCAAAGTTATGACCCCGGGAAGTTGAAATACCAATTTACCCAAACAGGGCCCATAGTATGGCGCTTCATCTCCTAGGGTTAGGTTTTTGGATGTTTAGGGTTTTCCATTGTTTCTCAACAATAAATAGGCCTTCCAGCCTCATTGTAACACAGTTCAGAGGCATGTAGCTGCCACATCTCTTCTCAGAGATAAGCTACCATCACCCAAGCTAGTCTTATTTCCATTCTGTTTGTAAGCATATTTCAGTATTTGATATTAATGAAATGAAGTGTTATTTCTACGACATCTTTGTATTTATGGTTATATTTGTAATTTTTTGCGTTCCTATTTAAATCCAGATCATCATTAGAGATAATGCCTCCTACTCTTGGATTGAAGGATATCTATTCAGTACAAGACTGGGGATTATTATTAGAAAATGTGTACATGAAGATGAAATGTTTGATATCTTAAAAGCATGTCACAATGAACCATGTGGAGGAAATTTCACTGACAAAAGAAGAACATACAAGGCTTTTCAATTAAGATACTATGGGCCTACTCTTTTAGGGATGCCAAAGAATATTTTTGAAAATGTGATAACTGTCAATGAATTAACTACCCAATGCAATCTGACGAGATACCTCTTTAGTCACAAGTACTCATCGAGCCTTTTGAAAATTTGGCTATGTATTTTGTAGGACCAATTGCTCTAATTTCTAGAGGCAAGAGGTTCATTTAGTTTGCACAATATTACGTAACTAAATGGGTAGAGGCTAAATCCCTTCTCCATGCTAGAGGCAAGAGGTTCATTTAGTTTGCACAATATTACGTAACTAAATGGGTAGAGGCTAAATCCATTCTCCATGCTACTAAATAAACTATTGTTTTATTTCCATTTGAGAATATTATTATCCATTTTGGTGTGCCAAGAGAAATTTTGACAAATCAGAGAACACAATTTACATCAAAACTAGTGCAAACCATCACTGCACAATACAAGATCAAGCACTAGAAGTCGTCTCTGTACCATCAAAAGACAATGGATAAGTGGAATAAAATAATAAGTTCCTTGAAGCCATCTTGACCAGTACTATATAGATACATCATAAAGATTTGGTAGATCGACTTCTCGAGGAACTTTGGGCCTATAGGACCATATGGAGGGATATAAATGGATTTACACCACATGAGCTGGTGTGTGGAAAGTGTATTTTTCTTCTAATAAAGTTCTCGGTGAAAACATTCAAAACCGTCGTTCAATTGTGGATGGACCTTTTAGAAGCTGAACAAAAAATAATAAATCAACTAAAAAATTTGGATGAGATGCATCAAGAGGCCATTCAACATACAACTCTCATCCAACATTAGAGGAGTATATGGCACATAAAGTTCATCTGAAAAAAGCACTTCAAACCAAGTGACTAGGGTCTCCTTTTTTGTTCAAGATTTAAATATTTCAAAGGAAAGTTCACTACATGTTGGATGGGTTTGTACAAGATTGATTGGATCTTAGGTAATGGTTTGGTTAGAATCAAGACAATTGATAAGGAGAGAACTTATTCTTTGGTTAATTGAAACAGGTTTAAGGTCTATCAAAAGCCCATTAACTGAGAAGAGTTCATTCAACATGTCTCATAATAGTCCAAGATGGAAGTAGTGGGCAACATGGGTTCTCAACCTGTTGTAATTTATCCTTTATTCCCTCTCTCTTTCTTCCTTTCCAAAGGATTTTTTTTTTTTTTTTAAGTGAAAAATAATATATAAAATATATATATGAAAAATAAAAAATAAAAATGTGAATGTAAAAATAAAATTCCAATTGTGAAAACCAGTCTTTGATGTAATTGGATAGGAATTTTTCTTGAAAACTGGGCAACTGAAGAGTAAATAGTCCTTCAAATATTCTAACAAAAGGGAGGTCATTAGTTGTAGGAGAAGCATAAGGATACCGTGTCAAAATTAGGGAGTTTTTCTGCCTTTGATCTCTTTGAATAACAATGTTGATTTAGTCACAAACTAGGGTCATGAAAGGCCTTTTCATAACAAATCTTGATACAATCATTCTTGCTAATCTTGGAACTCAACTAGTGATGACCTCCACCACAACTATTTCATGAGCTAACCCCCTATTCATCGATTTATATTTTCGTTTAATTTGTAAAAACGAAAAAAAAAAAAAAAGTTTCAACACTAACATCAACACTCTAGTTTCTTTGTCTCAAGCAAAAGGCACAACATAAGAGATATTAAACATCATTTTCCCTCCAACACCAATCTTACATGGTTATCTTCAACATTACATTTTCATTCTTATTTGTTACTAAAAACACTTTTGGAGCCTTTAGAACATCAACTTGCAGGAGTTTGGTCTTTGGAAAGGTCAAAGGAAGCATCAACAACAATTTTCATGCACCTATATGTTTTCCTGTAACCAACACACAATCTTGTAAGTAACATAACGGTTACAAGACTACCTATAGCATTCCAAATTGAGACAACTTGCACTTTCTTGGGTTCTTCATTAACATAGTATCATTTTATGAGTGTCTAAAGCTACCATATGACTTTAGGATCCCTCCTGCTCTTCCTCCAACCTTCAGATCTTCTTCAATAAAAAGGATCAATTTTGTTCAACAATTCAACAAGGTGATCAATTCTTCTTTTGATAAACACACAACACTTGTCTAAAAATTCATGTCTAATAACCTCAACACTTTAGCACTTAGCAACATTAACATTCTCATGATTGGCAATCTCAATATTTTCGTAGCATACAGGTTTCAAGGTTATGTTTGCAAACATATTTCAAAGCATATGGTATGACTGAAGGTATGCATACTAAATTAAGTTCTTTTAATATGTTAAGACTTGAAATCATATACAACAAAACCTTGATTATTATTAACATAAGTGACTTTCTCCACCACCTCATATGACATCCCTCACCTTGATTCCTTGTCACATCGAATTCTACCGTCATTCTTTCAGCCACTTCCACTAATCAACACTCATTATTTATTGACATGCTTTACATGAATGATCATTCAACAAAGTTCCTCCCTACTTGTCCAATCAATAAAACTTGGGACAAATTCCCTTGATAAAAAACTTGACTTTCTACTCAATTCATTCTCCCATTCTCTATTCAAGCATCCCACTTTGTGAATGGAAAAGAACTGTTGAAATGTAGAGCAACTTGACACTTATTCCACTGATTTGACATGGGAAATTAGGATTAGTAAACCAAGATCCCTTGCAATTTAAATTTTTGGAAGGATATATTGAATACAATGCATGTAAACCTATTCTCACAAACATGGGATGGCTTCCATTCATTTATATATTTTGTGGGTATGACAATGTCGTCACTAAGGGTTTTACATAGGGCTTTGATGGATTGATTGGTCACATTGGGGAACTATTCATGGCCATTTCAGAGGATTTAGCGACCCAAGCCACTAGACCCTCCTAGATTGGCGATCGATGGTCCAAAAATAAGCAAAATCGAGAAGAGGGTGTCAAGAAAATTTCTACAGTCAAAAGACTTGAATCTGGACTAGGGAAAACGGGTCCTGAGGTCATGGATCATTTAAAAATGGTGGAAATTTCTCTTTGTCACAAAAAAATATATTATGTGTGAAGGAAGATATGCGATAATATTTCTTTACCATATCAAATTGTCACTCCATATTGAGCAGGTGAACTTGTCAATTTCCAATTTTATTTGCATAAGAGTCTTTGTCATGTGGAAAAAAGAGTGTAATAGAACCCTAGAAATGTGAATCATAGCCTATATCGTCATGAGTTAATAAATATTTTAATTTTAGAAGAAATCATGAGAAGGGAAAATTCTTGGGAAACTTTTATTTCCAGAAATCAGTTCAGTGCTCAACCCCAATTTCCAAGGAGAGCACCTAGAGAAACTAACATAGAAATAGTTGAAGAAGGTAGAATTGGAAAAGGAGACGAGAAAAAAGAGAAAAACAATATTGATGATAATGTATTTAAAATTTATCAATGTGGGGAAAACCCAAAGAAGGTTGACAGAATGAGAAAGGAGCCTATTGTCACTAGAAGGGTGGACTAGAAGCATGACAAATAAATGATCACTATAATAAAGTGAGGAGGCCTCCTTTCTCCCTATGGAGCACCTCAAAGGACCCTCTCCCTTTCTCTGTCCTTGAGTTTCCAAACAAGCCATACCCCCTGAGCCTTCCAAAGAAGCTACATTTAACATTAATTCTACTACATTCAACCATGAAAAATAAAACGAACCTCTTCATTTAAAATACCCAAAACCAGGTATTTCAACCTCGAGATTTATGATGTCCATCATCATGACACAATCGATCCATCTAGAGATACCACTGACCACTATGAGTAGCTTATACCAACTGCCTCATCCACTATCCCAAGTTGGCCTTCACTTGCAAAGCTAAGAAAGAAAGACAAGAGATATTCAAAACTGAAGGTCACAATTGAAGAGTTTAAGGTGTAGGATCATTATGTTAAGAACAAAAACTCTATCCTAAAAAGTAAAAATGCTTAGCTACATGAAGAAATTGATAGGTTGGTCGCAAAGAATAGGAAAATGCATAAATTGGCAAAGAAGTGGTGCCAAAAGAACCATTACTTGGCCATTCATAATAAAACATTGGAAAAGAAATTGAAGGCAACAAGAAATAAGAATGGGCTAATGTGAATATCTCCATTGGCACCCAATAGTTCAACAAAATTATAACAATTTTGATAAGGTTTGTGCTTTGGTCACTAACACCCCTGCTTGATCAATATCTTACCAGGTTAACAATTTTGTATTTTGTTGTGTGAGGACACACAATAAATTCAGCATGGGGATGCTTTTAGGGCTCAAAATTGACATGGTTTTATTGCCACTATTCCTCCTTTTTGATCCCTTATGATACCCATTTTAACTGAGTAAAGTCACTTGCTCATGCCTTTTCCACAAAAAAGTCACTAAAAGGAACCTACAAGTTAACTTGTTGATATTATATATTTATTCCAATGTTTTAGAATTATTAGTAGACATAATTATAGGTTTTATGTTATTAATGGTGGTTTTGAATGGTGGTTTTGAGTAGATATACTAACCTCTGTGGGTTCCTATAATTGAGGTCCAAGTTTATGATGGTTCCACTACTTTTGGATATAAAGGGTGACATGGGTTTTCTTCCACACATAGCCCATATGCTTTGGGGTCCATCAGATTAGTTCTTCGGCAGTTACATAGGCAGTGGTCACTGGTCAAACTCATGCTTACCAAACTCCAAATTTGGGAATGGTAACATAGCCATCGGGCTTGCACAATTTGATTTTTGGAATTGCATACATATAACTTGTTTGCAGTTAAAAGAGTTGGATCAATGTCTTTAATTGGATGGGGAATCCACTTGTGTTTCCTTTTCTTAGCTCTTGTTGAGATTGTCATTGTAATTAATGAGCGAGTCCTAGGATCCCCTAGATTGCTTTCCCACTCTTTCTAATTTAATTGTTTAAATCTCGACCCTTTGTGCATTCCATGAGAGGAAGGAAGAAGATGGGAGAATAGATTGATCAAAATTGTGTTTTTATCTTAGATCCATTTTAGGGTTTACCTACACTATTTTGACATGTAATTCATTGGGATCGAGCTAATACAAATGTAGTGCATTGGTGTTGTTTTATATATGGTTCCTATGAAAATTCTTCATTTGGTTTAGATCTTTAATGCAAGAGATGTAGTTGGTTGGAATGACCCACCAATCCAACCATGTCTGCCTTGCAATTTCACTATATATTATTTCTTCGAATGTATGTGATAATACTCTATTTCGAATATCCTGCTTTGGTTCAATTCATGGTGTATATGTTTGTTGTGTATTGCTTCTCACATTGCTATTGTGTATTTTAATATTGCCTAATGTATGTTTTTGATTGCATTGCTATCACACATATGTGTTGATGTGCTAACATTTTTTTTGTGTTGTAGGTATCCAATATTATTTGCATAAGTTTGTATGCTGATGTTGTCTATGTGTGTGTGTTATAGTTATACAAAAAAAGACCCATTCCCTTGCGCAAAGCATAATATAAATTCATATGAATAGTCTGTGCATGAGCTCATGAAATTGAACCTTAGCCAAGCTTCTCTTTTCCATGCAAAAGTAGATATGTTTCATTTCTATGTGCATTTTGGCGTGTTACCACAAAATTCATTGATTTTAATGGCTTTACTTTTGAATTGCAAAGAGTGAAGAGTGTGCACTAAGGGCAATGTTAGGCTTTGTTTCCCTCTTGGCTCCATAGTGACCATTTGGTCCAGTCAACATGATAAACAAGATCTTTCAAATCAAGGACATTATTGGAAACCTTAGTGGCCTTAGTAGACTTAGATTCTTTCCATTTCTCTACCTTTTCTTGTGTTTTTTACCCTCACAATGAACCAAATATGAGATTTAGTTTAACGTTGCTTGAATGAGCATGCAACAATTGTCTTGTACAACAAGATTGTCTCATGAAATCCTTATAACAATCTTCCTTAAGTTTATTGTTCAGAGGATGGCTTCCCCGTGAGTTTACTTTAGGTTTGATTTGATTTTCCATGTCATTTCCTTTCATAGCGATATGACAAAAACCCATCAATAATCTAACCTCTACAGATATAGTGTTGTATCTCGAAGTTTACGAACATCCTCGTTGATAATTTAATGTTGAATTTTGAAGCAATTAAATTGACAGAGAGGTGTACCAGCAGTACCCCACCCCTCACACCTGCAACACATTTTTTAAGAAAGGAGGACATATAGGTGGGATTTGATCCACTTATGTAACATAGCTCAACCATATGTTGCACTAGATAATGATCCTATTTTTTATTTTGTTGAAAACTAGATCAACTCAACATATCTATAATCATTTGGTTTTAGTTTAAAACCAATGTACTTTATTCCATGATTAAGATAAAATGAATCATAGGAAGTGAATTTATAACTCGAGTATTTATCTCTTGTCCTAGCTCATTGAACAATATCAAGGAATTCATCTTGTTAGCCTTAGTACCCATAGCTTTGCAATATAAGCCCATAGTCTCCTTTATGCTTCTCAAATCCCTAATGTATACTTGACCAAAAATCATGATATCATCTACAAAGAGAAAATGTGAAAAGCCATTAAATCATATATTTTTATCCCTTTCATTAGCTCTCTCCTCCTTGCATCTTTTATTAACATATTCAACCCTTCAATAACCAAAAGAAATACAAAAGGGATAAAGGACATCCTTATTGAATACCCCTTGCAGCATTAAAAAAACCCAAAGGTGGTCCATTTATTAAAATAATAGAGGATGATGATGATGAACATCCCTTTATCCAACAGACAATTTGCAAATTCATACCCAACTAAAGCAACAACAATTTGATATATAACTAATTCACTTTATCACATGCTTGTGCATGATCTATTTTTGTCATGACTATTGGAATTTTTTAAGTCTTGATTGAATGCATTCCTTTTTTAGCTATTCCCAAAGGATCACAAATTTTCCTATTGAAGGGGAATCCAAATGTTAATAATCTAAAATTAAAGTTGACAGGGATATTAGTAGTCATTTTAGAAATAAGTTTATAAACAAGATTACATAGTGAAATAAGTCTAAATTCTTCAAAGGATGAGGGGCAAGTCCTTTGGGGATAAGGGTTAGAAATGTGGAATTCAAAGATCCTAGCACCTCCTTGTTGTGGCTAAAACCTCGATATTATGGAAACCCTTTATTTAACTTGGTTAATACCATTGTTTTTACTAGTTTAAGGGTTAAACTTGATGACATGACAATTTATTAATATGTTTACTTCATTTGAATCATTGACCGGAGAATCCACAGTTTTAACATTTTTGTACCAACGTTTCAAATCCCAAATGGGATCCATCATCAGGATATGAGAATAATGATAATGATGTTTACTTCATTTTCCACTTGAAACGATCGATAACATTTTCGTAATTACCTACAAGAAAAAAAACCTATAAAATAAAATAAGTTTCAACATATATCTAAATAAATTGCAACATATTAATATTATATATAAATAAATCTAAATGATATATAATAATAAACCATGCTATAAATTTTATGTATATTATAAATTAGATTGTATTGTGTTAAATATATAAAATTTATTGTACTTTTGGTATTTGTATTAAAATATAAATAAAATATGTGTATATATATTGTAAGTAAAGAAAATGAGAGATACGAATTAGGATTTTATTTTAATAAATAAACATAATATATGCTAAAAAAACAATACATAGTATCAAAACATAAACGCAATATAAAGTTAACACTTAAACTTACAAATGTAAATTAGACGAGAATGTTTATGGGCTGTTTCTATATTTTGAATTTTGTTAACCTACTCGACTTAATTAAAATTTATGGTCACAAAACCATTAAAAAAAAGTGTTTCGCAAAACCTAAGGGATCTGCCATGAATTTAAGAGGTACAATGAATGATAATGCACCGGTGTCAAGGTTCCCTGTTTAAAAAAATACCGCAGATGTAAATGAAAAGCTTTCAGCGGCTTGCAACTATGTAAAATAGTAAAAGTGATCTTTACCCTTTTACAAAAATCGGACTCTAAAAACAAAGAAAGAAAGAAAGAAATGGAAAAAAATATTTTAACGTTTACGAGGTTAAAGATAGTTTATGGGACGGATTGCTTTTCCATTTGGTTGATGTATTCGACCTGTGAAGCCTTACAATAAACGCTCTTAGCTTCTCGACAAACCCTTCGCTAAATAGATTATCCCAAGAGCTAGCTGCCATAATATCTGAATAACTTTCCGTGTTGTATTTGAAGGTCTGATATTCTAAAATGAAATGTTTTTCTGTTTCCACTTGTTGTCTTTGAAGGCTTCACATTCTAAAATGAAATGTTTTTCTGTTTCCACTTTTCCGAAGAACAAAAAATACATACTCTTTCCTCCCACACTTCTTTTGGCCTTTTTTAGTGATACAGACTCTTTCCTCCCACACTTCTTTTGGCCTTTTTTAGTGATACAGACTCACTTCTTTTGGCCTTTTTTAGTGATACAGACTCTTTCCTCCCACGCTTCTTTTGGCCTTTTTCAATGCCCTTTTTCACAATAGAGTTATGAAAATTAGTCCTTAACTGAGCAATAAGAATTTTGGTACTCCAAAAACTATTGGCTTCTATATATGCTTTTTGTTGATAATTATAAGTAAGATTAAACACTTCAATATAGTACTCTTTCTTTCTCCCTAACTCATCCTAATTTAAAAAAAAATAGTTTTAGTTCTTATTATTACAAGTTTTATTTGATTCATTACTTTTATCACCATTACATAAAGTTAGTGTTTATTTAGAACTACTTTAGTCTCAATTCAAATTCTATTTCACTCTTAGTTTAGTTTTAAATGAGTTTGGTTAGTTTAGTTTTAAATGAGTTTGGTATTAGTATTAAGATTAGTTTTATTTTAATGTATTGTTTTGTTATATATATATATATATATATATAATTTAGTTTAGTTTTTATATATTACACTTTAGTTTTAGTTATATTGTAATTTTTTTATATTTAGTTTAGTCTTGGTTATTTTTACTTTTGGTTTAATTTCCGTTTTCTTGTGTAGGGACTAGTAATTGTTATAGTATTGATCCTACCAAGCTACCAGAAATTGAGAGATGTGCAACCAATATTTAAACAAAAACAAATAACATTAAGGGCAAATATCTTTTAATTTATGTCTAAAATTTCCCAAAACTTTGATTGGGCCCACAACTGTCCATAAATAGTCTTTTAAGTATCAACAATACAAAACATATTGTCCCAACTAGAAAACAAATAAAACCATAAATCCTTCCAAAATGTTCTATTCCAAAAGTACAAAGTAGTAGTCACTTTAACCCCCACTCGTTTGAACTGAAGCTATGTATCCCAAATGCATATTCATACCTGCACAAAATAAAAGTTAACGTATGTTAGCCATAACTGTTGTGTTATTCAACATTTTTTTTTTGTAAATCGGTCTTCTATTTATTCTTCAAAAAAGTGTACATCATTAACAAAGGCGCGGGTAGTCTCACCCTGACCAGGTTTGTTGACTATTGCTAGTAGCAAGTGACAGTAAAACAAAACAACAGAAAGTAACAAAGACCATAGCTGAAAGGGACAGAAGCACCAGAAGACAAGCAAGGTACATAAAACACCTGATACCATATCAATCATCAGAAGTGATGGAGGATGGGTTGTTCGGGGCTGTTCCAGGAGGTGAAGGAGGGCAGAAGGTGCATTGCACATGCTCTTCGAAATGGGCCATCTAGGCCTCCAGTTTTTCAACTTTCTTGGAGAGTAGATTCTATTTGCACCAGACCATCACCACATGTTCTCGGGTATGGCATTGAAAATAGTGCATCTTGTTCAGTGTCGCGATAAGCTTTAAATGTTCCTCCTGCCTCACATGCTCTGCGGTAACCAATCTATCTGTAATTTTCTAGACGGGGTCCTGACAATGATCCATGCAGCATGTCTGTTGTTGCTCCCTTCCTCCACGACGCGCCACACCCTGACTCTGTCCTCCTCTGTGACAAGTAGACCCTCCTCGGTGATGGCCTCTCATGGTGTGGCCACCTCAACCAACAATTGAAACTCAAGGTATTTGCCTCCCCGAACCTCCAAACCATCCTTGCAATTTCCGCCAGATCTTCCTCCCCCATGACCTATTGAAGCCGACGAGCGAAGATGGCCACCCCTAGAACCACCACATCCTGTATGTTTTCCACTGGATGCCGACGCCATCAGGGATAGGCTCCCACCACCCACAAGGTCTGCTGAATTAGGCTTTGGATGGGATGACCTGTGCGAAACACGAGGTGCCAGCATCATTCCAATCCACCAAAAAACATTAACCGAAAGAGCAATGGAGGGATTCCCTCCTTCCACCACCAGGATTGTCTACCTACTATCCGAGCCGAGTTGTTGGGCACTTGGTCTCACCACCAGCAACACAGAACCACCGATGCGTGAGGGGAAATGTTGCCCGCCACCCAGTCTTCCACCCACGACACACTACGCCACCAGGATGAAATTACCCTAGCTGAAGAACTAGTGAGGGCACCAAGAACAAAGTCTCTCCACGCTCGAACATGCACCTCCCTACCCCAATTGCTCGACAGAAGAATTCCCACCCTCTGTTGAACCACCGTTGCTCCAGGATAAATGAATTATCCCATTGGCTGCTCCGACCCACTAAATGTATGTGCATGCTTAACCAATACTTCACCAGGATATACCCTCGTGGGAGCCGGAAGGACCGTCGATGGTAAATCCGCCACCTTTCCCACACCAGTTGTGCTCGTGACTTAGCAATTTCCCTCTCCAACCTCACACACCAGGAGCTGTAATAACACCATTCACCATGTAGGATTTCAAAATTGAGCCAAGCCCTGTCCGGGTTATAATGAGCCTCCTCCCTGGCCATGAACGCTCCCCTGATGCCACAACTTGCAACGTACCCTTCGAGCAAATGTTTCACATGCTTAAGGTTCAGTGACCCCAATCTCAAGGTACTTGGAGATGGCCTGGGGGCAGGTCTTCATACTTGCATCCATGTGCCCATCATCAATCCGCACACGGTCCTTCGGGGCTTGCAATCACTTTGTTCAACACCCCCATCAGGGAGCCGTGTTATTCAACATTTAAACCCATTGTGTTCAATAAATGACACCCAACCTAATAACTTCAATAAATGACACCCAACCCATTTTATTTCCCATTAAAATAGAACAAAGCACATGGATCAACAATAACAAATTCCCAACCATTGGATCACATCCAAATCAATCCAAATCACACATTCAAAATGAAGCCATTGCAATCCATGTCCATCCTTTCCACCAATTAAATTCAAGTGCAAAAAAATATAAAAGAAGTTCAACCACTACTAAAGTTGCACGTTTAACATTCAAACTATTCACCAACCCTAGAGACAAACCATCACAAAACATTTCATAATATATTCAGGTTAGTTATTTCAGTTACAACACAATTTTCTTACAGTTTATTTTCATTCCTCACACTTTTTATTTCTATTTTCTTACAATTTTATTTTCATGAAAATATATATGTCTTCTATTTTTCTATATTCCGAGTCATTTGCAAGTTGACTAGAAAATATGACACAACCATAATGCAGAGTATTGGCTGTTATGGCTATCTACAGATGAAAAATAACATAACTCATTTCTAGTTGAACATCAATCCTTTTCTACAATACAAATTTGATCCAGGTGGATCTTCAGACACAATGGCATGGAAAAGCTCAAAATTTAAATTGGCAGAAAGGAAAGTATCTTGACATAAGATTGAAGTGCTCTTCACCCTGATTCCAACGGTGTGAATGACACTCCAATCGAAGTCCGGATGATGAAGTTATTGCAGAAAGACTCTGCCTTTGTCCCTTTGAAAAAGGTGGCATTCCTTCAAAAAAATGGGTTTTAAGCCTTTAAAAGGAAAATCGCAATCGGAGGAGTCCAAAATGCAGACTTAAGGCCGGGCAGAAGGAACCCCCGATCAGCGACATGCGATTTCGGCATCAATGATTAGACCGATGGATCAGGTTGGCGCCACCCAAGGTATAAGACTAGGACCCCTGGGCCGAAGCGATGCGATATGCCGATAATGATACGTCGATATCGACAATTGGCGGATCAATGTATTAGCGATCGGCAGATCGGCGTATTGGCGGTCAACATAACCAAAGGGAAGACCCCCAGGGCCATTGCGATAAAGGGCCGGACCCGATGGGTTTATAGACCTGATTTGGTAAAATTTGAAGTCCGGTTTTTAAGTCGTGGTTGGAATTTTCAATGTTTCTGTGTATTATCGCTTTTAACAGAAAAAGGCCTATTTTCGGGGTTTTGTTGCATTCGCCAATCCTTCCATTGGAATGGCTTCTATTATGAACAAACCGACCCCTAATTTAAGCACGCTGGTAACAAAAAAACGTGTTATAAAAACATGATACAGGCAGAGCCGCAGGGGGGGATGGTAGGACCAGACAGAGCCGAGAAGTTCCCCAGAGAAGCGTAAAAGCCAGAGATCTTGAAAGCCAGAGCACTGCAGAGCCACAGAGCTTGATGGAGGCAGAATTATAAAACTCCCTTTTGTGACTAATGGTTGTATTTCTATTTCTAATGCCATTTAATGAATGAAGGCCTCCCCATTGATCGAGTAGGGCCCGAAGATGTAGTCCAAGTTAGATGAACTCCGTTATCAAGTCTTATTGTCTTCTTCTTTCATGCTTTTATGTGTTTCTTCTTCTTTTCTCATGGGCACATTAGATTTCTATGGTAGCTGCAAATTTTTACATGTGATTCTTTAATACATATAAGCAAAAGATCCCTGAATCAAGTGGTATCAGAGTAGGTCTTTTTAGATGTGAATTGCATGTTTGTATGCTAACAAGAAATAGGCTCCGAAGAGGCGAAGGGGAACTAGAGCCTTTCGATCCCAAAGTAGGGCATGCACATCAAAGGTGAGACATGGCAGAAGATGAGGCTCGTCTTGAAGATGAAGTAAACTTTCGCAAGAACTTCTATACAATGGTAGATCGTGTTGAGAAGATGTTCTCAAGACTTGAAAAACTTGAAAGTGCAAAGAAAAGAACTCCAGAAGGACAAGGTTCGGTACACAGAGATTATGGAGGAGATCCACCTCCTTCTCCTTCCACGAGTGAAAGTTCTTCTTCCTCCCATCACCATAATCACATAAATCCCAGGGATGCATCTAAGAAACCCTTCCTTAAATTAGATGTTAAATTTGATCTTCCGATGTTTAATGGTGAAAGTAACGCAGAGAAGCTTAATAATTGGATTAGGCAGATTGATGTCTATTGGAGGATTCAACAGATCGTGGAGGATGAGGCAAAGATTCAGCTGACCTCTCTACAACTGAGAAGCACCACTCTCGTTTGGTGGGACAGAAAATTGCAGAGCAATAAGAATGTGGGTAACCTCTTTTCCTCATGGCCTGATTTTATTTCTGCGTTAAAGGAACAATTTTATCCCTTGGGATACAAGCAAAAAGCTTTAATGAATTGACAGTATTTGAGGAAAGGCAAAGGTCAGGATGTTCAGATTTTTACAGAGGAATTTAGAAAGAAAGCACTTAATTTGGGTATTGCACTTGACACACCTGAAGTAGTCACTAAGTACATTGGATTGATACATAGTTACATCAGGAATTCATTATTATTGTTTAAAACCTACTACCATTGACTCAACCAGTGTAAAGGCTATTCATCTGGAAAACAGGAGAGCACATGGACAAGATGACCACTCAAAAAGAGCTTCAGTAGCTAAGAGAAGGGGAGAAAAGCCCTCTTGCACACATTATGAGAAAGAGGGGCATGATGAAGAGAATTACTGGAAGCTGCACCCTGAGCTGAGAACTGAGAGGAATGACAAAAAGGGGAAGCAGAAGGCTGTCGCCATCGTGTAGCAAAGCCCAAATTCTGAGTTAGAGGAAGATGAGAAGGTCACAACTATAGGATTTGCATGGGGTAGGCCCATTGAATTGGCGTCTGACTCCGGTGACGAGACAAAGTTTGCAGCCTTTGGGATCGTGGCAGGAGGACCCATAGAGTTGAGGTCTGATTTCGATAATGAATCGAGGATTTCCACCGACATAACACCCCCCACAGTAGGACGCCAAGAACTTGAGGAGATCAACCACCATGCCCAAGTAGATAACATGGAGCTAAGGAGGCTTCTCCAGGAGGCAAGGGAAGAAAACCAAAGATTATTACGCTAGTTGCAAGCCAAGGACGTGGCCTTGGAAAAGCTGCAACATAGCTATCTAGAGGTAAAAAGCAATTCTTCGATTTCATATGATTTTCATGATGATGAGTTTGCTGCCTTTGAAAAACATACTACAGGGATTGGATCCAAACTAATAAAGGAAATGGGATATCAAGGAAGGGCCTCGGCATCAAAGGCCAAGGCATCATAAACCCCATCAAATTCCAGGAATTGTCGCGCCATGCAAGACTCAGATACACCAGAAAGGAGTTGGGGGAAAGATCCAATATAGCTAGTAACCAACCAGCGACATAAGACGAAATTCCTTCCTCACAGTCCAGTGATAGCGAAGGCTCCATGAATGCTTATCGAAGGAACACAAGGGGAAAGCACCCCAAAGCAGCCCCGAAAGTTTGGAGGAGAAAGAATCATTGTGGCCATTGCAACAAAGGGGGACACTAACAAATCACGTGCCCGATGCTCCATGTTCTGGAAACATCGTAGAGGAGTCAAAAGGTGAACACGTTCAACAGAATAATCCACCCATTCATGGTGGTCTGCTTTATTAAGATGGTTTTTTTATGGGTAGTAGCTTGTGATGGCCACCATTGTAAATCATACGTCGCAAGTAAATGTAAAAAAAAAAAAAAAAAAAAAAAAAACAATGATGGTGTGTTTCTCATCACTTCAAAGATTCAACGATGATATTTTGGCCTTTCCTTATTAGTATTTGAGGCAATAATTACTTTTATGTAATCCTTGGCCAATGAGTGTGTGTTATGAACTCTTGGCAAGGAGGGGTTGTTGAGTCATGTGTGGTGTGCAAGATTGCAAGAATGTACCAATTTCACGTGCAGGTGATTGAAAGTGTGGATTGAGATAACATGCTAAGTGTAAATGCTTTTGGGGTCCAAAAGTTTTTTAGTGGGGAGGATTGATCCAGGTGGATCTTCAGACACAATGGCATGGAAAAGCTCAAAATCTAAAGTGGCAGAAAGACAAGTATCTTGACATCAGATCGAAGTGCTTGTTGCTCTAATTCCAATGGTGTGAATGACACTCCATTCCGATTTTGAATGATGAAGTTATCACAGAAAGACTCTGCCTTTTTCCCTTTGAAAACAGAGGCATTTCTTCAAAAAATGGGTTTTAAGCCTTTAAAAGGAAAATCGCAATCAGAGGAGTCCAAAAGGCGGTCTTAAGGTCGGGCAGAAGGAACCCCCGATCAATGACATGCGATTTCGGCATCAGCGATTGGCATCGGTGATCAGATCGGCGGATCGGGTCGGCACCGCCCAAGGTATAAGATCAGGACCTCTGGGCCATAGCGATGCGATATGCAGATAGCGATACACTGTTATCGGCGATCGATGATCGGCGTATCGGCAATCGGGGAATCGGCGTATCGGTGGTCGACATAACCAAAGGGAAGACTCCCGGGGCTGTTGCGATAGCGGACCCAATGGGTTTATAGACTCGATTTGGTAAAATTTGAAGTTTGGATTCTAAGCCTTGTGGTCAGAATTTTCAATGTTTCTGCGTATTATTGCTTTTAATAGAAAAAGGCCTATTTTCGGGGTTTTGTTGTGCCCGCCGATCCTTCCATTGGAACGAATTCTATTATGAACAAACCGACCCCCGATTTAAGCGCGCTGGTAACAAACAAATGTGTTATAAAAACATGATACAGACAAAGCCATAGGGGGGATGGCGGGGCCAGACAGAGCCGAGAAGTTCCCTAGAGAAGCGTAAAAGCTAGAGAGCTTGAAAGCCAGAGCGCCACAGAGCTGTAGAGCCACAGAGCTTGATGGAGCCAGAATTATAAAACTCCCTATTGTGACTGATGATTGCATTTCTCTTTTTGATGCCATTTAATGAATGAAGGCCTCCCCATTGATCGAATAGGGCCCGGAGACGTAGTCCAAGTTGGATGAACTCCGTTATCAAGTCTTGTTGTCTTCTTCTTTCATGCTTTTATGTGTTTCTTCTTCTTTTCTCATGGGCACATTAGATTTCTATGGTAGCTGCAAATTTTTACATGTGATTCTTTAATACATCTATAAGGAAAAGATCCCTGGATCAAAATTCCAAGCAGGAAGGACTTCATATAACGTTCTACACATTCGTCCCAAAGCCAAAACAATGTCATAAAAAGTAGTTCCTCAATCATAATTAATTGGAAAATGAGCCTCCTAGCTCCAATTTAAGAACAACTAGATGACCACCTTAATTAATAAGGAGAATCCACAACAAATTTTCCAAAGGATTTCTAGGATTTAGCATAAATTGATGACACACGGAAATAAACAGTGGCAAAGAATTTAGCGATAAATGACAAAAATTCCTTGCTGAAATGGATATTAGCGACAAACTTGGAATGGAAAAAATAAATGTAGAAACTCCTTTATGCTTCCCTTTCTTCTAGTATTTGTCATATTTGTTGAGGCATGAAACCAATCTAGATGAAACTTAGATTAAATTTCTAGTGAATAATATGAATATCATTGTCATTTTTGCATTCTCTTATTTTTGTAATTTCTCCCAGTTGCATTTGAAGAGGAAATCTCTATCAATTGTTTTCCCCTGCAACATTTTCATAATCACTATTTTTCTCTATAACCTACTTACCTACTTACCTACTTAGCATTCAAATTCTCAAGATACTTCATCCGTCTTTCAGAGTTGTTTAAACCCACATTATCCTTCCCTTCATCAACTACGACATCTTTTTTGATAGCATCCTCTCCCTTTACCTTGTCAATCATTTTGTGGAACATTCACTCAAATCAATCTCCAAACTTGCTTTTTATCCTTTTAACTAATTTTTTAACGTTTCAATTAATTATTTTAGGATGTCTGTGAGTGTTTCCAACCTTGTCAGACTTGAAATGGAGAAATAAAAAATCCATATCCAATTCAAAATTCAACAGACTTTATAGTTTTCAAGATTTAAGGATTTAATTTAATTCAAATGACAGTAACTAGACTATATCAACAACTTAACCAGAAAAGGAACGAGGTGTCACTTTTTTTAGTTGAAATTTCTCCTAGAGCTTCCTTCATGCCTGAAGAATTTTATCTATAAGAATAAAAATAATGAAAAACTCAGAACCATTCCCACAATAAATTTGACAAACTCAAAACCATTCCCACAATAGGAGAATCACTGAGCATTACTAAGGGAAGCCTAAAGCTTCTATTGAGCTGCTAAATTCCTATAGCAAGGCAAGCCTACAACTTCCTTCATGCCTGGAGATTGTGATGATTAGGAATAACAACAATGACAAACACGAGGCTAAATAATTTAATTCAAACAACAGTAACTAGACCATATCAACATCTTATCTATAGGAATAACAATATTGACAAACTCAAAACCATTCCCACAATAGATTTGGCAAACTTAGAACCATTCCCGCAATAGGAGAATCACTAACCATTACTAAGGAAAGCCTAGAGTTTCTATTGAGCTACTAAATTCCTTTAGCAAGGAAATCTTACAACTTCCTTCATGCCTGGAGATTGTGATGATTAGGAATAACAATATTGACAAACACGAGGCTAAACAATTTAATTCAAACAACAGTGAACTAGACCAGCACAACATCTTATCTATAGGAATAACAATATTGACAAACTCAGAACCATTCCCACAATAGATTTGACAAACTTAGAACCATTCCCACAATAGGAGAATCACTAACCATTACTAAGGCAAGCCTAGAGCTTCTATTGAGCTGCTAAATTCCTTTAGCAACTCAAGTGATGATTAGGAATTACAATATTAACAAACATGAGGCTAAACAATTTAATTCAAACAATAGTAACTAGACCAGATCAACATCTTATCTATAAGAATAACAATTTGACAAACTCAGAACCATTCCCACAATAAATTTGACAAACTCAGAACCATTCCCACAATAGGAGAATCACTAACCATTTTTTTTCCTCAGAAAAAGTCATAATTTCATTGCTTCCAAAACAAAGTAGAAATTACATTTGTAGATATATGCATTGCATACATTTTATAAATCATATGTGTTATATATTTTCCATATATATTGAATATTACATATATATTGAAGATAAAAAAATTAACAAAATTTTACCAAAATCATGTCCAAATGGCATCCCTAAATCATATCAATAGAATTATATTGAGCCCCTCTCACGAAACAGTTGATGATAAGAACCCCTCCACCCATCTGGAAGGAACTCTTCAATCTGCATCATCCCCATTTGAAGTATCGAACCCTTCTTGGCAGCCTCATCAACCAGAGAATTCCTCTCCCTATAGACATGTGTAATAGTAAAACTATCAAACTGCTGAATGAAGAGAAATATATATTCAATAATTGAAAAATATCAAATTATATGACAATGATGAATTCTATTCACCCAGTGCACAACTATTTGAGAGTCCCTAAATACTTGAATAACTCGATAACCTTTCAGAATTGCATGTTCAAGAAGAATGTACAGGCCCATCAATTCGGCAAAATTGTTACTCCCCTCCCCTAAACCCGCAAAAAAATAAAAGCATTGATTTGTAGAAATAGATAGGATTTCCCTTGCCCCGCCCAATAGCAGGGTTCCCCCTGGATGAACCATAAAAAAACCCCATGGGATATTATAGTCAATGGATTCTGCCTGAACATCATAGATCTGCCCCACAAAAGGAATGGATGTAAAATATGAGAATACACCAATAGCTTGAACAACCACCACCGAAGAAGTCAAGAGTTTGTCAATAAAAATGGCAGTATTCCTTGCCATCCAGAAAGCCCAGGCAATAGTCATAGGAAGAGCCCAAAATTTCATATAAGGACCTTCAAAATACCATGTCCGATATGCCTCATCTGATCTGTTTTTGATTGTTAGTTTATGCTATGCTAATATCAATTACAAATTTCTAAACATGTGCTTGCTTATTGCTTCTTGTACTGATGTTAGGTCCCTATAATACTAGTGATTCCCCCATTACTATTGTCATTGTGTCCCTTATTTTTATTGTTGTGCCCCTATTGTCCCCATATTGTTATTATTGTGCCCATAGAATCCGTTTATTGTTATTTTTGTGCCTTTATATTATTATTGTTAGGTCGGCTTGGTTATATTGTGACCCCTTAGACTCCTATATATAGAAAGGAGGTTTTGTCATTTGAATCATCTAAGAATTATTCATTTGTGTAATGTAAAGGAGGTTTCCCCCTCGAAGAGGATTAATTCTAAGGCATTGATCTATCTTTTCTATCTTTTTGTGAGTTGGTTTCATAACATTTGGTATCAGAGCTTTGGATTCTAGGGTTTCACTACTCCAAACAGGTCATCGTGGAATTTTCGCTATAACTTTTTTTTCTGTGATGTTTTAGAAGCTAAAACAAAAACTCATTTAAGAATAAATCTTGCTGAACCTCGGGTCCGAATTTCATATTTTGTATTGCTATATTTTCGGAGATATGACCTGAGAAAGTTAGGGTTTTTGCAAGCTCCAGAATTTCATCTAAACCAGGTCATCGTGGAATTTGCTCTATAACTCTTTCGCTATGAAGTTTCAGAAGCTAAAAATAAAAACCCATTCGAGAAGAAATCAGTTTGAACCTCGGCTCTGAATTTCAGATCCTGTCTCGCTATATTTTTGGAGATATAATCTGAGGAAGTTATGGTTTTTGCAGACCCCTGAATTACATTCCAAACAGGTCACCTTGGGAAAATCGTCATAAATTTCGCTCTGAGCATTATATTTAATTTTCGTAAGAAGTTACAGAAAGAGGATGGACTGTAGTTTTTTTGGGTATCATTTTTAGAACCTAAGTTTGAAACAGTGACCCGCGGCATGTCATACAATTTCGCTCTACTGAACCAGTCTATACTCAGGTCATTGTGGGAGATTTGGCATAACTCTTCATTGGAGAATCCAATCTTGATCAGACTTGCGGGGTTAGAAAGATTACTCAGAGGGTTACTGTAAGAAGCAATTTTAGACCCGGGAGATAAAAAATTACAGAGATACATCAGATTCAATATCGAGCTCCTACAAAGTCAAAAAAGGTGTGTAGTTTTTTTTTTAAATTTTTGCATAAGCTTGGTTTGAAAAATTAGTTTGAAGGAATTCAAAGGGCATAGTGAAGCATTATTATCAGTAATTGATGCCTTGAAGAAAGAAAATGGAAACACCTAGTAAGCACCCTGAAAGCTCTACAAGAAATTCTCACTAATGGCGAAAGGGTAGTAAAGGAAACTCATGATGAGAACAAAATAAATGTTAATCATGATTTCATAGACTCTAACGTTGGATCGAAGAACCACCATGTTCCAAAGATCGATATGATGAAGTTTGATGGCAAGGATCCCGGAACATGGATACTACATATGGAGCAATTTTTCGATCTCCATAATGTGAAAAACACACAAAACGTAGGCATTGAAACTTTATATTTGGAACCGACTCAGTTTGTATAGTACCGATGGCTTTGCGCTCGTAAACAGATTGTCACTTGGGTTATTTTTACGGATGAAATGATAGCACATAATGAGGATACAAAAGCAACACTTTTTTTAGCGAATTGATAAATCTCAAACAAAAGGGTTCAATGATGGAGCACATTGAGGACTTCCAAAAATTGAATATAAGGGTAAAAGATATTCCAGAGGAGCATAAGATTGATGTGTTCATAGGGACTTTAAAAGATAACATCCAACATGAGGTTTGCCTTTGGGAACCATATTCATTGGAGAAGACATTCAGGTTGGCAAGAAAAATGGAAAGCAAAATTATGGCAACAAGAAATCCTACCACTCACAATCATAAATATGGAAGTGTTACTACCCCTAGCCATCCACAACCTACAAGGTTGACACCACAACAATTGGAAGAAAAAAGAGCAAATGGGCTTTGTTACAGTTGTGATAGCAAATACACTAAAGGTCATAAGTGTGTCGAGAAGAAATTATTTTACTAGATTGTGAAGAGGAGGAAGAAAAGGAACAAGAAACGTCAAAAGAAGAGGATATACACAAGGAGCAAACCCTAGAAAAAGAAGAAATGAATCCAACCATATCTTGTAATACATTGGCTGGAATTACCACTCCTTAAACTATCAAGATAGAAGGGCATATCAAGAAGAAAAAGGTAATAGTGTTGATTGATTGGGGAAGTGCCCATAATTTTACTCATTGTAAGATAGCAAAGGAATTGAATTGCTTCCTATATCCAATACCAGAGTGTCAAGTGATGGTTGCAAGTGGAGGAACCATAAATTGTTCAGGAAAGTGCCATAATATGAAGATATCCATGGGAGAATATGTATTGAATAGCCCAATGCTTCCCATTCCAATGGGTGGTGCTGATGTTGTACTAGGAGTCCAATGGCTACAATCCTTGGGTACAATAATTTTAATTTTCAAGAACTTTTCATGAAATTATCTTCAGAAGGAAAGGAAGTTGAATTAATGGGTATCGCAGGGAAACCGGGAAAGATAATCAGCTCTAACAGAATGACAAAGCTTCTAAAGAAAGAACAACAAGGGATAATTGCACAACTATGTTCACTAGAGGTTCCCACATTGAAATAATCCATTTCTCGAGAACTCCAACAAGTCTTGGACAATCATTCCAAGGTATTTGAGACTCCCAAAGGCCTCCCACCTATTCATGATCATGATCATGCTATTAATTTGATTCCAAGAAGTGTTCCTCCAAACATCAGGCCTTACAAATATCCCTATGTCCAAAAGAGTGAAATTGAACGTATGGTTGCAGAAATGCTAGAGGCTGGTATAATTCAACCTAGTCAAAGTTCTTTCTCTGCTCCAGTAGTATTGGTTTACAAGAAGGATGGATCATGGCGCATGTGTCCAGATTATAGGGAGCTCAACAAGCTCACTATTAAAGATAAATTTCCCATTCCTGTCATTGATGAATTATTGGATTTCATGGATCAATTTACTTCATCAAGTTGGATCTTCATTTAGGATATCAACAAATTAGAATGAAGACTGAAGACATTCCAAAAACAACATTTAGAACTCATGAGGGTCATTATGAATTTTTGGTCATGCCTTTTGGCCTTACTAATGCACCTTCTACATTTCAAGGTTTGATGAATTCCATTTCCAAACCCTTCCTTAGAAAATTTTTGTTAGTATTTTTTGATGATATACTAATCTACAACAAGTCTTGGAAGGATCATGTCCAACATGTTGACATGGTGCTCAAACTATTGGAGGAGAAACAATTTTATGCAAAAATCTCCAAATGTTTCTTTGGAGTACAAGAGGTGGAATATTTGGGTCATATTGTATCTCATGAAGGTGTTAAGGTAGACCATAGCAAAATTAAAACCATTAAGGAATGTAAAATCCCCACATCCATAAAGCATCTACGAGTATTTCTCGGGTTGACAGGGTATTATCGCAAGTTTGTTAAGAATTATGGGAGAATAGCAGCACCTCTAACAACATTATTGAAGAAAGATGCATTTTCATGGACTCCAGAAGCAACGAAGGCCTTTGAACATCTTAAAGAGGCAATGTGCCAAGAACTAGTCTTAGGTACACCAGCTTCACAAAAACATTTATTGTAGAATGTGATGCCTCAGGAAATGGAATTGGTGTTGTTTTAATGCAAGAAGAAAGACCCATTGCTTTCGAAAGTCGTCCAATCAAAGGAAAGTATTTACACAAAGTTATTTATGAGAAGGAAATGTTAGCAATACTACATGCACTTAAGAAATGGCGACCCTACCTAATGGGAAAACACTTCAAGGTAAAAACAGATCATGATAGTCTTATCTTTAGAAGAGAAACAAAAATGGGTCACAAAGATGTTGGGTTATGGCTTTGAAATCATCTACAAAAAAGGGAAGCAAAATGTTGTGGCAGATGCACTCTTAAGAAAGGATGAGGATGTGGAAGAATTTCTTTGTGCCATTTCTATTATCCAACCAGATTGGATAAATGAAGCAAAGGATGAATGGAAGAATGATGAGGAAGTGTGGGAACTCATTCAAAATATACAACAAGATCCCAATACATCTAATACATTTAGCTAGAAAAATGATTCGTTATGGTACAAGGATCGGTTATACCTATGTAAGAATTCCCAACTCAAACAAAAGATTCTTAGCGAATTTCACACCTCTCCCTTAGGAGGGCACTCAGAATTTCTAAAAACCTACCATAGGGTTAAGAAGGATTTTTTTTGGGATGGCCTTAAATCGGATATTCAAAAGTTTGTGGTAGAATGTTTGGTTTGCCAACAAAATAAATTTGAAACAATTAAGACCCCAGGACTATTGCAACCTTTATCCATTCCAAGCCAACATTGGGAGGAGGTTTCAATGGATTTTATCACAGGTTTACCCAAGTCTGAAGGAAAGAGTGTTATAATGGTGGTAATTGATAGACTTACCAAGTATGCACACTTTTGTGCATTATCTCATCCATTTAAAGCGAGTACAGTTTCTACTGCATTTATGGAAACAATTCAAAAGCTACATGGAAACACAAAGATTATTGTAAGTGACAGAGATCCCATTTTCACTGGAAATTTTTGGACATAATTATTTTCTTGTCTTGGTACTCAGTTAGCTCATAGCTCATCTTATCATCCTCAATCTGATGGGCAAACTGAGATAGTAAACAAATGTTTGGAAGGATATCTTCGTTGCTTTGTATTTGATAAACAGACACAATGGATCAAATGGTTGCCTCTGGCTGAATGGTGGTATAACACTTCCTTCCATATTGCAACAAAAATGACCCCATTTATGGCACTTTATGGATATCATCCACCATCTATCACATCATATTTAAGAGAAAATTCTAAGGTTCAAGCAATGGAAGATCACATCGAGCATCATTAACAGGTTCTCCAACTCTTAAAGGATAACCTCACCTTGGCACAGAATAGAATGAAACAATAGGCAAATCAACATCGGAGCGAAAGAAGTTTTGATTTAGGTGATTGGATATTCCTACGGCTACAACCATATAAACAAATGTCCCTCAAGCAAGCTAAGAAGGATAATAAATTATCACCAAAGTATTATGGTTCGTATAAAGTGTTGCAAAAGATAGATACTACGACATACAAATTGGAGCTTCCTGCAGCTTCCTGAGTGCACCCAGTTTTCCATGTTTCATGCTTAAAAAAGGTTATAGGTGACAAGCTTCCAGTTCAAACAATATTGCCAGAACTTGATGAGGAAGGAAAAATCATATTGGAACCTGAAGCAGTCAAAGAGACAAGAACTCGACAACTATGAAATCCATCAATTTAAGAGTATTTGATCAAGTGGAAGAACTTACCCGTTGAAGATTCCACATGGGAGGATGAGAATTTTATACAGAAGCATCCAAAACTACTCAAGCATTGAGGACAACACTTTTTTGAAGGAGAGGGGCATGTTAGGTCCCTATAATACTAATGATTCCCCCATTACTATCGTCGTTGTGTCCCTTATTATTGTTGTGCCCTTATTGTCCCCATATTGTTATTATTGTGCCCCATAGAATCTGTCTATTGTTATTTTTGTGCCTTTATATTATTATTGTTAGGTCGGCTTGGTTATATTGTGACCTCTTAGACTCCTATATATAGAAAGGAGGTTTTTTCATTTGAATCATCCAAGAATTGTTCATTTGTGTAATGTAAAGGAGGTTGCCCCCTCGAAAAGGCTGAATTCTAAGGCATTGTTCTATCTTTTCTATCTTTTTGTGAGTTGGTTTCATAACAACTGAGGTTTCATTAGCTGTTTGTGTATGTAAACAAATGAATTTTATTAAGTTTAAAATGACATTCATGAGAAAAATAGCTTCAAAAAATAATTACTGAACAACAGACATTCAAAGTACAACAAAAAAGCAAAGAGACACTTTAACACAATGTTTTGATGAAGGAGTTCACCCCTCTTGGGCTACATCTCCTTGGTCCAGCTTCCATAGCTTAGGCCTATGTATTAGCTCAATATGGAAAAATTTTGTTTTACAAAGCTCTATGGCTCCTGATACCTGCACCAATGTGTTCAAAATGTCCAAATTAGTTAAGAACACCTCTTCCTTAGCTCAATTTGGTTAAAAATTGTCTTCTCTATGACTGACTCAGTCTTTTCCTAGAAAAGTTCTTCTAAATCTAGAATGACTCTAGTTAGAGCTGCTAAATGTGGAGGTGGGCCCGAAATTAGTGGCACCACCAAACTTCCGCTGGTTTAAACTTGGGCTTAATTAATAGTTAAACTAGGATTAGTTACCCACTAATCCACAATTAGCACAAAGACCGTGGAGTTAGTGCTGACCATAACTGTCAGAGTTTTATGCGTGTCACATGTGGCTTTAACCGTCGGGTGATGGTATGGCTGGAACCGCCGCATTAACTGTTTGATGTTTTCAATAATCAATTTCACATGGTGGATACTAAACATTAACGTTTTCTGAACTTGTCTGCTGGTGTTTACATAACCGCGACCGCGTTGTTTGTAGGTTGGTGTTCACATGCGGAGGGCTAGCCCTCCTAACCGCCCATTCCCACACTGTTAAGCTTTAAATAACCGTGGATAACTATTGGGGTAAGCTTCATCTAGTAGCAGAATTGGTAAAGGTTTGCAGACAGTATGCCGAAGGTCGTGGGTTCGACCCGATCTCCACCCAAAATTTTTATTCCACTGCCGAGTCCTGCCCAGGTCTTTGGGAGGTGCCATGTGGCGGCCTCTAGGCTTTCCACATGGCATTCTTTCATTGGCCCAAAAACAAACCAATAGAATCGTGCCAACACACCACCTGAAACCCAATGAAACGATGCCACTTGTCCATGTGTGATTCGTTGTTGACCATTGACCCTGCCTAGTCACTTGCTACTTCAGCAGTACATACAACTTACTGTGCAGTGACTGGGCATTTTTTTTTTGCAAATTTCGTATATTTAGAAAAGCGATTAGAACATAATAAATTTCTCATATGAACTTGGTTTTTCGGCGAAATGAGTTGCGTTAGGATCGTTTTTCCGAGATGGATGCGGTCATTCAGGTTTTGGAGCCATTATGAGAACTTTGATTTTTGAGCTAAATACTGAGTTCTTGATCATTCCTCCCCATTAGAAGCCTTTTGGACCCCAAAAGATACTATCAATTGTTTAACAAGTGAGGGTACAACTCCATCACCTTCTCAATCTGCAACCATTTGACTTTAGAAGGATTTTGTCCCTTGAGTCCCACTCTAAGGTATTCAACATCCCCTCTCTTCGAAGTTCTGATTATTCTGTCAAGTATGAGATCTTGCTGAAGCTCATCTAGTTATTATGGCGAGAAATCATCTATTGATGGCAGTTGAACATGCTCTCCTTGATCATCAATTAAAGGAGGCTCAAATAATCTCAAAGTCTCAATATTAACAACAGAGTATATTTTCATATAAGGAGGCAAATCAAGCTTAAATGCATTATTACCAATCTTTTTCAGGATTTTAAAAGGATCATAATGGATTGGTTTAATATTTTTACCTTCCCTTTGAAGTCTCTTTTTGCTAATATATAACCAAACTTTGTCGCCAACTTGAAATTTGTGATCAACACGGTGTTTGTCATGCCTTGCCTTGTAGCTACTTTGACTTTTCTCAAGCTGCTCTTGCACTATATTATGTATCAATTGAATTTTCTCTATGAACTTCCTTGCCTTATCGATGTCACTGTGACCATCGATGGCGACATCTTTATCAAATATGAAGTCCAATGGCGATCTTCGCAAGCACCCATAACATTCCTCAAATGACAATTTGTTTGTGGAGTAATGCTTTGCCCTATTGTATGCAGGTTGTATGTAATGCAACTATTCATCCCACAACTTGGGATGTTTGATACAATATCATTTAAGAAGATGAATGACTGTTCGATTGGCCACCTTGGTTTTTCCATCTGTTTGTGGGTGACAGGTTGTACTCTTATTTAACTTTTTGTCCATTATGCCCCACAAGTTTGACCAAAAATTCCCAACAAATCTAGAATCTCGATTGCTAACATAGTTACAGATGAAAAAGGGAACTATTACCTCAAAGCAGGTACTCGAGCCCAAAAACCCCAAAAAAACATGAAAAAAACAACCCAAAAATGAAAAGTGTTTATTCCAGAACGATTTTTTTTTTTTTTTTTTTTATTGTCAATTTTCAACATGTTTTTTAAATGGAAGTAAAAACCATTATTTTTTTTAGAAAAATGGATAAAAAAATTGTTTATTTTGGAATAACAAAAAAAAATCGGGTTACAATTTTTACATTTTTTAGCAATGGAGTTAAAGAGAAAATATCTGGACTTTGAAAAACTGTAAAATTCCCACAATTCTTAGACATGATGTTAAAGATAAAAATATTATGTCTCGAATCCTGATAATTCCAACTATTTCCATCCATGTTGTTAAAGATAAAATATCTTGACTCTAAAAAACCTTGAAATTGTAATTGTTTTCAACCATAGCATTAAAGATAAAATATCATAATTCAAAAACACCTTAACATTTTGACAACTTTTCAACCTTGTAATTAAAAACCTTCAGTTTGTAACACATTTCAACCATTAAATTATGGACAAATTATATGACTAAAACAATTTTTAAAAATGAACAAGTAAATGAAAGATTCATTATTCCAAGAGTAATTTTTAGCAATGGAGTTAAAGATAAAATATCCGGACTTTGAAAAACTGTAACATTCCAAGAATTCTCAGACATGATGTTAAAGATAAAATATCATGTCTCGAATCTTGATAATTCCAACTATTTCCATCCATGTTGTTAAAGATAAAATACATTGACTCTAAAAAACCTTGAAATTGTAATTTTTTCAACCATAGCATTAAAGATAAAATATCATAATTCAGAAACACCTTAACATTTTGACAAATTTTCAACCTTGTAATTAAAAACCTTTAGTTTGTAACACATTTCAACCATGAAATTATGGACAAATTATATGACTAAAACAATTTTTAAAAATGAACAAGTAAATGAGATATTCATTATTCCAAGAGTAATTTTAGCAATGGAGTTAAAGATAAAATATCTTGACTCTAAAAAACCTTGAAATTGTAATTTTTTTCAACCGTAACCTTAAAGATAAAATATCATAATTCAGAAACACCTTAACATTTTGGAAAATTTTCAACCTTGTAATTAAACCTTCAGTTCGTAACACATTTTAACCATGAAATTATGGACAAAGTATATGACTAAAACAATTTTTAAAAATGAACAAGTAAATGAAAGATTCATTATTCCAAGAGTAATTTTTATTTCAAAGGATAAAACTATAGCTCTTTTCAAATTTTAGCCTAAGACAACTTATCCTATTGTAAGAAAAACCTAAAAATCGACCATCTAAATGAAGTGTTCTTTTTAATGAGGCATTAAAATTTCAACAATTTTAAAACTATCTTATACCAAATGATAACAATAAATAATATCATGACAATATCACTGTATAATTTAAAAAATCAACATTAATTTCTAATATTTATTTACTTTTAATCAAAATATCAACTTTCCTAGATTGAATATCACATACATTAAAGCATATAATCCAAAAAACATAGAAATGACCCATAACTTCATGTAAGATCATATGGAAGTAAAAAATATTTATTTCAAGTTACCATGCAAACATCTCTAAAGACATGAATTTCTTTTAATTAAAACATTAAATCCAACAAACATAGAAATGACTCATAAATTCATGTGAGATCATGGAAGTCAAAATATTTATTTCAAGTTACCATGCAAACTTCATTTACATAAAATGTCTTAGACATTTATTCAAAATCATCCATAGGATCTGGCACACCATCAGAATCTACATCTTTAGATGAATGACTGGATGCAGATGAAGATGACCCATATTCTTCTCTTTCATCAACTAGAGCCCCATTTGAGTCAACATGCATGCCCACCATTTTAGGTTTTAAAAGTCTTATAGATCTACGACTAGGTTCAACAGACTCCCATCTCAACACTATTCCTTCTGGTAGCAAATTCTTCAAATTATGTATGGTCTTGAAGTGAAGAGTTCCTCTCTTTGGTAAATTGAAGTCATAGACAAGTATATCAACATCCTCCAATTTTAATAGGTCTGTGCGGCGCCGATTTATATTTGTACCCTTTCTTTTCCTCTTTCTGTGAATTTTTTAATCAACTACCATCTCTGGCTTGTACACACCATTGGATGGGTGGGTACTTGTGGCATACCAATGTACCTCAACAGCTGTAATATCTTCATTTTCTTTAATGACTTTTATAACCTTCGCAACCCAAAATGGATAGCCAAGTGGATCTCCATATTCTAATACTACTATCATGCAACCCTCCTTAACATCCTGCACATAACACTTGTAAAGGTATTCTATGGCTTCATGTTGTGCACACGATCTTCTAGAACCAATATATATTTCTCTTTCCTCTTCCTGTTGAGAATTAATAATGGCTTGAGATTGTTATTGTTCAACAATGTGTTGTTCCTCATGTTTTAATTTGGCATATTTTGAGGCCAAATAAATGGAGTCTTCAAAAGTGTATATTCATTTCCTGATATTGAGATGATATCACTTTGATCCTTGAAAAAAGACTCCCACCAAAATGAATTAGCAACATCAAAGTAGTCATATGTATCTCTAATACATTTTTTTTTTTTTTTTTTCTTCCGGACATTCAGAATAATTTCTCTCTCTCTCTTATGCCTTCATGCATTATTGAGCTCAGCAACTGATTGTAATAATATTATCTTTGATGCAAATATTGGATGATCTGGAATGAAATCCAAAAAATTCTAAACTTGACGATGACCCCCATTCTGCAATAGTTGAATACTTCTTGCCCCATATAAGTGTTTTTCCATCAATTGTTTTGATACGAAATTGATGTTGGAAGCTAATGTCATTAAGTTGTTCAATGCATTTATCCTCACCATGCGATCCCAAAATAAACCTTCACATGTCAATAGTTTCCTCCAACACATGAAAAAATGGCTCAGGAATATATGCTTTCTTAATATATTCAATTAATGATGGAAGGCTCCCAACATTCTTCCTCCTCAATGTTACTGAAAAACGACTAAACATCTAATCCATATGGTCATGAGTGTGCCCAACAAGAAGGAAACCAACCTTTACCTTTTTAAAAATTCCCAATTGAACAAGCATGTTTTGTTTTTTAACAAGAGTGGTTAATGTATTTATTGCCAAAAGTGGAGCAAGCTCCTATTACAATCGACAGTAGCTTCTAAAAACTGAGCAATGAGAATGAGCTTATGGTAGTCCCTTCTCCTAAGCTTAAATTCATAAGTTTTGTGAGTTCTTTGGCTATTCTTGTTTTTTGTCTTACATTTTATCTCTGGAAGAGCAAATTCTGCGGCCTTTTCCTTATGTTTTTCTTTTTGCTATTCCTAAGTTTTTCGTTCCTTTTGCTATTGTTCGTTCTGCTTGCTGTTCCTTTGGCCTATTGTTCCTTTAGTTGCTATTCCTTCGACTTGTTGTTCCTTCGGATGCTATTCCTTCGGCCTGCTATTCCTTCGGCTTGCTGTTCCTTTGGCCTGCTTTTCCTTCGGATGTTGTTCCTTATGTTGCTGTTCCTTCAGCCTGCTGTTCGTTCTGCTGCTGTTTCTTCTGCTTGCTATTCCTTTTGATGTTGTTCCTTCTACTGATATTCCTACTGATTGTTGTTCTTTCTGCTGCTGTTCCTTAGTCTGCTTGTTGTTCCTTCTGCTTCTGCTTTACCTATTAATTCGAATGCTGTTCCTTCTGGTGCTATTCCTTATACTGTTGTTCATTTTGGTTGTTGTTCCTTCTACGGCTATTCCTTCTACCATCTGTTGCTGTACATTCTGGTGCTGTTTCTTCACCTTGATAGTCCTTGTGCTTGTTCTTCCATCTTCTTGCTGTTTGGCGATCCTAAGTGTGACTTTCAAGGTACGAAATGCCACTCTCTCTCTGAAAAGCAGATCTACCTTCTGTAGATTGTCTAAGGCAAAGGATGAATAAAGTAGGGTCCTCCATTAAGGCTAAGATTACCTTGAGTCAACCTTTATTTTCCAGCGAGTCCGCTTGTTTGTTTAAATCCCACAGAATATGGTATGAGTCGACTGTGTCGAAGTCTTTCAAAGTGTTTCAAATTATCTGCAAGGTTTTGTTTAAATCTGGGTTACTAAAATAATCTTCGAAGTTTAAGAGCTTTATTAGAAGCTCTAAGTCTCCCAATATTTGGATTGTTTTGTATTCTAACTCCTTCGCAATCTGCCAAGCTTTTAGGAGGCTGTAACTCTCTACTTGATTGTTTGAACTTATGCGTATGCCCTAACTAAAACTGGTATTTTTCGATCTGTCTGGGGAAAGAATTAGTCCTCCTGCGCCTGCAGTGCCTGGATTCCCCTTGGACGCCCCATCAAAGAAGATAGTGGATTTTGGGGTTCCCTGCCACCACTTAAGAAAGTCATCTGCAGTGAGACGTAGGCGCTAAGTAGGATCTTTCATCGGTTTGTTGAATGAATCTTTCCTTTCTCCTGGCACGCAGGGTACTAGCCACGCAGAGACTTCTGCAGAGATTGTAAAGGCAAAAGCTGGTTTATCTATTATTTCCAACAAGAGAGCTTTTACTTTGCCAACCACTTCCACTGATTTCGGGATCCTGTCATTAAAAAACACTCATTTCGAGCCAACCACACTTTCCACCAAGGAATTTTGGAATAGCTTGCCAAATGTTTTTCCAGCCTGCGTTTTTAGATTTTCTCTCAGGGTTTTGATATGCCCAGGAGATGTAGAGAGTAACAAATGAAATCTGGGAGGGGATGGGTATGCTAAGTCCGTGGAGGACCATCTTCCAAACTTCTTGTGTGAAAACACAGTCAACCAATAAATGGTCAGAGGTTTCGATAACATAAGTGCATAGGCAACATCTAAAGGGCCCGTGGAAGCCTCTTTTATTCATATTTTCTCCTGTTAGTGCCTTTTTATGCATGAGTAACCAAGTGAAGAAATTCACCTTTGGAAGGCAAAAGGGAGACCAAATGGATTTCCAGAGCTTCGGTGTTAGCAAAGATGCGTGTGTGGCTTGCAATGAGGAGAATCCTTGAGCTGCTGTATAAATTCCGGTTCTTCCCCACCCCCATTTATCTTTGGATTTTTGATGGATAGGGGCGAGGCTAGAAAGCATTGCACATTGCAAGTTTTTTGTGTTTCCAGAGGGTTAAGAAATCCTGGGAAAGTCCATCCTGCCTAATTCCCTTTGTTGTCCCAAGAACATATGTCTGCCAGTCAGAGAAACCCCTTGTTCACTAGCCAGATCTTTAAATTGTTACAGGAATTTAGGGTGGCCAATGGGGCATTCCCTTGAATGGTGTCCTCCCAAAGTAATGTTCTCTACCCATTACCCAATATTCCGTATAAATGCTACTGTATATGGTCGATGCTTCTTCTGACTAAATTCCATATTGTTGTTCTTGTTGGAGTAGAAGCAGTTGTGAGGTTTATTAGGGAGCCTCCCTTTAGGTATTTCTTCCAGAGGATCTTGCTGACAGGATGATTTTTATCTGCATACAATGGCCATATGCTTTTTTCACCAAGAGCCAGATTTGCTAAGCCTGGGTCCCATATCTATAACCCACCTCGCTGGAGTGGTCTATTCAAGATATCCCATCTTACCAAGTGTAACTTGCTCTGATTGCCCTTGCCCCCATTCCATAGGAAGTCCCGAAGGAGTTTGGAGATCTGTTCCAAGATAGACTTAGGAGCTAGCAGAAGGGAAGACTGGAAGATGGGAAGGGCGGAGAGGACTGCCTTTATCAAAACCAACTTCCTAGCCTTTGTTAGCCATTGGCCTCCCCAATATGCTATTTTTGCTTTTATCTTACTAATTACTTCAGTCCATAGGGAGGGAGGGCTTGGTCCCAAGGTTAAGGGAAGGCCTAGATATTTGATCTTTTCCCACTTGTCATACCCAGGGAATCCTAATATGCAGGCAATTCAAAGGATAGTTGGGTGATCTACATTCCAACCGTAAACCGCACTTTTTCTTTTATGGATCAAGGCTCCTGTGATTAAACACAAGTGTTGAAGGATTTCTTTGAAAGCATTTTCTATCTTAACCAAGGCCCCTCCCAAAAGGAGAGAGTCATCCACAAAGAGGGCGAGATTTATAGGGTCCACCCCTCTTGCTGCCTTGATACCTGGAATAATGCCTGCTTCCTTTCCGTTGTTAGCTTTCTGCCTAGGGATTCTGCCAACAAGATATAAAGAAAGTGTGACAATGGGCATCCTTGGCGGAGCCCTCTAGAAGCTTGGAAGAAGTCAGAAGGTCTGCCATTGACCAGGGGGGGCTATCCAAGGTCTATGTATGCAGACTTTTATCAAGTTGACAAAATCAACACTAAAACCGAATGAGAGGACGATTTTATAGAGAAATGGGAGTTTAACTCAGTCAAAAGCATTTGACATATCCAACTTGATGAGCATACCTTTTTCCTTCTGAGAGTGGCTAAAGTGGAGGGCTTCTTGCACTTGGATCACATTGTCTATGAGGTGCCTTCCTTTGACGAAACCGCCCTGCAAAGGGGAGATCAAGTTCCCTAACAGAGGCCTGAGTCTATTGGCTAAGAGTTTGGAAAGGATCTTGTAGGAGGTGTTGCATAGAGAGATTGGCCGAAATCTGTTGAAAGTCTTAGGGTTAACTTCTTTCGGGAACAAGCATGTTTAGATATCCAAAAAGAACTTGATTTTTATTTTCATGGCTTGTGTTGTCCAATTGCAAATACAAAAATTCAGGAAGAATACCAGACCAATGATAAAGCACATCATGGATTATAGTTATGGTAAGATTTGCATCATTATGAATATTTGGAGCTGTGAAGTAAACCCTTGGCAACATCTTCCCATTAAAGACCATACAACCAACCAAGTGAAACTCAATAAAATTTTCTTCCTGTAGATTTTTTGGTGTGTGGAAAAAATGTGGCAGACGTGTTTTCTTTTGGTCCATACCATCAATTATCAAACCCAAATTTTTATTTGGATTATCATAACACTTTTTTCTATGTTTATACAATTTTTGGCTTTCACTTATTTGATGATTGCGATGCTCTTGAAGTGCTTTGACAGTGGAATCTACACATAAAATACAAGAAATCTATTAATAATATATTTTCATAGTTAATAACTATCCAATTTCTAAAATTAATTTTATGAATGCATACCTCTTTTTGCCCCTTGAAACTTATCTCTTTTTGATTTAAGAGAAGCACATGTACTGCAAATCCCCATCCTTGTCTTCTTAGGAATACAAAAATTGTTGAATTTGTTCCTCCATATCCTTGTAAAATATGAATATGTCATAAAATTACCATCTCCTTCAGCACCTTCTGCATATTCTCTGTATAAGTTGTAGATTTCTCGTCTTGGGAAATTATCTGGAATATGTATTGTGTCTTTATTTGACATACACTCTCCATGCTTTGAAAAGAAGTCTTTCATCCTTGACATTGCAGTAATTGCTGATGGTCTAACCTCTCTTTTATAACGTACTTCTGAATAGTATGTAGGGTCTTTTTCCAGTCTGTTTTGGATTATTGACAAACGAAAATTACCAACTGAATGCAACATTTTGAAAGCCTTTCTACATATCAATACATTCCCAATATCATAATCATAACCTGCCAGTGTAGATTGCATGCAACCTACTAAAAATGAATTTTGCATGCTTTTATTCATTGACACATATTTCTTCCTTTGCTCCATGGCAAAATTGAAATCTATATGTTTCAAGCAATATTTTCGACAACATTCACTTGAAATCAGATCATTGACATAACTTCTACTTGTGAGATATTCTATCCTATCCATTGTATAACTGGAATATTTTGTATTGATATGAAAAGGCCTTCTCCTACTGTTAGATACAATCTTTGCTTGCAACGTCTCCCCCATTTCATTATTATATGCAAAAACATTTTCATCATCAATAGGAGGAATATTATATTGACGAACATAGATAGGAAATTCATCACCATCATTGCTCGGAAAATATTCATTACCGTCCTCACATGAAGGAAATTCTTCACTACCAACATTTGCGCTTTTGAAATCTTGACTCAGACGAAATTCTTCACCATCTTCATCCCTGCTTTTGAAAACCTCCCTTGGAGGACTCAATTCATCATCACCACAACTACCTTTGAAACACTCACTTAGAGAAAATGCATTATTGACATTTGTGCCTCTAAAATTATTGTTTGCAAGAAACTCTTCATCCTCCCCTTCATCACCTGTGCTCACATAATCCTTAGGATTATGACTAAGTGGAAAATATGACTCTCTATTCATAGTAAATTTATCATTTGCATGAAATTCTTCATCCTTCCTTTCATTAGTGGTGGTTTCATAATCTGTGGGATAGGAACAAGTGGAAACTTTGAATTTCTATTTAATGGAAATTCTTCATCCTCCCCTGCATCAGTGGTTCTCTCATAATCCTTAGGATTAGGACTAAGTGGAAACTTTGAATCTCTATTTACTAGAAATTTTTCATCCTCGCCCTCCCCTTCATTAGTGGTGCTCTCATAATCCTTAGGATTAGGAATATGTGGAAACTTTGACTCTGCAAATTCTTCATCCCCCCTTTCATAAAATTTTTAATACATCCACAAGCTTTTCAATCAAGCAGTCAAGTAAGGTTTCCCTAAACCATGGACTGAGAGCCTCATTATCCCTATTTTTAAAAGTGGGGATACAAATAACCCCTCTAATTATCAGACAATTATGATCAGCCCTCTCTTAGCCAAGTTATATGGTATTATTTTAGAAAAGAAGTTGAGCATATGGCTTGAAATTGAAGGTAAGCGGGCTAAAGGTCAAGCAGGTTTTAGAAGGCATCACTCAAAAATAGACCACTTCATTACGCTTAGGATCATTGTGGAGGAATGTTGTAATGATAAATCCAATCTCTTTTGTTGCTTTGTGGACTTTAGAAAGGCTTTCGATACGGTTCCTAGAAACAACCTTTGGAATAGATTAGAAGAGCTAAAGGTTCCTTTCGAGTTGAGAGCTGCTGCTATAAGGTTATACGAGAATGTAATTGCCAAGCTAAAAAGCAATGAGGGGTGGTCGAAAGATATCAAGTGTAATATCGGAGTTAAACAAGGTTTCCCCCTCTCCCCTACCCTATTTGGCATTTATAACGACATGCTTGAAGGTTATTTAGAGGAAGCAGGATGTGTTGGCATGATCTTAGCTGGGATAGTCATCATCCTTCTTCTCTATGCTGATGATATTGTTCTTCTCGCAAGGTTCCCATCTGATCTTGATAAGAAACTTAGGCTTCTTAAGGATTTCTGCTCTACCATGGATATGACTGTTAACACTGACAAAACAAAAGTTATGATTATGAAATCCAAGAAGGACACTTATGCTAATTTTATTTATGACAATAATAACTTGGAGGAAGTGTATTCTTACAAGTACCTAGGAATTGATATTCATCACAAGCTCAACTGGAACTGTAGCATTGAGAAAAGGATTAATGGGGGGTGGAAAGATTATTTTGGTCTTGAAAATAATTGTAAAACAACAAACCTCGTAATGTGGGATAAAAAGAAGTTCCTCTTTGAAACTTTTGTCACTCTTGTTATCTTATATGGATGTGAGGTTTGGGGTTGCGACATCTCTAGAGAATCCTGGAGAAAGATTGAGCAAATCTAGAAGTGTTTTTTTTCAAAAGAAAAAATCGAACTTTTTATTACCAGGATAAAAAGTTACAAGTATATGCCGCAACATTATAATTTGGAATCATAGAGCTCGCTGGAAGAGGAAACTAAGCCCCATCCAACTAGACATGTAGGGAAAACCACTGAACAGATACACGGCCTCCTCATATGAGGAATGCTCGGGCCAGTGCCCGTCCAGTTGGAGAGCTTAAAAAAATAAAAACAAGAATTATGAGAAAAGACCGTAGCAAGTACAAGAAGGAGAATTGAGCGAAGTCATGACTTTCTCCCCTTTTTCTTCTCAACTTTTTGCCATTCTCCTTGGGATGGAATTATGGGAACAAGTTGAAGGGGATTTTCTTAGTCGGGTCGAGGATTTTCCTTGTCTGAATCAGAGGCTTCTGGAGAGTGTTGCCTTTTGGTTCCACTGATTTCCAATGAATTTGAGTTCTTTCCCAATTGTGATTCCATAGGTTCTTGTGGGGATGTCTTCTGAGTTTCTGTTTGGTTTCTTTCATTCTGGACTGGTTCTTCCTCCTCATTATCTTCCTCCTCATCTGAATCTGTATAAGAGAATTTCCATCCCTTTTGATGGTTACCTGTTTTCTTCTTTCTGCAGTTGTTCTTTTTGTATTCTGGACATGCATTTTGAAAATGTCCAATTTGCCGACATATTCTGCACCTGAAAGCTGTATTTTGATAATCTAATGACTGCAACCAGCTACATTCTTTGTATTTCAGTTTAAAGTTTCTCGGTAATCCTTTACTAAGGTCTACTTCCACACATATGCGTGCGAAAGTAAAAATTCTTTCTTCAATTCTTTGTGTATCCATTTTGATAAATCTGCCTATGGAGTTTCCTATACATGCAAGTATCTTTTGGTCCCAGAAATGGATGGGGAGGTTATGAAGGCGTACCCATACAGGCATCTGAGATACAACATAAGTGTTTGCGTCAAAATCCAGGAACAATGGAGTAATAAAGAGACCTGAAGAGCCCCAAAACCATGGTCCTTGCTGAATCACAAGCTCTCTGATTTCTGGCGACTGAAATTTGACTATGAAAAATCCTTTTGAACAGAGGTGGATCTCACAGTCCAGAGACCAATTTGTGAGTATCCAATGAAACAGATCCAAGGGTTTGGGCCAAAACCCGTTAAATCGACAGATGATGGCTTGCTTTTCATAGCTATCACATACCTTCTCTTCTTCTGCTGTATCGATTGTTAGTTCTGGTATTTTCTGTAGTTGTTCCACTATGTATGGACTTGGTTCTGTTCCGGCCTGCTTTGGGACTGTCGGAGGAGCTTTCCCACTTTGTAAAATATGCTTGTAGGATGCTCCTTCGCTTCTGTATTGCTGGTGCTGAGCTGGGTTGTGATTCGATTTGGATCCACTGCCTCCTTCTGTTGTTTTGCTGGTTGTTGCACCTCCTCGTAGTCTCATATTGAGAATGATTGTAGATCCTGGCTTGATGTTGTACTCCTTCAAGGTTCTGTGATCCTGTAGCGATCTGCCCCCTGTTACTAGGTTTTGCTCGCATGCCAGATAGACAATTTGGTTAGCTATGCTATTTTTCAGATCTATTGCCCTATCTGTGTCATGAGTCCAAATCAAGATTGTATTTCCCATGGGCGTTCTGACGAGGATTTGAAATCGATTGGGTTTTGTCCCGGCAGGGGGGTCGGTGATGAATGCCAGGGCGGATCTCATCACAGCTACCAGTCGATGCTTGTTGTTATATGCACGGTAGCCCGGGTTGTGGAAGCTTAACGCGTCCTTGTTCCAGCAGCATTTCCCACTCCAAAGATCCAGGGCTTTTGGATCTTGGCGTATCTTTCGATTATTGGCCAGATCGATTAGATCCAGGCCGGATCTGAAATGTTTGAGCCTGTCCACTGTGGGAGAGAGCAGATCTGCACCATGCAGCCCCCCTTCGTTGACTTCAGCGACAGATCCGATGAAAAGACCTGCAGATCCAAAACCTACCGCGCCCAGGATCCCCTTCCTTTTTTCCCCCATGTCGTTGCTCCACACAACCGACTTCCCTATGCGTTTCTGGGGGTGGCTCGTCCTGGCCCCTTTTGCAGTTGGCATATGCGTTGCGTTAACTTTGATTTTCCCCTGATTCAGTACCCCCCTTCCATCGTGGCCAAGATATACCGCAGGTATTGCCTCATGTGAGATCGAGGTGTTGTCCCGTGCCTCGTGGTTCGGTTCCTGCTTACCTGGGGTGACATTCTCAGCTTCTTGCAGGTTGTGGCGGAGGGTTGCAGGGGCGGCCATGGGAGCAGTGTCAAAACTCCGGTTAGATTTGTTGTTAACAAATAGGTTCTAACCAATCCAGAAGCATTTTATAACGTATAACCTGAAAATTAAAAGCAATACACCCTATCCTATTCTCCTTATAGAAGTAGGACTTTCCCCTATCGAGAGCCTAGCTATGACTAGGCTTCTGTTATAGAAGCACAAACTCAATAACACAGGAGATCATAGACTTCCTAAGCTAGCTCTAAATTCCAGCCAAAACCACCTAATGCTCAAGCGGGGGTGGTATAAGGACACGAGGGCCTAGTTAAACCATTGGGAGATCAACGAGAATGATGCATTGCAAAACATTAATAACATTAAAAATATTGTTACTTCTAAGTTCAAAGAAAAAATGTGGTGTGAAAAAGATTTAGTAGCTAAAAGAAAATTAAGTTATTATAAGAAGGTCATCAACCCCACCTTAGAAGATCAAAAGTATCTCTCTGTTTTAACTAGCTCAAAGAAGAAAATTAATATAGTGAAGATTAGAACAAACTCTCATGAGCTCCATAGTGACACTGGTCATTAGGAAGTTCTTAAAACACCATGGATGGAAAGGATCTGCCATCTCCGTGAGAATATGAACATCAAGGATGAAAACCACTTCCTCTTAGAGTGCCCTGCGTACAACCACATTATATCTCAGTGTCATAATCTTTGTCGCAATACTGACCTTCCTAGCTTTTTACGATGTCAAAATTATAGTGAGCTCAGGAGGCTTCTCTCCAAGCTTTTTGAGCATAGGAATAAAATCTTAAATCAAACTAAATAATTTGTTTCTTTAGGTCCGATAGACCAAAGTTTGGTCTCAGTGGACGTTAACCACCACCACCACCATCATCATCATATATATATAAATAATTTTGATTTTATTATTTTTTAATTGAATATCTAATAATCATAATAATAATAATAATAATAATTATTATTATTTTAATTTTTAATAATTTAAAATGTCATACATGTTGAATTTAATAATTTAAAATTTAATATATATATATATATATTTTTTTTTTTTATTTCATATAAAATTTGTTGATTTAATATTTGAAAATTTATATATATATATATATATATATATATATATATCTTTATTTATTTAATAATTTAAAATTTAGCATGTAATTATATTTAAACAAAATGCAGATATAAATCATATAAGATTGTTTTTTGTTTTTAATTTATTTTTAATATATATCTATATATATATATTTTTTTATTAATTTCAAAATATATATATATATATATATATATATATATATATATATTTTGTATATAGTAAATTCTTTATAAAATTTTAGATATAAATTTTATAACTTTTTTTTTTCAATTACATATAATTTAACTTATTTTTATATTTAAATAACAATTATAGTGTGATTTTTTTTAAGTAATAGATATGGTTTTTTTTATTAACTAATTTACATGTTTATATATATATTTGTTTCTCAAGAAGATGGCATCAAGGAAGGTCTCTGTGAATATGTTTGGAACAAAGGCAACAATTCCATCATCTAAAGTTGCAGGTGGACATGTTTTGAACAATGTCGAACATACCAGAAGTAAAGTCGACCAACTGGCCCATCAAGTGCACGAGAAATAAATAAAATAGAGTGTACATGGCATATTCAAGATGTTGAATCTGATGATACTACATATCTCTATCTATACTGTGGTATGATTTATTTGGGTGAACTGTATGAGGTGATAAGCAGAGTACGAGACGTATGTTTGTTGCCGAATTCAAACATTGTTTATGTTCTTGAAAAATTGCCCAAGTCACATGAAAATGTTAGATATCATCTCAGAAAGTACAAGTATGACACAGATCAAGGATCTACACCATTGTGCGAAGAAATCTCATCCAACATTTCAAATAACATTGTAAGTATGCTTATTTATATTTATGTGTAATGTATTATTGTAATGATCATTAAATTGTTTATAAATGATTGATCATTGACATATTTTATTTTCTTTGATAGGATTTTGCTGAGAGTCTTTCAATGATGCTGGAGGGTATTTATTATATGGAACCAAATATTATGAATGTCATCAACAATTTCCATATAGAGTCAGAACAAGAAAAGAGAATGAGGCAAAGATCAACAATCCATAACACTACAATGGTACATGCAGGGGATCAACAAAGAATCCATATGGTGGGTCAATCTAACAAAGGTAAACATGTTTCTTTTGAATATGTGGCAGTTGTAGCTCACGCTGAAGCTCAAAAATATGTTTCCATTAGTGAGGAGGAGGTTAGAACTATTGTTGAAAAGGAGAAAAGAGATAAAACACTGAAAAGAAAAATGCCCATGGATGTCGCTCTTCCACTTGATGATGAGGAGATTATTTCTGTAGAAGAAGAAATGTCAACTAGGAAGAAGAAGAAATAAAAAATTGGCGAATCTGTTAAAATCATAAGCAACAGTGAAGAACAAAGTGAAAGTTCTAAAGGAAACAAAGAAATCATAACATTAGGTGTTGATTTAGAGGATGGCATTATGAAAACAAAACAAAATGTCATTCAGAATCACATGAGGAAGAATAAATTAATTAATGGTGGCAAAATATTTGAGCTTAATGTCACCCAATTCTATAGGTCAGATGAAGGACAATCTCAATATCAAATTAGAAAGGCACATCACCTACATGTCCATAATTTGAAAACATTGTTCAGGTACAATCCATATGCACATGTGGTGCCTTATGTGATTCTTGTTGATCCAAATCAAGTTCCCAATAAGGAGGCATTTGATAGGACATGATGTTTTGACTACAAATATTATGTAATTGGAGGGAACCATTCAGTAGAGGCCAAAAGACAATTGATCGAGGAATATCCTAAAAACTATCTTTTTGAAACAGTGAAATGCATCATTTATGCTGGTTTAACAGAAACAGAGGCAAAGTTATTGGCATGGGATCATAATGCAGATAATGAGTATAGAATGTCTATGACTTTCGTTCAAAGGGTCAGATTTATTCATAATGAATTTTTAGAAAAATGTGGTGGGGATAAGCTTAATGTCAGTTTAAGCTTTCAGAAGGAATGTTGTATGGAAACAGGTTATCAAATTTAGGATAGAATCCAATCAAAAGGTGGAAAAGTAAATCCAGAACTATTCAGAGGCATAGATAACATTTTCTAGTTGGCATTTAGAATAGGGGAGATATGGGAATTGATTGATGACATTTTCGAATTGTGGGAGAATATTGGTGTAAAAAATCAAAAGGTTAAAAGGTATAAACCCATAATATGTACCAACAGTAAGATAGGTCCTGAAATGAAGCAACTTCCAGATGATATGACTATCACACCTTGGAGAACAATGCAAGGTGTGAAAGATGAAAAACTAGTCAAATCAATATTATGTCGTGTGAAGTCAGGTGAATTGTCATTGGAGGAAATGTGCTCGGAATTTCAAAAGTAAGTTTGTTCAATTACTTTTACTTTTTCTTAGATTATAATTTTCTTTTAAATATAACATATTGTTGTTGGTATTATTTGTTATACATATCATTATATTAACAATTTTTACTTTATTTATTCAGTCATAAGATTTATATGAAAATACAAGAACATATGGTTAAAATGTTGAATGAAGAGAGTTGGAATGATGTTGTACTCAACTACCCAGAATCAAGTTCTACAACAACACTTAAAGATTTTTATCTTGCATTCAAAAAGGTATGTTGATTTTTACATTCATTTTATTCATATAATTTTTTTATTTTATTATATTACTTATATTTATATTTATTTATTTCTTTAAATATGTCGAAGAAGGATGCGAATGGAGTACCAAATACTTTCAAGAGTTCCATTGAAAAAATTAAGTTGGAAAGACTAAGAAAGTAATGTCTTAGGAAGGTTGAACTTGATTCTACTCTTACTCATTTCATTTGGAATGGGCTGGCAACTATCCAATATCAAATAATACAAGGTGACTGTGAAGACATTGCAAAACTCATACCTAAAAGGGAATATGCCTTAGTTATTGCAGACATTCCTCATGGTTTCAATTTCTCAAACATTGAATATGATAGTGAGCCTTACACTTATCAAGCTTTTAATAAAGTGGTTACAGGATTTCAAGAAGTCACAACATCACCACTTTGGAGATTTGTGACATGTCATTCAGACACACAATTTGCAATGTTATTAACAAGCTTCAAGGAAAAATCAAACTCAAGGATGCAACTTACATGGTAAGACATTGAAATTGTATGTTTGATTAATGCAATTTTTTTGTATGTACAAGTGGATTGAACTTTTACTATGTCATGCTACAGGAAAAAGTAAAATCTTATTTCTTCCAGAAATCAACCAATTATAAGTGATTGTGAGTTCATCCATGTTGAATGTTGGGCAAAATATGATAAGTATAAGTCCATTCTTCTGAACCAAGTAGATGGAAAGAGTCATAGCCAAGTATTGGTTCATGACGCTGTCATAAAAAAGTTAACATATGAGGATAAAGATGTAAACATTGATTAACTATCTTATGGATTTATGTTCAAATGAAGGAGACTAGGTTTTGGATTTATTTTCAGGTTCAGGTAAGTTTTATTATATAAAATTGAATTTTAAATTTTTTGTTTTTGTTTTTATGTGTTTATACTAATTTACTTACTTATTGTTTTTGTGCTTGATGATTAGGTACAACACTAGCATGTTGCCTACAAAAAGGAAGAAATTGCATTGCGATTGAAAGAGACCCTCTACAATGCAATTTTATTCAACAAAGAATTAATGCTCTTCAATTTCTTCCAGATGAAATGCAAGAAGTTGGTTTGAGGAAAAGAGATTTTAATGAATTACGTGTGGCAAAAAAAACAAAGGAACCACAACCACCACTATATGGAATGATTGGAAAATGAAACTTTGGGAGATTTGCAGACATGAAAGATCCAATAGACAAGGAAAATGAGGAAACTCAAGCAAGAAATATTGTGGAAAAAGAAAATAATGAAGCTGCAGAAGACGATGAACATGGATTATATGATATTGTTGATGACATTTAAGTTATGATTGCAAATCAAACTCAATTTTGAAAGATCTTCATTAGTTTTATTTGTAATGTTTTGACTTTGAGATTTTATGAGAAGAATGAACATTTTATTATTGTTGTTATATGTTCAATATTTGTATTATCTGATTTCCACTATAATTTTTATGCGAATAGTTTTTTTTGTTTTTGTTTTTTTTGTAAAAACCCAGTGATTACTATTATTTTTAACATAGAAATCATTAAAAATGCTATTTTTTAAAGTTTTTCTATTAGGATTTTCCCATAAAAATCGTTTATTTGACATGTCATTTTTGACAATTTTTTTGAAAATGTGTATTTTTTTCATTATATTTATATAGAAAATGTGTGTTTTTTTGTGAAATGTTTAAAATTATTGTGTTTTAGTGACAATTATTTGATGTCCATTGAAATATTAATTAACACTACATAAACATATAGAAAATAGTAACTTTAAAATATTGACCAAATACTTTTTTAATTTTTATTTATTTATTTTTAACTACGTGAAAAAATGAAGATTTCATTACAAAGAAAATTGAAAAGAAAAATGAAAACACAAAAAATACACTTAAAAAAATCTTACGGGAAGAAGAAGACATTACAAAATTTAAAGCGTCAAAAATCAACCCTCTAGAAAAAAGGGGTTGATGCTGCATCAAAATTTTTCAAAATTAGCATGAAAATCACTAACATCGAAAAAAAATGTTCATACTTGAAACAAAAGAAAAATTAAAGTGCCAAAAATATGCTAAAAAAAAGTTTATTCTGGCATCACCACTTTTCAAAATCGGGTGATTTTTTACTACCTCAAAAAAATGGGTACCGGTTCATTTTATCGTTTGATTGGTAACTATGTTCACTTACAATAGAAGAAGGAAGACCAAAATGAACGCAAATGTTTTGGAAGAAAAGATCCGTTGTTTGTTCAACTGTAATTTTCTTTTTACATGGTGTTAGTATGCACATTTTACTGAACATGTCTACAACTACATACAAGTAGTCATGATCTTTCCTTGACAATGGAAGAACTCCTACAAAATCCATTGAGATACTCTCCCATGGACGTGAAGGTACCAGAAGTGGAGTGTATAAACCAAGTTTCCTATTGCTAGGCTTACTTGTAGCACATAAAGAACATCCTCTTATGAAACGAGAAACATTATCCAACATGCGTGGCCAATAACAATACCTTTGAAGATTCGCTACTGTCTTGCCTACACCAAAGTGTCCAACAATCAATGAAGTGTGTGCTTCCCTTATGATATTGTTTATTTCCCCCTGTGGAATACACAACTTGCCCAAGTGATACAACAAACTGTTATGTACATGATAATCCAACTCTTCAATTTGATTTCCTTGACTCAATCTTGCATATACTTCTTGAAAGTCACTATCATTTGCATATTGTTCTATGTAACTTTCATGCAAAACATAATTATGCTTGAGTATAACAGATGAATTTAGAATAGGCCTTGAAAGCATATCAACTACCTTATTGTAGATTCCCTTTTTATACCTGCTAACCAAATGAAATTGTTGTAGAAAATCCATCCATCTGAAATGTTGTGATTGCTGCAACTATAAGTACTGCAATGGTTGATGGTCGGTATGGATGATGGTCTCCTTCCCCATCAAATAGTGCTTCCATTTCTTAACACTTTGTACAATGCGTAAAGTTCTTTGTCATAGGTGGGATAGTTAGTTACACTCCATTAAAGATTTCATAATGAAATGAAATGGGCTTACCATGCTGCAAAAGAACTGCTCCTAAGGCATAATCGCTTGCATTCTTTTGAATCTCGAATGGCTATCTAAGATCTAGAAGTTCCAATACTGGTGTTGAAACGATATTTTGCTTCAAAGCATCAAATTCTTTCTGCTGTACATCTCCCCAATGGAAGACTTTATTGACACTTGTCAATGCATGTAATGGAGCTGCAATGGAGGAAAAATTAGCAATAAACTTTCTCCAATATTGTGATGCTCCTAAAAAGATTCTTACCTCTGTAACTGTATTGGGCTTGGACCAATTCAGAATGAACTCAACCTTAGAGGGATCGACCTTCAGCTCACCTCCTTCAACAATGTGTCCCAAATACATTAAATAAGTCTTGCCAAATTCACACTTTGACATCTTTAAAAACAACCGTTCTTTCCTCAAGACATCTAATACTTTGTTTACATGCATGACATGTTCATCTCTGGATTTGCTGAATATGAGTATATCATTTAAGTAGAGAATGACAAAATCATCTAAAAATGGTCTTAATACATCATTCATTACCCTCATGAAAGTAGCTGGAGCATTTGTAAGACCGAAAGGCATAACAAGCCACTCAAACAATCCTTGTTTAGTTTTAAATGCGGTTTTCCAAATGTCTTCTTCAACTATCCTAACTTGATGATAACCACTTCGTAAGTCTAACTTAGTGAAATACTTTGAATACCTCTACTGATCAAGCAAATAATCAATTCTTGGGAGTGGACACCGATTCTTTACCATGATTGTTTTGAGTGCAAATAAATCCACACACATGTGCCAAGTTCCATCCTTCTTTGGCACCAAGACAATGGGCAAACCACATGACGAAGTAGATGGGTGTATGATACCTTTGTTTAACAATTCTTGAATTTTGTTTTTGATTTCCATGCTATCCATAATCGACATGTGATACATGCCTATGTTTGGAAGTGGAACATCCTGTTGCAATTGAATCTCATGCTGAATTCCCTTTTGGGAGGTAACCCCTTTGGTTCCTGAAACATCTCGCCATGATTTATTACCACATCAAACAAATCAGATTTCAATTTATCATCACAACCTTCAAAAGATTCATAATAAATATCATTCTTTTTCTTGATCATGAGACGCACAAAATTTTACTTGCATTTACTAGTATCTTCATCTTCCCTGCATTAACCAAAGAAATGTTCAACTTTTTGCGATGGGCTCTCACAATGTACTCCACCCCATTCTTGAGAAATATGTATTTGTTGTCATGGCGATAAAATATTGCTTTCCTATCATACAAATAAGGACTACCCAAAATGATTCCTGAGATGTCAAGTGGAACTACATCTAACTCAAATTCATCAATGAACTTTTCAGTAATGGTGAACTTGAATAAACACTTCCTCGTAACCCATAAGTTTGCATTGTTAACTATCCAACCCAATTGATATGGCTTATGATGAGGTACAGTTTCAAGGTTTAGTTTTTTAATCTAGTCTTTTGAAATCAAGTTTTATTGTGACCCACAATCAAATAATGCATCAAACTTTATATGATTTGAAATCACTCTTACATGAAACAACTGTATTCTTGACTTTTCATTTGGAGTGTTGTTTTAAAAATGTGAGGAACTAGTGCTTGCAACTGTTTCTTTTCCTTTTGTAACAATTTCTGAAATTTTGGTCTCATCACCAGAGTCTGAACCAAGGTCATGTTGTGTGGTAGCGGTCGTCGTTTGTTTTCCATTATTTTTTTGTTTCTTAGGCCTTAATTCGGGATGTAATTTCCAGCAGTGGGCTTCATCATGCCCCTCTTTGGAACAATGTTTGAATGTGATTTTCTCCCCTTCTTTCTTCACACTTGCATTCTCCTTGCCCTTGAATGGCTTCCTCTTACTACCCTGTTCCTGAATGTTCTTTCCTCTAGATTTAAGGTGCGTGGTTTGCACACATACCTCATCTAAATTGTTTGGATTGAATATAAGAATAGTATGTTTCAAATAGGAATGTAAACCCCAAATATATTTCAACAGCGTATCTTGGGAATTCAAATTTGCTTCTAACAACAAAGCCCTTTTCGTAAAATCTTGTGTATAATCTTGGACTGTTTGACCTTTGAGCTGCCTAAAATTTTGCCAACTCATAATGGCTTTTTGCATATAGGTTAAAGGATAAAATTGTCTTTTAATTTCAGAAACAAATTCAACCCAAGTAATGGATATCTTACCATGGATTCACATTTCCTCTTGAGTCTTTGCTTCCCACCAAACTAATGTTGCTCCTTCTAGCCTCAATGAAGCCAACTGGATCTTTATGTCATCTTCTTGAAGGTTCTGAATTCTGCAATATACCTCCAATTGTCGAATCTAATTGTCCAACTTTTCTGCATTCACCTCTCCATTGTACATGGGAAGTTCAAACTTAATGTCCAATTTGAGTAAGGGAGTCTTTCCTTTTGGGGTTTTTGAATGAGTATGGGAAGTTTCAGTGGTGGTAGTGGAAGATGATGCTGTGTGAGATGATGAAGATGATGAGGATGGTGGAGATGGAGGTGTCTTTCCACCATTCCCTTTGGAATCCTTCTTCTCATATTTTTTGTCCTCTAAGCTTCCTTCTCCACGTGGAGGTTTAGAAATCTCGCCAACCATTATAATGTTCCTCTCTTCATAGAGGACTTTAACCATCTCAGTTAAAGTGAAGAAATATTTCTTGAATTCTTCCTCTTCTGAAGAAGGACCTTCAGGCTCTCTTTCTCTAGACATAATGGCTGTGGATTTAGGCTCAGAATCTGGTACTGCTTGCACCTCTTCAAACTTAGTTGAAGGAGAAACTTGAGGAGTTTCAAGTGCAGCTGGAATTGGAACTTTGGGTGGTGGAGATTGTGGCCTTGCGGCTCTCCTTCTTCTGGGCATTAACTTAGGAGTTGCTACAAATAACTTCCCTTCTCCTTTCTGCAACTTTAACCTTGTAAGCATCACAATTTTGCAACCATTAAGACCCTAATTGCACAAAATCAAGCAATTCAACCTTGCTTTGATACCAACTTGATCTGCTTTTGATTGCTAATTTATACTGTGCTAATATAAATTACAGATTTCTAAACATGTGCTTGTGTTGGCTTGATGGGCCCTGACCAAGGTTCAACGTTAAGCAACCAAGTAAATCCCTATTGGCCCTTTCGATATCAATCCGCAGAGCACAAACTGAATTCTCACCCGAAGTAGTATGCGGGGATGCAGGAACCAAGTTTCTGCATCCTGAGATGGTTGTGATGTCGATTTATAGACCTTTGCTCTTCTTTCACGCAAATCGGTAAGCTCTTTAGGGCTTATCAATGTAATTCTCTTATTCGTCCTTGGAGCCTCCGCGAAAGTCTTCGGTCATCCTTCGCAGACCCTAAATATATATATCAGGTGCTTACGCGCTTCTGTAATTAGTCTTTCTTCTGTGTCTACCTAGATTAGCTTAAGTATTGGTTAAATTTAACATGTATTACATTTATCTTTGTGTAAACATATATTTTTACTTGCGTTCATATGACAAAGTGAAATACATAGATTTGCGCATCAATATAGAATTAATTCATAGCCCTAGTATTCAAGATAGCATAATCCAAACATTTATAACAGAAGGAAAATAACGCATAGATGGAAAGTACATAGTAATTTCAAAATACTTCTCTTTATTGATGATTTAGATTCCAAATACAGACTCTATCCGCCCTGCACACACAGCTGCAGGGGTCCGTGCACTCAGCCACAGACTTCTACCCTAGGCCTCTGCACACTTAGCTACCGAGCCTCCTCCTATGCTAAGACTCTCGATCTTAGCTCTTTATAGTCTCGTCAAGTACTTCCACTTCTCGTCTTCCTCTACTTACTTAGAATCCTCTTAAGACCTCCTTTTTATACAATCCCATGGTCTGTGGACCAAGGGGAGATCTCCAAACCGACACAACCTATCTAGACTAAGGGCGAAAAACCCTTTTTGACTTTAGATATATTTGAGCTCCATGACCACAAAATGTGGAGACTTTACATTTCTTTATACAACTTTGGGCCTTCTGCCCCAAAAATTGGGTTTTCAATCCCAAAATTGACCCCCAGGGCACCCGTTCCTAATAGGCCCCCAACACAAACATGGTGACTCGCCCTCAAGTCACTCGGCTGGCACGAATATCTTGTTGTGAAGACCTCCCAGCTCAACTTGGACAACTACTACCTTGGTGGCACACTGTGTTGCCACCTGCTTAATCTCCTTGACCAACTGCTCTGTCGCTGGCCCTACATTGCCATACTTAATCTTCTGTTGAGTCTCCTGCAGACTAGCTAGCTTGCCTTCAATAATGGTCGTGATCAAGTAGGCCTCGTCCAACCAAGGCTTCAAGCAAGCCTTCAACATGACTTCCTTGTGCTGAGCTGCATCTACCTGCTCTTTCAACACCTTGGCTTCCTGCAGCTTAGCTAACCTCTGTGTGTTGGCGACAATGCACGCTGTCGCTTTGACTTTGTTGTAGCGTTGCTGCAACTCTCGTGCTTCTATTTCCAGTCGCTGTACCGTAGGATCTTCTTGCAAGCATGTGACTACCTCGAGCAACCACTCGAAGAGCGTGGTACAGTCCTTTACTGCGCTCTCCACCACTACTACCGCGTCTTTCACAGTGGTCTTGTGTTGTGCTCTGATCTTTGGTGGAGTCGAAGGCTAGGCCTTCAACTACAATTATGCAATTTTGAGGTTTAGCTCCAGCTGAACCTTTTCCAACTCTGTGTGTGCGTTTCGCACTCCTGCAACGAGTTTTCGAACCCGCGCATCCATTGGCTTAGCCTCGGGAATGTCCAGCTCCGCGACAATCCGGCATGCTTCATCCACAACCTTGGTTATGCACTGATTCATGTCTATGAGTTTGGTCACAAGGTTAATGATGGAGTCTTACTGCATAGCCATATGGGTGTTTTTGACCTTCTGTTTGCTAATGATTTGCAAAGCGCATTATTCACGAGCCCGAAGTTCCACGTTCACAACGTCCTACAAAAGGTAAAGCACCTCATTCAGAAGCATGGCCAGGTTGAGTCTAACTCCCTTGAGTGCACTAACAGCGGGCCTGTTAGCTTCAGTCTCTATTGTTAGTGCTCCATCCGGTAGTACAATTGGTCGGGGGTCCCTTTTGCGTAGCATCCCGATGGCTTCTGAGGTGCCAAGAGCCAAACAAATGGGCACCACGCTAGTCTGTAGCTATGATGTGTGGATCTCCAGCTCACGCAAACCCATCTGAATAGTGCCCAACACCTGCTGCTGTTGCTGCTCGAACTGCTGCAACAATTCCGCGGTGGCATCCCACACCGTATCCCCTATATCTTCCAGATCCCCCTCTGTTAGGGTGATCAGATCTAGAGACGCCTTGCTAGCCTTAGACTTCTTACGCAGTCCTACTTTTTCTGGACCTATGGTGTGCTTGATAGGGAATGGAGTCGTCTTCGGATCCACTCCTCCCTGTTTTGTCTGTTCGTCCTCTTCTTCCTCTATTTTTGGTGAAGGCGACTTCTGACCTCCGTCAGAGTCGTGCTCCTCTTCTCCTGCCTGCCCACCTGACTACTGTGCAGCATCATGCTCCGCCTTAGCCCTGTCATCAGCCTCCTTTCTCCTTTTTGTGGCCAGTTGTTCCACCTTCAGCTTGGCTTCTTCCCTCTTTCATTGCACAATGGCCTTGCTAGATCCCGTCGTCGAATCCAAAGCATTGCACCAATTTGTTGGCTAGCAGTCGAGGACTACTGCAATTGCATCATCGGTGGCCAAGTATGGTAGGTCGTGACATTTCTGCGCAGGTTCCTTCCGCACTTGTATTGACACATGGTGGAAGTTAGCCTTGAATTCCACATATTCCTGTAACCTCTCCAAATTTGTAGGTGTCAACCATGGCTTGTAATTGATGGCCATATGTATGCTTATTTCCATCAAGATCCAGAAGATCTTGCTGGCCTTTATCCACTGAGGATCCTTCATTGCCCACAACGAAGCGAACTTCGCTGCCTCTGGTAGGTCCAACATGACCGAAGGGAACTGGCTATGTTTAGGTAGCTCCCATGCAACCAGCACTATGGACACCAATAGCCATGCATAGTGAAAGGTCTTACCGTGATCTTGTGCCTCGTGGCAGTTCATGAGGAACTCATCGCAGAGGTAGCACGCTTAGTTAAATTGGACTCCCTCAGTGCATGGACCGCCAAAGCTATCACTGGTGCCGACACTTCATCTGTGCGACACTTCCGCATCAACTTCCCTACTAAGATTTGCGTCGCGATTTTGACCACAGGGTCACAGGTGCTCGAAATGGCGTAGCCGCATGGCTTCTTTACCAGCTTGATTTTTTCCTTCATCGCCTCTGCAAGCGCATGCTCGCCGACCTTTCTGCCAAAAGCCATGGCCAGATTTTCTCATGTGTATGGCAGCCGCGTGATCCTATGGATCAGCATGTCCATGATGGGTATCAACTCCTCCAACTATAGACACCCGTCGTGCACCAAGCACATCAGCTACTTGATTACTAGCAGCGTGATAGGTGTGTGGTTGCAATGTGGCACCCATAGTAGGTTTAACATTCCTGCCTTGTCCTCACCTTTCAGCCACTTCCTCGGCTCCAACGCGGTTACTGTAGTATTTTTGTGGAAGACCTGTTGCATAAGTTGGTCTATTTCTAAATGAGGGAAGTTCTTCGTGTCGGCTAAGTCCCAATCCTCCAACATCAAAAGGGGGACACGCCCCAAGCATGGTCCCTCAAAGACGATTTGGTCTGGAAGGAGGGGTGTGTGCAGGGTGACTTTACTCTCATAAATATATTTGGGCACCTTCATCTTGCCCCTACGCAGAGGAATGTATTCAGGCAGCTTAGATATGGGGTCTCACCCCTTAATTTCAACGACCTCCATTTCCACTGCAATATCCTCATCATCCATGGGGATTTCTTCGACCTCTTCTTTTGGCTCTAGGTCAATCATTTTTGCCTTTTCTTGCATGGTGGGTTTTCCCACTGTGGATGCATCCTAGGTGATGCACACACCAATGACGACATTTTCTACTTGTCCTTCTTCAGCTTTGGCCCCTCTTGGGATGATGTAGGCCTTGGCTGAGGGGTCCTCGGGGATTTAGGCACCTCCGTTGGTACTTCCATAGGCGCAACTTCCGGGGCAACTCCCTTTGCTACCATTGCCACCTCTGGAACAACTCCCTTGGCTATCACTGCTTCAACGCTCATAGCTTCTGTGGGCGTCGACACGATGCTATGCAATAATTCCTGTGTCGCCTGTGGCAATGTCTCAAATACAGAACTTGCTAGCAAAACTTCAAAGGTTTCACAGTTCATGTCCGCTTGAGAGCTCAACAACTCAATTCTCAAAATGCCAAGTGTTTTTCGCCAGGCTGCCACCTGTAATTTATAGGCATTTTCAAAATCAAATCCAACTGTTCCCCCCAAAATCGGTTCATTAATGCTAGATTGGCGACAGATTTTCAAAGATATGGTCCATAAATTCTGACTTAAATGTCGCCCCCCGCTCCCTTTGGTTGTTTTTTCATCGTCAAATCATGAACAATGACTTTAACTGTCACTTTCCAGCTATCCTGCGTGGTTTTTCCCTTGGTAGCGCAGCTCCATGCGCACTTCTACGGGCTTTGTGACATATCTTTGTTCTGCGTAGTTCCCTAATTGCACAGCTCTCTGACCCAAGCATTGTAGTTTATAGTCCCGCGCTTCCTTTCAGTTGCCTGGAGCACTAAGACTGTGCTTCCCTCATATAGTCACCTAGCTGGATCACCAGTGTATGGCTTTAATCGGCTGCCATTCACCTTCCCTGGGAAGGGTTCTCCATTCAATTTAAATAGCTGAAATGCTCCACCATCGATAATCTCCTTGATGACATATGGCCCAGCTAGTGCATCCTAAATTTCCCTCGAAATTTATCAAATTCACTGTCATATAACAAGACTACATCATTTACCTTGAAGGTGCGCAGTTTGATGTGCCGATCGTGCCATGCCTTTTCGTGCTCCTTTTGAACTTGTTAATGAAATCCAACTACAAATCGGTCCTCCTCAAGCTCTGCTAACTATGCAAGCCTCTCTTCCATGGCTCTGCGGTCCACCATTCCTGTGAGTGCCACTATGCGTAGTTTAGGTACAATGTATTCCATTGGCATCACAACTTCTATGCCATACACGAGTCTGAAAGGTGTTTTCCCAGTTAGATTCTTGCAAGTCGTTCTGTAAGCCCATAACACCATGGGTACGTGCACATACCAGTCATTTCTCGGAGCATTGTAGACCCTCGTTAGTGTGTTGTCCATTATTTTATTGAATGCTTCCACCATCCCATTAGCCTGCAGATGATAAGGTGTACTTTTTTGATGATACAACTAAAGTTCTTCTGTCAACGTGCTGATTGTTTTGTTAAGAAAGTGCGTACCACGATCACTCATCAAGATCTTTGGACATCCAAATCTTGTCAACACATATTCAAAAATAAAATTTGCTGCTGTTGTGCCTATACAGTCCTTCACAAGGTGTGCCTCCACCCACTTGGTCAAGTACTCAGTTGCAGTGATGATGTACCACACACCCGTCTTCCTTTCCTTGAGGTTGAATTGGACCCACAAAGTCAATTGCCCATTTCTCGAATGGTTGTAATGTCATCTGCAGAATCATAGGCAGTTCATCCCTCCATGACGGCTTGCTAGTCCTTTGACATGCGTCACATGCCCTGCAATATGCTTTCAAATCCTTATGCAGGGTTGGCCACAACAACCTAGCACGTAGAACCTTTTGCGTTATTGCTTTCCCTGCATACTGTCCTCCTGTAGCTCCTCCATGAGCCTCAGCAAGGATGCTGCTTCATTCAAAGTCAGGCACATAATGTCACAATATTTTGTCTGACCCTATTTTATACAAGTGCCCTGCAATGATAGAAAATTCTGTCATGCACACTACTAGTTCCTTCTTCTGTTGACTTGTATAACCTTCTGGAGCCGATCCTGTCATCAGGAAGTGGATGATATCTTCAAAGTGACTGTCTGTGACACGTACCACAAAGAGCTGCGCATCAGGCAACCCTTCCTCCAAATTAGTAGGTTCCTCTCCCATTTCAATGCATGACAGATGATCAAGTCCCGCGTTCAGTCGTCCTGGCTTCACAATAACTTCAAAGTCGTACTCCTAGAACAACAACAACCACCTACATATTCCCCCCCCCCCAAAACAGGCTTTTTGACCATGTACTTCAACATGGAATGATCCGTATACATCTTAAAGTGTCCACCCAACAAATAGTGCCTGAACTTCTAGAGTGCATACACCATAGCTAATCCTTCGCGCTTTGTCATGGAATACTTTTTCTCTGCTTTAGACAGCTTCATACTTGCGAATGCTATAGGGTGATCCAGTTCTCCATCACCGGCCTATGTCAGCATGACCCCTAATGCAAACATGATGCATCCACATGCACATGAAATTCCTTCTTCCAGTCCGGGAAGACTAGGATCGGCGCGGTTATGTCTAGATCCTCTATCTGTGGACCTTCAACCTCACCATGACCCCCGATTTCAAGAATATTAATCTTTCTAGGATCCTCGCCTTCTTCTTCAACAGTCACATTATAGCATTCCAGTGCATGGTTCAGCTGGGTAGTCCAATTAGGTTGAATCAGGTCCAAAGGATCCTGTGGTATCCTAAAGATCACTGCTTTAACCTCTTGTAGTGTTGCATCAATATAGTCAAACCCATCCTCAAAGCTGAACGTCATTATAAACCCCTGGCACAAGATGTCCCATTCTTCAGTGCCATGGCAGAGCTCTGTTTCCAAGTACCAATTCATTGGTATGACATCCAGGGTATGACAAAACAGATGCACCCATTCAGGCTGGGGCTCTGCTCCATAAGCCTTAGTCCATTTGGCCAGGTGATCATGCGGATCATCCCTTCCATCATAATTGTCTATCATCTACACATTCAGCTGTCCAAAACTTATTCTCATCATCCTCCTATAGTTGCGCCAATCACTGAAATTATCCTTGTGCGTACCTCACCATCTTACGGGCATAACACGCAGTACCCAATCCAAGACCTAGAAGCGATGCTTCTCCGACACTTTTCTCTCAAATGCATCCAAAAAGCGATCAACATCAGTTGTCCCGTCATAGTGAGGCATGTTCCTTACTTCTGATGACATGCAACACAATGACTTGGTCATCACATTACAATGCAGTGTAGATACTACATGTAGTCGGTTCTGCCAGTGCTCTAATTCTTCGTCCAAATCTGATGTGCAGGAGCTCTCGCGGTCCCATGCGATACACTCTTCTGTTGTTGGATTTACGCAATCCTGGTCTTGCGCCGTTATCTTGTAAATCTGGTCTAAATCGTCATCACTTTCATAATCACGGGCTGGTTCTTTATAGCACAGTCCTTCTAAAGGATCCAGTGGAACTACTACGCAGAGTGACTTCTTTTCAAATATCATCTTTCACTTCTTCAGGTTGATTACCCCATTCATGTCAGTGGCCCAATCGATTCCAAGGAGAACAAAGTAGGGATTGATATCATCCACAATCTCTGTTACCTCAAAATCCGCAAGTGCGTTCGTGCCTTCAATGTCAACTATCACCCCTTGCAGCCTCCCCATCGGGATATTTTTCTGTTGATTCGCCATCCTTAACTAGATTGGATACCACTAGAGCATAGGTCTCCCCATTCTTTCCCATGTTTCCTTTGGCAAAACATTCGCATCAGAGTCCAGATCCAAGATAACTTGGTCCATTTCATATTCTCCTATCTGAGTGGTGAGCCTCATCTCACGCCCAGTCCTTGCCTTATGCTTGCCAAGCTTTCTGACTACGCAGTTCACCAGTGGCACCATCCTTACCAATGCACCGATTGATTAGTTCCTGTAGGCCCTTTATCCTCCCTAGTCGTGGTTTCGCTTCACAGCATAATGTTTACCTTAGGGTCTTCCTCACCAGGCTTAGCCCTCATCATCTGGAGGTTTTGCGTGGGCTGCACCCCCTTTTCGTGAATCTTAGCCAACAATATAGGGCAATCCTCAGTTGCATGGTCAAACTTAGTACAGTAGCGGCATGACAATCACGTCGGATTCGGATAGACCCTCGCATAGTGTCCTAGTCCTCCACAATTGTAACAAATCAGCTACCCTTGGCCTCTACCAGGCCCCCCTCCGCCTCGGCCTCGACCGCGCCCTTGATACTCACCTCACATTCCCCCAACGCCTTGGTCCGAAGGCCACGTTTTTGCCTGCACCCTGTATGAAGGTGTCTTGTCCATCATTAATTCGCAGCTATGGAAATTGCGCTTGTCATGACCTACTGATTGACAAAAATTTCAAAAAGAGCTGTTGTGGTGTCTGTATGAATTTCTGCAGCAAATGGCAATTGTCGGTCGCATGTTTCCCAGCTACTTGGCATATGGCACACCATAGCGTGGGCCTTGCACTTGGTCCTGCCACAGCCTCCGACTGTACATTGTCATGCCCCTGACCTTTTCATTTTAGGCACCAAACTTCTTCGCGCACCTCTGGACGAGCTACTCTGTCCTTCTTCAGACTTTGCATTTCGAGGCAAAGGTTTTGCAACTGCACAAAAATCTACTGAACCCCTAGATTAACATCCTACATTGGTGTCTCATGCAGTCTCATCATTATTTCCAGAGCTTCTGCCTGGGTCCCAATCTTCTGTTGTGATAGTGCAACCCTTAGGTGGGGTAGGAGCGAGGCCACAAACCATTCGTGGTGCTGCCCATCAATTAGGTTCATGTTGGCTTCATGGATTGTACACTTCAATATTTGATTCAAATCCCAGGGCGTCTCCCCAAGATTTATCATGATCTCCTTGAATCCCACAATTAATTACGCTTGAGACTTAGGTCCACTGAATTCTCTATTCAACGTAGCCCGAATATCTACCAACATGGACGTTGGGTTATTAGTACTGTACTTAATGTACCACGTTAGTGCGCGGTCCTGTAAAGCACTAACCAGTGTGGCTTTCTTCATTTGGTCGTCCGTGATACCTTGAGCTTCCCACATAGCCTTTGCGACGAACCAAAACTATTCAGGATATTCATTCCCTACGCCCTTGAATATAGGTAGCTTTACGGAGTTTGCCATGTTGAATAGTGGTGGAGGTGGCGGTGGTGTGGGTGATGGGGTGACTGGTGGAGGTGAGGATGGAGGCGGTGTGGATGGATGGGAAAAGGATGGGGGTGGTGTAGGTATTCATGGGAACCCTTGTCTTATAATTTGAATAACGCTCAGTGGAGAATACTGTACTACTCCTTCGTTGTTACTCAAAGGAGGTGCAATCAACGGGCTATACTCACGACCTTTTCTTCCTCCATCCCTAAAAGACCTTCCACTTCGCATAGCTCCAAACATCAAGGTAACCACATGACCCGCTTTTCACACAAGAGCATCTTAATCCAAGTATTTAGTGACTTCAAATACTTACCTCGCGGTCCTTTAAAGAAGCGACACTCTGCTTCACTGTAACTGACAGAAGTATCGACTGCGAACTCTGTCATAAATCCTCCTATGATGCGATAGAGCCAATGGTTGACAACGCACATGATCTTATCTTCAGAGGCTTCCAATCTCCGTACTAACTCCGGTGTCCAAACAATCGGATTGTCAAGCCTCCACCTTCCTTGGTCATTTGCCAACTTCACGATCCACTCGTATAACTCAACTGGGAAGGAACATAAGAAGATTTCAGGGATTTCTGTGTATAGATATCTATCCAACAACTGTTCTTTCGTCAATCATGGATTCTTTTTCTCTCGCGTTGTGAATTTGTGGATCTTTCTATCCAACCAGTTTTTGATCTCTTTCTTAGTTGGATTCCAATGATACGACATCACACATCTTGTTATGTAGATCCTGGTCCTGGCAATGGAACAATTTGTTGGCTTGATGGGCCCTAACCCAGGTTTAGCGTTAAGAAACCAAGAAAATCCCTACACTACTGGCCCTTTCAGCATCAATCCGTAGAGCACGGACTAAAGTCTCACTCGAAGCAGTATGGGGGGATGCAGGAACCAAGTTTCCACACCCTGAGATGGTTGTGATGTCAGTTTCTAGACCTTCGCTCTGCCTTCACGTAGATCGATAAGCCCTTTAGGGCTTGTCAATGTACTTCTCTTATTAGTCCTTCGAGCCTTCACGAAAGTCTCCGGTTGTCCTTCGCGGACCCTAAATAGATAGATCAAGTGCTTACAAACTTATGTAATTAGTCTTACTTTTGTGTCTACCCAGATTAGCTTAAGTATTGGTTAACTTTAACATGTATTACGATTATCTTTGCGTAAACATATATTGTTACTTGCATTCATATGACAAAGTAAAATACATAGATTCGCACATCAATATAGCATTAATTCATAGCCCTAGTATTCAACATAACATAATTGCAACATTTATAACAGAAGGAAAATAATGCATAGGTGGAAAGTGCACAGTAATTTCATAATACTTCTCTTTATTGATGATCTGAAAATGGGGCACTTAGGCTTCTTGTCTAACTTACAAGAACCTCTCCCACTTCCAAAGCTTATTTAATCCCAAGTCTTTATGATTAACCAATGTGGAATTGATAATATGCTTGAAAATATAGGTGTATGCTTATGTTTGTTTTAAACTGTTTATGTGCCTTTAAAATTTTGTTGTTTGTGCTGATATGTAAATACATATGACAGTAGACAAATGTAGAAATAAGCAAACACATAAGACAACAATTTAATATGGATTTCACCCAAAACTCTTGGGCTACGTCTCCTTGAGCTCTAGTCAACTCAACTAGGCTCTCTGGGATTATGGTCTAAGTTCTTTTACAAGCTCTTGGCTCAAATCCACTGTTTTACATAGAAACAATGAGTTTAGACACCATTTTTGTTGGGTGTGGAGCCTGATTATCTTTTGTATTCAAAGGTATCGCTGCATTGGACCCCAGTTCGTAATGGGACAACAACGCCGCCCATAAAATATTCGCTGCAGGGGGGGTCCAGGGGGGGCGGCTGTGACCTTTGGGAGCCCCCCCTCGGCGGGGGGATCGGGGGCAGTGCCCCCGAAGCTAAGAATAGATGTAAAATTGCCTTGTAAAATTTTGTAATTTCATAGTCAATCTGGGCCGTTCATTAGGCGGAGATCTAATGGCAGAAGTTGTGTTTAATTTAGGGTTTTTTTCCCCTAGAAGGCAACCCCTCACTATATATGAAGGAATTGTATTGCGTCTATGCATATATGTATTTTAAGTGTGGAAGAGAGAGGAGATTGAGAGCGAAGAGGGAATTACATCGGATCTACTGTAGGTTTTATCTCTTCAGTTTGCTAGATAATATAAAAAGAAGGATTGGCTGTTTCTCCGTGGATGTAGCCCAAACTGGGTGAACCACGTATATCTGTGTCTCTCTTGTTTTATGCATTTTCTATGTTTATATTTTTGCAATATTTATGTGTTCCATTGCTCTGTAATATATAATTTTCTAACAAATGGTATCAGAGCCGAAGGTCTATTTGGCTGATAAACTTGCAGGAGAGAAGGGTTCCTGGTTTGAGTGGGAGCAATGGCAGAAGATGGTAGGTTTAGGGTCGAAAAATTCAACAGCCAAAACTACCAACTGTGGAAGATGCAGATAGAATATTATCTGTATCAAAGAGATCTGTACCAACCATTGAGCGGAAAGACAAAGAAGCCGACGAGTATGACAGACACAGAATGGAATATTCTCGACAGAAAGGCACTTGGAACAATATAGCTGTGCCTAGCGGCATTGGTAGCGTTTAATATTTCAAAGGAAACAACAACAGAGGGTTTAATGTCGACATTAGCCAGACTATATGAAAAACCCTCGGCTTCAAATAAGGTATTTCTTATGAAGCGTTTATTTAATATGAAGATGTCAGAAGGTGGATCTGTTGCTGATCATTTAAATGAATTTAATATAGTTGCTAGTCAGTTAAGTTCTGTAGGGGTAAATTTTGATGATGAAGTTAGGGCTTTGTTATTTCTGTGATCATTGCCAGAAAGTTGGAATGGTTTAGTTATGGCCAATAGTAACTCTGTCTCTGGATCTAGTACTTTAAATTTTGATGATGTTGTCGGTGCAATCCTTAGCGAGGAAATGCAGCGGAAAATCTCTGGTGAGACATCAGGTAATGCTTTGACTGCAGAGACTAGGGGAAGAAAAATGGAAAGAGGAAAGAGCCCTAGATATCGCAGTAAGTCAAGAAAAGGCAGATCCAAGTCCAGATCGGGGATAGTGTGCTAGAAATGTTGGAAGAAAGGACACCTGAAGAAAAACTGCAAGTCTCGAAAGGGGAAAGAAGGAGATGCGCAACAAGAAACTAATCATGAAGCGAATGTAACAGGTGATGTGTTGCAAGATGCTTTGATTCCTTCATTAGAAAATATTATTGATGCTTGGGTGGTAGATTCAGGGGCCTCATTCCATGCCACACCTGATAGGAAACTTTTTTATGATTATGTTTAAGGAGATTTTGGACAGGTTCGATTGGGTGATGATAAACCCTGTAAAATCATTGGAATGGGTACAATTTTTATAAAACAACAAAATGGAAATCAGTGGCTATTGAAGGAGGTAAGGCATGTTCCAGATCTGAAGAAAAATCTGATTTCAACAGGGTAGTTGGGAGGTGAAGGTTGCATAGCTACTTTCACAGATAAAACCTGGAAGGTCACTAAAGGATCCCTGGTAATAGAGAAAGGAGGAAAGGTTGGTACATTGTATTTATGTAATGGTATTTCTAATTCTGTTAATGCTTTAACCTCTACAGGAGAAGATACAGAATTGTGGCATCACAGGCTCGGGTACATGAGTGAGAAGGGGATGAAGATTATTCACTCAAGAAATATGTTGCCAGGTTTAAAGCATGTTGATTTAAAATTATGTGAGAATTGTGTTTATGGAAAATAGAAGAGAGTCATATTCCTTAGAGTTGGGAAATAAAAGAAGAGCGAAAAATTAGAGCTTGTGATTACAGATGTATGGGGACCTACTCAGGTATCATATCTTGGCGGCTCTCGTTATTATGTTACTTTTATTGATGATGCAACCAGAAAAACTTGGATTTATTGTATTCAAAATAAATCTGATGTATTTGATACTTTAAAGAAATGGAAAGCTTTGGTTGAAAATGAGACAGGAAAAAGGTTGAAGTGTCTCAGCTCAGACAATGGAGGTGAATATTGCAGCAAAGAGTTTGATAGGTACTGTTCAGAGGATGGAATTCATAGAGAGAAGACAATTCCAGGAACACCACAAGAAAATGGTGTGTCAGAAAGGATGAACAGGACAATCATGGAGCGTGCAAGGTGCATGAGATTACATGCAGGATTGCCTTTACAATTTTGGGCAGATGCTATAGATACTGCTGTTTATCTAATAAACAGGGGGCCTTCAAGTTCCTTGGATGGTGGTATTCCAGAGGAGGCATGGACAAGTATAAAGGTAAACTACGCTTTTTTAAAGACTTTTGGTTGTGAAACCTTTGTCCACATTAATAAAGAAAATAGAACAAAGCTTGAAGCAAAATCAAAGAAATGTACCTTTATTGGATATGGTGTTAATGATTTTGGTTATTGCTTTTATGATTATGAAAAACACAAAATAATTAGGAGCAGAGATGTCATATTCAATGAAAAGGTTTTGTATAAGGATCAACTGCAGGAAAATAAACAGGAAAAAGGAAACAGAGAATACACAGTGCTTGACGAGATCACAGGAAAGGAGATGGTGCCTAAAAATCATAATGATCAACCGCCAGAACAACAACCACAATAGTAACAAGCACCTCAAACGCCTGAAAGTGGTGTTAGAAGATCTACCAGGATAAGTAGACCCCTTGAACGATCCTGTCCTTCATTATATTATGTATTGTTGACTGATTCTGGTGAACCAGAATGTTATGAAGAAGCAGTGCGGGTAGAAACCAGGAAGAAGTGGGAGCAAGCCATGAAAGAAGAGATGAACTCCTTAGCACATAACTAGACTTGGGACTTAGTCAGATTGCCTGCAGGTAAAACAACATTGCAGAATAAATGGGTTTACAAGTTGAAGGAAGAAGATGGAGGTAGAAAAAGGTATAAAGCTAGACTTGTGGTGAAAGGGTTTGCACAGAAAAAGGGTATAGAATTTGATGAGATATTTTCTCCTGTTGTTAAAATGACTTCAATTAGAACTATTTTAAGTCTAGTAGCAGCTGAAGATTTGCATCTTGAGCAGTTAGATGTAAAGACAACCTTTCTCCATGGGGATTTGGAGGAAGAGATATATATGCAGCAACCACAAGGAAATGAGGAAAAAGGGAAGGAGAAACTAGTGTGCAGGTTGAAGAAGAGCTTGTATGGCTTAAAACAACTCCAAGGCAGTGGTATCTAAAATTTGACGAGTTTATGTCTGAACAAGGTTATACTAGATATCACTTTGATCATTGTGTTTATCTCAAAATGAAAAATGATGGCAGCTATATTATATTGTTATCGTATGTAGATGGCATGCTTGTTGCAGGTTTTAACATGCAGGAAATAAATGCACTCAAAATAAAATTGGAAAACTCATTTGCAATGAAGGATTTGGGTGCTGCAAAACAAATCCTTGGTATGAGAATAACTAGAGACAGGAAGAATCGCAAATTAACATTGTCTCAAAGTGAGTACATAGAAAAAGTGTTGAAAAGGTTTAATATGCAGAATGCAAAACCAGTTAGTATACCTTTGGCTAGCCATTTCAAACTAGGTAAGGAGGAGTGTCCCAAGGCTCAGGGAGAAATGGCTCATATGTCTAAAGTTCCATATGCATTAGCAGGTGGAAGCTTAATGTATGCAATGGTCTGCACAAGGCTTGATATTGCACATGCAGTGGGAGTTGTAAGCAGGTACATGAACAATCCCAGAAAAGAACGTTGGATGGCGGTGAAGTGGATTCTCAGGTATTTGAGAGGTACCACAAATCAAGCATTATGCTTTAGTGGTTCAAACATTGATCTACAAGGATATGTTGATGCAGATATGGCGGGTGATAGAGATAACAGGAGGAGAACAACAGGGTATGTGCTTATTGTAGGTGGAATAGCTATCAGCTGGCTCTCAAAACTGCAAAGTGTTGTTGCACTCTCAACAACAGAAGCAGAGTATGTTGCTGCTATAGAGGCTAGTAAAGAAATGATTTGGTTACAAAGGTTTCTGGATGAATTGGGTACAAAGCAGGAGTTGGGCAAGTTATAAAGTGATAGCCAGAGTGCCACACATATTGCAAAGAACTCTGCATTTCATTCCAAGACTAAACATATACAACTCAAGTACCATTTCATATGGTTAGTGTTGGAAGATGGACAATTTAAGCTGGAAAAGATACACACTAGCCAGAATCCTGCAAATATGTTAACAAAAGTTGTAACCAGGGAGAAACTGAGAATTTGCTTAGTTTCAATTGATCTTCAAGTATGATGAAGAATATGAGAAAAAACCAGGTCCAAATTGGAGTCATTGTCCAACAAATGAAGCAGCGGTGGAGTTGCTATAATCAGTTTCCAAGTGGGAGATTGTTGGGTGTGGAGCCTGATTATCTTCTATATTCAAAGGTATCACCGCATTGGACCCCAGTTCGTAATGGGGCGACAACACCGCCCGTAAAATATTCACTGCAGGGGGGGTCTAGGGGGGGCAGCTGCGACCTTTGGGAGCCCCCCCCCCCCCCAGGCAGGGGGATCAGGGGCAGTGGCCCCGAAGCTAAGAATAGATGTAAAATTGCCTTCTAAAATGTTGTAATTTCGTAGTCAATCTGGGTCGTTCATTAGGTGGAAATCTGACGATAGAAGTTACGTTTAATTTAGGGTTTTTTGCCCTAGAAGGCAACCCCTCACTATATATGAGGGAATTGTATTTCGTCTATGCATATCTGTATTCTGAGTGAGGAAGAGAGAGGAGATTGAGAGCGAAGAGGGAATTACAGCGGATCTGCTGTAGGTTGTATCTCTTCAGTTTGTTGGATAATATAAAAAGAAGGACTGGCTGTTTCTCCGTGGACGTAGCCTAAATTGGGTGAACCACATATATCTGTGTCTCTCTTGTTTTATGTGTTTTCTGTGTTTATATTTCTGCAATATTTTATGTGTTCCATTGCTCTGTAATATATAATTTTCTAACCATTTTATCCTTGGCTCTTGAATCTCTCGACTTTCTGGCTCTCGGCTCTCGCTCTGGCTCTCGGCTCTAGCTCTGGCTCTGGGCTTTGGCTCTTCATCTCTGCCTCTGTCTCTTCGACTATGGCTTCTTTGACTCTCTCTACTTTCTTTGCATCTGCTTCCTTCTTTGGCTTATTTTTCTACGCTCCTATCTCATTTCCTTCCTTTTCCGTCTTTGTCATTCTGTGGCTTTTAAGCCAATCGACGATGTCTATTCGTTTTCCTCTTCTGGGCTCTTTGGCTCCCGGCCTCTATCCGCTCAACTCCCCTTCTGAGCATTAGAAATCATTTCTAAATGCCTTTAGGGATGGTGGCCACCTATTCTGTAACAGAAGGAACCATCGGCGCTTGAAATCCCTAGAATCAGTCATTCCCTATTTACACAAAGAAACACTGTAAAACACGAGAAAATACGCTTAAACGTAGTCTATCAGAATTCTAATTATATCGCATCCACCCTAATATTGCATTGAGTCCACCTTTGGCCACTATCGTGCTCTCCACCATCGATCTACAGGATCTCTGATCCAACGATCACCATGCATTTTTGGGCGGCTTAGGAGTGTTGGCATTATGATACAGGTATGACACAAGCGTTGTCCTTGATGACAACTCTCTCAGATGAAAGATCACAGTATAGCAGGTAAACAACAAAAGAAAGGTATACGCAAGTTCACCATTGACCAAGCTGCGTATACACGCAGGTTCACTATATACAAAGTTGCGTATACGAAAAGGTATACGTAGGTTCACTATATACCAAGTCGCGTATACACGCAAGTTCACTATATACAAAGGCACATGTAATGTACACATGCACTTTCACAAAAGGAAAGGCACGTACATGTTGGAAAACTAAGTTTTGGTATGTGGTATTTGGACCATGGTATTTTGGTATTGGTCCATGGTATTTGGTCCAAGGTATTGACCCTAGGTATTGGGTCCAAGGTATCTGTCCTACGTCGTTTTGGACCATGGTATTGAGAGAGGCCTAAACCTAGATAAGGAGAAGAAGATGATTAGGCCAAAGTGCAAGTGTGCAAGTGATGAATATCTGATGAAGTGTGAGATCTAGTACACTGGTTATGGGTTTGTGATGCTTTGCTTGATCTGAACCAAGGATGCACCTATGCGGTTGATGATGGATGATGGATCAGGATCATAAGGCTTGGAATGTATTATCATTATGTGGTTTGATCATGGATAGACTAGATCTGAATTATTGATGCATGTTTTATTGTATAAATGTTATGATCTTGGTCTGAATGATGTCTAGAATAGCTGCAAAGTTATGAATAAATGTTTGCAGATCTATACACGGGTTCACTTTGGTAAAAGTGCGTATACGTGCTGGTTCGGCTCATTAGAATAACGTATATAGTATGAAGTATGATATTTGAATTTGCAGTTGGATCTGGTTGTTGTTGCAGAATTCCGTGGTCTGCTCTGTGTTTTGGTGACTGTGTTTTGTTGACAGGGTTTTAGTGATTCAGTATTGGGTGATTCATAGATTGATGATTGGTTGATGCAATAGTTGTATTGCAGTGGTGATTGATTTTGTGCCTCAATGTTGATTGATGGTTCCAGTATGAAAATTGGATGAAACGTAGCGTTCAGATTATGGTGTTGTGCTTCAGGACTATCCAGTATGAAAATTTATGGAACGTGGTCCCTAGAGGAAGAGAGAAGGTCGTAGCCTTCTGTAGGCCAGCGCCTATGTACTAGTAAACATATCAGCCAGTACAAGAGCCAGGGGGATGGAGCTCCCTTCCCGTAGCAACTAGAAAATGAGTGAAGGTTGGAGCCTTCAGTAGGGCGACGCCTACGTACTAGTAAACATATCGACTTGTACAAGAGCTAGGGGGTTGTAGGTCCCTTCCAATAGTAGCTGGAGAACGAGAAAAGGTTGTAGCCTTCTGTAGGTGGGTGCTTGTGTGCTGGTATGAGTCTGCGCCAGTACAATATTGTAAACAAGTTTTTCTTATATTAAAGGAAACAACATCAGGTGGTTTTTATCCCGCATTGGGTTTCCACCTTATATCATGGTGTTCACGTCTGTCTCTTATCTGTGATGATCTGTTCTGTTTTTACTGCACCTGGTTACTATTTATATGGTTAATGATGTTCCGATGCACTGATTAAAGATCAACATATGATGAATTAACTGAATCATAAGTTTGCTGGATATACGCTAGTTGCATTAAACATAGTTGCATGTACACGCCGGTTCTCTTAACTGAAGTAGTGTATATGAATCTAATTATGGAAATGAAAAGTTATTGATTTGCTAATACTGATTCACCCCCCATCTCAGTATTATTTCCAACAATTGGTATCAGAGTAGGTCCTTTGGTAGAAGCTTGATCACTTGAAGGAGATCCGTAGAACAATGGGAAAGAAAGCGCGTCAGAAGAAGAAGACAACTCAAAGGAACAATGACAGCCTGCTTAAGTGGAAGCAAGTATTCACCTTAGATTGAAGATGAACAAGCAAATGAAGCATTAGATAAAATCATAGATCAACAAGATCTATTTAACAAAAGGGAGAGTGCCCTCAATGAATAAGTTATCAGCGTAAAAGATCAGCTGGAGTGTGTCTTCAGAGTATGTCAAATGCTGCAGGAGCGGAATGAAGAACAAGAAAATGAGATTCTCAAACTAAGGCAACAAGTGGAAGAAGGAAGAAATCTTGAAGAAGCAATATCTGGAAAAGGAAGAACAACATCAGGTTGAGGCAAATATCTTGAAAGGTAAATTAGAAGAAAAAGATAAACTATTACGATTTCAAGACAGTACTAAGATTTTGGATGATATTCTTAGTAGTCAAAGGTCACCTACTATCAAAACTGGTCTTGGTTTTTGTCTAGTCAATTTAACGTCTTAAATTGCTCTACATAAATTATCAATCCGGGTATCGTAAATTGATGAAGTGTGGTGCACCATATGTGCTTAGTTAACCTTTTTCTTACTTCGTTGTTTTATAGTTTATGTTGTTTTGGGGGTTTTGTTCTTGTTGGTTTTCTAAAGTGTTTAATGCAAATGGAAATCCTATTCTAAGGTCTTAAGAATAATTTTAAAGGACAAGTATGGATAAAGATTTCAAGACAAGGCCTATGTCCCTAATGGTAACTTCCAAAACTTAGCACTTCAAAAGAACTTAAAACATGTTATTGATGGAATTAGTATTTAAACAAAAGTGTAAATATACAACTAGTTCAATCAAAATAAAATGCAATAATCAAACAATGAGCTAGTGACTATGAGACCCAGTATCCTTGCTGCTTCAGCAGAAGGACAAGATGATTCTATCATGTCATTAGTCATTAAAAGTCTATGTGCATCACTAATCTACAATCAAAATAGAATGCAACAACCAAACAATGAGCTAGTGACTATGAGACCCAGTATCCTTGCTGCTTCAGTAGAAGGACAAGATGATTCTATCATGTCATTAGTCATTAAAAGGCTATGTGCATCACTAATCTACAATCAACCGGTTGAACACACTTGCATGAATTAAAATTGCATGAATGAAAAATCTAATCTATCAAACTTGAAAGCAATCAAATAACATAATGAAATCAAAGCAAAATTGAACACACTTGCATGAATTAAAATTGCATGAATGAAAAATCTAATCTATCAAACTTGAAAGCAATCAAATAACATAATGAAATCAAAGCAATATTTACAAAATGAAATCTACTCTACCTGACATTCTACAAAGCAATATTTACAAAATGAAATCTACTCTACCTTACATTCTAATATGCTCCATGACATCTACTTCACATCTCCTTCCATGTTGAGAACATCAAAGCTTTATTCAAATTCTTCAAAAGTACAAAGTACAACAAAGTTCTCCAAAGCTTTCAAAAGCCATCAAGGAAGAACTACAAACTTAAGAACTAAGGACTAAAAAGCTTAAGCTAAATAGACTAACAAATGAAGGAGAGAGATCTCCTATTTATACAAAAAGATGAGAAGCCATCTCATTAATGAGAGTCCATGAATCTCTCCCTCTACCTCTAGAGTCCTAATCAAAATAGGAACTGATAAGACACATGTCTTCTTAGAGTTACAATACAATTAGGAGATGTGACACATATCCTCATGATCCCATGATTCTTTCCAACCAAATTCGAATTTGGCCTTAGAGTGCCACATAAGGGTCTTCTAGAAGTCTCCTTTCAACCTACACATGCCAACAACCTCAACCCATTTGTTAGGTATAAGAATATGCACATTATTTTCTAATTTTTAACCACAAATTCACTTAAAAGACTTAGAATTAATAAAGATTGGAAAAACATAAATGTGGCCCAATGACAATGAAAGTGGGATGAATGTGGTGACATAGTAGTGAAATGGAGGTGATATAATGGACATAATAGTGAAAGTGTAATGACATTTTCAAGACTCAACAGTTTTTATGAATCTGTTGAAGGTGAATCTAGCTCACAAGGTGACGCAAGGAACTCTAATGAAAAATCTGAAATGCTCAACAAGGAGATGAGAGGTCAAACCCATCAACAACCAAGGAAAGATAATCTTCAAAGAAAATCCTTTACTCCTAACTGTGGAAGTGATAGATGGTTATTTCCTCCAATGAATAATGTTGCATGTTTTATATGTCATAACTTTGGGCATGTTGCAGCCAGATGCAGAAGTATAATGGTTCAAGACCATCACACAGAAAGATCATCACGTTCCAGGTACTTTAAGGGATACTGTTTTGCTTGCAATATGTTTGGTCACAAAGCCATTGACTGCTATAGAAGGAATATGAAACATATAAGATGTTATGCATGTAACAAGCTTGGACATATAGCAAAGGAATGTAGGAGAAGATTTTGGGCACCATACCAAAAGGAGAAAACATCATCATAGTCGAAGATATGGAAGAAAAAGGAAGTACAGTCAGAAATATGTGGCATAGCAGAGTATACAGACATGACAGACTCAGAGGGCGTTGAAGGTGTGGAGCTTCAATGTTCTAAATATCATACGCAAGTTTCAAAAAGACAAGTCGCATGTATACGCGAGTTCGAAGCTGCACAGTTGCATATATGTTGGTTTGAGGAAAAGTAGTGGGACAGACTCAAGAAAAAGGGTCTGATATGATTCAGTCAATTATTTGCTCTGTTTGATAATGGTTACAATCTGCTAATGATGTGTGGAAATGTGTTGGTACTCATAAGATGTTGTTTAGAAGTACTTTTGACCCTAACTTGATGATGATGCCTTGATACTTCTTGCTGATATATGCATGAGCAAATCTGACAGTGAATAGATGGAATAGGTTTAGGGGGAGCATATGCTTTGAATAAATGCATTGTTGGAATTATGGTCAGAAATATTTGGTGATGGTGCTTATGTGGCTAAATGATTGTTAGTTGGCCAAGAGAATGGTATTGCAGGTTACAGGTCTAGATGCTGGTGACATATGCTTATGGTGCAGATCATATATGGTGTCTAATAGTTGCTGATGACTATCATGGTCTTGTTTAGATTGCTGGTCATTGTTATAAAAGTCATGTATATCATTTGATGTAAAGGTCATGAAAAGACCTAATTTGTAACCCCACTTTGCATGGGAAGGATGATGTAATAATTTCTATTTCAGTCATGTATAAACATTTGGTATACCCCACCTGGTTGGGAGATTGATGTATGTATGGGTCATTGGTGATAGGAAGGTCATACTCAGTTGAGTTGTAGAGTCATGTTATTTATTTGAAAAATATTTTTGCAGACTCTGCATGTGCTCAGGGAGAGCATGAATGGATTGATAAATCTTAGCATGTACAAAGGGGGAGCTCAATTAGAGATTTCAGCATGTACTCAGGGGGAGTATGGACAATAGAATGTATATCAAGGGAGAGAATATCTTGGTTTGCCCTTTGCCCTTGATGTCAAAGGGGGAGAGTGATTTGGTGTGGTTGTTGCCATCAAGTCCAAAGGGGGAGATTGTTGGCATTATAATACAGGTATGACACAAGTGTTGTCCTTGATGGCAACTCTCTCAGATGAAAGATCACAGTATAGTAGGTAAACAATAAGAGAAATGTATACGCAGGTTCACCATTGACCAAGCCGCGTATACATGTAGGTTCGCTGTATACAAAGTCGTGTATACGAAAAGGTATACGCAGGTTCACTATATACCAAGTCGCGTATACACACAGGTTCACTATATACGAAGGCACGTATAACATACACATGCACTTTCACAAAAGGAAAGGCGTTGGAAAACTAAGTTTTGGTCTGTGGTATTTGGACCATGGTATTTTGGTATTGGTCCATGGTATTTGGTCCAAGGTATTGACCCTAGGTATTGGGTCCAAGGTATCGGTCCTACATGGTTTTAGACCATGGTATTGAGAGAGGCCTAAACCTATATAAGGAGAAGAAGATCATTAGGCCAAAGTGAAAGTGTGCAAGTGATGAATATCTATTGAAGTGTGAGATCTAGTACGCTGGTTATGGGTTTGTGATGCTTTGCTTGATCTGAACCAAGGATGCACCTATGCGGTTGATGATGGATGATGGATCGGGATCATAAGGCTTGGAATCTATTGTCATTATGTGGTTTGATCATGGATAGACTACATTTGAATTATTGACACATGTTTTATTATATAAATGTTATGATCTGGGTATAAATTATGTTTGGAATAGCTGCAAAGCTATGAGTAAATATTTGCAGATCTGTACGTGGGTTCACTTTGGTAAAAGCGTGTATACACACTAGTTCAACTCATCAGAGTAGTGTATACAGTATGAAGTATGATATTTGAAGTTGTAGTTGGATCTGGTTGTTGTTGCATAATTTAGTGGTCTGCTCTGTGTTTTGGTGACTATGTTTTGTTGACAGGGTTTTAGTGATTCAGTATTGGGTGATTCAGAGATTGATGATTGGTTGATGCAATAGTTGTATTGCAGTGGTGATTGATTTTGTGCCTCAATGTTGATTGATGGGTCTAGTATGAAAATTGGATGAAACATGGCCTTCAGATTATGGTGTTGTGCTTTAGGAGTATCTAGTACGAAAATTTATGAAACGTGGTCCTTGGAGGAAGAGAGAAGGTCGTATCCTTCTGTAGGCCGGCGCTTACGTAATAGTAAACATATCAACTAGTACAAGAGCCAGGGGTTTGAACCTCCCTTCCAATAGCAGCTGGAAAACGAGTGAAGGTTGGAGTCTTCAGTAGGCCGGTGCCTACGTACTAGTAAACATATCAGCTAGTACAAGAGCTAGGGGTTGTAGCTCCCTTCCAGTAGTAGCTGGAGAATGAGAGAAGGTTATAGCATTTTGCAGGTGGGTGCCTGCATATTGGTATGAGTCTGCACCAATACAAGATTGTAAAAATGTTTTTCTTATATTAAAGAAAACAACAACAGGTGGTTTTTGTCCCACATTGGGTTTCCACCTTATATCATGGTGTTCATGTGTGTCTCTTATGTGTGATGATCTGTTCTATTTTTACTGCACCTGGTTACTATTTATAAGGTTAATGATGTTATGATGCACTAATTAAAGATCGACATATGATGAATTAACTGAATCATAAGTTTGCTAGATATACGCTAGTTGCATTAAACACAGTTGCGTGTACACGTGGGTTCCCTTAACTGAAGTAGCGTATATGAATCTGATTATGGAAATGGAAAGTTTTGATTTGCTAATAATGATTCATTCCCCCCTCTCATTATTATTTCCAACAAGGAGTACGGGGGTTACCAGCCCGAAAAGGCGGTTTCCTTGTTACTTCGCCAAGCCACGCATCGTTCATTGCGTGTTATTGGGCGGAGCCAGCACAAGACCATTTACCGCTTGAGGCCCGCCCAAAATCTGCCTTTATGGAACTCAAATAACATTAATCATGCCTTTATTTCCCCTTTGGGTCCGACTGTATCGTTCTGGGGGCTTTTTCCTTTGTATTTCGGTTTTTACATTGAAACACGTTAATACATGCAAAAGTCCCTTTATGGTGGAACTCAAATGTTATAAATCCGCGCTAATAAATCCATCGGGTCTGGCATATTATCGCCCTTTTATATCACTACAATGCGACATTGCGATGCGATGTATCACAATCGCAAGTCGCGTAGGCCCGGGGGTTCGACCTTTGCCTCATGCCATTGTCGATACTGATTTGCCGATCCAATCATCAGCAATTGGCATATCGCATAGCCCAGGGTCCCACCATCGCACATAGGCCTATCTCCGAATTGATATATCAGAGATAGGAAATTGGGGGTTTCTCCCCTTTCTGCTTAAGTCCACCTCTTTGACCCTTCTCCGATGCAATTTCCATTTGTAAGGGTTTTTTGCCATTTTTAGGGGATTTTGCCTCTTCTTCCAAAGAACAAAGGGCATCTTCTTTGAGCGATAACTTCTGCATCCTAAGTCCATTTTTTCCCATTCAAGTTGTAGTAGATTCAAAATGAAGAGATCTCTGTAATGGGGCTATGTCCAAGAACTTCCTTGGACTTTCATTTTCCTCAGTGAGGAACACTTAGACTTAGGAGTCTATGCAAAATCCATTTTGGTTCACGCCTTCCCACTAAAAGAACTTTTGGTCTCCAAAAGACTGATATACTGATATGAACAATACTTGAGAGTAACAACACCCTCTTCTTTCAGCCTCCACACACTTTCCTTGCATAGTGCCTCTGAACCAAAGTCTCTGACCACTTCCCTTCCTAGATGGGCTAGTCTTCCTGGGAAGAACTGTCTTCCTCCTTGCCTTCCTGTAGAACTTCTACTGAAATGGTCATAGAAGATGGTTTGAACTTCTTTGCCTTGATCATTGATCCAAGGTGGCTCAAACAAATGTGAAGTTCATTTGCTCCACAAAACTTTTGTTTGTATCTGTTTAACAAGCTGTCAACAACAACTATTAACAACAACAGAAATACAGACAACGACTGGATGGCCTAAACTCCCGCTTCAACCAAAGAAACAAATTTCACAGCTTGTGAACACCTCCAGGTCTTACATCTACATACAAATTATGGACTGGATAACAAGCCCACAAAACATGCCTTTAAACAAATGACTCTTCAAGTCAAGCATGTAGAAAAAGACCATTAGGAATCTTTTCAAAAGATGAAACACTTCATTATTATCTCCATCTTGGAGACCAAGTTAACTTCTCCCAAGTCAACATTGCATCACATGCATGTCAAAGCAATCAACCCTACAAGTTAATTACACATACATGTTCAAAACAAGGAAAACATCAACATCCCTATGTCCAGGCACATGATGCTCATGCATGCATTTCATCCTTCAAATTTCACTTAAGCACACTGTACTTTCGAAGCTGAAATTAAATATAATGTAGATGCATCAATAAACATGCAATCTTAATTGGATAAGAACTATAACCATTTCTTACCAATCCTTTTCAAAGGTACTACCTTTGTCTGCACATCAACATCATCATGTGAATCATCCTGAGTCACATCATTCATGGAATCTTCCTCTCCATTTCTGCCATCTTCTCTTTCCACTTTCTTCAGCTTTTGTGGAAGCATTGCTGGATTTAGAGTCCAACATTTTGCAACAAGATTTCCTTGCTTATGGCAGTAAGTGCACTGCATGTGCATCCTCTTGACAACATGATTTGCCTTGTCCAATGGACCTTTGGCTTCTTGCTTCTTTTCCTTCAAAAGTTTCCTATATGTGGCCATTCTCTTCCAAGATCTAGAAACATTATGATTATCCAACCCACAAAAGGAACATGCAATTCTTTTCCCATACATATGGGGAAATTTATCATGCTTTGCAAAATCAAAAGGAAATTTTTTAGAACCAGATTTATACCCGCCTCTTTCACCTTTATTGCCTTCAGGAGGAGGTGAAGCAAATGAAGAAGTGGCTCCCTTTGGAACATCATCACTCTCTTCAAGGTTGTTAGAGTTTCCACAACTCTCTGGTTCAAGTGTGTGCTTCTGAACACCAGTGTCCTGCAAATGATGTTTCAAGCCATTGCATTCCTCCTGAATACAATCTTCACACTCTACAATGCAACCCCTTCTTGGAGCTGTTTTAATGGCCTTTATGGAAGCTTTGGAGCTTTCTCCATAAGCTTGTCCATAACCAAGACCCAAATACTTAGGCCTTTCCTCAAAAATTATTGGCTCAACAATACCTTGTGCATGTCTACCAAAGCCTTTTCCTTCATAGCCCATTTTGGACATTAGCTTGGAACCTATGCATTTGTTATGTTTTTTGAAAGAACCAATATGAACATTCTTAGAGGAATTTGAAGACAAACTGGAATGGTTTACCTCTTCTTCAAGCTGATACTTGACTAAGGCTTATTGGGCAACAAAGAGCTGTGTCTCCAACTCATGCATCCTTCTAAGGTTCATATTTGCAAGATGAAGTTGTCTCTCCATTTCCTGCAATTTGTCATTAAGCAACTGCTTCTCTTCCTTCATGGAATTCAAGTGCTCTCTAAGTATGCTGCTCTTTCTTCCATCCTCATACATTTCTCTCACCTTGTCCATCATGATGAACAAGTCTTGCTTCAAGCCTCCATCATAGAGTCTTGTGATGAAGGAGGAATTTGAGGATTCACTTGTAGAAGTTGTCATTATACCAATGAACAAAAGAACTTCAAACAAGATTAGCAAAGAGCTTATTCAGCAACATTTTGAAACAAACCTCTTGTGCTCCAAGGATTTCCTTGAGGTCCTTTGGGATAGAAGCATGCCTTCAACCCTTCTTCCTTTTTGCCCTTCCTGGACTGAGCTATCAATAGCTTTCCCTTCACCTCTGCAAACTTAAACAATAGCCAGTCTACAAAATAAGCATACAATCAATCTCTGTCTATTTAAACACCTTTCAAACAAGCAATCTTTGCCCTGTCAATCAAGCATTCTGATATAACCCTCTTTGAAGGTGTGGTTAATCAATCTCAGGCTTTGATAGCACCTGATCTGAAAATGGGGCACTTAGGCTTCTTGTCTAACTTACAAGAACCTCTCCCACTTCCAAAGCTTATTTATTCCCAAGTCTTTCTGATTAACCAATGTGGAATTGATAATATGCTTGAAAATATAGGTGTATGCTTATGTTTGTTTTAAACTATTTATGTGCCTTTAAAATTTTGTTGTTTGTGATGATATGTAAATACATATGACAATAGACAAATGCAACAATAATAAAACACATAAGACAACAATTTAATATCGAGTTCACCCAAAACTCTTGGGCTACGTATCCTTGAGCTCTATTCAACTCAACTAGGCTCTCTAGGATTATGGTCTAAGTTCTTTTACAAGCTCTTGGCTCAACTCCATTGTTTTACACAGAAACAATGGGTTTAGACACAATTTTATCCCTGGATCTTGAAGCTCTCGGCTTTCTGGCTCTCGGCTCTCGCTTTGGCTCTCGACTCTGGCTATGGCTCTTCGGCTTTGGCTCTGGCTCTTCAACTCTGGCTTCTTTGACTCTCTCTGCTTTCTTTGCCTTTTCTTCCTTCTTTGGCTTAGCTTTCTGCGCTCCTGTCTCAGCCCCTTCCTTTTCTGTCTCTGTCACTCTATGGATTTTAAGCCAATTGGTGCTGTCTGTTTGTTTTCCTCTTCTGGGCTCTCTGGTTCCTGGCCTTTGTCCGCTCAAATCCCCTTTTGAGCGTTAGCAATCATTGCTAAACTCCTTCAGGGATGGTGGCCACCTATTCTATAACGGAAGGAACCATCAGTGCTTGAAATCCCCAGAATCAGTCGTTCCCTGTTTACACAGAGAAAAATTGTAAAACACGGGAAAATCTGCCAAAATGCATCCTATCAGACTTCAAATTATATTGCATCCACCCTAATATTGCATCGGGTCCGCCTTTGGCTGCTATCGCACTCTCCACTGTCGATCTACGGGGTCTCTAATCCAATGGTCACCATGCATTTTCGGGTGGCTTAGGAGTACGGGGGTTACCAACGCGAAAAGGCGGTTTCCCTATTCCTCTGCCAAGCCACGTGTCATTCATTGTGTGGGATTGGGCGGAGCTAGCCCAAAACCATTTACTGCTTGAGGCCCACCCGAAATCTGCCTTTACGGAACTCAAATAACATTAACTGCGCCTTTATTTCCCCTTCGGGTCCGGTTGTATCGCTTTGGGGGATTTTCCCGTTGTATTTCGGTTTTTACATTGAAGCGCATTAATACACGCAAAAGTCCCTTTATGGCGGAACTCAAATGTTATAAATCCGAGTTGATAAATCCATTCGGTCCAGCATATTATCGTCCCTTTACATCGCTGTGATGCAACGTTGTGATGCGATATATCGCAATCGCAAGTTGCGTAGGCCCGGGGGTCTGACCTTGCCTCATGCCATCGCCGATATTGATTTTCTGATCTAATCATTGGTAATCGGCATATCACATAGCTCGGGGTCCCGCCATTGCACACGAGCCTATCTCCGACCCGATATATCGGAGATTGGCAATTGGGGGTTTCTCCCCTTTTCGCTTAAGTCCGCCTCTTTGACCCTTCTCCAATGCAATTTCCCTTTATAAGGGTTTTTTGCCATTTTTAGGGGATTTTGCCTCTTTTTCCAAATAACAAAGGGCATCTTCTTTGAGCAATGACTTCTGCATCCTAAGTCCATTTATGCCCATTCAAGTTGCAGTAGATTTAGAATGAAAATATCTCTGCAATGGGGCTATGTCCAGGAACTTCCTTGGAATTTCATTTTCCTCAGTGAGGAACACTTAGACTTAGGAGTCTATCCAAAATCAATTTTGGATTAATTGATGATTTAGATTCCAAATATAGACTCTATCCACCCTGCGCACACAGCTGCAGGGGTCCGCGCACTCAGCTGCGGACTTCTACCCTAGGCCTTTGTGCACTCAGCTATAGAGCCTCTTCCTATGCTAAGACTCTCGCTCTTAGCTCTTTATAGACTCATCAAGTAATTCTACTTCTCTTCTTCCTCTACTTACTTAGAATCCTCTTAAGACCTCCTTTTTATACAATCCCATGGTTCATAGACCAAGGGTGGATCTCCAAAACTGACACAACCTATCTAGACTAAGGGCAGAAAACCATTTTTGACTTTAGATATTTTCACACTCCATGACCACAAAATGCAGAGAATTTAAATTTCTTTATACAACTTTGGGCTTTCTGCCCCAAAACTTGGGTTTTTTAACCCCAAAATTGACCCAAGGGACTCGTTCACAACAACTTGCTTATTTCTTCTTGTACTAAGGTTTCATTAGTTGTTTGTGTATGTAAACAGGTAAATTTCCTTATGTTTAAAATGACATTCATGAGAAAAATAGCTTTAAAAAACAAGTACTGAATAGCAAACATTCAAATTACAACAAACCATCAAAGAGACAATTTAACACATTGTTTTGATGAAGGAGTTCACCCCTCATGGGCTACATCTCCTTGGTCCAGCTTCCATGGCTTGGGCCTCTATATTAGCTCAACATGGAAAAATGTTATTTTACAGAGCTCTATGGTTCTTGATACCTACACCAATGTGTTCAGAATGTCCATATTATCCAAGAACACCTCTTCCTGAGCTCAATTTGGCTGAAAATTGCCTTCTCTATGACTAAGTCATTACTTTCCTAGAAAGTTCCTCTAAATATTGAATGACTCCAGTTAGAGCCGCTAAATGTGGAGGCAGGCCCAAAATTAGCGGCACTACCAAACTTTCGCCGTTTTAAACTCGGGCTTAATTAATGGTTAAACTAGGATTAGTTATCCACTAATCCACAATTAGCGCGAAGATCGTGGAGTTAGTGTTGACCACAACCGTCGGAGTTTTGAGCGGGTCACATGTGGCTTTAACCGTCACATTAACTGCCAGGTGATGGTCTAGCTGGAAAAGCTGCATTAACTATTTGTTGTTTGCAACAATCGCATTCACATGGTGGAGACTAAACATTAAAAATTTTCTGAACTTGTCTACCAGTGTTTGCATAACCATGACCACGTTGCGTGTGGGTTGGTGTTCACATGCGAAGGGTTGGCCCTCTTAACTGCCCATTCCCACACCTTTAAGCTTTAAATAATTGTGAAGAACTATTGGGGTAAGCTTCACTTGGTAGTGGCGTTGGTAAAGGTTTGCAGGTAGTATGCCAGAGGTCGCAGGTTGACACCAACCTCTACCCAAAAATTTTATTCCACTGCTGAGCCCTGCCCAGGCCTTTGAGAGGTGCCATGTGGAGGCCTCCGGGCATGCCACATGGCATTCTTTCATTGGCCACAGAATTGTGCCAAAACACCACCTGAAACCCAATGAAATGATGCAACTTGTCCATATGTGACTCAATGTTGACCATTGACCCTGCCTAGTCACTTTCCACGTCAGTAGTACGGACTGCTGACTGTGCAGTGACTAGGCAACTTTTTTTTTGTAAATTTTCCCTGTTTAGCAAAGCGATCAGAACACAATAACTTTCTCATACGAACTCGGTTTTCAGCGAAACGAGTTGCGTTATGATCATTTTTACGAGACGGACACAACTATTCAGGTTTCGAGCCATTTTGATAACTTTGATTTTTGAGCTAAATACTAAGTGCCTAATCATCATCAAAGGAGATACCCACCCAAACAAATTGCATACCCAACAACTGTGGAACCTCCAACCAAACAACACAGGAAAATGGACACTTAACAGATAAATGAGGAATATCCTCCGATGATAATTTGCACAAGCAACATCGGCCCAGACCCTAAATTGTCTTTTTTGCAAAAAATCCCATGTAGGCACCCTACCCTTGATCAACGACCATCCAAATAATTTGTGTCACCACCATTTGAGATTCCGCACCAGAACATCGACACAGAGCTTAATATAACCCACCTTCAGTGTATAGATGCCCAAAAAACAAAGTCCCAAACCAACATATCTGCATGGTCCATGATCAGAATGTGTGCAACAAAGAGTGCACTTGTAAATCTATTCTAGCATGTAAGATGTTCACCTAGAAAATTGAGGCTCTCCCCAAAAATCCACCCATGTTTTCATATAGTAGTTACAGGATCTCAAATCTGATGTAGAGTTCTATATCCAACCTTCGCAAGAAGTATGCATAATTTCTTAGGAAGATTATGATCATTTTCACTACCCGGCCATGGGTCAAAACCCACCCAAATTGACTTCCCATCTCCTACCTTCCACGCCAAACCACTCCTAGTATCTCCAACGATCTCAATAATGCCTTCCACATCACAGAGGAATTCTGAGCAGTGCATGATGGTAGCCTCAACCATTCAGTCATTGCATATGGTTTAATATATTTCTCATACACCACAGAAGTCCACAGACTATCTGTGAAGATGAGTTGCCACCCAACCTTAGCTGTCAACGCCTTAGAAAAACGAAAAATGTTTTTCAATCCCCAACCTTCTAGTGCTTTTGGCAACGTTCCATCGAACCCAAGGCAAGACCTTCTATTTGTGTCCCCTCCACAGATATGAAAAATGTAACCAAAAAATCTTCTCCAGAGTCCCCATTCAGATCCAAGCAAGAGACAACTAATAAACTGGTATAGCCTCTAGGATGAATTTGACCATCACCAACCTACTAGCCCTTGAGAGCCATCGATGGTACCATACTTTCAAATGCTTCTCAATCTTGGAAACTAACCGCTGGCAATCAAATTTTCCGTAATCATTGGGCTTCAAATAGAACCCCATATACTTGAGGCCCTCATCAATATCCAATACAGAACAATCAAACTTAGAAGAAAAATATTCAATTTCCACTGCCTCAAGATTGGAACTTGAAATGGAGGATTTACCGAGGTTAATAACCAATCACTAACCATTATTAAGGCAAGCCTAGATATTCTATTGAGCTACTAAATTCATTTAGCAAGGTAAGGCTACACCTTTCTTCATGCCTGTAGATTTTGATGATTAGGAATAACAATATTGAAAAACATGAGGCTAAACAATTTAAATCAAACAACAATAACTAGATCATATCAACATCTTATCTATAGGAATAACAATATTGATAAACTTAGAACCATTCCCACAATAAATTTTATAAACTCATAACAATTCCCACAATAGGAGAATCACTAACCATTACTAAGGCAAGCCTAGGTATTTTATTGAGCTGCTAAATTCCTTTAGCAAGGCAAGCCTACAACTTCCTTCATGCCTGGAGATTGTGATGATAAGGATTAACAATAATGACAAACATGAGGCTAAACAATTTAATTCAAACAAAAGTAACTAGACCAAATCAACATCTTATCTATAGGAATAAAAGTATTGACAAACTCATGACCATTCCCACAATATGAGAATCACTAACCATTACTAAGGAAATCCTAGAGCTTCTATTGAGCTGCTAAATTCCTTTAGCAAGACAAGCCTACAACTTCCTTCATGCCTGGAGATTGCGATGATTAGGATTAACAATAATGACAAACATGAGGCTAAACAATTTAATTCAAACAACAGTAAGTAGACCAAATCAACATCTTATTTATAGTTGAAATTCCTCATATAACGCATAAAACATTTTATCCAAAACATACATTGATATAATTGAAGACATACAACCAATTCTAGGTCAATTTCAACACACTTGCAATATTTTTCCAAGTACAAATACAATCATGATATTTTAAGTGTAAAAACAAGTTATCAAAACAACAACCACTGATATATTTGAAGACACACAACAATCTCCTTATGTAGATTTTATTTTTCAAGGATACTGTAAAAAAGGCATATGTATGAAAATATGTTAAGCTGCTACTAACATACATGTTGATAATTTCCTCTAATAAAGCATAAATACTATTGGCTTGTATGAAAGCATATTTTTCAATTAATCTTAACTAAATGCATGCAATAATTCTACAGCTAGTTGCATCTATGTCAAGAGTTAGTTATGTTTCTCATACAAGGAGAAGTGGAAGGAGAGTGACCAGGGTTGCCCAGCTACGATGCCCTTCATCAATGAGGACACGACACGTGATGTGAATGTCAACAATGCTCCCAACAATGTTGTTGAGGATGACCATGCGACTGAAGCCGATGTTGTCACATCATGAACCACATAGCTACCATCAAACACGGTCGAAGGGGAAAGTTCAGCTAAAAAGATCAACCCTATAAGAGGTTGGAAAAAAGAAGACATGCTAGTTGCAATTGACGACATAGAGTTTAATGGATATTTATTTCGGGCATCTACAAAAAAAACATGGTATTCCTCCCTCATGAATACATTATTGGATAAATGGGATCACTCATACAAAACGTAGAGGCCCTCTTACAATTATGACTAAAGAGGAGGAGGCCGAGGTGGTTGAGTGGTGTAAAGAGATGGCCCAATTGGGACATGGGCTAGAGTTGATACAACTCAAATCCACAGTTGCTGAAATCTATCAAGGGAAGCCAAACCCATTCAAAGATGGGTTTCCTGGTAAATCGTGGTGGTTTGGGTTTAAAAAAAGGCATCCGGCCTTGTATTTCATACAAATGAGGGCCTTGACAGAGACAGAGCCTTAAATTTGCGCCCGAAAGTTGTATGTAAGTTCTATTACACTCTTTCTAGTGAATACGATAAACATTCTTATGGTGCAGACCATAGATGGAACTATGATGAAACAAGTTTACAAGCAGGAAGGAATTGTGGCATGCGGGTAATTTCCAAGAGAGGGAGCCGAAATGTGCCAAATATTTTTCCTAAGAGCAGGGAGTGGATAACTATTCTATGTTGTGTCAATGCAATTGGTGCTTCAATCCCATTATTTTATCTATTCAAAGATAAAAATCAACTGAAAAACTATATACAAAACTACGAATTAGGTGCATGCATGGTTGCACATCACCATGCATGGATGACTAAAGAAATTTTTTAAAATTAGCTTTGCCACTTTATTGCATCTGTACCAGGTGGTGTCTCACCTAATAACAAACACTTGTTGATATTAGATGGCCATGGAAGTCACATTGTTGTACAAACAATTTGGGCATCAACCTGTTAACATTGCCCACTCATACCACTCACATATTGCAACCTCTTGATGCTAGTGTGTTTGGCCCTTTCAAGAACTATTTCAGGTCAGAGCATGTTGCATGGATGTCAAAGAATCCAAGGGTTGAGGTGAAAAGGTTCGAGCTAGGAGAGCTTGCAAATAAAGCGTTTAAAAGGGCTCTGACACCATTAAATATCAGGGTTGGCTTTAGGAGGATTGGAATTTGGCCACTGAATTATGATGCTCTTATGCATGATATTGGTTGTAGTCAAGTGTTTCATGTGGATGATCAAGAAGAAGGGCATGCCGAAATATACGTTGAAGTGAAAGAAGTAGATGAACATGATGATGTGGTTGCAGCTGGTAATATGATTTCACTCTCTGAAGGACACATATGGTGATGATGATGAACATGTATGTGAAAGACAATATACCCATGAACAAATTGATAGTAACAAGGAGGTCGTTCTACCAACTAAAGCACATGGAACTTCTATTGCTGATATTGTTAATGACATTGTTGAACATGTAATTGACAATGAAGATGTAGTTGAAAATGACATTGCTGATATTGCACTAGGAAGCAATAATGACCAATTGACATTGCCAAGCCAAGTAACCCCACCATCATGGTTGGAAAAGCCATGATTAATTTGAATGAATACAGTGTCTCAAGAACCAATGAACAAATCATGAACATGCCTTCACAACCAACATAATTGAACAATGAATTTGTTCATTTTTTTAATGGAAAATAGATCAATGGAAGAAGATGAAGCACATAATGTGGCATCAAATGAAGAGAACAATATAGTTCAATCAATTTTCTCGGATAGTGAAAGGGAAGTTCCAAGAAATGATGTGCAAGAGGGAGGGGTGGAGAAGTTACTTGGTTGGTTCCTAAAGTTACCAGTAGAGAGAGTGTCAATGAAAAAAGGCAAGGACCACTAGGTAGTCTTCGTTTGAGTTGAAGTTCATAGTTACTCACCTTAGAAGACTATATAAACCTATCAGTTGAGTTTGAAAAAAAGAAATTTGAAACTCAGGAATTAAAACAAAAAAAGAAGGATTTAGCTAAGGAGAAGAAGGTAGCAAGGATTGTTGTAGCACAACGTTGAGAAAATGAAACGCTTGAAATATAGAGATTAATTCAAGAGAAGGACCATAAAAAACAAATGGAAAGATAGGAAAAGGAAACAATAAAGGCTAAACAAATGCTTGAAAAGGAACAGGGGATGACCGATATGGTTGACAACGACGCAAGCATAACTGATGAAACTAGGATTACGTCAAACACATTGGACAATATTGCAGATAGTACACCATTATTACAAGGCCTTGTAAACATTCAAGTCCCTCATTATCAAAATGGGGGTTCACCCACTTGCTTTATTCCGACCAGAGAAGGTTTCAATTCTATGTATGCTCATCACACACCTCTATTTAGTGCAGGGGTTAGTAGTGCAAGTGTGAGGTATGGGTACTCAATTCCTCCATGGTTGGAAGGGGCAAATCAGACTCAATCATATGAAAACAATCCACCACATCCTATTCAACCCTTTTTAGGTTGGCCAACCTACTTGGCTCAAGCAAGAAACTCAGGGAGTTTTGGCATTGAAGATTCTCAAGGCCATAAAGAATAGCGGTGTCATATGTTTTTGGTTGTAACCACATTATGATGCAGATTTTGGATGGACTGTCTCTTTTTCTTGTCACGGGAATATTTTGGCTTACAACCTAGGTTGTTTTATATCATACTGTATGCGACATTGTAACCAAAATCCATCTTAAAAGGAACATCTATAATCTGTTATAATGGAGAAATATTACATGAGAATGAAAATAACAACTTCTGCTATGCCTCTACACACTAAATTATTAACAACACATTTATAAATGAGTTGTTAATTAACTGACAAATGAGTGAATAATGAAATATTGAAGTGAACTTTTTTTAATATGAAAATTCCATAAAACAGTGAATAGTAAAAGTACCTACCTCACACCTCATATGAAACTTCATTTGTTGTAAGTTATCTTAGAAGACAAACAAAGTGCATGTGTGGTGAAGCATCAACAAGCCAAGAGAATAATTAAATAAAAAACGAATTAATAATGAGGTCAACAAGCATCAACTTAGTTTCTAATGAAATGATAAAGCATCAAAAAACATCAACTGAGTTGTTAATTAAATGAAAAATGAGTGAATAATGAAAGCTTGAACAAGTCATTTGTTTAAATATGAAAATTCCATAAAACAATGAATAGTAAAAGTACCTAACCTCACACCTTATGAAACCTCATTTGCTGTAAGTTAACTTAGAAGACAAACATAATGCATGTTGTTATAGAAATTTTTGTGCCTTACAACTATAAGCATGAAATGTCCATAAACCAAGGGATCCTAAGTCCTTAAAATTGTTGTTCCAGCTCCTAAAGAAACAAGGTCAACAAATTACAGCTTCTCCCAGAAGTTCTCCACCAGAAACTGCTCAGAACTAGTCAAATCAGGATCATTTCAGATGCTCCACTAGCTAGCTGCGTTGCAAAGCACCCAAATACACTGGCTAGGTGCATTGCAACGCACTTGAATGCACTACCAGGGTGCATTGAGCGGGAAATGACAAGTGGCAGAGTCATTCCACGAGGTGGAGAGACAATGGAAGCTTCCAGAATCTTCTCCAATGACACTTGCCTCACTGAATTCGACCAGTGATGAGTAAGAGGCTCTCAGTCTCCAAGTGGAAGCAAGAACTGATAGAGAGAGGCCACTAATCAATTCATGAGCTGACTCATCCTCTTTGCATACATATATATATGGATCCCTCACCAAGAGATCCAGAGGCTGTAATTTTGTACATTGCAGAGAATTGCTGTTGGTTTTGTGATAGATATCAGAGTATTGGGTGATTTATGCTTTGTTAGAGGTGAAGAAGGGATTCTATGCTGGGAGGTTGATGCTGGATCAGGAATCATCGGTTGTAACTCCTCCTGGATCTTCTTGTTTTATCAATAAAACTATTTGAGTTTCTCCTACATGCTTGTATATCACTGATGTTTGTTATATTTGTATGTTTAGCTTAAATATGATCCTAAGCTTTTTATGAACATAAATCCATGTCTTTGTGTAGTTTCCTTCTTCTGTGATCTTGCAGGAACTTGGTGACGCTGGGCAAGTAAGGGAGCAGGTAGCTGGAAGCTGTCAAAGAGAAGAGAGATTGGATCAAAGGACTAGCGCAAGACACAGGTTGGTTCATCCTGTTCCTCTTCGTTTATAGTTCATAAAGGAGAATACAAGAGTAGTTTTCCCTGTTTGTTTCTGAGGTCTCTGTCACAACCCAGTGGGATAGGGTCATTCTGAATAGACACTTTTCCCGAAAACAAAATGGCGACTCCGCTGGGGATCGTGTCTAGTTAGTTTGTTTGTGTTTCTATTGTTGTTCATCTCATAAACTCAGAAGTAGCGAATCGAACTGCATTTGCCATTTACAAATGCAAAGTAGACATCTGCTACTCTAGTCCATTCACTGGATCTGTTTATGATCTGAACAGCTGATTCACAAATGATCTGATTACCCTTTGTGATAGCTCTTAAACCTCTTTTAAATCAACCCTCTGATTGTGCATTGCTGATTGCTTTTACCCGGCCAAAAACCATAGATTAAACTGCAAACCGTGACCCAAAACCCAGAGAGAATTCTCGTTTCTGCTCCAGCGCAGGCTCTGTGAAGAGACTCTGCATTTCAGCGCAGTTCCCGAGAGGGCTACCTGCGTTGCAATTTAGTTTCTCTGTGTAGCAGGTGCGTTGATCAGCTTAACCCTGTCTAGCTGAGGTTCTTTGCTCACTTTTTCCACTTTTGCCTCTGATTTTTACAGCCTGTGATCAGTGTGTGTGTCTGTTTAAATGCCCCTTTTCTTTGCCTTAATTCCGCCTCAGTTGTATAAAAGAAACTGTATTTGTTTTTGTGTGTTTGTTACGTCATTTACAGTTTCCCATTGCAAAAGTAGACTAGTCATACTGTCATCCTTGGATTTAGATCTGTCGTAAGTGTCGATTTTGATCTTAGGAGAAAGTTTATTTGCCGTTGACAGTCGATTATGCTTTTACTTTTGCCTTTGGCTTGAATTTGTGAATTTCTAGTGTCGAAACAAGTGTTTACTTCAAAATCATAAAGTGTCGTAATCGTCTCTACCTTTTGATTTCGAAAAGAAGCTTGTTTGTGTTGTTCACTTGAAATTGAATTCAAATTTGTACAACAACTTTCTTTTTAGGCATCAATATTAAGAAAGTGAAAAACAAATACATGCACATGTGAATTTGCATATTGACAGTCTGTTTGGCTTGATTTAGGAAAAGTGCATTTACTGTGTGCTCTTTGCTCTTTGAGAAAAGATTGTGTCTTTCTTTTCCCCTTGTAGCTAGGATTTTCATTGATGAAAAGAGATAAAAGCTTGCTTATCATCTTTAGATTTCATTTTAGGAATTACATCTACATCTCGTGGTGAACCCAAAAGGAAAACTTCATAAGAAAGATCAACCTAAAATAAATTCAATGAACTTAACAACACTTTGTAACTTAACGCACAACATTTAGAGGTCTAGGCTAGAGACGTATTCTGACGTCATAAAGCCTGGTAACTGTTGTCCTCACTGATGGTTGGGTGATTCCTCCACTTTGAGACGATAAGTGCCAGTACGGACTTGTGCTCCCACGTATCGTCGAGTATATATTGGGAGACCCCTATAAGCATAAAACCTTTATCCATAGGAAGCTGTGTCGGCCGCCCTACTGATCACAATGCACCGAACACAACATTCGGGAAGATTGATTGCCGTACCCTAAAAAGTATTCTGCAGTTTTGCGATTGGTTTGGTACTCCCTCTACCTAGGCCTCCAGAGCAGTCCCTTTCGTTCCTTTTCAGACTCCTTAACGGAAAAGGTCCATCTGAGCACTTGTCACTTCAGGCTCATTAAAAATCGAAGGAGACTAGAGTCATCTTTTGTTTTTTCTCGACTCTTTAAAACTGAAAAAACAAGTTGTGTCAAAAGCGTCTAAAATTCATTTAATACAGAAACATAATTTCCCTTTTATTTTTAGTTGATCGAGTAATCCGCAATCGTGGAAGAAAGTCAATCGAAACCCCGTCGTTCGCGGAGGCTTACGAGTCAACCGTCCTTGTCTCCGGAAGCGAAACCAGTATGGACAAAGCGAACTCGTTTAACCGGATCCAAGTCTCCTATCAAAGTTAGAACAAGTGTTCCAACGACATCAGAGACTCTGGTTACTCCAAACATTTCTGGAATCCCTGCCTCAACAGAAGAAGTTCAACAGCCACAGAAGGACAGTGGTACTGATCCTAGTTTGAGAATAAACACTTGTGTTACTGAACCAGTTCCATCTATAACCGGTTCAAAGAGTCTTACTCTTCAAGCATCTGTCGCTGCCTCTTCGGCACCAGAAATATTTTACGGACCTGACGGTCTTCCCCTTCCACCTGGTCTGATTGCAATAGAAGAAATTGTAGAAGATCCGCAAGCAAGTACTCCAACGCATTTTGGAGTCGGGATCACTATATTTCCTTCGACATCAGAAGTTAGTCTACCACCAGTGGAAGTTCCTATAGAATCGCTAGGTAATCTTTTGGATAGACTACAAATGTTTGAACGACCGTCAACATCTAGGACTGTGTCTTCTGACACAGCGATGGCAGAACTCCCTGCTGTCATTCCGACAATGTTCACCGGTATACCATCTGTCTCGACTAGCTCACAACCGCTAGAAGGAGCCCATTCAGGGGCTATTACGACAGTCTGGTCCGTTCCTGTTTGTTCATCCGGAATTATATCCGGAAACTCTTATGTTGAGTCTCAACAAATTGATCCATTTGGAGGTCAATTTGGGCAGTCCGGTCCCCAAGGGAAAACAATTCCCTTGAGTTCTGGATTACCACCGTATGGGGGGCAGTACACCCTTTCATTACCACCTCTGGGAGGATATCCATACGGGAGTTCACAACAACATTCAGGTTATACTGGAATTACCTCAAGTGGTTGGGTACCTATACTACCTCAACAACCAAGGGTTGTATATTCGATGCAACAATGCATACCTGTGTCGAACATACCGACTACGCCAGCTATTGTGACTCTGTCGCAAGTTCAAGCGCTGCCTGTTGTATGTCAACCTCAAGTTTCTCAGGTTGTAATGCAACAACCCATTGACCCTGCGACTCAACCACAATCGCCAACTAGTGGGGTGACACAGGCCCAGACGGGTACAATTACCCCTCACCTTGGTCAAATGGTTAGTATCGGGCAACAACACATGGCTTCACAACCATGGCTGGTGCAATACCAACAACCACAATTCCAACAAGTATACCAAGGTACTGAGCAGCAGATCTTTGCAAACAGTGGACAACCGTACATTCAAAATGGTCAAAATCAACCATTTTATAATGGTCAAGTCCACCAACCTTACCAAACATACCAGCATCAAATGCATTATGCCGGTATGCAAAGACCGACTGCTCAGGCGATTCCATCGTATCCTGGGTATGCTTCACCTAACCTGAATCAACAGTTACCATTCGTGGCAACTTTAGAGTTACCAGATTTAAACCGGTTAACAAACGATCCAATTGCTTACGCCCCTTGGTGGCCAGCGATTCCACATAAACTTCCATCAGATATTCCTAAATTTAATGGAAATCCGGGTGAAGATCCATCGAATCACGTGATGACATTTCATCTATGGTGTTGATCAAACACTTTAAATGATGATTCGATAAGGCTTCGCCTTTTTCAGAGGACGTTAATGGGTCCAGCGGCAAAATGGTATATTGAATTGCCTAGAGCTTCATTCGACAACTTCAGCACCTTAGCCACAACCTTTTTAACCCATTTTCAATTATCGATAAGGTATGAAACGGGAACAGAACTGCTTACCAACTTTAAACAGACAACAACCACTCACATATCTGATCATATACATGAGTGGCGACGTCGTCGTAGGATGGTAAAAACGTACGTTCCCGATCAGCTATTAGCTGAATGGTTTATCAAGTCATTACTGCCTTCCATCACGGAAGATGTGGCAAAGGGGGGAGTCGTAACAGAAGAGCAAGTGATCACTCGTGCACAATATCTGGACTTGATTTACACTCAGTCCGGTACGCTCTACGACAAAATACCTGACACCCCTAGACCAGAATTCTCAATTCCTCCTCCTCCTAAATCGAACAATGACTCTCACGTTGGCGATGGCGTGATGGGCACAACAGACACGAAATCGACAAAGGCTACGTCCAAGAAGGCCCGTAAGATTTCAGATCAAAATGCAAAAGATGAACTTCTTGCTTCGGAAGTAAATGCCGTATCGACAGATAAGGGCAAAGAAACCAAACAACCAGGAAGCAAGAAGAAAGGCAAAGGGAAGAAGAAGAAACAGGATGAGCAGTCACCTGAAAAATCTTCTTCAAACCCTCCTGGAAATAGGAAACAAAGATATCCGTGCATGATATGCGATGAGGATCATCGGACCTTAGATTGTCCACACAGAGCTGAGCTTAAAAAATTATTTAAGAGTTCGAAAACCTCAGCAGTGTTAACTGATCCGTTTCCGAATCCAGGAACAAATCTGGTTGAAAGTGGAAATGCTTCCCCGTCTCAAGTGCTAATGTTGTCGATTTCAAAACAACAGAATGATGCTTTGATTTCGACAAGGAACAAAGATTACGGGAATCCGAACCTGTCGAACAACAAGGATAAAGATCAACCAAGTAGTTTGACAACAACTTCGACAGAAGTTGTACCACCCACCATCCCTGAATTGACAATAAAACCACCGAAGGGAGTAGTACACAAGTCGACATTTAATCCTCGCGCTAGAGCGGCGCAGCATTATAACATAGTGGAAGATTTGGCCCAATCGCCATCCGCTATGTCGACTCTTGAAGTACTACAAAACTGCCCATCCCAAAGGCAGGCTTTGTTATCAGCCATTGGTGGGATTGATCCAAAGGATTCCAATCTTGTATCCTTCGACCACAAAGGGTACGATCCTCAGTTACCAGCTCAATTAGCTTTCCTTGTTCAAGTGAAAGCCCTCAACAAAACTGTTCACCGAACGATTATTGATGAGGGGGCATCTACATGTATTATGTCGATGAGTTGCTGGAAAACTTTAGGATCTCCAACCTTGTCGCGATCTGCGACAACATTAAAAGCATTCAACGGAAGGACATATACCCCGTACGGTATCCTAAATAACTTGAAAGTTGAGCTAGGAGGGAAAACAGTAGAAATAGATGTTGAAGTCATCGATGGGAATCTTGATTACAACATCCTACTAGGACGACCGTGGATATATGCCATGGTCGCTGTTGTGTCGACCTATTTTAGAAAGATTGCATTTCCCTTTCAAGGAGGGATCACAATCGTCGACCAACAAAACTTCCTCCCCAATGGTTCTCAAGTTACAGGAAGCATTCCCATGATCCATGGAAGCCCCCATTCGCTTCAGAATATCGGAGTAGGCCTACTAAAAGATCCTATACTAATGGGAACTTTCGCTCTTCCACCTCCAATTGATTTGGCGGAAGTAGCGTCAATAGGAACCTGCAACATGATATCTTCCACAAAGATCTCAGAAAACGATATCAACATGGATCATGCAATGGTTTTGCCCCCAAGCCCAATAGAAATATTATAGCAATCAATGTTTCTGGCATGGGAAGCAAACCCAAATCAACGCTCATCAAGCGTTTGGATGGATAGGTCTAGAGAATATGGTACTCCTTCAGATCCTTGGTCGCAAGTGCATGACACCGACGAAGGAATTCTCCAAGCTATGGTAGTTGAAGGAGCACCATGGAATGATTACCACCATCGTTCTCTTCTTCCAAATTATGAAGAAGATACTCAAAATGACCTTTACCATCCTTCAGTAATTGATTTTCTATCAAATACTGTAAATACGGTGGATTCCGAGCGAAACTTATCCAACATAGAAGAGACTATAGCCATAAATATCTCGACCAAAACAGATGTTGTAGAGAATATTTATGTCGGCAAATGTTGTTCTCCTTCAGAACTAGAAATATATAACGCTCTCTTTCGCGAATTCAGAGATGTCTTTGCTTGGTCATACAGTGAAATGCCAGGCATCGACTCGAGTATCATTGAACACGAAATCAAGATGTATCCAGATGTTAAACCGGTACGGCAACGACTGAGGCAGGTGCACCCCAAGAAAGCCGCTGCCATTAAGGCAGAAGTTGAAAAACTCCTCCATGCTGGTTTCATCTACCCGGTTCCGCTAACTGATTGGGTATCGAATATTGTCCCAGTTATGAAAAAATAGGGGACAATTAGAGTATGCGTCGATTATAGGGATGTAAATCAAGCTTGTCCAAAAGACAACTACCCTACACCCTTCATTGACCAGATAATTGATGAATGCGTCGGATGCGAAATCTTTTCATTCATGGATGGATTCTCCGGGTATAATCAAATAAATATCCGCCCACAGGACCAGTCAAAGACTGCATTCATTTGTCCGTGGGGCACATTCGCATATCGAAAATTACCCTTTGGTTTAAAGAACGTGGGGGCGACGTTTCAGAGGGCAATGAATTATGCCTTCCATGACATCAAAAGCATCGTTCAACCTTATCTCGACGACCTTCCGGCTCATTCACGAAAGCGTACTGATCATCCACAGCATTTAAGAGCGATATTTCTACGTTGCCGACACTACAAGATACGACTCAATCTGCACAAATGTATATTTTGCGTCAGTTCTAGTCGTTTACTTGGCTTTGTAGTCTCCAAGGATGGGATTCGTCTTGACCCTTGTAAGGTACAGGCAATCATAAATTTGCCTCCACCTTCGAATTTGCTTCAGATTCAAAAACTCCAAGGGAAAGCAAACTTTCTGAGGTGGTTCATTCCAAATTACACCGAACTTGCTAAAGGTTATACACGTCTTTTGAAAAAGGGGTACCCTTTAACTGGGATTAGGTCGCGCAAGCTTCCTTTGATGCTTTAAAAGATTCCCTAATGAAAGCATCATTAATGTACGCCCCTGATTATCAAAGAGACTTTAACCTGTATCTGGCTGCAACAGATACGACCATCGCAATGGTTTTAGTTCAAGAAGTCGATGGAATAGAACATCCTATTTATTATTTAAGTAAGAACTTAAATGATACAGAAAGCAAATATTCTTATGTTGAAAAACTAGCGCTTGCAGCGGTTCAAGCGATACAAAGATTTCGACATTATGTCCTCTTTCGGAAAACTACCATTCTGTCAGATTGCAACCCCATGACTTATATATTGTCGTGACAGTTGCTGGGGGGCAAATATTCAAAATGGATAGCAATCCTTCAAGAGTTTGATCTCGAATTTGTAAAATCCAAGTCAAAGAAAGCTCTAGTTTTCGCAGAATTATTGTGCGATCTCCCATCGTCGTCCAACGATGAAACATCCGAAGAATCAATCGTGGATGAAAGTTTGTTTCTGATATCTACAAGCAATGAGTGGTATGGGGATATAATCATTTATCTCCAAACCCAAAAATTCAGGCCAAATACCTCACACTCTGAACAAAAACGTATTCGATACCAAGCAAAAGACTACATGATCGTCGGTGATACACTTTACCGACGTGGTATTGATACAGTTCTGAGGAGATGCCTCACCCATGAGGAAGCCGAAAAAGCCCTGAATGACTATCATTCAGGCGCGTGTGGGGGGCATCAATCTGGATATGCTACAGCATAAAAAATCTTACGAGCAGGATACTTCTGGCCAACAATGTTCAAAGATTGCATAACCACAGTCAGAAGTTGCCATGCTTGTCAAATTTTTGATAGCAAAACCAGAAGACCACCTGCACCTTTACAGCCAATAGTTGCTGTTGGGCCATTCGCCAAATGGGGCATCGACTTCATGAAATGTAACCCCACCTCGACCAGGGGGCATGGGTATATTATAGTCGCTGTTGACTATTTTACCAAATGGGCTGAGGCGATGCCTACATTAGATAATACTGGTGAAACAGCTGCCCTTTTCTTTTTCAATCATGTAGTTGCCAGATTCAGCGTACCACAGGCTATAGTCACAGATCATGGATCGCATTTTCGCAATCAGATGATGGTTGAATTAGCTGCCAAACTAGGGCTGTCTCACGATAGCTCTACTCCATATTATCCGCAGGCCAACGGACAAGTTGAAGCGATCAACAAAGTCCTGAAGCGCATGCTGCAAAGGATGATCGAAGTTCATAAAAGGAGATGGCACCTAATCCTGTACTCAGCTTTGTGGGCTTACCGAACATCGGTAAGGAATGCAACCGGGTTCACACCCTTCCAACTGGTATATGGCCTGGAAGCAGTCTTACCAGTCCAGTGTGAAATCTCGTCTCTCAAACTCGCAATTGATCTCCTCCCTGGAACTTCAGAAGAAGAAGCTCGTTTCTTGGAATTAATCCAATTGGATGAAACCCGTCGTGACGCCGCGTTGGCTAACGAAGCTCATAAGAAACGAGTCAAGGTGCAGTTCGACAAAAATGTCAAACCCTGTGTCTTCTCGGAAGGTGACTTGGTCCTGCTTTACGACCAAGAATCCAATAAATTGGGAGTAGGTAAATTTAACTCTTTATGGTTGGGCCCCTATATTGTTAAACGAGTGTTAGCGAAAGGAGCCTATGAGTTGATGGATTACGACGGGATTCCACTGGCACAACCTCGTAATGGGTTGTACCTCAAGCATTACTACGCCTAGTAGTAACCAATATGCTTTTGTTATATTTTTGTTTTCGCTAAGAGTGTTTGTTTTGGTCGAGTAATACACCTTTTTACATTTATTGCAGATGTCAAACCCGTTGGAACCATGTGTTGGATATGCCGATGGAGCAAGTCGTAGTTCGCAGAACCTATCCTCCGCAGCCTGGGCCATTTTTGATCCAAACGGCGAGTTAGTAAGTTTCAGAGGTGTATGTATTGGTCGATCAACGAACAATATCGCTGAATATAGTGCGTTGATAGAACTTCTCTCTGATGCCATCACTCATGGTATACGCCGACTAATCGTCAGGCTAGACTCACAGCTCATAATACTACAACTCAATGGTATATATTCCGTCCGAAACCCAGCTATTTATCGCATGTTCCTAAGGGTTAAGATTTTGGAAAGACAATTTGATCTTATTCAATACCAACATATTTCCAGAAACTTAAACACATTAACCGACTCATTAGCAAACTATGTGTTAGATAGACATTTGCAACATTTATAAAAAGAAACACATCATCAATGTTTTACATGTGGATCACATAACTCAACCAAAATAAAACTCCGAAAATCAAAATATATGTATAGCTGTTTATGGTTTACACATAATGTTATGTAACCAAGACAAAATCGGTCACACGACCCAAAACTCAAAATGCTAGGGGGCACCCTAGTCTAATGATGCTCGTGATAGCAAGTCACAGCCTGTGCGATCATGCGTAAGAGATGAGTCCATCGTCTGGGCACACCAGTAGTATGTCGCTGTAACTGCAAAGGTAGCTCGTCGATCCTCACATCTGGAATACCAAGAGTAAGGCTCTCAACCTGCTCCTGCACAGCTGTAAGAGTCTCGGCCACATCGAGGTCGCGAAGAATAACCCTTCCGGCGGCCTCTCTTACTGGGGCAACAGCTGGTACTCTCAGGCGAACTACTGGACGAACAGGACCAACATCTGGATGTACACATGAGTTTGAATTAGAGTCTTGATAGAACAAAGCACAAGGACATTATAAACAAAACAGTAAACAACAATATGGTCAGAGATTTTACCAATAGCACCCCACTGCTCGCCATACGGCAGTACCAAATCTGGATCACCCCGGAAATCCATGCCAGCATATGGATACTCGGAATAAACCATCTCCTGATGATCAAACCACCTGAAGAAGATATCAGAAAATGAAATCTGAGATTGACCAGCATGCCTAGACATATGGTCAACCCATCTCTGCATGCGTGGTTCAGTAGGAGAAGGTAAATCGAGTGTAATGTACTGCGGCTGCATCAGCGGTATCTTCTCCAAGGCAAAGGCGGTCAAAATAGAACCGAACCCAAAGTTCTTCAACTTCCAGTTCTTTATCTTGGTCAACTGTTCTTTCATTACAAGAAGTACTACGTCGCACCAGTTGAACACCTTCGGTTTGAGGCATTCCAAGGCATGCTGCATATAGGATCTGTTGGCTACATGAAGAGACGCGCTACCAGCCATCCTACCAAAAGTGAATAGGATAGTCCTAAGGGACCTATCAATGACATCACAGATGATGATCTTGCCCTCTTTACTCGGCTGAGATCCTTCCCTGCAATACTGGCGGACATAATCTCTCACAGAATCGCCTCCTCGGGCCTAACCTGACAAAGAGATGGGGGCACCCCGCCTCGACAAGCCAGTCAAGAAATAGATGTCTACAGCAGTCAAGGGGATAGATTTGCCCCTAATCTGGAAAACACCTCCAAAGCTCCAACAAACCAAGTTCAAATGAAATGGTAAAATGAGAGGTAAAAAACACTTTTTAATTACTTTTACGTAGTTTGAAGTAAAGTATTAGCGTTTTAATCTCATTTTCAAAGCAAATATTGTTCATTTCTAACTAGTTTGACGAAGCAGTTGAAAAACACAGTACTATCTTTGGAAGGACAAAGCTATCTATGGTAAAAATCAAAACAAGACCGATTAATCGAGCAGTGTTTACCGCAAAGTTCAAGCTCGTTAAAAAATAAACCTGGACCTAGCAAATGTTTCCACCCGCGTTTAAGCTCGTTAAAAAATGAACTATCCCCCTGGTAAATAACCACCGTGAATGAAGCATTTTCAGCCATTAAAGCCTTGGTCATGTTTGCACCATCACCTCCACTTTTCCATTGGCCAATCATTCACCTCCATTTGATTGTTTACCCATTTTGAGGAACAACTGCGAAGAGTGATTTCACTAGCCATCCTTGTGACACTGCCGTGATTGGAAAATTCCAAACCTTACCTGGAATCAGCTGCTACCCATTTTATCACTCGTTCCTCAAAAGACGAGTCTTCTTTAAGCTCTTTTCATCTGACTCGTAAAATATGAAAAGATTACTGAGTTTTGGCCTTCCAGCTCGTTAAAGCGAAAGGAAGTGCTATCCCTCCTCTAGATTTTAATCTTTTTGGACCTGAGGGATTATTGCACAAAAAGATCGAGCGCTTGTTTTGTTCGGCTCGTTAAAACTATCGAAAACTCATCCCTTCTGTATTGTGTTATAACTTTTTCAGACTTAAGGGATTAGATGACGAAAAAGGAATTCCAGAGTTATCTTTACGTACCTTTTCAGACTCTCTAAAAATGAAAAGGACCGAGTTATCTTTGTCGTTAGACTCGTTAAAAATATTAATAGCGACAAACTTGTCTTTAGGCGAGAACGAGTTTCACTATCGCTAGGCTCGTTAAAACATAGCGATGGGTTTGCCCGAAGGGAAAATTATAGAACAAGCATATGTTATCCTCCTTAAGCTTGACAAAAATAAAGAGGTACTGGTCAGCAATGACTGGGGAAAAATTGGGAATAAAACTCAAAGAAACTTTATTGGTAGCAAGTCGCTCTTGAACATGACACTTCCACTCCGTGCCTGAATCGGGTTGGGTTGTTTCATTCACCGGTCACATCACCATGGTCACGCCATACCATCCACATTTGGGGTAAATGCTACCGATCCATCACATAAGTGTCGCCGACATGTTTAAGAGAAGTCATCCAGAGAAGTCACCCGTGTCCCATCCACTACCATACATTATACTTCATTCTTTCATGACCGCCACCCTGAACCATATATCACCAAATCGTTTTCACCTCCATCAAAATCATTTGCTCCGTTCCGTGTCATTGATGTGGGATTAATTAAGGCCCTCCTTTGACGGATCGCTTCTTGTCGACATCAGCTCATTATCCAAGAAGTTGATCTAGGAACACCCCATTCAGTACTTTGAAGCTTGCATGCCTCAATGGCAAGTTTCTCACTTCCGGCGACAGGTATACATCAATGACCTTCGACCGAAAGATTTTGCGTGGTGTTCGACGCCAAGTCCATTATTCACACCACGTGAATTGTACTATAGTACCTTGAGGGTCATTATCATTATCGGTGATTCCTCTCGCGCTTGCTAACAGTTTACATCATTGACTGGTAATCAAGCGATGTCTTTCCATGTTCGACTTCAAAACATTTCTCACATGGATCGACTTGTACTTCGAGTGAAGATCGGACGAGATTGAAGACCCCAGATCTAGTTTCATCCATCCGGGCTGCGATATATATTCAGGAAAAATAAAGACATTGAAATGTACAACATTGCAGCACAGATAATCATCCTACCAAAAGGATGATGACTTCATCAGAATCATCAGTCTACCATCAGACGATTGTCTGTTCTATGTACATGAAAATGAATTTATAAAGCTGAGCATGGGAATGCCCGCCTCAGCTAGATCATGAAAACAGTATGAAGATAATGTATTGTATTGTATCTTATTACAGGTCTCCTCCCCAGCATTAGAAGAACTTCGGATCCTCCTAATAAAGCATTTCACCCGATAAACGGCCTCATACTTTAGGGGGCAATTGTTATAGACATTTTTGTGCCTTACAGCTATAAGCATGAAATTCCATAAACCAAGGGATCCTAAGTCCCTAAAAGTGTTGTTCCAGCTCCTAAAGAAATAAGGTCAACAAATTACAGCTTCTCCCAGAAGTTCTCCACCAGAAACTGCTCAGAACTAGTCAAATCAGGATCATTTCAGATGCTCCACTAGCTAGCTGCGTTGCAAAGCACCCAAATACATTGGCTAGGTGCGTTGCAACGCACTTGAATGCACTACCAGGGTGCGTTGAGCGGGAAATGACAAGTGGCAGAGTCATTCCACGAGGTGGAGAGACAATGGAAGCTTCCAGAATCTTCTCCAATGACACTTGCCTCACTGAATTCGACCAGTGATGAGTAAGAGGCTCTCAGTCTCCAAGTGGAAGCAAGAACTAACGGAGAGAGGCCACTAATCAATTCATGAGCTGACTCATCCTCTTTGCATACATCTATATATGGATCCCTCACCAAGAGATCAAGAGGCTGGAATTTTGTACATTGCAGAGAATTGCTGTTGGTTTTGTGATAGATATCAGAGTATTGGGTGATTTATGCTTTGTTAGAGGTGAAGAATGGATTCTATACTGGGAGGTTGATGCTGGATCAGGAATCATCGGTTGTAACTCCTCCTGGATCTTCTTGTTTTATCAATAAAACTATTTGAGTTTCTCCTACATGCTTGTATATCACTGATGTTTGTTATATTTGTATGTTTAGCTTAAATCTGATCCTAAGCTTTTTATGAACATAAATCCATGTCTTTGTGTAGTTTCCTTCTTCTGTGATCTTGCAGAAACTTGGTGACGCTGGGCAAGTAAGGGAGCAGGTAGCTGGAAGCTGTCAAAGAGAAGAGAGATTGGATCAAAGGACTAGCGCAAGACACAGGTTGGTTCATCCTATTCCTCTTCGTTTATAGTTCATAAAGGAGAATACAAGAGTAGTTTTCCCTGTTTGTTTCTGAGGTCTCTGTCACAACCCAGTGGGATAGGGTCGTTCTGAATAGACACTTTTCCCGAAAACACATGTGCGGTGAAGCATCTACAAGCCAAATAAAGCTTCAACAAACGAAGAGAATAATTAAATGACAAACGAGTGAATAATGAAATTAACAAGCATCAACAAAGTTGTCAATTAAATGATAAAGCATCAATTGAGTTGTTGATTAAATAAAAAATGAGTGAATAGTGGAATCTTGAACAAGTCACTTATTTTAATATGAAAATTCCATAAAACAAGGAACAATAAAAGTACCTAACCTCACACCTTATGAAACCTCATTTACTATAAGTTAACTTAGAAGACAGACATAGTGCATGTGCAGTGAAGCATCAACAAGCCAAATAAAGGTTCAACAAGCCAAGAGAATAATGAAATCTTGTGCCATACTCAATGCCTAATAATCAACCAGTAAGCAAGAGTGACTTTTAATTCTAAAACAATAGGAACCTTTCCATCTTCTTCATCAAGTTTATCGTAAGCTATCTTTATTGTTGCCAAATCATCCCTAATTTGCAGGTCTCCTTGAAATGACACAATTGGATCATCCAAATATACTACAACCACCAAATGAGGTTATGTCAAGGATGTATTTAGATTGTAAAAATCCAAAGCACTATAAAATTTAAGAAATCCAATCAGTGTTCTGGGAAAACTAGGAAGGTTATCCAAAGAGGATTTAATTGTCTCCACTGCAACCTTAAGTATGTCAGAGAGATGTCAATAAGAAAAAAAATATAATCGCAAAATTGGAGGTTGGACTATATATTATGTTGGTGCAACAAATTCCACATTTCCCTTATAAAGCTTTGGAAGCTCATCTGCACCACTGTCACACTCTGCCACAAAAACAATGAGCCATCTACCTCAAGCCCAAGACAACATACAGTCGAAAATTCCATAAAACAATGAACAGTAAAAGTACCTAATCTCACACCTTATGAAACCTCATTTATTGTAAGTTAACTTAGAAGACAAGCATAGTGCATGTGTGGTGAAGCATCAATAACCCAAATACCAGAAACATTTTTTTTTTGGTGGGTAAGTGGAAGAATTTTTGGACTATGCAAAAATGGTAAAGCATAAACTCAAATTTGAAAACTTGAAAAGAATATGAAAACTCAGTTAAGTGTTGAGGAAAAAATTTGAAATATTGTTTTCACTTAATCAAATCACATTTTATCCTCTCTATTGAGATTCTATCTAGGTATCTGTTGATTTATGGGTTTTTGAGCATACAGGGTGCATGTATTACAGTCAGCAAGATATATTTGATTATGTTATATATGTTTTGAACTTTAATATTTTGTAGTTATTTGTGAATTATACTTCATTAGAATCTGTGTGAACCAATGATTTGAGAAAGATTATAACCCTATCAAACCCAACCATAAACCCTGCAACAAAATTCGAGTCACAATAACCACTGCAAAGCAAGATTACTAGGCTGCCAAACCCTACCATAAACCCTGCAACAAATCCCAATTTATAATAACCACTGCATAGCAAGACACAGAGAAAGATTATAAACTTGCCGTACCCTACCATAAATGATGCAGGAGCATCCAGACTTGGCCAACAATGTGAAAGTTTGTTCACATGTTGTGGCTAAACGAGTTAAATTTCATTGACCTAATTGGTCAAAAGTTAGTTTTACTGAGAGGGTTGGATCTCTCAAGAAATGAGTTGTATTTCATTATTGTAATAGTTACAAATTGTCTTATTTTAGGTTCAAAGATAAGTTGTTAGCATAGGTGTGTGGTAGAGCTAGGAATTAGAGATTTTTTGTTATATTGATTAAAAAATAGGGATTGACTTGTTAGGCACAGTTAGAGTAATTTTTGATTGATAAAAAGAAGAAAAAATGTAGTGAGCGAGAGGATTGAGAGTGGATTGAGTGGAGAGAGAGTCAAGAATAGTGTGTGGATTGATTTTTGAAACAGAGGTCTTTCATTTGTGTAATTGGGCCAAGGCCGAGACTCTGTAACTATTTTATTGTGAATAAATGATGCTGTGTGTGTGATTCATTATCAAGCCTGCAGAAACCCTTGTTATGCTTCCAGATTATTCGTATTCGGGAGAGTGATTTTTTATTTTTTATTTTTTTATTTTTTTATTTTTTTATTTTTATGTTTCATGCCTAAATCATAGGATTGATAGAAGTCAGAGGCTTTTATATAAATATTCTTGTTTGATTCCCGCCTTTAATCCTAGCTATTGGATCAATGATATCGAATCGACGAAGTTTGTTTACATGGTTTCGGTCCCGCAAGCGAAAATCCAATTTACACTAAGAATCGACGCAAAACATAGATCGGATCTGAGATCCGAACTTGAAATATTATAAATGGAGGCTTTTAACTTTATCGGTCTATGGACCTGATCAATCGCATCACAAATCTGAAGCGGAAGGAGCCTGGTCAAGTGGATTTGCTACTTGCGATCATGCGATTCAATCGTGACCATTGGATCACGAACAATCGTGGCTGTTGGATAGCGGAAGCGGTCTCGCAACAATAAGTGGTATTTCAAGTGGATCAAGAGCCATAAGCTATATTGAAGGGTAGTCGCTCGATCCCATTCACCGTTAAACACGTAGCACAAGAGTGGAGAGAGAAAACCGCTTTATCGAGCAATTATTCTCTATGCATATGTCTCACCCGAAATCTCTGACAGCAGTGAGATCAGATTGATCCAGATCAACGGTCATAAAGGGTCGTGCAAGTTGACTTATCAGGAAGAGGAATAAGCTATTGATTTGAAGGAAAGAGATCAACGATGGAGATTGAGAGGTTTAGATCGTGATCTATGGTGTATGATGAGTGCTCCAAATTTAAAAGATAAAATTCATTGTTTTGGCCTTTTTTCAAAGGCATTCCGGTTTAAAAGGAAAAGGTCAGGTTATATAAAAAGGTGAATAGCAGGGTGATTGTTGGGGTTTCTTAAGCCACTGTTTCCACCTACGTCATTTGTGGTATTAGAGTCGAAGCTAAGGTTGACTACAGAGAAAATACCGCCAAGGAGAGGAGCTGGAATTGGTCGAGGAAGACCTGAAGCAAATGCAGTTATGTTAGAGGAGATCCGAAGTCTACATGCGAGAATGGAAATAATTGAGACTGCTTAGAGAATAATACCTGATGAAGGAATTGATAGTACTAAAGAAGAATCTTCTGAGGAAGAAGAAGAGGAGGAAAATGAAACTACGAGAGTTATTAAGATGTTGGCGAAAGTAGGAGGAAAACCAAAGATGGAAATTCCTACATATGACGGGGGTCTCAATGTAGAAGAGCTAATGGATTGGATCAATTCATTGGACAAATATTTTGACTATGAAGGGGAAGCTGACAACAAAAAGCAGGTGAAATTTGCAGTTACCGGATTGAAGGGTCATGCGACTATCAGGTGGGATGAGCTACAGACATCTAGAACGAGGAAAAGAAATTCCAAGGTCAAGCAATGGGACAAAATGGTGAATAAAATGAAAGCCAGATTTATGCCTAAAGACTATCAGTTAAATCTTTTTAAACAATTGCAAAATTTAATTCAAAAAGGAATGTCTGTTAAAGAATTCACAGAAGAGTTTTATAGATTGAGTATTAGAGTAGGACATGTAGAAGATGACATGGAGAAGGTAGCTAGATATATAAATGGCTTAAGGTATGACATCCAGGATGAGATCAACTTGTTGAGTCTAAATACTATTGAATATGCCTATCAAGCAGGTTTGAAGGCAGAAGAGAAGATGTTGAGAAAACAGACTCAAAGGAATAGAGGAAGAAGCTCAATAAGAGGTAGAGCAACTACCAGACCAAGGGAACAACAACATCAGCATGAAGCAAGTAGCTCAAGTAGCAGACCACCACAAAGGGGAGATTTTAACAGAGGAAGATTTGCACCCAGAGGAAGAGGCCAAGGAAGAGATGTTCAGTGTTACACATGTGGATAATGGGGACATATGTCATGGGACTATCCTCATAATAAACCAGCAAGCTAGAGGAATGCAAATGTGGCTGAGGCAAAGCCAGAACCACCTCGACTTATGGAAAAGGAAGAACCCCCTGAAGTAGGAGAATCCCTATTATTGAGAAGGACTTTGCTTAAGATAGAGAAGGAGATTAAAGAACCAGTGCAGAGGAAGAATTTATTTAGAACTACCTGTAAATCAAAAGGTAAGTGTTGTAAAGTAATAATTGATAGTGGAAGCACTGACAACCTTGTTTCTACAGAGATGGTGGACAAGCTCAGATTAGCGAAGACTATACACCCTACTCCTTACAGAGTGTCAAGGTTACAGAAGGGACATCAGATTATTGTGACAAAACAATGCAAGGTTGAGATACAAATTGGTACGTATAAAGACGTGATATTATGTGATGTAATTCCCATGGATGTATGCCATGTATTACTGGGAAGACCATGGAAATTTGATCGAAAATATTTCATGATGGAAGGAGAAACAATTATACTTTGGAGAAGGATGGAACTAAACATACGTTGCTGCCATTGTAGGACGACGCTGACAAAGGAACACCTGGAAGTATTATTATGTTGATAAGCGGAAAAGAGCTGCTGCAGGAGGTAGTGAAAAAAGAGGAGTTGCATTTTGCTATTGTGGGAAGACCAAAGGTAATTTTGACTTCCACAAACTTAGACGATTTACCTGAGGAAATCAATTTTTTTTTGAATGATTTTGTTGATATTGTTGTGGATGAGTTGCCAAATACATTGCCACCGATCAGGAGTATTAGTCATCATATTGATCTAATACTAGGAGCAAGTTTGCCAAACAAAACAACATACAGATTAACTCCTCAAGAGAACGTAGAAGTTGGAAGACAAGTGCAAGGGCTGATGGATAAGGGGCTAATCAGAGAAAGTCTTAGTCCATGTGCTATACCAACATACTCATCCAAAGAAAGGTGGTAAATGGCGAATGTGTACAGATTCTAGAGCCATAAACAAGATCACGATCAGGTATAGATTTCCTTTACCACGTATGGATGATTTGATGGATTGTTTGAGTGGATCCAAATGTTTTACTAAAATAGATTTGAGGAGTGGATATCATCAAATAAGAATTCGAGAATGCGATGAATGGAAGACTGCATTTAAAACAAGTAGTGGGTTGTACCAGTGGTTAGTGATGCCTTTTGGACTCACTAATGCACCTATCACATTCATGAGATTAATGAATGAAGTCTTGAAGGAATATGCAGGCAATTTTGTTATTGTTTATCTTGATGATATTCTAGTTTTTAGTAAAAGTAAATAAGAACATCTAAAGCATCTTAAGTTGGTTCTAAGAACTCTGCAGAAAGAGAAACTACTAATAAATCTGAAGAAATGTAGTTTCATGAAGGAAGAATTGATTTACTTGGGATTTGTTGTTTCTAAAGAAGGATTGAAAATGGATCCAAGGAAAGTCCAAGTGATTTGGAATTGGCCTATTCCCAGAAATATATTTGAGGTAAGGAGCTTCCATGGTCTTACAAGTTTCTACAGAAAGTTTATCAAAGGCTTTAGTCAGATTTGTGCACCAATTCTTGAAACAATTAAGGAGATCAATCAGCCGTTCAAGTGGACAGAAGTAGCAGACAAAAATTTTAAATTGCTGAAGAAGAAAATCATAGAGGAACCAATTTTAGCTTTACCTAATTTTGAAAAAGTATTTCAAGTGGAAACAGATGCTAGTGGAGTTGCAGTTGGTGCAGTTCTGAGTCAAGAACAAAGACCGATAGCATACTTCAGTGAGAAATTGAATGAAGCGAAGAAGAAATATTCTTCTTATGATAAAGAGTTTTATGCTATTGTACAAGCCCTGAAAAAATGGAGACATTATTTGCTACAAAAGGAATTCATATTGTATTCAGACAATCATGCCTTACAGTTCATCAATAATCAGCTGAAACTGAACTAGAAACATGCAAAGTGAGTAGAAATTTTGCAAAGTTTTACTTTTGTGATAAAACACAAGAGTGGTAAGTCAAATAAAGTTTCTGATGCATTGAGTAGGGTAAGTTTTATTGTGCAAGAATTCAAAGTGTGTGTTGTAGGATTTGAGGAAATGATTGAAATGTACAGAGATGATGCAGATTTCAAAGATATCTATGCAACAATTCAGAATCCAATAGTTCATAACATAAGTCAGTGGTTGGACTATCTCATTCAAGGAGGTTTATTTTTTAAAAGCAACAAGTTGTGTATTCCCAAATGTTCTATGAGGGTAAACATAATAAAGGAGAAACATAGTGGAGGATTATCTGGTCACTTTGGACAAGATAAAACCTTTGCTCAGGTGAATGCTTTTTATTATTGGTGAAAAATGCAGACTGATGTTAATAAATTTGTTGAGAAGTGTAGGATATGTCAGCATGCTAAAGGAAGAAGCCAGAATACAGGATTGTATCAACCATTGCCAATACCAGACCGACCGTGGGATGTAGTTAGCATGGATTTTGTTTTGGGATTACCAAAAACCCAGAGAGGGAATGATTCCATTTATGTTGTAGATAGATTTTCCAAGATGGCACATTTCATTCCTTGTAAGAAAACTAGTGATGCAACACACATAGCTAATCTATTATTTTCAGAAATTGTACGATTACATGGATTACCTATAAGTATTGTGTCTGATCAAGATACAAAGTTTGTAGGGCATTTCTGGAGAACTCTTTGGAAGAAACTAGGAGCTACCCTCAATTTTAGTTCAGCATACCATCCTCAAACAGATGGACAGACCGAAGTAGTAAAAAGGAGCTTGTGAAACATATTGAAAATTTTAACGTATGAAAATCCTAAGCAGTGGGATTTAGCACTAGCTCAGGCTGAATTTGCTTATAACGATACTCCAAACCAAAGTACTGGGATGATTCCATTTCAGACTGTTTTTGGAATGAATCCAAGAGGTGTGTATGAGCTCAGAAATTTAGGTAAACATGAGACAAGAAGTGCAAAAGCTGAAGAGTTTGCAGAGCAGATGCAAAGACTACAAGAAGATGTCAAAGGTAGATTGCAGGAAAGCAACGAAAAATAAAAACAGAGGGTAGATTTAGTGATGGTGTATTTGAGAAAATAAATATTTCTTGCTATGACTTACAATAAACTGAAAATAAAAAAGATAGGACCATGTAGAATTGTAAGAAAGTTTTCAGCTAATGCATATGAAATTGAGTTGCCAGAAGGGATTGGAACATCACCTATCTTCAATGTTGCAGATTTGTATCCATACAAAGAGGCAGAGACAGAGTTATAGGAGGAAACTACATGAGATGAAGTTCAAATTGTGAACTGGGAAGAACAAATTCCAAAGACAGCTAGAAAGAAGTGGAAGTTGTTTTGGAGAAAAGAGTATCTAAAAGAACCAGAGGACAATATTATTTCCAATATTTAGTCAAATGGAAAGGACAACCAGTGGAGGATGCTAGATGGTTGACAACAACAGAATTGCAGAAGTATGGAGTAAGTCCTAAAAGTTTGAAGGACGATTCTTTTCTTCCCCGAGAGTCTGATGTAGGAGCATCCAAACTTAGTCGTCAATGTGAAAGTTTGTTCACGTGTTGTGGCTAAATGAGTTGAATTTCATTGACCTGATTAGTCAAAAGTCAGTTTTACTGAGAGGGTTGGATCTCTCAAGAAATGAGTTGTACTTCATTATTGTAATAGTTAAAAATTGTCTTATTTTAGGTTCAAAGATAAGCTGTTAGCATAGGTGTGTGGTAGAGCTAGGAATTAGAGATTTGCTGTTAGATTGATTAAAAATAGGGATTGAGTTGTTAGGAATAGTTAGAGTAATCTTCAATTGATAAAAAGAAGAAAAAATGTAATGAGCGAGAGGATTTAGAGTGGATTGACTGGAGCGAGAGTCAAGAATAGTGTGTGGATTGATTTCTGAAACACAGGTCTTTCATTTGTGTAATTGGGCCAAGGTTGAGACTCTGTAACTATTTTATTGTGAATAAATGATGCTGTGTGTGTGATTCATTATTAATCTTGCAGAAACCCTTGTTATGCTTCCAAATTCTTCGTATTCGGGAGAGTGCTTATTCCTTTGTTTTTTTGTTTTTGTTTTTATGTTTCACGCCTAAATCACAGGATTGATAAAAGTCGGAGGCTTTTATATAAATATTCTTGTTTGATGCCCACCTTTAATCCCAGCCATTGGATCACCGATATTGAATCGATGAAGTGTGTTTACATGGTTTCGGTCCCACAAGCGAAAATCCAATTTACACTAAGAATCAATGCAAAACATAGATCAGATCCGAGATCCGGACTTGAAATATTATAAATGGAGGTTTTTAACTTTATTGGTCCATGGACGTCAATCACATCGCAACTCTGAAGCGGAAGGAGCCTGGTCAAGTGGATTTGCGACTTGCGATCGTGCGATTCAATCGTGACTGTTGGATCACGAACAATTGTGGCTGTTGGATCATGGAAGCAGTCTCACAACAGTAAGTGGTATTTCAGGTGGATAAAGAGCTGTAAGCTGTATTGAAGGGTAGTCGCTCGATCCCATTCACCATTTGACACGTAGCACAAGAGTGGAGAGAGAAAACTGCTTTATCGGGCGGCTATTCTCCGTGCATGTGTCTCACCTGAAATCTCTGATAGCTGTCAGATCAGACAGATCCTAATCGATAGTCATAAAGGGTCGTGCAAGTTGACTTATCAGGAAGAGGAATTAGCCATTGATTTAAAGGAAAGAGATCAACGATGGAGATCAAGAGGTTTAGATCGTGATCTATGGCGTACGACGAGAGCTCCAAATTTAAAAGGTAAAATTCATTGTTTTGGCCTTTTTTCAAAGGCATTCTGTTTAAAAGGAAAAGGTTGGGTTATAATAAAAAGGTGAATCGCGGGGTGATTGTTGGGGTTTCTTAAGCCACTGTTTCCGCCCATGTCAATAAACCTTGAAACAAAACCTAAGTCACAATAACCATTGCAGAGCAAGACATAAAGAAAGATTTCCGAGCTTTTGAATCCTACCATAACCTTGCAACAAAACCTAATTCACAATAACCACTGTAGAGCAAGACATAGAGCAATACTATTGGGTTTTCGAACCCTACCATAAACCCTGCGACAAAACCCAAGTCACAATATGTTAGGTCCATATAATACTAGTGATTACCCCATTACTATTGTAGTTGTATCCCTTATTAATATTGTTGTTCCCCTATGGTCCCCATATTGTTATTACTGTGCCCCATAGAATCTCTCTATTGTTATTTTTGTGGCTTTATATTATTATTGTTAGGTCGACTGGGTTATATTGTGACTCCTTAAACTCCTATATATAGAAAGGAGGTTTTGTAATTTGAATCATCCAAGAATTGTTCATTTATGTAATGTAAAGGAGGTTGCCCCCTCGAAGAGGCTAAATTCTAAGGCGTTGATCTATCTTTTCTATCTTTTTGTGAGCTGGTTTCATAACATTTGGTATCAGAGCTTTGGATTCTAGGGTTTTTCTGCTCCAAAAAGGTCATCGTGGCATTTTCACTATAATTTTTTTTTCTGCAACATTTCAGAAGCTAAAAAAAACCCATTTGAGACAAAATTGGACTGAACCTCAGATCTGAATTTCAGAGCTTTTTGCACTATATTTGTGGAGATATGATCTGAGGAAGTTGGCATTTTTGCAGACTCTTGAATTACATTCCAAACAGGTGACAGGGGAAAATCATCATAACTTTCTCTCTGAGCATCGGATTGAAATTTTGTAAGAACGTACAGAAAGAGGACAGACTGTAGTTTCTTTTATATATTTCTTAGAGCCAAAGGTCGAAACAATGACTCATGGGGCATCATACAAGTTCGCTCTACCGAACTAGTCTATAATCAGGTCACTGTGTGAGATTTGGCATAACTCTTCCCTCGAGAATTCAATTTGGATCAGACTGGTGGCATTCAAAAGAGGATGTAGAGGGCTACTACAGGTCACAATTTCAGAATTGGATGATCCGAAATTACAGAGATACATCAGATTCAATATCAAGCTCCTGCAAAGTGAAAAAAGGTGTGTAGTTTTTTTTAAATTTTTGCATAAGCTTGGTTTGAAAAATTAGTTTGAAGGAATTCAAAGGGCATAATAAAGCATTATTATCGGTAATTGATGCCCCAAGGAAAGAAAATGCAAACACCTAGTAAACAACCTGAAAGATCTAGCATGAATCATGAAGAAGAGGAAGAAATGCAACATGATATATCAAAATTACGAGACTAAGTGAAACAAGTGTCACTTGCACAAAAAGTAACAGAATCTAATATGGATGTTTTAAAGAAAGATGTAGAAGCTAAGATGGATGGTTTAAAGAAAGGCGTAGAAGCTAGGATGAATGACATGGAAGCTAAGATGGACGATTTGAAGATAGATTTGAAGACAAATTTGAAGACAAGCATGGAAGATTTGATGACAGATTTGAAAAAGTTTCTACAAGAAATGCTTACTAATGGTGAAAGGGTAGTAAAGGAAAATCATGATCAAAACAAAAGAAATGTTAATAATGATTTCATAGACTCTAATGTTGGACTAAAGACCCACCATATTCCAAAAATCGATATGAGGAGTTTTGATGGCAAGGATCCTGCAACATGGATATTACAGATGGAGCAACTTTTCGATCTCAATAATGTGCAAAACACACAAAAGGTACGTATTGCAACTTTATATTTGGAACCAAATCAGTTTGTATGGTATAAATGGCTTTGCTCTCGTAAACAAATTATCACTTGGGAAATTTTTATGGAAGAATTGACAGCACATTATGACGATACAAAAAGCAACACTTTTTTTAGCCAATTGATAAGTCTCAAACAAAAGGGTTCAATAATGAAGCACATTGAGGGGTTCCAAAAATTGAACATAAGTGTAAAAAATATTCCAGAGGAGCAAGGATTGATGTGTTCATAGGGATTTTAAAGGATAATATTCAACATGATGTTCGCCTTTGGGAACCTGATTCATTAGAGAAGGCATTCAGGTTAGCAAGAAAAATGGAAAGCAAAATTATGGCAACCAGGAAGCATACCACTCACAACTATAAAGATGGAAGTGTTGTTGCCCCTAGTCTTCCACAACCTATAAGGTTGACACCACAAAAATTTGAAGTAAAAAGAGTAAAAGGGCTTTGTTACAGTTGTGATAGCAAATACACTAAAGGTCATAAGTGTGCTGAGAATAAATTATTCTACATAGATTGTGAAGAGGAAGAAGAAAAGGAGCAAGAAAGGTCAGAAGAAGAGGATATACTCCAGGAACAAAGCCTAGATAAAGAAGAAATGAATCCGACCATATCTTGTAATGCATTGGCTGGAATTACCACTCCTCAAACCATCAAGATAGAAGGACAAATCAAGAAGAAAAAGGTAATAGTGTTGATTGATTCAGGAAGTACCCACAATTTTATTCATTGTAAGATAGCAAAAGAATTAAATTGCTTCCTATATCCAGCACCAGAGTTTCAAGTGATGGTTGCAAATGGAGGAAAGATAAATTGCTCTGGAAAGTGCCATAATATTAAGCTATCCATGGAAGAATATGTATTGACTAGCCCAATGCTTTCCATTCCAATGGGAGGTGCTGATGTTGTACTAGGAGTCCAATGGGTACAATCCTTGGGTACAATAGCTTTTAATTTTCAAGAACTTTTCATGAAATTTTCTATGGAAGGAAAGGAAGTTGAATTAAGGGGTATTGCAGGGAATTCGGGAAAGATAATCAGCTCTAACGGTATGACAAAGCTTCTAAAAAAGGAACAAAGAGGTGTAATTGCACAATTATGTTCGCTGGATGTTTCCACATCGGAATCATCTATTTCTCCAGATCTCCAAAAAGTCTTGGACAATCATTCCAAGGTATTTGAGACTCCCAAAGGTCTCCCACCTATTCGTGATCATGATCATGCTATTGATCTGATTCCAGGAAGTGTTCCTCCAAACATCAGGCCGTACAGATATCCTTATGCCCAAAAGAGTGAAATTGAACGTATGGTTGCAGAAATGCTAGAGGCTGGTATAATTCAACCTAGTCAAAGTTCTTTCTCTACTCCAGTAGTATTGGTGCACAAGAATGATGGATCATGGCACATGTGTCCGGATTATAGGGAGCTCAACAAACTCACTATTAAAGATAAGTTTCCCATTCCTGTCATTGATGAATTACTGGATGAATTGCATGGATCAATTTATTTCACCAAGTTGGATCTTCGTTCAGGATATCATCAAATCAGAATGAAGACTGAAGACATTCTGAAAAAAACATTTAGAACTCATGAGGGTCATTATGATTTTTTGGTCATGCTTTTTGGCCTTACCAATGCACCTTCTACATTTCAAGGTTTGATGAATTCCATTTTCAAACCCTTCCTTAGAAAATTTGTGTTAGTATTTTTTGATGATATACTAATCTACAACAATTCTTGGAAGGATCATGTTGAACATGTTGACAGGGTGCTACAACTATTGGAGGAGAAACAATTATATGTAAAAATATCCAAATGTTTCTTTAGAGTACAAGAGGTGGAATATCTGGGTCATATTGTATCTCATGAAGGAGTTAAGGTAGACTCTAGCAAAATTAAAGCCATTAAGGAATGGAAAATCCCCACATCCATAAAGCATCTGTGAGGATTTCTCAGGTTGACAGGGTATTATCACAAGTTTGTTAAGAATTATGGGAGAATAGCAGCACCTTTAACAACATTATTGAAGAAAGATGCATTTTCATGGACTCCAGAAGCAACAAAGGCCTTCGAACATCTTAAAGAGGAAATGTGCCAAGCACCGATCTTAGCTACACCGGACTTCACAAAAACTTTTCTTGTGGAATGTGATGCTTTAGGAAATGGAATTGGTGATTTTTTAATGCAAGATGAAAGACCCATTGCTTTTGAAAGTCGTCCAATCAAGGGAAAGTTTTTACACAAAGCTATTTATGAGAAGGAAATGTTGGCAATACTACATGCACTTAATAAATGGCGACCCTACCTAATGGGAAGACACTTCAAGGTAAAAACGGATCATGATAGCCTTAAATACCTTTTAGAACAAAGATTATCCTCTGAAGAGCAACAAGAGTGGGTCACAAAGATGTTGGGTTATGGCTTTGAAATCATCTACAAAAAAGGGAAGCAAAATGTGGTGGCAGATGCACTCTCAAGAAAGGATGAGGATGTGGAAGCATTGTTGTGCGCCATTTCTATTATCCAACCAGATTAGATAAACGAAGCAAGGGAGGAATGGAAGAATGATGGAGAAGTGTGGGAACTTATTCGAAATTTACAACAAGATTCCAGTACATTTGATACATTTCATTGGAAAAATGATTCGTTATGGTACAAAGATCGCTTATACCTCTGTAAGAATTCCCAACTCAAACAAAAGATTCTTATGGAATTGCACACTTCTCCCTTAGGAGGGCAATCAGGATTTTTAAAAACTTACCACAGGGTTAAGAAGGAATTTTTTTGGGATGGCCTTAAATCGGATATTCAAAAGTTTGTGGTAGAATGTTTGGTTTTCCAACAAAATAAAGTTGAAACAATTAAGACCCCGGGTCTATTACAACCTTTATCCATTCCAAGCCAATGTTGGGAGGATGTTTCAATGGATTTTATCACAGGATTACCCAAGTCTGAGGGAAAGAGTGTCATCATGGTGGTAGTTGAAAGACTTACCAAGTATGCACACTTTTGTGCATTATCACATCCATTTAAAGCCAGTACAGTTTCTATTGCATTTATGGAAACAATTCAAAAGCTACATGGAAACCCAAAGATTATTGTAAGTGACAGAGATCCCATTTTCATTGGAAATTTTCGGACATAATTATTTTCTTGTCTTGGTACTCAGTTAGCTCATAGCTCATCTTATTATCCTCAATCTGATGGGAAAACTGAGATAGTAAACAAATGTTTGGAAAGATATCTTCGTTGCTTTGTATCTGATAAACATACACAATGGGTCAAATGGTTGCCTCTGGCTGAATGGTGGTATAACAATTCCTTCCATACAACAAAAAAAATGACCCCATTTATGGCACTTTATGGATATCAGCCACCATCCATCACATCATATTTAAGAGAATATTCTAAGGTTCAAGCAGTGGAACATCACATCGAACATCAAAAACAAGTCCTCCAACTCTTAAAGGATAACCTCGTGTTGGCACAGAATAGAATGAAACAACAGGCATATCAACATCACAACGAAAGAAGTTTTGATGTAGGTGATTAGGTATTCCTACGGCTACAACCATATAAACAAATGTCCCTCAAGTAAGCTAAGAAGGATAATAAATTATCACCAAAGTATTATGGTCCGTACAAGGTGTTTCAAAAGATTGGTACTATGGCATACAAATTGGAGTTTCCTGCAGCTTCTCGAGTGCAGCTAGTTTTCCATGTTTCATGTTTAAAGAAGGTTATAGGTGACAAACTCCCAGTTCAAACAATATTACCAGAACTTGATGAGGAAGGAAAAATTATATTGGAACCAGAAGTAGTTACATAAATAAGAACTTGACAGCTATGAAATCAATCAATTTCGGAGTATCTCATCAAGTGGAAGAACTTATCTGCTGAAGATTCCACATGGGAGGATGATAATTTTATACAGAAGCATCCATAACTACTCAAGCGTTGAGGACAACACTTTTTTGAAGGAGAGGGTAATGTTAGGTCCCTATAATAATTGTGATTACCCCATTACTATTGTAGTTGTATCCCTTATTAATATTGTTGTGCCCCTATGGTCCCCATATTGTTATTATTGTGCCCCATAGAATCCCTCTATTGTTATTTTTGTGGCTTTATATTATTATTGTTAGGTCAGCTGGGTTATATTGTGACTCCTTAGACTCCTATATATAGAAAGGAGGTTGTGTCATTTGAATCATCCAAGAATTGTTCATTTATGTAATGTAAAGGAGGTTGCCCCCTCGAAGAGGCTGAATTCTAAGGTGTTGATCTATCTTTTCTATATTTTTGCGAGCTAGTTTCATAACACAATAACCACTGCAAAGAAAGACACATAGTAAGATTATAACCATGCCGTACCCTACCATAAACCCTACAAAAAAACCCAAGTCAGAATAACAACTACAGAGCAAGATATAGAGCAAGACACAAAGCAAGATTATCGGGTAGCCAAACCATAAACCCTGCAACAAAAACCAAGTCACAATAACCACTACAAAGCAAGACACAGAGCAATATTATAACCTTGTCGAACCCTACCATAAAACCTGCAACAAAACCTGAGTCACAATAACAATTGCAGAGAAAGACACAAAGCAAGATTACTGTGCTCCCAAACCATACCATAAACCTTGCAACAAAACCTAAGTCCCAATAACCACTGCAAAGCAAGACACAAAGAAAGATTATAACCCCGCCGAACCCTACCATAAACGCTGTAACAAAACCCAGGTCATAATAACCACTGCAGAGCAAGACACAAAGCAAGATTATCGAGTTGTCGAACCCTACCATAAACCCTGCAACAAAACCCAAGTCATAATAACCATTGTAGAGCAAGGCACAAAGAAAGATTATAAGTTAAATCTCAACCAGAAATGAATCCCATCACACCATGGCTATCTAAGAAATGACAAGGTGAGGTTGAAACCACTGTTAAACTAGGGAAAACCCATTCCAATGACATCAAATGAACCAATTGAACAAATGCATGTACCATGCATTCACACCTCAGCTAGGAAACCACACATACAACCTGTTACCTGGAAAATATTCCTGTAGAAGTAGCTTGATCTATCCTTCCTTGCTTGTCCTTTGCTTTCCTTGCTTGTCCTTTTCCTTCCTTTGCTTGCTTATCCATGTGCTTGTTTCTTTCCTTTGCTGCACCTGCTCTAAAACTGGGCAAAAAGTTGTCAACTGATTCTTAGGTGCTTTTTATCATTGATGTCTCATTTTGTTTCATTTTCCCTTCAAGTTCTCTCTCATGCTAATCTATGTCTCTTCACCTTCCTTTTCTCCTATTTTCCTTTATTTTCATAAATAAACTATTAATGTGTCTTTTCCTTTCTCAATTCCTTTTACAGTTTCCTTAGCCATTAATAAACCAAAAGTGACACCCACTAGGATATTTTGCCCAAAATTCACCTTGGAATGCGTGTCCCATGACCGTGGTCTTATATTTTTCCTTTATTATCCTTTATTACACGAAATTTTAACCTGGGGTTGTTACAAAATCAAGTCTTTGTCGCTAGTAACTACAACTAAGTAGAGGTTGGAAAATGATCAGTGAATAAGTCCTAGAATCTAACAAGAGTATGACATTTCCAAAAGGGCTTGAAATATCTCAAGAAATAGATCATTGATGGTAGTCTTTGGCTTTGACATTGGATTTTTCACTCTTGAAAACAATAATAATATCATGAAGAAATCTTTGTAGAAAACTTCCATGGAGGACTGAGGTATGTTGTCCTTATCTACAAGGTACATATAATTGTTTTTATACATATAGGGTCTAACCTTAATTGTATTAGGGTATTGGAACATATTTAGTTCTAGATTTTGTAGTCTTCATCTGGTTGAATATTGTTGGCATCTAAGGATTGTAAACTCTAGTTGGTACTTGAAAACCCTAGTCAAGAGAGAAACCTTAACCCTAATCTGCTTGTTCCCTCATAGAAACTCTAGCTCTTGACTTCTAGGGTTTACAAGTAACCTAAGGTATATGAAAAACACTAGTGAGGGTGGAATTGGATGAAAATTTGGGATTTAAAATCTAGAAGAAATATCAAGGAACTTAGGGTTTGGATCTAAAAACCCTAGAAATTCTCCCTCTCTAATATTCCATGGAATTTCTAGATTGTAAAAATCATAATCTTGCTCTTCTTCTTGTATATATTTTTTAGTGGTACTTGTTAGTGAATATTGCAAGTACATAATGAAAGAAGCAAAATGAGAAGGATGGCTAAGAAAAACAGATAATAATAAGCATGGTGCTAACAAGTTTATAAATAATGACAACTTTAAGGAAAATACTAAAGCTTGGTAATAAAGCTCGATCCATGGACACTCTGAATAAAATGAATGAATATAAGAATACTTCAATGATATCTAGATCATTACAAAATCCAGAGGAAGCCATTATTGTTCATGAAAGATAAGTATTCCATTTCTTTTCTTTCATTAAATTATTGTTGACTTCCTTAGTATAACTAGTTTTATTATCACTTGATTACAACCTTTTCTTTTATGAAACCCCTAGAAGAGTATTGCAGGTATATTCCAAAAACTATTTGTCAAATACAAGGTCAAGAGGTTGAAGCTAGACTTAGAGGGAGCATAGAAAAGAGAAAGAATTTTGAAGACTAAACCTTGATTCAAAGGGAGCCTCATATTAAAACTTGAAAATCAAAGCACCTCCAACTCGACAATCATGTGGCTCCACAAAAACACACGTGATCCACCGACGACATGAGGAGAAAAAGGTTGGTAACTGAGCTCTCATTTTGGTTAATAGCTTTAAGAGTGACCATGTTTTGGCTCAATGATCACCAATGTGACCACTCATTTTCTACTCAACCTAAGTGTGCTCAGTTTGACACTGAGAAGCTCACAATTGCGGTGTAGTTTTCCATTGCCATTTTCCTTCAGTTTTCCATCAAGGCATCGCAAGGCTCAATCCTCTGTGATTTAAACACCACTATCTTTCATATGTTAAACTCTAGTTTCCCCACCCAGGAGTAGAGAATTTTTGACAATACACTTTGGTTTCCTCACTTCGAGGGAGAGTTAGATCTCATGATTGTAGACTATGTAGATTTTGTTCAGTTAATATAATATAAAAACACTTGCTTACAAAAAGGAAAAATGGTATTACACCTAACAATTGTATTATTGTATTATTGAATAATAATATATAAAACTCTTTAACCACTCAAAATTCACTTATTTTTTTTTTAAATTATTTTAAGTGACTAAATATTAACTTTGATATTGTAGGTATACTAACTATTTTAAACGATAAATATTAATTTTGATAAAATAAAAAGTATATTGTAATTGTATATGAGAACTTTTTTTTTCTAGGTAAAACTAAATCTATTGATGAAAACATAATATACAGTGAGGCTCCGGCCTCTGTGGGTCTAGGTCAGCCATATGACCATTTTAAACATCAAGACTTAAAATCGAGACTGCCCTAGATGGGGAAACTAGTCTGAGAATGAGATAAAGATAGGTTCATTCTACCCACGCAGGGGCTACAATTCCAGAACTCAAAATTTACTACCAAAATTGACCACTATAAAAAGACTGTAAAATTCAAAAAAGGTTACCAAAATTGACCACTGTAAAATTCAAGAAAGCCGGCCAAAATTAACCATTGTAAAATGAAAAAAACAAAACTCAGAACCCGATCTTGACACGTGACCTATGGCATGCAACTGCTAGGTGTCTTAGGACGGTGGCTTCTCTTCCATGATCGGACACCAGCCATACTCTCCTGAATCAGTTTCCTCTACCTGCCTGCCACCTGCGGTGTCCTGTGGCTCATGGTCTTCCACCTGAATGCATTTGTCTTTGCTGGTTGTGTTGCCTCTCAACGTCTTCTGTCTGCTACTGGACGGATGATCCATGGCTTTCTGCGGGTGGTTGGAGCTTGGCTCCCCCTGAATATTGATGTGCGAAGGAGGGACCTGGTTCATCTCAGGGTTGTGGTCTGGATCAACGCACAAGCCAGCTACCTCCCTAAAGTCCACCGAGATGGTAGCAATGATTAACGGTCTGTCCATGGAGCAGAGAAAACGGAATTGAGCCTGCTGGGAAGAAGCAGTGAGATTGGTGTGCTGGGTGGCTTCATCAGTTCGACGAGCCTCACAGGAGCAAGCTTGTCCTCTGCTGCTATGAGTATCTGGATATCTGCCATGGAAGTGGGAAGAGGAAGGGCTGGGGGGCAGGGAGGCCGAAGGGGAGGTCGAAACAGATGGAGGCAATGACGAGGGGCAGATGGCACTACCATGACTACCACCTCACCTGCATCGCATGCGATGGAATTGATGCATATTTCTCTGAGATGGATGTTACAGTGAGAGTTGAGTCAAAGTGGCAGGGAGCGGGGCGAGTACAACATAGGAGAAATTGTGAAGAACAGGGGGAATCAAGTCAGGGCCAGAGACAGGGGCCGAGACCTCAATTTGTAGGGCGCAATGAATGGACTGAGAGAAGTGGTGACCATTTCCCAGGTCAATGTAGCAGAGGAGTCTGCAACGTCTACCCGTTGCGGTGCGAAGGCTTGGCTCTGCTGCGGCAGGGTGGCAAGAGCAACTCAGAGGCCGAATGGAGAATTGCAGAGGGCTTGACTCCATAATTTTATGCTTGCAGGGGATGTCTCGATCCTCACAACCGGTTGATGGTGCCGGCCGAGGGGCAGAGGCCTGCCTTAAATTCCATCAGGTGAGAGTGCAGGTTACCAAGTGGTTCAGCCACCTGCTTGTCCGACGGCATATTTGCATTGAATGCTCATCTGCCACCCGCATCCGGGGGTATATGAGAACTTTGAAATGATATTAAACTATAATATAATTGTATATGAATACTTTAAAATTGTATTATACCTAAAACATATAACTTATTATTCCCTGCTATGGTAGGAATGTAGCAATCGATCCTCTTAACCACTATTAGTTTAGCATTAACAAATCTAAGTTATAATATTTAACTTTGAAAAAATATATTTATTTTTCAATATTATTGAAAACTTTATTTTTCGAACATTTGATTGAACCATAAATTTGAAGATATAACCTTTGTGCCATGATAGTTTATATATATAAACCATCACGGTAAGACTTATTATTTAAATCAATTTCTTTTCCCAAATAAAATTTATTTAAATCAATTTTAAACAACATTATATACATTAAATTTTCTCCACTTTTAAAGTACATTATGGTGCATATATATATATATCTATATCTATATATATATATATATATATATATATATATATATATATATATAACTTAGTAACAACTTAAAATTCTCCCCCTTTTTTAATAATTATTATTTTAAGAGGCTTAAAATTAACTTTGATATTGTATTATATTGGTAACTCATTGTTATAAATAATTGAATATTAACTTTGAAATTGTATCTTATCTTCATCATGGTGTATTTTTATTTTAAAAACCATAGACTTTTTCAGCCTTCAAAGATAGACTTTTTTTCTATTTTTAGAAAACAATGTCAGACATATTTTATGTGAAAGTAGAAAAGTGCCATGGAATATTACAGGAAGCACTGAACTGACTGTATCTTCCTAACATTTTCCATATATGAATAGGGGAGAGATGTATAATGTTGTGTAGGGACAAATAATTGATATGGTACCGGTCCGACCAAATCCCCAGAAATTGAGAGATGTGCAACCAATATTTAAAATAAAATAAATAACATTAAATGCAAATACATTTTAATTTATGTTCGAAATTTTCGAAAACATTGACTGGCACACAACTATCCATAAATAGTATCTTAATACTTAAGAGTACAAATCATATTGACCCAAATAGAAAACAAATAAAACCATAAATCCTTCCAAAATGGTATATTCCAAAAGTACAAAGTAACGGTCACTTCAACCCCCACTCATAAGAACTGAAGCTATGTATCCCAAATAAATATCCATACCTACACATAATAAAAGTGAATGCGTGTCAGCCATAATTGATGCGTTGTTCAACATTTAAACCCACTGTGTTCAATAAATGACACACAACCCAATAACTTCAATAAATGATCAGGTGCTAAAAAAAAGCTCAAAATTCAAAGTTGTTGGATTGGTGTGGAACCTAGACGACCACGTAGTTCTCGTCATCTTGAATTCGGTGCAAACGAACTCCGTATGACTCCAGAAATGAGTTCTATTCACTTTCCAAAACATGCAAATTAAAAAAAAAGACAGCCCAGTCAACAGTTCGTACTGCTGACGTGGCGCTGACTGGGCAAGTTATGTGGTGGTTAACTTGGTCGACGGGCTCCTTGGTGAATCGCCATGTGACAAGTGGCATTCATCTATTGGTTAGATTTATGTGGTTTTGATTGGTTGAAGGGTTGGCCAACCACAGGCTGATACGTGGACCAGCTAGAGGCCGCCACGTGGCAACCCGAGAGGCCACCAAAATTTTTGTTTTAGTCCGGGTGGAGGCAATGGGGGTCGAACCAGTGACCTCCCAATGCTAATATAATGTCTCTGCCAATAAACCATACACCATGTCACTTAACCTTATAGTTTGCGCATTGTATTTAATGAAAATTTGCCGCACTGTTTGGGGGGAGGGCCAACCCATGGGACCGACCCTTGGGTATATGCCATACATTCGACCCCCGAAGAGGAGGAGTGGGGGCCTGACCGACGGGGGTAGGTCGTTGGTCTTAGCCCCAGGTGTTGAAAAGTGTGCAACAAGAAATGTTAAATTTAGAATGTGTTAAAAATAACATGTCTAAAAATAGTAGTTTGGCCAGTGAGGTCATTGGCCACATTGGGTGAGAGGTGAAACTGCTAAAAATAGAAAGTTCTAAAAATAGCATTTATGGGTCCCTTCCTATTTATAGCAGTCCTTAGTCTATCTATAGGAAGTAAAATTAATTTTGGTCTTAACAACAGTTTGAAATATTAATTAATTAATTTAGTTGAGTTATTTAATTAAGGAAATTCGAATTTGAAGTCTTTGTGAGCATGCACATGAGTTTCCTCCACTGATTGAGGGAATAAGCATGAGTTCTATAATGAGAGAATCAGTTGACTTAGTTCTAACTAGTCAAGCCTAGTTAGATTATTTTAACAAGTTGTTAAAATAATAAAATATAGTTTGTTAATGCTTGCATGCATGTGACAACTATTATTTTAGATAACTAAGGATTCACTCATGGATAACTGTTGCATGTCAGTTATGTTAGAGACCCAGTTGATATCAGATGTGGGACAATGTACTATCAGATGCTTAACTATTTCTAGTAAGTAGTTTTTGCATGGTTGAGGAACTAGTGTTCTCAAGGAATACGTAGTTGGACCATTGGTTGTTTTTGGTATGTTGGAATTAATAGCATATGCTTTTGCTATTATTTCCTAAGCAAACTACGTAAAGACCATAGGGAAAGCCTATATAAAAAGGGCTTGGTTGGTTCATGAGACATATCTTCATATCTTCATAGTTCATTGAGAACTAAATAGCTTGAGAGCTAATTATTTTTGTATTGTGAAGAGGATTTCCACTTGATTGATAATACATGGTTGGGGTTTTATGCTGGTGCTTTCCCCTGGATATATCTTGTGTTATGTGTGATTAATTCTCTTGATCAGTTATGCATGTTTCTACTTGATGTTGCTCATGAATTCGATTATGCTTCCGCTTAATGTTTTGTAGAAGTAGAACAAGTATTATGCTTTAGGAAATTGCATATATCGGTTTGTTCTACAGGTGAAATTTCTACACCAGGCACATGGCTACAAATTTTAGAACTTAAGCGTTAGCGGTCGTTTTAACTGTCCGATAATTCGCCCGATTTTCAACGCAATTGGCGCTTTGTTAGTGTGTTTTGCGGGCGAAATTGTAGGATGATGCCAGATTTTGGGGAATTTGCTGTGCGATTGGCAGAATATGGGGAAATGCCATAACTTCTTTAGGTTTTGACTGAATTAGGAGCAGAAAGAGGCTACACAAGCATCTTTCAACATTCTGGAGCCATTGGAACAAGTTTCAGAGCATTCTGAGTATTGTAAACTTTTGTATTCACACTTTTGAGCATAATAGAGAGGGCCAAGCCATTGGAAGATGGACCAAGTTGATGTAGCCTAGGAGGGGTGAACTCCTTCATCATGTGCTGATGTGATACTATTTATGGTGATGTTTATGTCTATCATTTGCTGTTGTTCAATCATTTGTTTATGTTAATTTGCACACAAAAATTACATAAGAACACTCAAAACCCATGTTTTAACTTGCAAACAATCTCACAAATCCTCAAGAATATTTAATATAATCTGAAAAGGAATTTTAGCACAACAAAACTAATTTTCTTAATCAGATTAAGTTTGGTATTAAATCTCTTGGTTTTATTTGTGCAAGAAGGATTTAAATGTTTGCAAGTTTATTTCATGCTTACAAGGTTAAAACTCAAGGGAGGAAAAGGGAAACTATTTGAAAGCCCTGAAGTTAGGTAAAGGGGAAGGAGGGAAAGGTTTCCACAATCTCCAACACAAGTTCTTCCTCAAGTTGCAGTTGAGACTCCAGTGAGAATGTCTCATGAAGGAGAGCCTACAACGATGGAGGATGAGAAGGTCTTCAGGAAGGGTTTCTTTGATATGACAGAGATGGTGAAGGTCCTCTATGAAGCGAGGAATACCAGACTGCAGGGTGAAAGCTATAAACCTACCAAAGGAGAAGGTTCTTTAGGAGGAGGAGATAATGGAAATGGAGGTAAACCTCCACCCTCTCCACCATCTTCTTCATCTTCTTCTTCACAGGCATCTTCACCCTTTTCCACTAATACAACCTTTACTCATACTCATCAACATACCTCAAAAGGAATTGGTAAATCACCCTTGTTAAAACTTCATGTTAAATTTGAACTGCTCATGTATAATGGTGAAGTGAATGTAGATAATCTTGATATTTGGATTCGTCATTTGGAGGTCTATTGCAAAATTAAAAACCTTCAAGAGGATGACATAAAGATTCAGTTGGATTCCTTGAGAATGGAGGGTGCAACACTAGTATTGTGGGAATCAAAGACACAAGAGGAGATAAAAAAAATGGTAAGATCTCAATTTCTTGGTCTGATTTCATTGTTGCAATTAAAAGACAATTCTACCCTCTAGCTTATATGCAGAAATCCATCATGAATTGGAAGAACAGACAACTTAAAGGTTAAAATGTGCAAGATTACACCTAAGAATTGAGAAAAAGGTCTCTAATGTTAGGTGTAGATTTACAATCACAAGACACGTTGCTGAAGTACATGAGGGGTTTACACAATTACCTTAGGAATATTATCCTAATGTTTAATCCCAATAATCTAGATGAGGCATGTGTGCAAGCCACTCATATTGAGGCAAGAGGGAAAAACACTCCAGAAGAGGGTAGTAAAAATCCATTTAATGGTAAAGGAAAAGAAAAGGGTTTCAAAGGGAAGGGAAAGAAAAATGCATCTATTAAGAAGGAAGGAGAGAAATTAACATCCAAGCATTGTTCCAAAGAGGGTCATGATGAAGCTCATTGTTGGAAGCTTCATCCCGAAATGAAACCAAAGGAATTCAACAACAAGGGAAAACAAAAGACAATTGCAACCACTCAACAAGATTTGGGATTTGATTTGAGTGATGAAACTAAAATTACAACCATGTATATGAAGGGAAAAGAATCTATTGCTAGCACTAGTACTTCAAATTCACACATTGAAACTCCAAATGAAAATAAGAGGATAGAAAATTTTCACATAAGGCTGATCTCAAAAAATAACAAAATTGATACACTTTTCAACAGTGGCTCTCAAGCCAATCCTATCTATGAAAACATTGCCAAAAGTTTAAACTTGGAAACCATTCCACATCATAAACCATATCCACTTGGATGGGTGTGTGACAATGCACAATTGCAGGTAACTAGAAAGTGTAAACTAAAATTTTCCATTACTACAAATTTCATAGATGAAGTGGAGCTTGATTTTGTGCCATTAGACATATGTGGTATAGTTTTAGGTAGCCCGTATCTCTATGTGTTACACAGTATTTTGTCACGCCTCTTGCACTTCCTTGTGAAATACCCTGAAGTGCCCGAAACATGACCATTATACATTATACTCATCCTTGTATATAACTCAGATCCCTCTTGAGACTTTGTTTGGAAAATGTCTTGAGCTTTCCCTAAAGAAATAACTCTTAAAACCCTAAAATGAGGGTCATCATTCTTATAACGATGGTTGCCTATTGCACCATGTTTGACTCGTGATGGCATCGATCTGTTCCCTTGCATACCCACGATGATCCAAAAAAGGTAATTTTCCCAAAGAGGATGAGAAGGTTCGTGATCTAGAAGCCTTTAGAGTGACGAGATGGAGGTGGTTTCGCATAGATGAGGTCGAATCCTCCTAACTTGACCTCTTTGTCTTATTCCTATGAGCTTCCTCCTTGAGAAGTGGACCTAATCCTATCTTTGGAGAAGTCCTAACATCCTCTCCCAACCTATAAATTCCTCTTCTCCAATTCCCAAATGGTCGGTCTATGTCCATTTGCACGCCTATGCTGAGCTTGTGCCTAGAGGCTATTCATTAGACTTGGAGAAGGAGTGTTTGGAGCAAAGTTCCTTGTCTTGTGTCAAGCTTGTTAAAAAATGAAACAAGGACCATGAGGATAGTTCTTTTACTATGTCAACCTCGTTAAAAAATGAAATAGGTTATGAGCATGGTTCTTTTTCCTGTGTCAAGCTTGTTAAAAAATGAAACAAATCCCCTTCCAATTCGCGTCTTTGATTATATCTCGTAAAATTCCAGTCGAATCTTTCACTTGATCTCGTAAGTTAACCTTCACTCCATCCACCTATTAGTAACCAGTAGTCTACTTAGGTGAATGAAGTGAAGCTTGGGGGGCATGTACCTCGAATTGAGTCATGATGCTGGGGGCATGCAAACTTATCTCAAGCATAGTTTAACTTTGTTTCAAGCTTGTAAAAATGAAACCCAATCCAAGCATAGTTTTTTCTCATGTTTCAAGTTTGTTTAAAAATGAAAGTATTCCCACTTTACATCTTGTGATTGCCGTTTTTATCAACCAATTTTTTCTAGATGAGCCTTGGGTTTTTCATTTCCATCGTCACCATCTCTTTGGCGGATTATATCCTTTCACTTGGTTGTTTAACCCTTTCCTAAGGAACATTTACAATGAGTGGTCTTATTAGCTAGCCTCTTGACCCTTACATGTTTTAGTAGTTCCATCATTACCGGAACTAGTTGATATCCTTTTATACCACTCGTTCCTCTAGGAGGAGTCCCCTTTCAGCTCTTTTCAGACTCAAAAAATATGAAAAGATTGTCGAGTACTTGTCTTTTCGAACTCGTTAAATTAAATGAATTGATGTCGTCTCAATATACGTTTACCCCTTTTTCAGGCCGAGATTGACTATTTATGAAAAGGGAACACCTTAGTCAAACATGGCTAGGAGGTTCTCTCGAATATTATTTTCTACCTTTTCGGATTCGAGAGACAAATTACAAAAAGAGACCTAATGGAGTTATGTTTTTTGTCTCTTTTTCAAACTCTCTACATATGAAAAAGATACCGAGTTATTCTTCCATCGAACTCGTTAAAAATTTTACGACGAAAGACTCATCACCATGATGAGACCGAGCTTATCATTCCTAGGACTCGTAAACCTTACTAGGATGGATCCATCCGAAGGATGAACTTATATGACAAGCATATGGTATCCTCTTCAAGGTTGTGTAAAAATAAAGAGGTACTTGCTAGAAATAGTAGAGAAAAATGAAGATGAAACATCCTTTGTATAGGCATCATGTCACTCTTGAACATGACACTCATCTACTCTCGTGTCGGGTTTGGGATATCCTTCCTCAGTCACTTGTCCTTCCAGGTTTGGGTGATCCATTTTACCTCTCAATTGACTATTCCATATTGTCATCACGACCTTTATTCCTATGTCGAGTCATATGCTACCACACTCTGGAGTCATGTCACCAATGTTCAAGAGAAGTCCAATCTGCAGTTATTTACCTATACATTGTTTGACTCTTTGCTACAGTCTTCGATCCTACTCATTTCATTCTGCTTTATTCCTTGTTTTGTGTCTATGATGGGGGATTGATTATGACCCTCCTTCGACGGGTCACTTCCTGTCGACTTCAACTCATTTTCCAACAGGCTGACTTAGGAACTCCCTTTCAATACCTTAGAACTTTCATGCCTTAATGGTAAGTTCTTTGCATCCGACGATAGGTTTTCACTGTTGGCCTTCGATCGAGTGATTCCACGAGTGTTTGATTTTAGCTTCGTTATCACATTCACAGATTGTACTATCATACCTTAGAGCCATTTTCATTATGGGTGGTTCCTCTCGTGCCTGTTAACAGTCCACATCAATGGACGGTAATAAGGTGATTTTCTAGCATGTTCGACTGCGACATGTTCATTCGCATGTTATAATTCATACTTTGATTGAGTTTGGATGTAGCACAAGACCCTGAGTTCTGTTTGATATGACTCATGCTACATGGAGTTATGTGTTATTCATGATTGTACACATGTTTCTACTATATGGATGGCTATGACCATACCGTGAGACTTTATATGTATGATGATGATCCTTCTATATCGGATGACTGCGCCCATGCCATGGATATTTTCATATAATATTCATCATCCGAATGGCCACGCCCATGCCGTGGATTCATGTTTTGATCTCAGATATGTATATGTATATGTGTCCTTGATTTGCAGGTCTCCTAATAGTGTGTGCCCTCGTCCTTGCAAGAGATCGTAAAGAATCTCAACCATCACTCATCGTTCTGCCTTCATGATTTAGAGGGCATCTGTTACATAGTATTTTGTCACGCCTCCTACACTTCCATGTGACATACCCTGAAGTGCCCGAAACATGACCATTATACAATATACTCATCCATGTATACAACTCAGATCCCTCCTGAGACTTTTTTTGGAAAATGTCTTGATATTTTGTCAGGCTAGGAGGCAACTCCTCAAATGAGATTATTTTTATTCATTGTAGTTGTTCATAGTTATATACATGAGGAAGTGACTGATGAGTTTCATCTCTCGATGAATCTTCATTTTCTCTTATTAATTATTTACATTATTTACAATTGTTCACCCAATCCCTATGATTAGGTGTCAACATTCCCCCCCTTTAATCTAAAGGGATGTTGGTGAGTCCAAACATTGTTCTGAATCTTTGAAGCTTTTCTCTTGCAAGCGCTTTGGTGAAGATGTCTACAATCTGCTCATTAGTGGAACAATGGCGAAGATGGATTTTTTTTGCCTCAACAGGATGTCGAATCAGATTATATTTTTTATTGATGTTCTTCGTTCGATCATGGAACTTTGGGTTCTTGGCCAACTTTATTGCAAAGGTATTTTCAATCATGAGTGGGGTCGAATGTACTTGTTTTACCTGCAAATCTTCCAGAATTTTCCTGAGTCACACAATTTATTTTGTTACCTCAGCTGTTACCACATATTCTGCCTCTGTTGTGGAATATGCTAGAACTGATTGTTTGCGTGATCTCCAGGAGACAACTCCTGATCCAAGACTCATAGCATAACTAGAAGTAGATACCCAAGTTTCTTTGTCTCCATCAAAGTCTAAATCAGAGTATCCAATCAAGCTGAAGTCACCCACCTGTGTATACTTGAGTCCGAAGTCTTGAGTTCCCTTCAAGTACTTTAGAACTCGTTTTGCAGCAGACCAATGTCCCTCACAAGGATTTTTCATAAACTTGGAGAGGATTGCAACAACAAACGAAATGTCTAGTCTGGTAGTAGTCAAGTAGTTTAAAATTCCTACAAGCTGTCTATACTTTGTTGCATCCTCAAATTATTTTCACTCAATGGATGTGAGCTTTAAGTTTTGTTCCATTGGAGTAGTTAGAGGATTGCATTCAACCATGCCCAACCTATTCAACAGATCTCCAATGTAATTCTTTTGAGAAAGGAATATGGACTTTAGATGTTGAGTTACTTCAATACCAAGATAGTAATGAACATAGCCCAAATCAGTCATTTCAAAACCTTTCCTCAGTTCCTTCTTTATGGATGCAATGTAGCTCTCATTGTTCCCTGTCATCAAAAGATTGTCTACGTATACCAAAAGATATACAACTATTTTTCCAACTTTCTTGACAAACAAAGTTGCATCATCAAGATCATAATGTTTGAAATTGATTTCAGAAGATGCTCAGTTAGTTTTTCATACCAGGCTCGTGGTGTTTGTTTGAGGCCATACAAGGATTTCACAATTTTGCATACTTTATGTTCATGTCCTTTCACATCAAATCCTTCAGGCTGGGACATAAAAACATTCTCTTTTAGATCTCCATTCAAGAAAGCAATTTTTACATGCATTTGATGGAATTTCTAACCGTTGTGAGCTATTAGGGAAAAGAGTGTCTGGATTGTAGCCCATTTTGTTGTGGGGGAAAAGTGTCCTCATAATCGACCCCTTCCTTATGTGTAAAACCTTTTGCCACAAGCTTGACTTTGTGCTTGTCAAGTGAGCCATCAACTGTGTACTTTTTCTTGTAGACCCACTTTAAACCAATTGGTTTGGTTCCCAATGGAGGATAAACCGGATTCCAAGTGCCATTCTTTATCAAGGCATCACACTCCTTTTGCATCGCTTATTTCCATTCATCATGAGAATCCGCTTCTTTGAAGGAAGTTGGTTCAAAATATGTAGAGAAATTCAATTCATAATCATAAGAAACATCCATATCAATAGGTGAATGAGAGTCATCTACATCACCTCCATTTTTCTGGGTTGAATTTCTAGTTCTTGTCTTTCTAACCTCATCAGGATGAACACTTTCAAGTGTCTTTTTCAGCCACTTTCTAGGACTTTTCTGAGATGGTCTAGGCTGCTCAGTTTATTGAGTTGGGACTGAATCAATATTGAGTCTCCCAATTCTGTCAATCACATCACTCAAAGTATCATCAATGGTTGGAGTTTCATGCGGGGGATAGAGTGCTTCAAAAGAAGATTCCACAGGTTGATCCAGTATAGGAATCCCCCCTTCAAGATGTGGAATCTGATTATCAACTTATTGAAATGATTTTTCATTTGTGAATCTATCCAAGAGATCAAGTTACTGCTCAACAAAATTGTCAGCATTGGATGATTCAAGAAAGATTACATCTCTGTATACACCAAACTTTTTATTGGCTTCATCATAGAGATGGTAAGCTTTGGAGGTGTTTGAATACCCCATGAAGATACACTTACGACTCCTTGTGCCAAGTTTGTTTCTATGTACCTTTGGTATCAAGGCATAACAGGTGGAACCAAAGACCTTGAGATGCTTTACTGAAGGAATGTGCCCATACCACATTTCATAAGGAGTCTTGTTTCTAATAGCATTGGATGGACATCTATTCTTTACATATACAACATATAGAACTTCATCAACCCAAAAAATCAATTTTACATTCTTGAAAAACATCATGGAGCACACCATATTTAAGATTGTCCTATTCATTCTTTCAACTACTCCGTTCTGTTAGGGATTATAAGGCATAATTGTTTCATGTTTGATCCCATGTTGGTGAAGATAGTTTTCAAATTCATTTGAAGTGTATTCTTTTCCATTATCAGTGTGAATAGAGCTAATATGAGATTGTGCATCCTTTTCAATCTAGGTATGAAAGTTCTTGAATGTTTGAAAAGCATTAGATTTGTTCTTCAATAAATAAACCCAACACATTTGGGTTTAGTCATCAATAAATGCCATCATATAATTATTTCCATTTGCATAAGGAATAGGCATTGGAACACATAAATCTGAATGAATGAGTTCAAGTTTTCTATGTGCTTTGGAATGTGAACCATGAAAAGACTGTTTGCTATGCTTTCCTAGAATGAAAGCATCACATTGCTTAAGTTTCCTAGGAATTGTAGGCAAACCAGTAACACTATTTTTTTCCAACAAGCGGAGGCTATCATAGTTCAAGTGTCCAAATCTAGAATGCCACAATAAACTTGATGGAAATGTACCTTCTTCATAATGAGAATTTTATGAGAAATTTTGTGCACGAGCAGAGGTACCTTGCAACTTGAGAAGCCTTTCTTCTTCTATCCTCATCATTACAAATGAGTGGTCTGATGCTTTTCTCACCTCAACCTTGCCATCAAACATATGAACGGAGTTTCCTTGCTGTGGATGTGGACCAATGACAACAAGTATCTCCTCAGCTGTGGGAGATATAAAACATGATGTAGAAGAAAGTCTCGAAGATCAAGGAATTTAAGCTTGATTGTGCCAAGCCATGATGGCTTGAGTTTTGATTTGTCTGCAAAGTATAATGCTCCATCAACATTGTTAGTAAATTCTTCAAAAAGAAATATCTTCTAAAGGTCATGTGGCAAGTTTCTCCTAAATCAAGCAACTGGTCATTTTTCCAAGAAGCAAGTGAAGCATTAAATAAACCTTCATTTACTCCAATATTACAATGTGCCACAACATAGTGAGTGGATTCAGGTGCTTTATGTTTCTTTTTGTCATTAGTTTTACCTTTGGGTTGGTTTCTTTCCTGCTCAATTCTATCCTAAGGAAACTTGCATGTGGATGCATCATGTGATCCATCTCTTTTGCAACGTATGCAATGAAAATCTGACTTTTCTCCTTGAGAGTGTCTACCCCCCTGCCTCTGAAATTTATTGTTCCTCTTCCTCCTCGACCACCTCTTCCTCTAGAAGAATCTTGAGCAAGATTCTTCTCTCTATGTGCAAGATACACAGTCTCTTCAGAAGATTGAGGAGCTGTCTTCTTCCCAAAAGATTTCTCTCTTTCAACAAATTTTTTCACAAGGGAGTGAAAGGTAATTTCTTTGAGGTTTCCATTTGCTTGCAATGACTCAAGATAATTTGAGTAAGTGGGATAACTTTCCTTGAAAAAAGCAATCAGAGGAATGTCGAGTTCAACATTAGTGACTTTGATATCATGCATAATATATTTAACTTCTGATACAAGAGCAACATGATCATCATTTTGTAATTCAAGGTTGAACAATTTAATCATGAGTTGACCAACTTCAAGTGCAGAGTGTGAGTCATAGAGTTCCTTCAGTTTTTTTAAGGCTTCGAAAGCATTCGAAAATGGAGAAATATGGTGACTCACCTCTTCATTTACTGATGTTGCAATCAAGGCATAAGCCTTGCTATTCTTATTTTCCCAAATGGTGAATTTCTTGACTGAGGTAGGCTATTCTGGTTCTTTGTCTTCGTCTCCAACACACACTCCTTTCCACAACTCATTAAAAATGAGAGTGTGTTTGGTTTTCCGTGACCATTCTGGATAGTTCTCCTTGCTGGTGAGCAGGGAAAATTTTAAGAACCACCCTAAATTTATATGTATAATAAATGGGCTAATCCCCATGATACATAGGAAAAATGGGAGGCGATTTTATCAATAATATATGTATATATAATTTTTTTGGCGAATCTCTCACCAGATTATATTATCTTGTACAGTGATGGAGAATCTTTCACTGAATTATAAAATCTTGTAAGATCTTGGCAAAGCTTTTACTGAATAATAAAACATTGTGAAGTCTTGGTGAATGTTTTGTTAAAGTATGAAACCATATATGATAATAAGAAAACATATTCATTAAACTGTAATATACTAACATACATGTTTGGAAAAAAGAAACATAATTTTCTCTTCCTACAAACAATGTTCCAAGTTTCAGTGGCCGTGTTTGTCAAGGTTATTACAATACACTCTTTCATATCCTTCTATTAGTTTTGATAATATTCCACAACAAAGTTCTTGTAGGTGTTGATATTGACAACGAGTTCTGTCAAGGTAGGAGAGATTAATCTTTTCTCTACAACTTTTGTCAAGCTACCACTTTTTTCAAGCTATCAAATTTCTTTCTTATTCCATAGACTCCAACTGCGAGATAAAAAAAACACATCAAGTTTGTTTACCCCAACACGCCAACAAGTAGCAATCCCCAACTATATTATATAAGAAAGTATTAGGTATCCCAAAGGCTTGAAGGGGATCTAATTGAAAGAAGTGACCATTGTGAGAATCCTTCCAATCAATATATGAATACATAAATGTATATTTATTATTATTTTAATTGGAAATCTTCAATTAAATAATAAAATTTAATTATGTCTCTCCCAATCTAAATTGTTTATTAGCATAATTCACTACCCTCATAGGTCTCGCATTTTTTAACAACGTTGTAACATGTAGATTAATTTCCTTTTTGGTGAACAATCTCCACCTTTTAGGAAAATATGGTGCAGTGGCTCCAACCCCTACAGATCATTAGGACAAACTAAGAATAGCACAGAAGATGAAAGGTTGTACAAACCAGCTTGTTTTTCAAACAACTAATCCAACATCAATACCTAAATTTTTTCATGAATATATCATATTGAGAATGTTTGAAAAATGGTGAGAAATCTTCTACGAGGGTGATGCAGAAAGAGTGATAAGGTTTCATTGTTTTGAATTTTTTTTGTTAAATCAGAAAAAGTTAAAAACCAATATTAATGGAGATATTGGTATTTTTTACTAAATTTTGTGAAGTGACTAAATTTATCTTTAACCATTCACCTTAAGATGTTTTTACAATATAATTTCATAAGTCTATTTAATATCTTCATTATCATAAAAATCAACCTATATCTATCTTAACTCCACATCTACCACTCTTAGGGGGATGAAATCTATTTATCCCTCTGAGCACTTGGTAGACCCAGAATTAAGATGGATCTAAGATGATAGAATTTCCCCTTTAAATAGTCTATGCTCACTTGAATACCATGGGTTATCATAAACGTGGAGCTTAAAAATTACTATTAGTAATTTATAAAAATTAATAAAATTAATAATTGATTTTTATTTTAACTAAGTTAAAATGTTTAACATACATTAAATTACAACATCCATTTTTACTCTTGATCCACCAAGCCTCGAGAGGGATCAAATATTTTTTCACTCTATGCTAGTTTGCATATCACGATATTTGATCTCGGGGCTTAGTAGATCCAGAGTAAAGATGGATCTATGCTGGTTTAATTCCCCCATTTAAATAGGCTACATTCCACGTGAATACCATAGGTCAATACCATGTGCCATTTTTATTTTTATTAATACTAATATTAGGGTTAATAATGTTTTTTTGCATGGTATTAATAATAATCTAGCCCATGGTAGTTGGCCTATAGTATTTTGCCCATAGGTTTCACCTAAATATAACGCATTTTTTGAGTGTTCGTAAATATAAGGTGACTTATAGAGTAAATATAAAAAAATGTTTTATTTGTTTACCATACCTCTCGTTTATTTATATTTTTATTAATTTACCATACCTCTTTATGGTATTTGGCCCATAGGATTCACTTAAATAAAACCTCTTTTTTGAACCTTCATAAATAGAAAGAGGGTTATGGACTAAATATAAAAAGAGGTTTTGCTGGTGAGAACCACTCCCACAATAGATATCAATGAATGCATTTTAAAAAACTGTGCACTGTAAAAAAAATATAATTCTGCTACCAATATATAAAATATTTTCACTTCTGGTGTTAAAGAAAAAATGCACTGTAATAACAAAGAAAAATGCAATTCTGTTAGCAATATGATAGAGGTATTATTGGGGGAGGGATTATATGGAGAAGGAGTGGTATGAGAGCGTGGAGGGTCAATGCATTTGTATGGAGGGGCGTACTGGCACAATTGCAATGTACTATATAGGAGGATAGGCAGTGTGTATTGATACCAGTGTGTAGTCTCTGAAGAATGTGGATTGGGCGATTGTGAAAATGAAATGCTACTTTGTGAAAAATGTGACAGAGGTTACCACATATATTTCCTTCGCCCTATTATTGCTAGAGTTCCTGTAGGAAGCTGGTTTTTCCCATATTGTAAGGCTGATCCCATCAAAGAATTCCTTCTTGTGCAGAACAAAATTGTCGGCTTCTTTCACATTCAAAGGTCTTCCCAAGCAGCACACACATCCCTGCTTGAGTTGAGAAAAAGGAAAAGACATTCTACAAATATGATTGTTTTAAAGAAAAAAAGAGATGGCTATTTCCCTTCACATCGAGCAAGGATCATGCTAGAAGGCTACAACAAATGGGTTCTCTAGCCAACGTGTATTGTATTGGGAGCAACATATCTCCAGTAGCGTGGAATGAGCAACAGAGAGGCCCAGAGGTTTGCATAGTCAGGCCAGGAGATCTGACAATGGAACCTGCATAGGCCACCACAACAAAACACTTGGGAACAGTGACAGTTCAACACTCCATCCTGGCACACGACAGAGATGGCCTTCAGTCCCTTCATCAGCACGATGCTCAGGAGGGGAATACGAGAGAAATTATGCAGCAAGACAATTATGGGCGTAGCAGGACAATTATGTAGTAGTGATTACAAAAAATACCATAGGGACAATATGGCAGAGAGCCTAGAGAGTGCAAAGAATAGAGGGTCAGAATATTGTAGAAAACTGATACAAGGAGTTACAACACAAAAGCTAATTTTGGGAGCTGGCTGTAATACCATGTCAGGCCAGGAGGTAACTCCTCAAATGAGATTATTTTTATTAATTATAGCTATTCATAGTTATATACATGAGGGAGTGACTGATGAGTTTCATCTCCCGATGACTCTTCATTTTCTCTTATTAAGTATTTACATTATTTATAATTGTTCACCCAATCCCTATGATTAGGTGTCAACAAATTTCCCTGAAGAAATAGCTCTTAAAACCCTAAAATGAGGTTCATTGCTCTTATGAGGCTCAAAACAACGATGGTCGCCTGTTGAACTGTGTTTGAACCGCGATGGCATCGCTCTATTCCCTTGCATACTCACAATAATCCCAAAAAGGTAATTTTCCCAAAGAGGATGAGAAGCTTCCAGAGCGGCGAGCTGGAGGTGGTTTCGCATAGATGAGATTGAATCCTCCTAACTTGACCTCTTTGTCTTATCCCTATGAGCTACCTCCTTGAGATGTGGGCCTAATCCTATCTTTGGAAAAGTCCTAACTCCCTCTCCTAGCCTATAAATTCCTCTTCTCCCATCCCCAAATGGTTGGCCTATGTCCATTTGCACCCCTATGTTGAGCTTGTGTCTAGAGGCTATTCATTAGACTTGGAGAAGGAGTGTTTGGAGAGTTTCTTGGCTTGGACTTGGATTACCACTCAAGGAGAGCATTTCAACATCAAGGCTATGGTTGTGAGCTTCCCTTTATTTCCTTAAATAATATACAACTACTGGTTCATCTTCCCAAAATATATATGTTCATGTATGTATTAGCTTGGCATTCCTTAATCAGTTAAGTAGGTTTTTATTGGATTTGTTATTGGTTTTGGCATGCTTGGTTGTCTCTTGATCACTTGTTCAGGTACATAAGCACTGAGAGAAGCAAGAACAAAGTCCGTGACACAAGTAGTTTGAGGCCCTCAACAAAGGAAATTGGAATAGCATCAGAACGAGGTAGGTCATCTCTTTCGTTCTAATTTTCAATTATAGCCTAGGAAGATGTCTAGTTGATTGTCACTTCAGTTGCTAGACCCACTCATTGGGCTAGAGGGATCATCTCTGTCTGCAGAGCCGCAGAGAGGATTAACCTTGTCAACACTATGACGTAAAAGCTATCTTCCATAGACATGAAAACAAATAAATTTTTTTCAAAGATGGAGTAGAATATATGGTGAGAGATCATAGCAAGAAGATAAATCTTTCACTTGTTAATGCGGGGCAGATGAAAATACTAGTGAATTCAAGCAAGAATTTTGTGCTTCTAATGATCAAACCCAAGAATGATGTTGATAATGAAGATTTTAAAGGTTGTGATTCAAAATTGAAATCTGATTTGGTTGGTGTAGTTAACCAATATGATGAGATGTTTCATGAACCAAAAGGATTGATCCTAAGAGAGGAATCCAACATGAGATACAGTTGCAACAAGATAGTCTTATTTCTAACATTGGCATGTACAAGATGTCAGTAATGGAAAGTACAGAAATTAAAAAGAAAATTCAGGAGTTGTTGGATAAAGGGATCATCAAGCCATCTTCTTCACCATGTGGTTCACCTATTGTTTTGGTGCCAAGTAAGGATGGAACATGGTGCATGTGTGTGGAATTCTGTGCATTGAACAAGATTATGGTAAAGAATCGTTACCTACTACCTAGAATAAATGATTTACTTGATCAATTGAAAGATGCAAAGTATTTTACTAAGTTGGACTTAAGGATTGACTGCCATCAAATTAGAATAGCTAAAGGAGACATTTGGAAGACAACATTCAAAACAAAACAAGGTTTGTTTGAATGGTTAGCTATGCATTTTGGTTTATGTAATGCTCCTACTACATTCATGTATGTGATGAATGATGTATTGCGGCAATTTCTTGACGAGTTTGTTATAGTCTACTTAGATGGCAACTTAATTTTCAGTAAACCTCGTGATGAACATGTCATGCATGTGAGAAAAGTACTTGATGTCTTAAAGAAAGAACAATTGTATTTAAAGATGTCAAAGTGTGAGTTTGGAAAAACTTCTTTAGTTTACTTGGGTCATATTTTTGGAGGAGGTGAGCTGAAAATAGATCCCTCCAAGGTTGATGTCATTTTGAATTGGCCAAGGCCCATGATAGCTATTGAGCTAAGATTTTTTTGGGAGAAACCCAATATTGGAGGAAATTTATTGCTAACTTTTCTTCTATAACAACTCCTTTGAATGCATTGACAAGTGTGAAGAAGGTTTTTCAGTGGGGAGGCAAACATCAAAAGGCCTTTGATGCATTGAAGGAAAAGATCAGCTCAACTCCAGTACTTTCACTTCCAGACTTGAGATAGTCATTTGAGACGCAGACTGATGCTAGTGACTACGTCATGGATGCAGTCCCCATGCAACATGGTAAGCCTATCTATTTTCATTCGAAAACTTTTAATGGTGCAATGATTAATTATGCTACATATGACAAGGAATTGTATGCATTGGTGCAAAGTGTGAAAAAATGGAAACACTACTTGATGGGTAAGGAAACAATCATTCACATTGATCATAAACCATTGCAATACTTGCAATCTCAATCAAAGTTGCATCAATCAAGGCACTTCCGATGGATGGGTTTTCTTCAACAATGCCACTTGGTAATCAAGTATAAGAAAGGTATCTACAATAAAGTTGATGATATGCTTTCTAGGCCTATTATTAGTGTAGCTACTTTACTCAAGCATAATTCTATTTTGCATGAAATTTATATTGAGCAATATGCATTAGACTATGAATTTCAAGATGTTTATGCAAGCTTGAGTCAAGGTAACCAAGTAGAGGAATTGGATTAATTTGCATGATAACTTGTTCTACCATCTTGGCAAGCTTTGTATTCCACAGGGAGAAACAATCAACATCATAAGAGAGGCACCTACTTCTCTTATTGCTGGTCATTTTGGTGTAAGTAAGACGATGGCACATCTACAGATGTATTGTTATTGGCATCGTATGCTTGAAAGTGTCGTGTTTTATTAAAGGATGTTCATTATGTGTAGTCAGTAAACCTAGAAATAAGAAGTTAGGATTGTACACACCACTTCCGGTTCCTTCACGACCATGGGAGAGTGTTTCTATGGATTTTGTAGGAGGCCTTCCATTGTCAAAAAGAGGTCATGATTATTTGTATGTAGTTGTGGATAGGTTCAACAAAATGTGTATTTTGATGCCATGTAAAAGTAAGTTACATTTGAAAAAACTGCTTAGTTATTCTTTCAGAATGTGTGGGTGCATTTTGGATTTCCCACATCCATTGTTAGTGATCAAGATTCTCTCTTTGTTGGGAATTTTTGGTCAAGCTTGTGGGGATTCATGGACACCAAATTGAAAAACAATACAACCTTTCGTCCACAAACAGATGGTCAAACATAGGTAGTGAACATGACAATGATACATCTTCTTCATGGGTATTGCAGCAAGCATCCTAAGCTGTGGGATGAAAATTTTCACTATATTCAACATGCTTACAACCGGGCTAAGAACTCTTCAACTCAAACTTCGCCATTTGAGGCATGTTTGAGATACCTGCCTAAGTCTCATTTGGATTTCATTTTTGGGAAAGATGTTTCTATTGATGGTCATAGTGACATAGACAAAGCAAGAAGGTTCATTGAACAAATCCAATTGGTACACCAAAGAGTTCAAGAACAACTTGAAAAAAACCAAGGAAAGTACAAAGCAAGGCATGACAAGCATCATGTAGATCACAAGTTCCAAGTCGGTGATGAATTTTGGCTTCACATTAGCAAAGAGAGGCTCCAAGGAGAAGGTAAAAAACTAAAACCAATTAGATATGGTCCATTCAGAATTTTGGAAAAGATTAATAACAATGCCTTCAGGTTGGATTTTCCTTCATATATGCAAATTTATGTTGTTGTTAATGTTGTGAACTTAAGGTTGTATGAGACTACTTTGATTGAAGATCAAAGAGAAAATGTCAAAATTCCTTTCATAGAGGATTTTTCTCCTGAATACCTTGATGAACTACAACAAGACACCATTCTTGACAGAAGGACAAGGTCTTCAAAACGAGGGAATGTGGATTACCTTTGAGTGGGGCTCAAGGGAACAAATACTTCAAAATCCAAATGCATCAAGATTAGAAAGGTGAGGGAACTATACCCTCACCTGCTGGACAAATGAAAGTGATCTTTTAGGGTCCAAAAGGCTTCCAGTCGGTAGGAATGATCAGGTGCTCAAAAAATAGTTCAAAATTCAAAGTTTTCAAATTAGTGTGGAACCTGAATGAACACGTAGCGCTCGTTATCCTGAATCTGGTGCAACTCGTTTCACGTGAAACGAACTCCGTATGACTCTAGAAATGAGTTATGTTCACTTTCCCAAACATGCAAATTTAAAAAAAGAAGGGACAACCTAGTCAGCAGTCCATACTACTGATGTGGCGCTGACTGGGCAGGTTATGTGGTCATTGACTTGTTCAATGATCTCCTTGGTGAATTACCATGTGAAAAGTGGCATTCATCTATTGGTTTGATTTATGTGGTTTTGATTGGTTGAAGGGGTGGCCAACCACGGGCTGACACGTGGCCCAGCTGGAGTCTGCCACATGGCAGCCCAGGAGGCCACCAAAAGTTTTTTTATAGTCTAGGTGAAGGCAGCGGGGGTCAAACCCGCGACCTCCCAACGCTAATCCAAAGTCTCCACCAATACACCATACACCATGTCGCTTAACCTTATAGTTTGCGCATTCTATTTAATGAAAGGTTTCCCCACTGTTTTGGGGGAGGGCCAGCCCATGGGGTCGACCCTTGGTTATATGCCATGCATGCGACCACTACGGAGGAGGAGTGGGGGCCTGAATGGTGGGGGCGGCCCATTGGTCTTAGCCCCGGGCACATGGTCACAAATTTCAGAACTTAAATGTTAACAAGCATTTTAACTGTCCAACAATTTTGGCCGATTTTCGGCGAAATTGTTGCTCCCTTAGCGTGTTTTGCAGGTGAAATTGTAGGATGATGTCGAATTTTGGGGAATTTGCGGTACGATTAGCAGAAGATGGGGAAATGCCATAATTTCTTCATTTTTTTACCAAATCAGGAGTAGAAAGAGGCTTCACATACATTTTTTGGCATTCTGGAGCCATTGGAACAAGTTTCAGAGCATTCTCAGCATTGTAAACTGATGTATTCACACTTTTGAGCATAATAGAGAGGGCCAAGCCATTGGAAACTGGACCAAGGAGACGTATCCCAGGAGGGGTGAACTCCTTCATCATGTGCTGTTGTGATGCTGTTTATGGTGATGTTTATGTCTGTCATTTGCTGATGTTCAGTCATTTGTTTATGTTAATTTGCACATAAAAAATACATAAGAACACTAAAAAACCCATGGTTTAACTTGCAAACAATATCAGAAATCCTTAAGCATATTTAATATAATTTGAAAATGAATTTTAGCACAGAAAAAATAATTTTCTTAATCAGATCAATAAATGACACCCAACCCATTCTATTTCCAATTAAAATAGATCAAAGCACATGGATCAACAAAAAACAAATTCCTAGCCATTGGATCACATCCTAATCAATTCAGATCACATATTCAAAATGAAGATATTGCAATCCATGTCCATCCTTGCCACCAATTAAATTCAAGTGCAAAAAACTATAAAAGAAGTTCAACCACTGCTGAAGTTGCATGTTTAACATTCAAACTATTCACCAGCCCTGGAGACAAACCATCACAGAACATTTGACAGTATATTTAGGTTAGTTATTTCAATTACAACACATTTTTCTTACAATTTTATTTTCATTTCTCATAGTTTTTATTTTAGTTCTTGCAATTTTATTTTCATGAAAATATACATTTTTTCTATATTTTGAATCATTTTGGGCAAATTCAATACTAAAATCATGCAAACATGTGAGTAGAGGTAGACATGCTAATGTTATCAAAAGGAATGAAAATGACTTAGATGACAAGAATGTAGAAACCCAAACGATCTTTTGGGCAAATTCAATACTAAAAGCATGAAAATATGTGAGTAGAGGCAAACATGATAATGATATCAAAAGGAATGAAAATGGTGCAACATTGAATCATCTGTCATGCAACCTAACAATAAACTAACTTGTCTCGAAGAAAAAATATAAATATTGTTCAGATCTTGGTACTTAGAGACCTAATGAAACTAAACAATATTGACAAACATCAGGCTAAACAATTTAATTCAAACAAGTTGGAGAGCACCATTCCTCCATCTCTAGGGAACTGCTCTTATCTTGAAATTTTATTTTTGGGAGATAATCGGGCATTATCAGGTAATATCCCACCTCAATTTGGTCATTTGAAAAAGCTTGCTCAACTATCAATTTATGGCCCATGCAATATTACAGGTTCTATCCCTTCTGAAATAGGAAACTACAACAATCTTGTATGGTTGGATTTAGGGGAAAATGGAATTCAAGGCTCCCTGTTTACGAGTTTATTTGGGCTTCCCCTCTCTACCCTAAATCTGGCTGAAAAAGACATGATGGGTAGCATACCTGAAGCTATTGGCAATTTGACTGGGCTCATCTACCTAAATCTTGCTCAAAATAAATTTACTGATATCATACTTGAAGCCATAGCAAAATTGAGACAATTGACCACCTTAAATTTAGGGGCAAACAATCTAACTGGAAAAATATCGGAGCACATTGCCACTTTGAACCATCTTCAACATCTTTTTCTAAATGACAATCATTTTACATCTACAATTCCAAAAGGCATGGGAAAAATTCTTTCTCTTACAAAAATATTTTTGAATTCGAACAATATTTCTGGGAGAATTCCTGAAAGTATTGGCAATTTGGTTTCACTTCAACAATTAGATATATCTGAAAATGATCTAGAGGGAAAAATCCCAAATCATATTGGCCAATGTGTGAAATTATAAATGCTATATTTGTCAAAAAAAAGTTGAATGGAAATATTACTTCATATTTAGGAAATTGTAAATCTATGAGGAATTTATTACTACAACAAAACAACTTTCCTGGGATATTACCACCAAATTTAAGTAAATGTACTATTTTATAGAGGTTAAAGGTGTTAGAAAACAAACTGAGTAGAAATCTAGAAATAAGATTTCCAATTTATATGGAAGTTCTCTCTGCTTATTCTAATAACTTCTTTGGGACTCTGCCTATTTCAATGGCCCAATGTACCCAACTTCAACTGCTAGATTTAAGCAAAAATAGATTAACGGGTCAACTACCTAGCTACCTTGTAACTTTGTATGAATTAAGAGTTTTAAGTGTTGGTTATAATAAGTTTCATGGCAGTATTCCTTCCAACATCACAAATCTTGTCAAATTACAAGTGTTGGATTTGTCCAACAATAAAATTAGTGGAAGCATCCCATCCAATCTAGAGAGACTCCAGGGATTCAAAACCCTTGGGTCTTCCGAACTCAGTAGTAATACATTGTATGAGGATCTTGAAATTGTCATCAAGGGATTTGAGTATACCATAACATATGTGTTGGCTACAAACACAATATTGGATTTGTCTAGCAATAATATTATGGGAGAAATACCTCTAGGCATAGGAAATTTGAGTAGCTTGAGGTTGTTGAATTTATCAAATAACCATTTAGAAGGGAAAATACCTGCATCTCTTGGTGAGATATCTACATTGGAACAACTGGACTTGGGAAAAAATAATTTGAGTGGAGAGATTCCTCAAGAGCTCTCTCTTCTAGCCATGCTAGCATATTTGGATGTTTCATCTAATGAACTTTGTGGAAGAATCCCACTAGGAACACAGTTTGACACTTTCAACGCTACTTCATTTCAAAGAAACAAATGTTTATGTGGTTTACCCTTACAAATATGCAAGGAGAAAGAAAAACAATTTATAAAAAAGAACTAAACTAGATCAACACCTTAACAGGAAATATCACTTTGTTTTGTTGAAATTCCTAGGATGTTCGTGAGTGTCTCCAAAAGTGTCAGACGTTACAATTTTCAACATTTAAGGATTAAATTTAATTGAAACAATAGTAAGCCAATGAACTTTATTACTAGGTCCAAGAATACAACTAAGGCTATCCTCAATAGCCAAACAACTTGCAAAATTACCATGTCTTCCCAATCCAAACCTAGGATGTCTGTGGTCACTATGAATATCAATAACGACAAACATGAGTTTAAAAAAATTAATTCAAACAACAGTAACTACTAGATCAAAATCTTAACCAGAAAAGGAACCAGACACTTTTTATAGTTGAAATTCCTCCTAGAACTTCCTTCATGTATGAAGAGTGTTAGCTATAGGAATAACAACAATATTGACATTAGGTCTCTAAGTTGCCAAAGAACACAAATGAGAATTCAAGGATAGCCCCAAAGAAAACAAGCAATGCAAAAGTTTATGAAGCATTACAGTCAACAATAAGTAGAGGGGTCTGCTCATAGTACCAGAAGAAGGTGGAAACCCAGGGAAAACAAGCAATGCAGAAGTTTATGAAGCATTATAGTCAACAATAAATAGATGGGCCTGCTCAGATGACAAGAATGTAGAAACCCAAACGATCTTTTGGGAAAATTCAATACTAAAAGCATGCAAATATGTGAGTAGAGGCAAACATGATAATGATATCAAAAGGAATGAAAATAGCTCAAATGACAAGAATGTAGAAACCCAAACGATCTTTTGGGAAAATTCAATACTAAAAGTATGCAAATATGTGAGTAGAGGCAGACATGATAATGATATCAAAAGGAATGAAAATGGTGCAACATTGAATCATCTGTCATGCAACCTAAAAATAAACTAACTACAAGAAGAAGGTAATGGAGGAGAAAAATAAGTTATGAACAAGATCCCATTTGAATCAAAGTGTCAAAAAGGCTTTCGTATATATCTTATGATGTAATTCATATATCTATGCAGGTTGGAATTTTTGTGGATACTCTTGCATTGTAGGATCTAGAGTTCTTGTCTCAAAGAAAACGTATAAATATTAGAGACCTAATGAAACTAGACAATATTGACAAACATGAGGCTAAATAATTTAATTTAAATAACAATTTATAAAAAATAACTAAACGAGATCAACATATTAACCATAAATATTACTTTGTTTAGTTGAAGTTCCTAGGATGTTTATGAGTGTCTCCAAAAGTGTCAGAGTTTACAGTTTTCAACATTTAAAGATTAAATTTAATTGAAAAAACTGTAAGCCAATGAACTTTAAAACTAGGTCCAAGAACACAGCTGAGGCTACCCTCAACAACCAAACAACTTTCAAAATTACCATGTCTTCCCAATCCAAACCTAGGATGTCTGTGTTCACTATGAATAACAATAATGGCAAACATGAGGATAAACAAATTAATTCAAACAACAGTAACTACCAAATCAACATCTTAACAGAAAAGGAACCGGCATAGCACCAAAGAAAACAAGCAATGCAAAAGTTTATGAAGCATTACAATCAAAAATAAATAGAGGGGTATTCTCATAGTACCAGAAGAAGGTGGAAACCGACAGTAGTTTTCCAAGTAAAAATATAGTCATGGTATTTTAAGTGTAAAAACAAGTTATCAAAACAACAATCACTGATAATTTTGAAGACATACAAAAAATTCATTCTGTAGATTTGATTTTTCAAGGATATTAACGTACATGTTGATAATTGCCTGTAATAAAGTAGAAGTATTTTTGGGTTGTATGAAAACATAATTTTCAAATATTCTTAAATAAATGCATGCAAGAATTCTGCAGGTTGTTGCATCTGTGGTGAGAGTTAGTTATGATGCTCGTACAAGGAGAAATGGCAAGAGAGTGACAAGGGGTGCCCAATGGCGATGCCCTTCGTCAGATGAGGACATGACAGGTGATGTGAATGTCAACAATGCCCCAAGAAACATTGTTGGGGATGACCATGTGACTGAAGCTGATGTTGTCATACCATCACCCATAGAGCCACCATCAACAACAATCCAAGGGGCAAGTTCAACTAAAAAGATCAACGTTATAAGAGGTTGGAAAAAACAAGAAATTCTAGTTGCAATTGACGACATAAAGTTTAATGGATATTCAGTTCGGGTATTTGCAAAAAACATGGTATTACTCCCTCACCAATACATTATTGGATAAGTGGACTGACTCATACAAAACGTAGAGGGTCTCTTACAGTTATGACTGAAGAGGAGGAGGTCAAGGTGGTTGAGTAGTGTAAAGAGATGATCCTATTGGGACATGGGCTAGAGTACATACAAATCAAATCCACAATTGCTCAAATCTATCAAGGGAGGCCAAACCCATTCAAAGATGGGTTTCCTGGTAAATCATGGTGGTCTGGGTTTAGAAAAAAGGCATCCAGACCTTTTATTGCGTACAACTTAGGGCCTTGATAGAGACAGAGCATTAAATTTGCGCCCTGCAGTTGTATGTAAGTTCTATGACACTCTTTCTAGTGATTACGATAAACATTCTTATGGTGCAGACCATATATGGAACTGTGATGAAACAAGTTTGCAGGCAGGTAGGAATAATCGCATGCAGGTAATTGCCAAGAGAGGGAGTCAAAATGTACCAAAGATTTTGCCTAAGAGCAAGGAGTGGATAACTATTTTATGTTGTGTCAATGCAATTGGTACTTCAATCCCAGAACTTTATCTATTCAAAGGTAAAAATCAACTAAAAAACTATATACAAAATTATGAACCAGGTGCATGCATGGCTACACATCCCCATGCATGGATGACTAAAGAATTTTTTTAAAATTGGATTTTTCGCTTTGCTACATCTATACCATGTGTTGTCTCACCTAATAATAAACACCTATTGATATTAGATGGCCATGGAAGCCACATGGCTGTACAAAAAATTGAGGAAGAAAATAATTTGGGCATCGACTTGTTGACATTGCCTACTCATACCACGCATAGATTTCAACCCCTTGATGTTAGTGCGTTTGGCTCTTTCATGAAATATTTTAGGTCAGAGCATGCTGCATGGATGGCAAAGAATCCAGGGGTTGAGGTGAAAAGGTTTGAACTAGCAGAACTTGCAAGTAAAGTGTTTAAAAGGGCTCTAACACCATCAAATATCAAGGTTGACTTTAGGAGGACAAGAATCTAGCCACTGAATTATGATACTAGTTGTAGCCAGGCATTTCATGTGGATGGTCAGGAAGAAGGGTATGCCCAAATAGGTGTTGAAGTGCAAGAAGTAGATGAACATGATGATGTGGTTGTAGCTGCTAATGTGGTTTCCCTCTCTCAAGGACACTTATTTGGTGAAGATGATGAAACTCTATGTGAAACATAATATAATCATGAACAAATTCATAGTAACATGGAGGTCGTTCTACCAACTCAAGAACATGAAACTTCTGCTCTTGATATTGTTAATCAAATTGTTGAACATGCAGTTGACAATGACCAATTGACATTTCCAAGCCAAGTAACCCCACCATCATGGCTAGCAGAAGCCATGATTAATTTGAACGAACATAATGTCTCAGAAACAATGAACAAAGCATGAACATGCCTTCACAACCAACATAATTGAACAATGAAATTGTTCATTTTTTGTGTGAACAATCAATCAATGGAATAAGATGAAGCACATAATGAGGCATTAAATGAAGATACCAATATAGTTCAATCATTTGTCTCAAATACTGAAAGGGAAGTATCAAGCAATGACATGCAGGTGGGAGGGGTGGAGAAGATACTTGGTCGGTTCTTAAAGATGCTAGTAGAGAGAGTATCAATGAAAAAAAATCAAGGTACACCGAGTAGTCTTTGTTTGGGCTAAAGTTCATAGTTACTCACCTTAGAAGACTATATAAACCTATTAGTTGAGTTTGAAAAAAATAAATTTGAAATATAGGAATTAAAATAGAAAAAGAAAGATCTAGCCAAGGAGAAGAAGGCAACAAGTATTGTTGCAGCACAACTTCGAGAAGATGAAATCCTTGAAAGAGATAAAGCAAGGCAAGAGAAGGACCAACAAAAACAAATGGAAATATAGGAAAAGGAATCAAGAAAGGCACAAAAAAATTTCTTGAAAAGGAACAAGGGATGATCAATATGGTTGACAATGATGCAAGCAAAACTGATGAAACCAGGATTATGTAAAACACATTAGATAATATTGCAGATAATACAAAATTATTCCAAGACCTCATAAACATTCAAGTGCCTCTCTATCAAAATTAGGGTTTAACCACTTGATTTATTCCTACCAGAGGAGGTGTCAATTCTATGTATGCTCATCACACACCTCCACTTAATGCATGGGTTAGTAGTGCAAATGTGAGGTATGGGTACTCAATTCCTCCATGCTTGGAAGGTGAAAAGTGGACTCAATCATATGGCAACAATAAACCATTTTCTAATCAACCCTTTTTAGGTAGGCCAACCTTTTTGGTTCAAGCAGGTAACTCACGAAGTTTTGGCATTGAAGATTCTCAAGGCCATAAAGAATAGGGGTACCATATGTTTTTGGTTATAACCACATTATGATGTGGATTTTGGATGGATTGTCTATTTTTCCTGTCACAGAAAGATTTTGGCTTACAACCTAGGTTGTTTTATTTCATACTGTTTGCGACATTGTAACCAAAATCCATTTTAGAAGGAACATTTATAGTCTATTATAATGTAGAAATCTTATCTGAGAATGCAAATGGGATTTTCTGTTATGCCTCTACACACCAAATGATTTACAACACATTTAAAACTGAGTTGTAAATATGATGACAAACATGCGAATAATGGAATCTTGAACAAGTCACTTATTTTAATATGAAAATTCTATAAAACAGTGACCAATAAAAGTACCTAACCTCACATCACATATGCAACCTCATCCACTATAAGTTAACTTAGAAGACAAAAAAACTTCTCCAAGCATGAGTAAAATACAAACCATGGAAAATAAAATTGAAAACTAGCTAACACCAAAAAATTAGCCACTAGAACAAAATAAATAAGAATTGATGAGTTGGAATAGTGGATAATTAATCTGGGTGCTAACCCTAAATATGTGAAGTCACTACAAGATTTGGTCAAAACCAAAGACATTAAAATCCTAAAATTAAACAAAAATCTAAAAATACCAAATATTGGCCATGTTCAAGCTCCTAAATTGCAAGCAATATAAAAACAAAATGTTCAACTCCTACAGTAGATTCTTGAAATGATTAATCATATTGAATTATATGAGCAATAGATTGAGGTTCTAAGGAAGGAGAAAGTTGAACATATATGCAAAAGATCTTCATCTTCTCAACCTTCAATACTAATAGACCCATCTGAAGAGTTAGCTAAGATATTGTTAGATTTGAGCCTCAAGAGATTGAGGTTGAGAATTTGAAGAGAATAATCACTATTAAAAATGATAAGTTAGATATTTTTAAAGAGAAAATAATGGAAAAATATGGAATTATAATTGTATATTAGAATACTAAAATTAAATTGCAAGGACAAACCAAATGCCACAAAGGAATGAAACAACAATACACAAGTACATCCATTCCAATCCAAACATATTTTAACTATACATTCTTTCCAACCCAAACATTAAGTGCAATTACATATTTTAACTGTAAGTGTTATAGAAGAAGGAATCGAAAAATGAATTTCACAGATTAATGTAGTCACTTCATTTAAAGTATTTGTCTAAGAAGTTTGAATGTGAAATATATGCATATTATCGTAGACTCTATTCCAAACAATACATAAATTGCAGTCCTTCATCTAGCCACTACATATGTTACCAAATTTTGGGACAAATTAAAATCCCTTAGAGTTAATGACTACAATGATCACAGAGAAAAACCAAAAATATCCTAAAATTAAACGAAAATCTAAAAATACAAAAATATTGGCCATGTTCAAGCTCCAAAATATCAAGCAATATAAAAACAAAATGTTCAACTCCTACAATAGATTCTTGAAATGATTAATCATATTGAATTATATGAGCAATAGATTGAGGTTCTAAGGAAGGATAAAGTTGAACATATATGCAAAATATCTTCATCTTCTTAACCTTCAATACTAATAGACCCATCTGAAGAGTTAGCTAAGATATTGTTAGATTTGAGCCTCAAGAGATTGAGGTTGAGAATTTGAAGAGAATAATCACTATTAAAAATGATAAGTTAGATATTTTTAAAGAGAAAATAATGGAAAAATATGGAATTATAATTGGATATCAGAAGACTAAAATTAATTTGCAAGGACAAACCAGATGCCACAAAGGAATGAAACAACAATACACAAGTACATTTATTCCAACCCAAACATCTTTTAACTGTACATTCATTCCAACCCAAACATTAAGTGCAATTACATCTTTTAACTGTAAGTGTTATAGAAGAAGGAATTAAAAAATGAATTTCACAGATTAATGCAGTCACTACATTTAAAGTATCTGTCTAAGAAGTTCGAATGTGAAATCTCTGCATATTATTGCAGACTCTATTCCAAACAATACATAAATTGCAGTCCTTCATCTGGCCACTGCATATGTTACCAAATTTTGGGACAAATTAAAATCCCTTAGAGTTAATGACTACAATGATCATGGAGAAAAACAAAAAATATCCTAAAATTAAATGAAAATATAAAAACACCAAATATTGGCCATGTTCAAGCTCCTAAATTGCAAGCCATATAAAAACAAAATGTTCAACTCCTACAACAAATTCTTGAAAGGATTAATCGTATTGAATTATATGAGCAATAAATTGAGGTTATAAGGAAGGAGAAAGTTGAACATATATGCAAAATATCTTCATCTTCTCAACCTTCAATACTAATAGACTCATATGAAGAGTTAGCTAAGATATGTTAGATTTTGAGCCTCAAGAGATTGAGGTTGAGAATTTGAAGAGAATAATCACTATTAAAAATGATTAGATATTTTTAAGATAAAATAATGGAAAAAGATGAAATTATAATTGCATATCAAAAGACTAAAATTAAATTGCAAGGACACACCAGATGACACAAAGGAATGAAATAATAATACACAAGTACATTCATTCCAACCCAAACATCTTTTAACTGTACATTCGTTCCAACCCAAACATTAAGTGCAATTACAAGAATTCTTTACCCTTGCCTTACATTTATTGAACTACTATGCAAATTTTCACCTTTAGAGGTAGACATGTCGGCCCTAGAACATTTCATTTTTTTAAATATTAGTTTCATATTCACAAAGAACCTAACATTCCATACATCAACAAATATGGAGACATAGCAATAAATAAGCTCCTCAAGATGACAAGTTACAAAAGGATGTAACTTAGATCCATCTGATATAAACTCAAGAAGACAACAAACTAAATCTGACCAGAACCAAAACCATTTCCAAAATGACATAAAATCCAAGTTTCTCCACAAACTAGATGCCACAAAGGAATGAAACACAATACACAATTACATTCATTCTAACCCAAACATCTTTTAACTGTACATTCATTCCAACCCAAACATTAAGTGCAATTACAAGAATTATTTACCATTTCCTTACATTTACTGAACTACTATACAACTTCTCACCTTCAGAGCTAGACATGTCGACCCTCAAACACTTCATTTTTTTAACTATTAGTTTCATATTCACAAAGAACCTAACATTCCATACATCAAAAAATATGGAGACATAGAAATAAAGAAGCTCCTCAAGATGGCAAGTTATGAAAGGACAACTTAGATCCATCTGATATAAACTCAAGAAGACAACAAACTAAGTCTAAACAAAACCAAAACCATTTCCAAAATGACATAAAAGCCAGATTTATCCACAAAGTAGATGCCAAAAAGGAATGGAACACAATACACAATTACATTCGTTCCAACCCAAACATCTTTTAGCTGTACATTCATTCCAACCCAAAAATTAAGTGCAATTACAGGAATTCTTTACCCTTGCCTTACATTTACTGAACTACTATACAACTTCTCACCTTCAGAGCTAGACGTGTCGGCCCTAGAACACTTCATTTTTTAACCATTAGTTTCATATTCACAAAGAACCTAACATTCCATACATCAAAAAATATGGAATAGAGCAATAAAGAAGCTCCTCAAGATGACAAGTTACAAAAGGACAATTTAGAACCATATGATATAAACTCAAGAAGAAAACAAACTAAATCCGACTAGAACCAAAACCATTTCCAAAATGACATAAAATCCAGCTTTCTCCACAAACTAGATGCCACAAAGGAATGAAACAACAATACACAAGTACATTCGTTCCAACCCAAACATCTTTTAACCATACATTCATTCCAACCCAAATATTAAGTGCAATTACAAGAATTATTTACCCTTGCCTTACATTTACTGAACTACTATACAACTTCTCACCTTCAAATCTAGACATGTCAGCCCTAGAACACTTCATTTTTTTAACTATTAGTTTCATATTAAAAAAGAACCTAGCATTCCATACATCAAAAAATATGGAGACGGAGAAACAAAGAATCTCCTCAAGATGGCAAGTCACAAAAGGACAACTCAGATCCATTTGATATAAACTCAAGAAGACAACAGACTAAATCTGACCAAAACCAAAACCATTTCCAAAATGACATAAAATCCATATTTCTCCACAAACCAGATGCCACAAAGGAATGCAACAACAATACACAAGTACATTCGTTCCAACCCAAACGTTAAGTGCAATTACAAGAATTATTTACCCTTGTCTTACATTTACTGAACTACTATACAACTTCTCACCTTCAGAGCTAGACATGTCGGTCCTAGAACTTACTGTATTTAGCTATTAGTTTCATATTCACTCAGAAGCATAAGAAATTAACACACAGTTCCAAAATATGGAGAATCAGATTCATAGAGTATCACAACTATTCTTAATTTGCTTACAACTCCTTTATATAATTTTCTTACAACCCCTTTATATAAATCATGACTCATATTTACTTACAATGTATTTACTAACAGAGCAATAAGAATGCAGAAACCATGAAACTAGAGCTAATTTCCTTACATTTACTGAACTATTATACAACTTCTCACCTTCAAAGCTAGACATTTCGGCCTTAGAACTTACTGTATTTAGCTATTAGTTTCCTATTCACTTAGAAGCACAAGAAATTAACACACAGTTCCAAAATATGGAGAATCAGATTCATAGAGTCTCACAACTATTCTTGATTTTCAAGCAACTCCTTTATATAATTTTCTTACAACCCCTTTATATAAATCATGACTCATATTTACTTACATCATATTTACTAATAGAGAAAACAACAGAACTTATATTCTTATACTAGCGCCCCTCATTATGTGCTAAAACAAACAAAGTACATCATATTTACTAACAGAGAAAGCAACAAAACTTCTATTCTTATACTAGCACCCCTCATTATATGATACAAAAAACAAAGTACATCATATTTACGAATAGAGTAAGCAAATAACAAAGCAAGCAGAATGCGGAAACCATGCAACTAGAGCTAATTTCCCAGCAAATTCAAGTGTTGAAAAACACAACAAGAGTAAAATTACAAAAATCCCAACAACAATTTAAGTGTTGAAAAACACAGTGGCTGGTAGGATTTAGAATCCTACCAGAGATCTGTAGAATCCATCACCGTGTCCAAACGTCCCACAGACCTCGCCATGCCTCTTCTGCAACAACCACACAAATTACTTGCAACAAAAACTTGCAAACATATGAAAAAATTAGAATTTGGGAAAAAACCTACAAATAAATTACAAAAATTTGAAAAAAACCCATGAATTTACACATTTCGTGAGGATGAAACAATAACCAAGGTATTTGTAAACCCACAATGGTGCAGAACGAACAACAACATCGACAATGTTAAACCCCCCTCGATATAGGTAAAACAACCACACCCTAAACCCTAAATAAGAAACAAACCACTGCAAATAACAACGCCAGGCACATAAAGCAACCACACCATAAACCCTAAACGTGAAACAAACCACTGCAAGCAACCTCACTCGGTGAGTAGCTCCAGAATGGTGGACTAGGTGAACCAGTACTAGATCCGTCCTAATCCATTGCCTGCGGAGCGCATCGCCCACACATCGGACCCAAACGAAATAACACAGGGCAACGAAGACATGCCACAAAGCACACAAAATGAAACTCTAAACGACAACTTGGCGACTCTCTTAAATTGTCCCACCCACCGCAACATGTGGTAGAGGTACTTCGCAAGTGTTGTACCAGTTCGCATGCAAATCCATGCCGACAGCTGAGGTGGACGGGAGGTCGCGCAGGTAATGGAGTCCCTCCCCTAGTTGTTGAAAGAAGGTTATTTTATTTAAACAAAGTATATATATTTGTTACTGACAACTACACAAATAAACAAATGATGCCCGAATGAAAAAACTCTACAAAAATCATGAGAAATATTTGTTGTTCAATGAGATAATTGTACATTCATTAAGAATTTTATGCAACAAAGTGGGGTTGGTAAGTTCAAATAATTACTACCATTGTTAATTAAAAACCAGGCGGTTGCGTCCACTGAGTCAATAACTCTATTCTTCCCGCACTTCAATTTATAATCCAAAAAAGGAAATCCCAAAATTTGTTAATTTCAAACCAGGCAGCTGCATCCACTGAGTCAGTAACTCTGTTCTTCTTGCAATTCAATTTATAATCCAAAAAAGGAAAACCCAACATTTAACATGTTATAAAAGGGAGAAATGATTTTTATTCTTCATCAGATTCAATCCTCTCAATTACTTTTGAATCGAAGAAAAGAAAATAGTGAGCTACAACTACGAAATCCTTTCTAGCATTAGCACTTGCAGTACTATTGATGTTATTGGTAACGAGTTTCCATGAAAGAATGTGATGATGGTTACAACAAACGACTTCTGGTTCATAAGCCTAGATCAAGCAGAATATACAAGTACCTGGTTGGGATTTTCCATAACGCCAGCCTTCATCATGTAGCTACGAGGATTAAACACCTTGGGAATCTCCATGGTGCAACTGGATTACATTGCTCCTTTTGACCTTAAACCTCCTCACACACACATTTGCTGGCCATCGAAATTTTGGTGGTGATCGAGGGTACTCTCTTATTTTCCTTTATCATCATTAACAACACTCTATTCTCCACAACACTTGAGAAGGGAAATGTGTTTATGTTCTCGCGAGATCTTGTGCATTTCCATAAGAACATTGGCTCTGTCAATGACGCTATCAATACAGTGGCCATTTTTGCATTTAACAGTGAAGAATCCAGGTACGCTTGAGACCTACAAAACAAAGTCTCATCGCATTGTTAGCTTATCAATAAATATTTATGTGGGAATTAATAGAGATCTATGGAGATTCACTTGATTTTATGGAGAGATTTCTCCATCCATCATCGTTGTGAATTCTAATGTATTCGGGCAGAATCATATCTTCTTGGTAGTCCATGCTCGACAGTTGAGCCCTTATTTTGAGCAGCAAGGAGATATGCCCATCTTGGATATTCTCCTTCTATATACCCTTGAAACTAACTCTAGAATTGATGATCTCCTCTACTCGGAACATACGTACTACTGGCCTCGTCAATGGTCTTTTCACAGGGTCCTTGAGTACAAAAAAAAATAGATTCGTCCCACTAGAAGAGGCTGGAAGCCAATGGTGGACGGGGGCACAATGTACACAAATATCTTGGCACGTTGTATTTGCTATTGTTGCTAATATTGAAAGAGATTGCAAAATATTCTGTAGTAAAACCCAAAATAGCAAGTGTCTTGAGCCTGTAGTTGGGAAGAAACAAAAAATCCAGTGTGGGAGGTATATATCTCACATGATGGGCTTCAAATTTCGAATTTCAAATGAAAATTTCTGCAATTAGAAGGATTTAAGGCTTTAATTGTGTTTGAAAGGGAGTTAGGGAGAAGGTCGAATAGTGGGAGAACAACATAAAATATACAACATGTTATACTAGGGCATTAAATGAATGGCGGCTGTATATGCCCATCGCATATACAGTCGCTGTTCATTTAATGCCTTATAGAAAACTATTTATTTTCAGCCGTGGTGTAGAATATGAAATGACTTCTTTAAGCCAGCTGATAAGCCAACATAACTATGAAGAAAAATACATATATAAAAAAAATTAACAAATAAAACACAACTACTGTGTGAGCTCAAAATTGCTGTAAATCTCATATATTAATTAAACCATTAACTAAATTCTTATATAGTAAAATTATTACTAAAATGATTATCAATCAACTCTGAAACAAATCTTCTGACACTACAAGTAATTTCTAGCACTGACCACCCTAACAATTTGCTGCCCTAATTTTGCAGAGAGAACACAAAATCTGCTGACTAATTTGTCAACAATTTACATAACAAAATTAAGAATTATTCCCAACAATCCCCCTTAATGATTAATGAGGATTTACTATCTTATCTCGTAGTGCCAAAAATTATTTTTTGCAACTGCTTTGGTGAAGATATCTGCTAGATGATGCTGAGTATTTATATGCTTCAATTCAATATCCTCCTTCTACTCAAAACTCTAATGAAGTGATATCTCATGTAAAAATGCTTTGTCCTGTTGTGATGAACCTAATTCTTTGCTAACTTGATCGCACTCACTGTTGGGTTGTGTTATATTCTTTCCATGGCAAGCCCACGTAGTTAACTGGGGGGTTAGAGGGGGGGCGGGGCCCCCCCTTCATTGCGTAGCGGGGTGGTCATAGGGGGTTTGAGGGGTGCAGGTAGCCCCCCTCTATGGGGTCGAAAATTTTGTAGGTTTTAACCCCGTACAAAAATTACTTGCATACGAATTCTAAAACACAGAAAATAAACAATGCGAGAGAATAACACATAAAACACATATACACAGAGATTTCCCCTGGATCCCAAAACTGGGACTACCAGCTTGATTTTTCATTATATTCTTTTCAATGTTATAATACATATTTATACATGCCGAAGCATCCAATACCATGGATCGAAAACTATCGCATCCAATACCATGGACTGAAAACCATCGCGTCCAAAAAACATGTGCGAAAATCATGCACAAAACCACAGGTGGGTCTGCCCAACCTAACATAGGGTCCAAAACCAAAATTTTCCGGGGTGTTGCCCCAGACCCCATAAAGTGGGGTTACGGTACCCCTCAAACCCCCTATGACCTCCCCTCTAACCCTCGGTTAAGTATGTGGGCTAGTCGTGGAAAGAATATAACACAACCCAACATTCTCCCACTTGTTGTTTTCTTTCCATAGGGGGCCATAAGAGAGCTTAGTCATTTATCCAGCCCTGCAATGCCCATTGTTTCTCTACACCAAGAGAACTTCTCAGAGCTCACATATTTTTTCAATGCATCTGCAATATTCTTCAAAGTGTCCACCTTTACCAGCAACACCTTTTTGTCTTCTATCATATCCCTCACAAAGTGATACTGAACATCAATGTGCTTTGTCTTTGAATGATATGTAGGGTTATTTGCCAAAAACATTACACTTTGGCTATCACAGTCTATCCTTATAGCTTCCTGTACTAACCCCATACTTGAACATAATATCTACAACCAAACTGCTTCCTTGCTTACATGAGTGGCTGCCATGTATTCTGCCTTTGTAGTTGATAGTGCCACTACAGATTGTTTCTTACTCATCCAACTGACTGCACCTCCAAATAGGTTAAACACATACCCACTTGTAGATCTTCTTTGATCTAGATCTCCAGCCCAGTTTGCATCAACAAAGCCACGAATATCCAACACTCAGTCCAATCCTGGTCTTCCTTGGTAGCACAAACCATAATCACTAGTTCCACGCAAATACCAAAAAACCCTCTTCACTGTTGTCGAATGCGCCTTCCCTGGTTTTGACATAAACCTGCTCAATACTCCCACATCATGTGCAATGTCTGGTCTAGTACAGACCATTGCATACATCAGGCTACCGAATGCACTTGCATATGGAACACGGGACATGTCCTCTTCCTCTTCTTGTGTCTTGGGACATTGTTTAGCAGATAACCTCACACCTACAAGAAAAGGAACCTTCACTGGTTTAATATTCTGCATATTAAACCTCTGCAATATTGTCTTGACATACTTCCTTTGGTTTAACCAGAGCTTCCTCTTTGTCCGATCTCTTTTAATTTCCATGCCCAAAATATAGTTTGTAGCACCAAGATCTTTCATGTCAAATTTGGAGGAAAAATGGGTCTTCAAATCCTGGATAATTTCTTTGTCATTTCCAACCAGCAACATATCATCCACATACAAGACCAGATAAATAACACAGTCACCAATTAATTTAAAATACACACAGTGATCTGCTTTGCTTCTGGTGAAGCCAAGTCCCCGTACAAATGTATCAAATTTCTGATACCACATCCTTGGCGACTATTTTAACCCATACAGAGAATTCTTTAACTTTCATGCCAGTTCTTTCTTACCCTTCACCGCAAAGCCTTCAGGTTGCTTCAAGTAGATTTCCTCTTCTAGATCCCTGTGAAGAAATGCTGTCTTCACAGCAATCTGTTCTACCTCAAAATCAAAAGCAGCAACAACAGATAAAAGTAATCTAATAGAAGTTACCTTGGCAACAGGAGAAAAAATATCACCAAAATCAATTCCCGGCACCTGGGAATAACCTTTTGATACCAACCAAGCTTTGTATTTCTCCACCTTTCCTTCTGCATTTGTCTTCTTCTTGAACACCCATTTGCTGCTAATGGGTTTCCTTCCAGCCGGCAACTCCACCAGATCCCAAGCCTCATTTTTGTGCAAAGATGCCATTTCATCAACCATGGCCTCTTTCCAAAGTTTTCCATCCTCTGAATCTACTGCCTCCTTCACATTTCTGGGATCATCATCAGTAACAGACAAAGAAAAATTTGAACAGAAAGTAGATGGACTATACCTTTCTCGTTTCCTTCTTTCTCGAACTGATCTTCTCACATCCGGAGTTTGTGGCTCTTCTGATTCCTCCTCTGCTGTAGAGTTTGATTCTTCCTCCTTTAGCTCAAACTCTATCTTCTCAGGTTCCTTTGGTTGGACTTCATGTTTAATAACATCTTTCACCTCTCTGAACACCACATCTCGACTGTACACAACCTTCCTTGTTACTGGGTTCCAAATCTTATAACCCTTTAAACCATCCTTATACCCAATAAAGATGCACTTTTCAGATTTACTATCCAACTTGGTTCTTTTCTCCTTTGGAACATGTACATATGCATCACATCCAAATACCCTCAGATGTGAAAGAGAGGGTTTCTTACCAGTCCATACTCCTTGTGGAGTATTATCCTCCAACGCTGATGAAGATGATCTATTGACCAGGTAACATGTTGTCTCCACCACCTCTGCCCAGAATTCCTGTCCTAACCTCGCACCACTGAGCATGCTTCTTGCCCTTTCCATCAATGTCCTGTTCATTCTTTCTGCAACTCCATTGTGCTGAGGTGTATATGGAGTAGTCCTCTGCCGTGCTATACCCCATTTCTTACAGAATTCTTCAAATTCCTTATTGCAAAACTCTCCACCGTTATCTGTCATCAACACCTTTATCTTCTTCTCTGTCTGGTTTTCCACCAGAGCCTTAAATTCTTTAAACCTGTCAAAGACTTCAGATTTCTTCTTAAGGAAGTATATCCATGTATTCCTTGAGAAGTCATTTATAAATGATACATAGTACACAAAATTACCCAGTGATGGAACCTTCATAGGTCCAAACACATCACTGTGCACAAGCTCTAATATATGTTTCGCCCTCTTACCACCAGAGCGGAAACTCATCCGATTCTACTTCCCATATACACAATTTTCATAGAAATTAAAATCTAGAGAGCTATTACTCATACCTTCTACCATACCTTTACCATGAAGTATCTAAAGGCCCTTCTCTCCAATATGTCCAAGCCTTTGATGCCACAGCATGGTCTTCTCTCCAGAGACCACTATATTTTCTGCTCCACTTTCAAGAACCACAGAATTGTTGCACCCATCAACAACAATTCTACCTTGCAGCTTGTATAGAGTTCCAACCTGAACTCCTCGCATCAGTACCAGTGCTCCCCGAACCATCTTGCAGGTATCCTTCTCGAACACTGTTTTTACAGCTGCATCATCCAACTTGCTTAAAGAAATCAGATTTCTAGCCAATGCAGGAATATGCAAAACATCCGGAAGTGTTCTAACCCTTCCACCTTGCAGCTTCAACTTTACTTTTCCATGACCAATGATTCTAGCCTTCCTATCATCCCTAAGAAGACATCACCACCATTGTATTTATCATACTCGCAGAATCACTCTCTATGGGGAGTGAAGTGAAAGGATGCACCTGAGTCAATTAACCATGCCTCATGATCTACATGTGTACTTGAAGAAGCCAAGTACACATTCCCACCTTCATCTGAGGTGGTTTTCGCCTCTGTAGAAGGAGAATCATTAGATCCCTATCCTTTATCAGGAGCTTTAGATTTATAGTCCCTTTTGTAGTGCCCTTCCTTTCCGTATTTCCAGCACACCACCTTTATAGGTTTTCTTGGAGATTTAGATCTCCCTCTAGATTTAGATCTCCCACTCAATGACCTATTTTTGTTTCTATTCTGGGACCGTCCTCCTACAGACAAGGCATCACCATTCTGGCTCTCCATATTTTTCCGTCTCATTTCCTCCGTCAGCAAGGTTGAGACTATTTCATCAAACTGCAAGGCAGTTGCATTGCTACCTATTGCAATAACCAGACTATCCCACAAATCTGGTAGAGAACACAACAAACTAATGCACTTATCTTCATCTGAAATTTTAATATCAACAGACGCTAACTAACTTACCACAGTATTAAATGCATTCAGATGCTCTGTCACCGAGTCTCCATCTTTCATCCTCAGGTTATACAACTTTTTCCGTGGGAATAGTTTATTCACCAGAGACTTAGATTGGTACAAAGTCCATAACTTGTCCCACAAAGCCTTTGGCGTAGCTTCCCCTGATACATTCAACAATATTGAATCTGAGACACATAATCGTATTGTACTCTTTGCATTCCGATCCAACTTCTTCCATTATTCATCGGACACTCCCGTTGGTTTAGTACCCGGATCTACCGCAATCCACTAATCTTTATCCACCAACAGATCCTCCATCTTGAGTTTCCACAACTCAAAACTCTTACCAATAAATTTCTCGATCTCTATCTTTCCACTGCTCGCCATCTTCTTTCACCACTAGAATCAATCACGCAGATCTCCCACTGAACAGGGTTTACCACAGGCCCAAGAAAAACCCCTCAGCAACAAAGGCATCCCCTTGAAGCCAAAACTGCTCTAATACCAAATGTAAGTTTTAAACCCGTACAGAAATTACCTGCATATGAATTTTAAAACACAGAAAATAAGCAATGCGGGAGAATAACACATAAAACACATATACACAGAGAGTTTCCCCTGGATCCCAAAACTGGGACTACCAGCGTGATTTTTCATTATATTCCTTTCAATGTTATAATACATATTTATACATGCCGAAGCATCCAATACCATGGATCGAAAACCATCACGTCCAAAAAACATGTGCGAAAATCATGCACAAAACCATAGGTGGGTCCGCCCAACCTAACATAGGGTCCAAAACCAAAATTTTCTAGGGCGCTGCCCCGGACCCCATAAATTGGGGTTACGCATACCCCTCAAACCCCCTGTGACCTCGCCCCCTCTAACCCCCCGTTAAGTACATGGGCTAGTCGTGGAAAGAATATAACACAACCCAACAAATTTTGTTTTTGGACCCTATATTAGGTTGGGCGGACCTACCAATGGTTTTGTGAATGATTTTCGCACATGGTTTTGGACGTGATGGTTTTCGGTCCATGGTTTTGGACGTGATGGTTTTCGGTCCATGGTTTTGGACGCGATGGTTTTCAGTCCATGTTATTGGATGCTTCGGCATGTATAAATATGTATTGTAACATTGAAAGGAATATGATGAAAAATCAAGTTGGTAGTCCTGGTTTTGGGATCTAGGGGGGAATCTCTGTGTATATGTGTTTTATGTGTTATGCTCTCACATTGTTTATTTTCTGTGTTTTAGAATTCGTATGCAGGTAATTTCTGTATGGGTTTAAAACCTACATTTCGTATTAGAGTTGTTTTGGCTTCAAGGGGACGCCTTTGTTGCTGAGGGGTTTTGCTTGGGCCTGTGGTAGACCTTGTTCAGTGGGAGATCCGTGGGATCGATTCTGGTGGTGAAAGAAGATGGCGAGTAGTGGAAAGATAGAGATCAAGAAATTTAATGGTCAGAGTTTTGAGTTATGGAAACTCAAGATGGAGGATCTGTTGTTGGATAAAGATCAGTGGATTGCATAGATCCAGGTACTAAAACAACGGGAGTGTTTAATGAAGAATGAAAGAAGTTGGATCAGAAGGCAAAGAGCACAATACAATTGTGCCTTAGATTTAGTATTGCTAAATGTATTAGGGGAAGCTACGACAAAGGCTTTGTGGGACAAGTTAGGGACTTTGTACCAATCTAAGTCTCTGGTGAATAAATTGTTCTTGTGGAAAAAGTTGTATAGCCTGAGGATGAAAGATGGAGACTCGGTGACAAAGCATCTGAACACATTTAATACTGTGGTAAGTCAGTTATTATTTGTTGATATTAAAATTTCAGATGAAGATAAGTGCATCAGTTTTTTTTGTTCTCTATCAGATTCGTGGGATAGTCTGGTTATTACAATAGGTAGCAATACAACTACCTTGCAGTTTGATGAAATAGTCTCATCCTTGCTGACGGAGGAGATGAGACGGAAAAAAATGGAGAGCCAGAATGGTGATTCTTTGTCTATACGAGGACGGTCCCAGAACAAAAACAAAAATAAATCATCGAGTGGGAGATCTAAATCTAGAGGGAGATCTAAATCTCCAGGAAAACCTATAAAGGCGGTGTGTTGGAAATGCAGAAAGGAAGGGCACTACAAAAGGGACTGTAAATCTAAAGCTCCTGACAAAGGAAAGGGATCTGATGATGCTCCTTCTGCAGAAGCGAAAACCACCTCAGATGAAGGTGGGGATGTGTACTTGGCTTCTTCAATTACACATGTAGATCATGAGTCATGGTTGATTGACTTAGGTGCATCCTTTCACTTCACTCCCCATAGAGAGTGGTTCTGCAAGTATGAGAAATATGATGGTGGTGATGTCTTCTTGGGGGATGATAGGAAGGCTAGAATCATTGGTCGTGGAAAGGTAGAGTTGAAGTTGCAGGGTGGAAGGGTTAGAACACTTTCGGTTGTTCTGCATATTCCTGCATTAGCCAGAAATTTGATTTCTTTACGAAAGCTAGATGATGCAGGTGTAAAAACAGTGTTCGAGAAGGATACCTGTAATATGGTTCGGGGAGCACTAGTATTGATGCGGGGAGTTTAGATTGGAACTTTGTACAAGCTGCAAGGTAGCATTGTTGTTGATGGGTGCAACAATTCTGTGGTTCTTGAAAGTGGAGCAGAAAATATAGTGGTCTCTGGAGAGAAGACCATGCTGTGGCATCAAAGGCTTGGACATATTGGAGAGAAGGGCCTTTAGATACTTCATGATAAAATTATGGTAGAAGGTATGAGTAATAGCTCTCTGGATTTTGATTTCTGTGAAAATTATGTATATGGGAAGCAAAATAGGTGAGTTTCCCCTCTGGTGGTAAGAGGGCGAAACATATATTAGAGCTTGTTCACAATGATATGTTTGGACCTGTGAAGGTTCCATCATTGGGTAAGTCTGTGTACTATGTATCATTTATAAATGACTTCTCAAGGAATACATGGATATATTTCCTTAAGAAGAAATCTGAAGTCTTTGACAGGTTTAAAGAATTTAAGGCTCTGGTGGAAAACCAAACAGAGAAGAAGATAAAGGTGTTGAGGACAGATAATGGTGGAGAGTTTTGCAACAAGGAATTTGAAGAATTCTATAAGAAGTGTGGTATAGCACGGTAGAAGACTACTCCATACACACCTAGACAAAATGGAGTTGCAGAAAGAATGAACAAGACGTTGATGGAAAGGGCAAGAAGCATGCTCAATGGTGCTGGGGTAGGACAAGAATTATGGGTAGGGGCAGTGGAGATAGCATGTTACCTGGTCAACAGATCACCCTCATCAGCGTTGGAGGAAAAGACTCCACAAGAGGTATCGACTGGTAAGAAGCCCTCTCTTTCACATCTGAGGGTATTTGGATGTGATGCATATGTACATGTTCCAAAGGAGAAAAGAACCAAGTTGGATAGTAAATCTGAAAAGTGCATCTTATTGGGTATAAGGATGGTTTAAAGGGTTATAAGCTTTGTAACCCAGTAACAAGGAAGGTTGTGTATAGCCGAGATATAGTGTTCAGAGAGGTGAAAGGTGTTATTAAACATGAAGTACAACCAAAGGAACGTGAGAAGATAGAGTTTGAGCTTAAGGAGGAAGAATCAGACTATACAGCAGAAGTGGAATCAGAAGATGAAGAGCCACAAACTTCGGGTGTGAGAAGATTAGTTTGAGAAAGAAGGCAGCCAGAAAGGTATAGTCCATCTGCTTTCTATTCAGATTTTTCTTTATCAATTACTGATGATGATCCCAAAACTATGAAGGAAGCAGTAGATTCAGAGGATGGAAAACTCTGGAAAGAGGCCATGGTTGATGAAATGACATCTTTGCACAAAAATGAGGCTTGGGATATAGTGGAATTATCAGCTAGAAGGAAACCCATTGGTAGCAAATGGGTGCTCAAGAAGAAGACAAATGCGGATGGAAAGGTGGAGAAATACAAAGCTTGATTGGTAAAAAAAGGTTATTCCGAAGTGCCGGGAATTGATTTTGGTGATATTTTTTCTCCTGTTGCCAAGGTAGCTTCTATTAGATTACTTTTATTCATTGCTGCTGATTTTTATTTTGAGGTAGAATAGATGGATGTGAAGACAACATTTCTTCACGGGGATCTGGAAGAAGAGATCTACATGAAACAACATGAAGGATTTGTGGTGAAGGGTAAGAAAGAACTGGTATGCAAGTTAAAAAAGTCTCTGTATGGGTTAAAACAGTCACCAAGGATTTGGTATCAGAAATTTGATACATTTATAAGGGGACTTGGATTCACCAGAAGCAAAGCAGATCACTGTGTGTATTTTAAATTAATTGATGACCGTTTCATTTATCTGGTCTTGTATGTGGATGATATGTTGCTGGTTGGAAACGACAAAGAAATTATCCAGGATTTGAAGACCCAATTTTCCTCCAAATTCGACATGAAAGATCTTGGTGCTGCAAACTATATTTTGGGCATGGAAATTAAAAGAGATTGGGCAAAGAGGAAGCTCTGGTTAAACTAGAGGAGGTATGTTGAGACAATATTGCAGAGGTTTAATATTGCAGAATAGTAAACCGGTGAAGGTTCCTATTCCTGTAGGTGTGAGGTTATTTGCTAAACAATGTCCCAAAATGCAAGTGCAGTCGGTAGCCTGATGTATGTAATGGTCTGTACTAGACTAGACATTGCACATGCAGTGGGAGTATTGAGCAGGTTTATGTCAAAACTAGGGAAGGAGCACTGGACAATAGTGAAGTGGGTTTTCAGGTATTTGCGTGGCACTAGTGATTATGGTTTGTGCTACCAAGGAAGGCCGGGATTGGACAAAGTGTTGGATATTTGTGGCTTTGTTGACGCAAAATGGGCTGGAGATCTGAATCAGAGACGATATACAAGTGGGTATGTGTTTAACCTATTTGGAGGTGCAGTTAGTTGGATGAGTAAGAAACAATCTGTAGTGGCATTATCAACTACAGAGGCAGAATACATGGCAGCCACTCATGCAAGCAAGGAAGCAGTTTGGTTACAGAGATTGTGTTCAAGTATGGGGTGAGTACAGGGAGCTATAAGGATAGACTGTGACAGCCAAAGTGCAATTTTCTTGGCAAAGAACCCTGCATATCATTCAAAGACAAAGCACATTGATGTTCAGTATCACTTTGTGAGGGATATGATAGAAGACAAAAAGGTGTTGCTGGTAAAGGTGGACACTTTAAAGAATACTGTAGATGCATTGACAAATCTGTGAGCTCTGAGAAGTTCTCTTGGTGTAGAGAAACAATGGGCATTGTAGGGCTGGATAAATGACTAAGCTCTCTTGTGGCCCCCTGTGGAAAGAAAACAACAAGTGGGAGAATGTTGGGTTACGTTATATTCTTTCCATGACTAGCCCGCATAGTTAACGGGGGGGTTAGAGGGGGGCGGAGCCCCCCCTTCATTGTGTCAATTGCATAGCAGGGGGGTCACAGGGGATTTGAGGGGTGCAGGTAACCCCCCTCTATGCAGTCTAGGGCAACGCCCCTGAAAATTTTGTTTTTGGACCCTATATTATGTTGGACGGACCTACCTATGGTTTTGTGCATGATTTTCGCACATGGTTTTGGACGTGATGGTTTTCGGTCCATGGTTTTGGGCACGATGGTTTTTGGTCCATGGTATTAGATACTTCAACATGTATAAATATGTATTGTAACATTGAAATGAATATAATGAAAAATCAAGCTGGTAGTCCCGGTTTTGGAATCCATGGGAAAATCTTTGTGTATATGTGTTTTATGTGTTATGCTCTCGCATTGTTTATTTTCTGTGTTTTAGAATTCGTATTCAGGTAATTTCTGTACGGGGTTAAAACCTACACTTACATTATCACAATAAATCATTGTAGGCTGAATTTGTTTTTCTCCAATTTCTTCCAAAATTTTTCTGAGCCAAAGAGCTTGTGTACCTGCTGAGGTAACTGCAACATACTCCGCTTCTGTGGATGAGAGGGCAAAAATGCTTTGTTTTTTTGAGCTCCATGTAATCAAACTAGAACCAAAAGAGAAATAATTTCCAGATGTGGACTTACGATCATCAATACTACCTCCCCAATCTAAATCACTAAATCCAACAAGATTGAACTTTTCAGAAGAGTAGTAATGAATACCAAAATTTAGAGTGCCTTTCACATACCTTAAAATCCTCTTAGCTACCTTCATATGTATTTAAGATGGATTTGTCATATACCTTGAAACAAGTGAAAATAAATATGTAATATCAGGCCTTGTGTGGGTTAGAAATATCAAGCTCCCCACAATACTTCTATAAGTTTTCTCATCAACTAAATCAACACCATCATCTTTACATAACACCTCTCCATGAGCACTTGGAGTAGGGGATGGATTAAAATCAAGAATATCAAATTTATTTAGCATATCCTGTAGAAATTCTCACTGTAGATCAACTTGATAATGAAATAGACTAAAGCAAAATACTTGATCTACTTCTACAATCAAACTTTGCGGAAGCTTAATCAATTTGAGCAAAATCACACATAACACATATAACAGAGAAGAAGAATCAATACACATGAAACACAGAAGAATACTCTGGGGAAAGCCTCAGCTAAAAACCCCGCTATCTGTATTATCATACAAGGTGGAAATATCTCAGGATTACACACAACTTTAGCTCTCATAGCTAGCCAGCTCTCATTACAATCCTCTTGGATGCTCACAAGCTAACAAGGCTTCTAACAAACCTTCTCCTCAGCCCTCCAAGCCTCCTATTTCCTTGCGCAGTTTCTCCTGGGTGCTCCAGCTGTCACCAAGTGTGACACTGATCTCTCACACTGATCTTACACCCTGTAAAATTGCGAAATCCTCAAGGAACTTTGTTCCTTTTGCATGGATGAGTTTCCTTTATAGGAAAATTCCTCCAACTGATAGTACACTGTCCCTGTCTTTAATCTCAACTGGGTCTTTGTCTGAACTGACATGCATGAGTTATTTATGAGAGAATCTTCAATTATCTGGAGTACACTAGTTTCATGCATGCATGCATTAACTGGCTGAACTCACAATTAGTTCCTCAAACTGTTTGGAACTAATTTAACTGGACTTAACTCAGTTCACTGACTAACTAATTACAACTCAAATACAACTCATCATTAGATCCTTAATTAAGGGATAATCTCCTCAATCAAAGGGACAACTGTTGCATGACTTCACAAAGACTTCTAGCTTGAATTTCTCCAACTAATTAACTCAAGATGAATTAATTAATTTATTTTTCAAGCAGCCGGTGAGACTAAATTCGAATTTTAATTCACAATTCTAATTCAAGGACAAATGAAAAATTGAATATACTGAATGCTATTTTTAGAATTTCTTGTTGCTTTTTTAACATATCCTGTGATTACTTTGTCTGACAAATGAAAATCTCATCCTTACTTTGATAAACCTCCATTCTTAGAAAATATTTCATGATGCTTATATCTTTCATCTCAAATTCATTCATCATAGCAACTTTGAATTTATCATTCATCTTAGAACTACTACCCATATACAATAGGTCATATACATACAAACTTATGATTAGAATATCAATACCTTCTTGTTTGTAGTAAAGGGTAGGATCACTCTTACTTCTCTGGAAGCCATTTTCCTGAAAGTATCCATCAATCATAGCATACCATGCTCTTGGTGCTTGCTTGAGACCATACAAAGACTTCTTCAACTTGTAGACATTATTCTCCTTTCCTTCCGCTTCAAAACCTTATGGCTGCTCCACATATACTTCCTGTTCTAAGTACCCATTCAAGAAGGCACTTTTCACGTCCATATGATGTATGCTCCACTTTTTCTGAGCTGCTAATAAAATCAACATTCTAATGGTCTCCTATTTTGCTACTGGTACAAATGTCTCTTCATAATCAATTCCATACTTCTGTGTGAATCCTTTAGCAACTAATCTTGCTTTGTGTCTTTCAACACTCTCATCACTGATAAATTTAGTCTTATAGACCCATTTGGTGCCAATCTTTTTCTTGTCATGTGGAAGCTCTGTCAACTTCCAAGTGTCATTCCTTTGAATGGAATCCATCTCTTCTTGCATGGATTGCATCCAAACCTCATTAGTACATGCATCTTCAAAACATGATGGTTCAAAATCAACCTTGGCTAATAAAGAAAAATTGACTATCTCACCTATTGGGCTTTCTTCATGTGCTTGATTTGCACTCCTATGATAAATATCACTCAATCTTCTTACCTTCCTTGTAGAACTTGTAGAAGAAGTTGGACTTGAAATTGATGTTGAAGAAATTGATGAAGGGCTGCTTGGTGGAGTTAACCCACTAGTTACAGAAACATTAGTTGGCTACTCATGATAATTATCAACAATTATATCATCATTCAAAACATATTTTGTCTTCTCAACATGGCCTTTTTTATGACCATAAACTCCCCCTTCATAAAAAATTACATCTCTTGAGACAATAAGCTTGTTAGTTAGAGGATTATACAATTTATAATCCTTGCTTGTCTCACTATACCCAATAAAAATACATAACTCACTCTTTGCATCTAATTTTTTTCTATTCTGATCAGATACATGCAGATAAGCCAAACAACCAAAGACTTTGAAATGATTAACATTAGGCCTTTTTCCATACCAAGCTTCATAAGGAGTCATATTTTCCAGTGCACTGTTGGGGCTATAGTTGAGGATGTACACTGATTAACATTAGGCCTTTTTCCATACCAAGCTTCAACCCCTTAGTTTGTGACATGCATCTTGCCATTTCAACCATAGTACGATTCTTTCTTTCAGCTATGCCATTCTGTTGGGGTGTGTATGACGTAGTATGCTGCCTCCTGATGCCATTCATATCACAATAACTTTGGAAATATTTTGAGCATAATTCTCCTCCACGGTCAGTCCGAAAAAATTTGATATTGCACCCTTTCTCATTTTCTACAAGGGCTTTGAACTTCTTGAATGTACCAAGGGCTTCACTTTTGGCCTTCAAAAAATATACCCAACAATTTTGTGAGTAATCATCAATAAAAGTGATGAAATATGATGACTTACCCAAACTCTTACTCTGTATAGGAACACATATGTCTGAATGAACAAGCTGAAGTGGGCAATGAGCCCTCCATGCAGTGTCCTTTGGAAACCTTTCCCTTGCATGCTTTCCTTTAGCACATCCTTCACAAAACTCCATATGCTCTTCTACCTTGGGAAAACTAGAAACTAATGCATGTGAGATTAGAAACTTCAAATTGTGAAAATTTAAATGCCCATACCTGAGATGCCATAACCAAATTGAATCGTCATAAGCCATATTTGCAAGATTTTTGTTATGTTCATCAAACCTCAAGGGAAACATCCTATTTCTTGTCATGGGCACAATAGTGATCATCCTATTTCCCTTATTCTTATCATAGATAGTACATGTCTTATTTTCAAAGACTACTTTATAATTTTTCTCACATAGTTGCCCAACGCTCAACAAACTATGCTTCAATTGTGGACTATAATAAATGTCATGAATACTTTTTATACCTTATTTTGTTTGGACCTCCATAACTCCTTTGGTAGTGTTATGAAACCAGTTCAAGGAAAAGATAGAAAAGATAGATCAACGCCTTAGAATCAACCTCTTCGAGGGGATAACCTCCTTTACATTACATAAATGAACAATTCTTGGATGATACAAATGAAAAGACCTCCTTTCTATATATAGGAGTCTAAGGGGTCATAACATAATCATAGCCGACATAACAATAATAATGTAAGGGCACAATAATAACAATAGTGGGCTTCTATGGGGCACAATAGTAACAATATGGGCACTACATGGGTACATCAATATAATAAGGGGGTTGTACTAATAACAATAAGGGGTTACACTACTAGTATAGGGGCCTAACATGCCCCTCTCCTTCAAAAAGAATTGTCCTCAATGCTTGAGTAGTTCTTGATGCTTCTGTATAAATTTCTTGTCCTCCCATGTGGAATCTTCAGCGGGTAAGTTCTTCCACTTTATGAGATACTTTGAAATTGATCGATTTCGTAGCTGTCAGGTTCTTGTTTCTGTGACTGCTCTAGGTTCTAATATGATTTTTCCTTCCTCTTCAATTTATGGCAATATTGTTTGAATTGGGATATTTTGCAACTTTTGAATAAGTGGCCATACTTCTTCGTCCTTCTTCCATTCATCCCTTGTTTCATTTGTCCACTCTGGTTGGATAATAGAAATAGCACAAAACAATGCTTCCACATCCTCATCCTTGAAGAGTCTTCCCATTCGGTAAGGTCGCCATTTTTTAAGTGCATGTAGTATTGCCAACATTTCCTTCTCATAAATAGCTTGCTTGAGATGTAGTAGTAAAAATACCCAATCGCCTACATCAAAACATTTTTCACTAGGATGTTGATCTACTTGTTTTTTCGTTTGATTTTGCACCGAAGTGGCATTATCCTTTAAAAGTTGGATAACTTGTTGTTGATGCTCGATGTGATCTTTCACTGCTTGAACATTTTTATTCTTGATATGTCCTTCTATCTCTAGAGTTTGAAGAGTGGTAATTTCTTCCAATCCTTTACAAGATATGGTCGGATTCATTTCTTGATGCTCGATGTGATCTTTCACTTCTTGAACATTTTTCTTCTTGATATGTCCTTCTATCTTGATAGTTTGAGGAGTGGTAATTTCGACTGATGAATTACAAGATATGGTTGGATTCATTTATTCTTTCTCGATGTGATCTTTCACTTCTTGCACCTTTTTCTTCTTGATATGTCCTTCTATCTTGAGAGTTTGAGGAGTGGTAATTCTTGCCAATGCTTTACAAGATATGGTCTGATTCATTTCTTCTTTCTCTGGGGTGGGGTCCTGGTGTATATCTTCTTATTTTGATGTTTCTTGATCCTTTTCTTCCTCCTCTTCATATTCTATGCAAAATAATTTCTTCTCAGCACATTTATGACCTTTAGTGCATTTGTTATCACAATTGTAACAAAGCCCTTTTTCTCTTTTTTTTTCCAATTGTTGTGGTGTAACCCTTGTAGGTTGTGGAAGGCTAGGAGAAACAACACTTCCATCTTTATAGTTGTGAGGGGTATGCTTCCTGGTTTCCATAATTTTGCTTTCCACTATGTCACAAATCCCTTTTACTCTTTCCAATTGTTGTGGTGTTGCGCTAAAGAAGGTGTTGCTCTTTGTATCCTCATAATGTGCTATCATTTCCTTCGTGAAAATTGACCACGTAACAAGTTGTTTACGAGAACAAAGCCCTTCATATCATAAAAATTGATCCCGTTCTAAATATGAAGATGCAATACATACCTTTTGTAATAGTGGTACACCATGTAGATCAAAATATTGCTCCATCTGAAGTATCCAATTTACCAGATCCTTGACATCAAACTTCCTCATCTTGCTTTTTCTTGATTTTAGGAGCTTGATCTTGAAACGACTGTAACTCTATACTTTCGGATCTTTAAGTTCATAAATTGCGACCTGTAGTAGCCCTTTGTGTCCTCTCTCCAATGGCACTAGCCTGATCCAAATTGGATTCTCCAAGAAAGAGTTATGCACAATCTCCGAAGATGACCTGATTATAGACCTTTCCAGAAGAGCGAACTTGTATGAAGTGCCACGTGTCACTGTTTCGACCTATGGCACTAAAATATATATATAAGAAACTACAATCCATCCTCTTTCTGTACCTTCTGACAAAATTTCAATCCGATGCTCATAGAGAAAGTTATGATGATTTTCCCCAGGTCACCTGTTTGGAATGTAATTCAGGAGTCTGCAAAAATACCAACTTCCTCAGATCATTTCTTTGCAAATATAGCGCTAACAGCTCTGAAATTCGGACCAGAGGTTCAACGTGATTTCTTCTCAAATGGGTTTTTTTTGCAACTTCTGAAACGTCGCAGAAAAAAAGTTATAGCGAAAATTCCACGATGACCTGTTTGGAGCAGCGAAACCCTAGAATCCAAAGCTCTGATACCAAATGTTATGAAACCAGCTCAAGAAAAAGATAAAAAGGATAGATCAATGCCTTAGAATCAGCCTCTTTGAGGGGGCAACCTCCTTTACATTACATAAATGAACAATTCTTGGATGATATAAATGAAAAGACCTCCTTTCTATATATAGGAGTCTAAGGGGTCATAACATAATCAGAGCCGACATAACAATAATAATGTAAGGGCACAATAATAACAATAGTGGGCTTCTATGGGGAACAATAGTAACAATATGGGCACTACATGGGTACATCAATATAATAAGTGGGTTGTACTAATAACAATAAGGGGGTACACTAGTAGTATAGGGGCCTAACAGGTAGCATCCTCCAATGGTTTATCATCACCAAGCTAGATCTTGGATTTGAAACTTCCATCCTTTGCTGAAAACAAATTCTCATTCCTTGTCATATGGTTAGAGCATCTAGAATCTAGGTACCAAACATCTTTACTATTATTTTCACCTTTGGCATAAGATAAAAATAAATGATATGGAGGATACTCACCACTTTCTTGAGCATAATTAACATTTTTATCTTCTTTCAATCTGCATTCTCTTTCAAAGTGGCCATACCTTTACAATAGTAACATTTAACATTTTTCTTATCAAATCTACCTCTACCTCTTCCTCTAAAACTACCTCTTCCACTTGAGCCACCTCTTGCTCTACCTCTTGAATAATTTTGGATTTGCCATTTACCTTGGCCTTGATTGCTTTTGGCACTGCTGCTGCTTGCATCTTTATTCTTTGTAATTTGTAATTTAGAGGAAAAAACTTTCTCTACACCTTCAAAAGTGTCCTTCAATCTTTCTTCATGAGACATCAAAGATCCAACCAATTGATCAAACTGTGGTTTTGTCAATTCCTTACTTTCTTCCATGATTAAGGCAACATGATTCCATCTGTGTTAAAAATTTCAATACTTTTTTAATTAAAACTTCATTACTTACAGTTTCTCCAAGTGTAGCCATTTTATTGGCCACATCTTTGACTCTTACACAATAGTCACTCACACTTTCAACTTCTTACATCTTCAAATTCTCGAACTCTCGCTTCAATGTCTGAAGCTTGACCACCTTAACTTGATCACTACCTTGGTAAGCTTCTTGTAGAGTCTTCCAAGCATCTTTGGCAGTTTTTGCTCTTGATATTCTTGGAAATAAGCTCTTATCAAGAGCTATCTGAATGTGAAACAAAGCTTGAACATTCTTCTTCCTTGCTTTTTTTCTTGCTGTTCTTTCATTGGCTATAAGGGCATTCCAATCAACTGGTCTGGTTAGAATTTGACATGATTAACTTTGGCGAAATTCCAACAATACAACTTTAACCCAAAACAATTTTATCTACTCTGATACCACTTGTAGAATATGAAATGGCTTCTTTAAGCCAACTGATAAACCAACATAACTATGAAGAAAAATACACATATAAAAAAAAATAACAAATAAAACACAACTACAGTGTGAGCTCAAAACTACTTTAAATCTCATATATTAATTAAACCATTAACTACATTTTTATATAGTAAAATTATTACTAAAATGATTACCCAGCACTGACCACCCTAACAATTTGTTGTCCTAATTTTGTAGAGAGAACACAAAATTTGTTAGCAATTTATATAACAAAATTAAGAATTATTCCCAACACCTAAGAAAATAGAGGAGTACAAATACAGAATGTGAAGCACACTGAAAAGACCCAAAGAGACAGGAGGCTTCGGATTGTCCAACTTCTACTGCGGGATGGGTTTATGTTTTTTGTTAAACAAACATCAACTGAGAAGGAAGCCCCGCTGGACACGTCAACACACCCAAAGAATGTGCAATCAAGATAAGCTATCAAGATAAGCTAGGCTGGGTTAGCTGCTAAAACACGAACGCAAAACTTCGAAAATAAATAGAAAAATGAGCACACTATTACAAGTTAGGATGAAGTTATCATTAACATGGTGAGAATCGTCCATTCGTTGAGAGCTGATAGAATGAGACGATGGGCACACATCTCTCCGCATACAAACAATGTGAGGGTTATGTGTGCCCACTCTCTTCTCTCAGCACCTAGTTTATGCAACAAGGCTTCTCTTCGCAAACTCTAACGCTAATATGCGCACGGTTGATAGAACCAAAAAAGCTTGCTTACTACAACAAGTTTGACCAAATATCACTGAACATGGCCCTAGGGTACATGATAAAACACAACACCATTAATTCATGCAAAAAGAGAGATTATATTGCAATCACTATGAGTGTTCACAGAGAAAAACAAATATCAACCATGGCATGAACGTTGGATACTCTTCCATATTGGTTGTGACATGGCAGTACGCCTTTTTGGCTCTTGAGATTCTGGGTGGCTATGGTAAACTAGTTGAATCTTAGGCATTATCTCAAAGCTCATCATTTCATGGTTAATTTTGATTTATTAAAAGTTAGCTCTCTTTAATTGGTCGCTTGTTGAAGAAAAAGCAACAAACGATGGATATTATTCCAGGGATTAAAGGCTAGTATGAACAAATCATTTTGATATTGAATTTCTTTGAGAAAAGTTCAGTGTGGGCCGCCGATGAACTTTCGTCTACCATTATCAAAGACTTTGCACATTTACTTTGATGCACATATCCAAGAACAAGACACTCACAAAACACAATCCTCCACTTCAATACTCACTCTCATGGAATTATACATGAATGTTGACTTTGTTACAGGTTTCAAATTTCAATCCACACTGAAAAGTAGTCAAAATGCTTTTCCAAAACAACAACTCAGGTGCTTAATTATCAATGTATGTATCCGAGGGGTGGAGATTGCGTGACTGGTGTTCGTGAGTGCTTCGACATGTCAAATGTTGTAAATTCTATCGACCATAACGTTTAGACCATGGATTACCACAGCCCAAGATCGATTCCCTTTGTCCTGCACGTAACGCCATAATTGCAGTAGTTGCTTTTGGTGTTTTCATTTATTTTGTTGAAAGTGAACCATGTTTTCATTTTATTTTGTGAAATCCAAAAGTGGCAGATTTCCCATTTGAATGTTTCTATGAAATGTCCTCATTTCCTTATAAAATCTGAGATTCCAAATATTATTTTTTAAAGAGAAATGATCTTTCCATAGTTTTGTTGTTTTATGAGAATTTAATTTAAAGTGAATTATGTTTCCATTTGCACATGGTGCGGGGCCAGACCCAATTCACTAAGAAAAGGCGAGTCACTAGTGTTGTTGTTGTTGTTTTTTTTTCCCTTGGCTAACCTATCCGAAAAATATTCATATGCTACCTAATTTTTTAAAATATTCATATGCTATCTAATTTTTTATTTTTTCGTTCGCCAACCTATCGGAAAAATATTCATATGCTATCGAAATTATTTTAAGAGTTCATAGATATATTTTAAGAGTTCATAAAACTATCTATGCTTGATGTTGTTGTTAGAATTGCATAATTTAAGGCAAAAATTGAAGTTTATACATGCAAAAATGGCATATCATTGAAGTTAAAATAATTTGTGGTTGAATCTATCGTTAGAAGCCTGTGCACAAAGTTTTTATTGAGTGAAGAGATTTGTGTGGAGAGATTTTTGCTTATATTTTGTAGGATTTTCTTTGCACTTGGCACAATTTTTAATAAAATAATTAATGAGAGTGGTAGAGAGAGAGAGACTATGCTACATTACAACTATTGTTACTAAAATTATATGTAACTTTATCCACCACATAAATTCTTATTTTTTAAAGGAAATAAAATCATATGATAGAAAATGAAATGTAAGATCTCACAAATTAATCCCCATAAGGCAATAAGCCCCTTTCTCTCATTCCTCATCAAACTCAATTAGTACTTCTTCATCCTTCCATTTAAATTCTCCTCCTCATATTTACATTTAGGATAATAATTTCCCAAGCTAATTTGCGTGCAAGTCAAGATATTCAAAATTTTATAATTTTTCAATTAGTCTATATAGTAAAATATAACGAAGATGAAGTATCTAGACTATTCTATTATGTAAAATATGGGCATTTGGCCTCTTTAGTTGAACTTAGTTTCGGAAATTTTGATGTAATTTTGGTTTTTAGCTACACTTCAAACATAGATTTATGCTAATATAATCTTCACTATTATGCTTAAAAAAACATGATATGCACTTCACACATTTTTTTATTATCAATTTCTAACATAGTTAAAATTTAATATTACATTTAAAATGTAATCTAGATTTTCTTGATACATACAGATTGACTTATTTTTGGGTTAGGAATGTTTTTAATACATATTAGAACCATGAAGTCTCCATTAACTCTTTAAAATACATCTAAATAATGTTGATCAAACTGTTGTCATTAATGTCAAAGGAATATTCATTGATGTCAAGAAGTGTTAAGTTTAGGGGAGCTTGTTGGAGATTGTTGAACGAGATGACTGTTGGTTGAAAATTGATGTCAAGTAATCATTGTTGATATGTTTTTAGTGTTTGTATATTCTTGTAGTGATTGCAGATCGCTGGATGTATGATCTAATAGCCTATCTTTGAAGGCATTTTGTCTACAATGAATAATCTCAAACACTCTTGCAAAGTGTATAGTTGGATAGTCCTCCAAGATATCTTTTCAATGATGTATGACACTTAGAAAATCTCCCAAGGATCAAGGAGAAAAGGATTTTGAATTTAAGGCATGTTTGAGGAGTTTTATGGTTTAAACTCATCCAGACTTACAAGAAATTCAGGCATCTGAAGTATGTGCACAAGGGAAAACTAGGAAAAGTACCGGATCTAGATTGACCTGAGGAAAAATTCTAATTGGTGCAAGGTTCCATGTAGCGGAAGTGACATCTAGACATCTGTCCCTTAGAAATTTTATGAATAAAAACGCGGAAAATTTCTCATACCCCATATTTAGTTCCATACTAGTACAAGTGACAAAGTTGAGAGATGGCAGAATTCTATTGGATTACAAGGATGAGTTGGTAGATGAATTGACATATAGGTGTCAGTGACATTAGTGATGACATGGCAAGTATTTTTTGAGTTTGCAGGTGGCCAAGTGGGCCAAATCTAAGTAACACGTGGCACCACTCAAATGATGCCATGTGGCATGATGATGTCATCGTGACATCAACTAATGATGTGGCGAAGAGTTATAATTCACGCCTAGGAGTTGGTTTGTTCTATGTGTTAACGAGCGTTTTGAAAAAGTGTGGTGACGGGGTAGTGGGCCCAAAATATCTTTTAGATCTAGAAGGTCTGGGAGAAATGCTGTATTTGATCCATATACAAAGCGGTGCAGAGATTGGGCACTATGAAAGGTTTAAAACACCTAGATACTATATGAGGTGATAGGGTTCCACAAAGTGCCAAAATGTAGACTCCCCCTCCATTAATCATCATAAATAAGGCCGGGGGGGGGGGGGGGGGGGGGGGGGCTGCGATTTATAATGGATGTTTATCTACAACTCGATGAATAACTACTCATGACACATAGGGAAGCTACAAAGAGTTAATGATAAAGCCAACAAATTGCGGATCCCCCCTCTCCATTATCTGTTGAGTATACATGGGAGCTCTGTAGTAAAGATCAATAATTGATTAAACTAGGGCTTAAAGATCAAAGAGTATGAGTCGTCGATTAGCATAGGCATTTAGAAATTTTGCATTCTTCTTATAGATTGTACATGTGTTTTTATATCAAAGGAAATTTGGCGTTCTAGGCACCAAATTCAATTAAGTTCATTTAAAGGTTTATCATGGCTATGTGAAATTGGTCTAGCTGATACAATCAATGAGAATTAATGAATTTTCTCCTAGAGTTGTGAGATAATTAATGAAGTTCCTCCTTGAGTTGTGAAAGAATTAATGAAGTTCCTCCTCGAGCTGTGTGAGAATTATTGAAGTCCCTCTTCAAGTTGTCCTATTAAAAATTAGAGGCCAAGAGAGCGCAAACATAAAATAATAAGTGTTGTTTCCATTGAAGAGAAGAGGAAAGTTGAGACTGTAAGAGGCCGTGAGTGTAATTGTAGAATGTATTAAGAAGGACTAGAGCTGAGAAGGACGAATGGTGAAAGTGTTGAGACTATGAAAGGATGAGCATATAAGAATTAGAGGTATAGTATGTGTTGCAAAACCAAAGTTGTTGTAAGAAGTTAATGAAGGTTGAGAGCATGGAAGGCTGAGTTTGTGGAATGATTGATTGTTGTAGTAGAGAGAGATAGTTTGTTGAGTGATATTGACGGTTGAGTTAAATAGAAGAATGTAGAGCACATCTATAGATCTAAGATTTGAGATATTGATGATTGGTAAAAGGATAATATTTGATTTCTAAGTTCAGATATGGAATTGATGAGAAGGGTTGATGGAGAAAACATGAAAATATGCGATCAGATTTGAGTGTGAGGAGAGTTGCAGAGTAGAGACAAAGTCTGAGTATGTTGGTTGCATTGTGATATATCTGGCTAGGTAAGAGTTGTAGCACCCAGAGAGAGAATAAAATATGAACATGAAGCTTAATATGGCTGAGTACCTGTGGATCTAAGTCTAAAAATGTATGTAAAAGGGATTTGCAAGGTTTTGCAGGTTAGTTCCTGTACTTCATGGAGTTGGTGCTTCCTTTAGGTCGGTGCCTAAAAACCAATGGGGGGTTGGCACCTCCTGCAAGTGGGTGCTTGAAAATTAGAGAGTAGGAGCTTCCTTATGGTTGGCACTAGTAAACATAGTGTAATAGTAGGTTGGAGCTTTCATTTGCATAAAGAATTGAAAAGAAGATTGGTGGTTTTTTCCCTTTATGGATTTCCACATACATCCGATGTCTCTATGTGTTGCATATGTGTATGTTGATTATGGTGTTTTTGTGTGATTCATGTGTTGTTTAATGATGCTACTTACATGAATGATTGCTAAGTAAATTGAAATTATAATTTGGAAATAATTATTAAAATTGGCCATAACACTGATTCACCCCCCCTCTTAGTATTATACTGGATTCCAACAACTAGTATTAGAGTAGGTTCCTTCATGAATAGTTTAACCACTGGAAGGTAGATCTAAAGTGATGATGGCTAACCAAGATTAACTTACACCAAATGGGGTACCATTTTTGAGTGGATCTGATTTTTTATTCTCTAAGGTGAGAATGAAAGCCTATTTAATGTCTCTTGACTTAGATGTATGATTATTTGTAGAGTATGGAAAGAAGAATGAATATAATCTAGAAGCAAATAAAGTTATCTTGAAAGAACTATCAAATCTAGATTATGTTAAAGTGAGACAACAAAAGAAACACTAGATGAGCTAAAATGTATATATGAAGAAGGAAATAAAAATGCACCAGTAAATATTGAAAACCATTGCTACTCAAGTAACGAATTAGATCTTAAAGAAAACCCCCTTGTCATAATTTCTCACGCTGCTGATCATCATTAAGAAAAAGAAGTTGGAGATAAAAGGAGGAAAAGGATGAAAGAACAATAAGGAATCCTAGAAGAAAGATACTCAAAAGTTCGAGGATCATCCCTCGGAGGTGCAAGAATATGATCATAAAAAAGACAAATCATGTTAATATAATGAATATGAAGGTACACAAGACCCAAATGGGATGTAATGTGGTCCAAAAGGTAAGCTACTACTCTGCTATATTTGTAGAAGAACATGTCATCTATCTTCTAAATGCTCATATGCATTTTCTGAAGAAAGAGATAGATCTAATAGTAATAAAGAAGGATATACACTTATGGCAACAATAGATCAAAATATTGTTTAACAAGTTGAGAGAAAACCCCACGAAGGAAACATGAAAGTATGTAAAAAGGATTTGCAAGGTTCTGTAGGTTAGTTCCTGCACTTCATGGAGTTGGTGCTTCCTTTAGGTCGGTGCCTAAAAATCAATGGGGGGTTGGCGTCTCCTGCAAGTGGGTGCTTGCAAATTAGAGAGTAGGAGCTTCCTTATGGTTGGCACTAGTAAACATAGTGTAATAGTAGGTTGGAGCTTTCATTTGCATAAAGAACTGAAAAGAAGATTGGTGGTTTTTTCCCTTTATGGATTTCCACATACATCCGATGTCTCTATGTGTTGGATATATGTATGTTGATTATGGTGTTTTTGTGTGATTCATGTGTTGTTTAATGATGCTACTTACATGAATGATTGCTAAGTAAATTGAAATTATAATTTGGAAATAATTATTAAAATTGGCCATAATACTGATTCACCCCCCCTCTTAGTATTATACTGGATTCCAACAACTAGTATTAGAGTAGGTTCCTTCATGAATAGTTTAACCACTGGAAGGTAGATATAAAGTGATGATGGCTAACTAAGATTAACTTACACCAAATGGGGTACCATTTTTACGTGGATCTGATATTTTACTCTATAAGGTGAGAATGAAAGCCTATTTAATGTCTCTTGACTTAGATGTATGATTATTTGTAGAGTATGGAAAGAAGAATGAATATAATCTAGAAGAAAATAAAGTTATCTTGAAAGAACTATCAAATCTAGATTATGTTAAAGTGAGACAACAAAAGAAACACTAGATGAGCTAAAATGTATATATGAAGAAGGAAATAAAAATGCACCAGTAAATATTGAAGACCATTGCTACTCAAGTAACGAATTAGATCTTAAAGAAAACCCCCTTGTCATAATTTCTCACACTACTGATCATCATTAAGAAAAATAAGTTGGAGATAAAAGGAGGAAAAGGATGAAAGAACAAGAAGGAATCCTAGAAGAAAGATACTCAAAAGTTCGAGGATCATCCCTCGGAGGTGCAAGAATATGATCATAAAAAAGACAAATCATGTTAATATAATGAATATGAAGGTACACAAGACCCAAATGGGATGTAATGTGGTCCAAAAGGTAAGCTACTACTCTACTATATTTGTAGAAGAACATGTCATCTATCTTCTAAATTCTCATATGCATTTTCTGAAGAAAGAGATATATATAATAGTAATAAAGAAGGATATACACTTATGGCAACAATAGATCAAAATATTGTTTAACAAGTTGAGAGAAAACCCCATGAAGGAAACATGAAAGTATCCTATGACAATTCATTTGAAGAAGAAAATGGCTGCATCCCTAGTAGTGGAGAAGAAGGAATACTTCTCATATCCATGGAAGAACCTTTAGATTAAAAAATTGTAAGAAAATCTTGATGAAAAAATATCTCTTAGAAGAGAACTAATCCCTGCTTTATAGAGATTGAGAAGCTTACAACAATTAATCAGAGTTAGAAAGAATTTCTGCAAGTTTATGAGAAGAAGGATCAAGATCTTAAAGATTTAAATATAACAATGGTTAATCTAAAGATTGAGTTAGAATAAGTCAAAATAATGAATGACATAATGACAAATTAGTTGAATGAATGGGAATATCATTGTGAGAGTCTAGAAGATGAGATAGTTTCAATGAGACATGATTTAGAAAATGCCAATGACTAGCTGAATCAACACCACAATAGTACTAATATCTTGGATGATATTCTCAACAGTCAAAGATATTCTCTCATTAACTCTGGACTTGGATATAAAGAAGAATCAAAATCCAAGAAAGTAGAATTCGAATAATTAATTAGCCATGTTGAAATAATCAAAGGATCTATCAGAAAGAAGGCTAAAGGAAGTGTTGGACAAAAACAACAAGAAGGAAATCAACAACAACAAATGAAAATGGATAACAACCACAAGGAGAAACTTGAACAACAAAGAAAGATAAATATCATAAATATATATCAACAACAACATAGGAAATTTAATGGAAGCAATTCAAACAACAATAGAGAACGAATGAAGAACCAACAAAGATCTTATCCTCCTCAAGGAGAAAGACATCAAAGATTCAGAAGTTTTCCTTTTTAAGGGAAAAGTAATCCCAAGTATCAAAGTAGGTTTAATGGCTACTATTTTTTTGGCAATAATTTTGGACATAAAGCAATAGAGTGTAGATATTCTGCAAGAAATCAATGTATGTTGAGTAGTAGTAAAACAAGAGCATGTAAAATCCTAAGGAATGGATATGTGGGTTGAAATATAGGATATGGTGAGAATACTGTTAGTAATTAAAATTCATTTTCTCCTCTCTTAAATCCTGTTGAATGCTACAGGTGTGGAAATTATAGACACAAAACAATAGAATGTAGATATGGCAAAGTAAGATCTCCCTCTCTGAATGAGAAAACAAAAGAAGTAACTCAACCATTGAAGGAAAATAAGCATAAAAACATAGAAGAGGATGAATTTGCACTCTATGCTAGAAGTTGTTTAATGGATTAGTCGATATTTGATAAGAGTAATGCTAGACAAATGAATCTCCCTGAAGGTATCAAATATGAAAATCATAAACTTCAAGCAAGTAAAAGTATAAGCAACCAAATAATTCCTCCTATGCAGATCAAGTAGAATGAAAGAAATATATGAAAAAGAAAAGAAGGTAAATGCAGTATAGCCCTATGTGCTCAAGAAATAGAGGATTGATGGTATATAAACATTAGAATCTCTCATCACATGACCAAATATAAGAACAAATTCCTTCATCTAAATGAATTTAAGCATGGTAGAGGTACTCTTGAAAATGGTGCATTAGTCAAAGTATTAGGAAAAGGTCTAGTTACTCTTGAAAATAAAAAGGCTAAGGTTAAATGTCCTACCAGTTGAAGGCTTAAAGAAAAATCCTTTAAGTATAAGTCAAATGGTTGATAATGGGCATGAAGTCATATGTTCTTCTAAAGGATACAAAATAAGGAAGGAATAAACTAGAAGGATAGTAGCAACAACAACAATGACCCCAAGTAATGCATATGTCCTTGATAAGTACAAGTCCAAAGAATGCAGTAAGAGAATATTACCTATCTTAGCCTATTAGTAAAATAAAAGTGAGGAACAAAATCACCTCAAAATAGAAAAAGGAATAAATATTTGAGGGTGAGCTACAAGAGAAGAACCATGAAAGAGAGAATGAAGGCAACATAGTCTTAGGGGGAGCACTCAAAAAGCATCTCAATTTACATAAAGAAGATAATAATCATAGATAAATGCCTTTCAGATTAATCACATCATTAGGATTTTGTCGACGTTTCGAACCAACTAATTTGGTTCATCCTCAAGACAAGGTGGGAAAAAAATCGTACAATCTTCATGAATAAATAGCAGGGATGCATCTTGCTCAATGTTAGCTGTTGAAAAACATTGAGCAATGATGCATCCTTGCTATTTATTCATGAAGATTGTATGATTTTTTCCCACCCTGTCCTGAGGGTGAACCACATTATTTGGTTCGAAATGTTGACCAAATACTAATGATGTGATTAATACGAAAGGAATTTATCTACAATATGGATCACAAAAGTCTCAAATCTAATAAGATAATAATCATTGAAGATGACTTACAACAGAAGAGTGGTGTGTTGAAAGGCATAAAAGTAAAGATAGGTCCACATGAATTTCTCTTAAGAAAGAGGAAAGATGACATATGTCTAATAATTCCAAAATAAGCTATATGTCAAGGAACCATAAAGAAGGATAATGTATAAGCTCAGGGGGAGCTATGCGAGAGTTGATTTCTTAAGCAGAGAAAAAAATGAAAGGTCTGCACATATTATATGATTTACCATCATTTCCTTTAAGTAACATATATGATTGATCTCAACATTCATAAGTATTAGTAAACATATGGTAAATGTTTGTTTCAGTAGTGTAAAGTGTTTAGGGGAGAAAATGTATTACTTTGCATGTTCCTTGGTTATCAATTAGTAACTTGGTGTCAATTGGTATTCTTTGGTTCATTAGTAGTAACCTCTTCTATGTTGGAAAAATATTTTAAAGGTAGCATGACCAAAGGAGAAGATTATTCAGTCATTAACTTCCAAATCCATGTAACAAAGATGCATCCATGGAGAGTGAAACTTCCAAGGGAAGAAGAGCCCAAACATTAGTGACAGTGGAGATACTACCTTTGAAGAGATGGACATGATGGTTATTATGCTCAGGGGGAGTGTGAACAATCACATGAGAAACAATAGCAACAATAGAGGGATTTTTAGTTTGGTTATTGGTACAAATATGAAGTGGAAAATTAAAACTGATTAGGCATTGGCTTCTTGCAAGCACAGGGGGAAATGAGTGTACAACAACAATGGAGAAGTGAGAAAATATTGAAGATGGCATTTTTTTTTCAGCCCAAGGTGTTGAAAAATGTAACTAGTGTTGGTCTTCATTATTATATTTGAGTCACAATGGAATATATTTGTGAAAAGAAAGAAAATTTTTACTATAAATTGAATTATTAAAGCATGGGTTTCATGCTTGGGTCAATGGTTCTTAGGTCAAATCCTCCATTGTAGGATTTTAGGGTTTATGTCAAGTGTCCTTATCCATTTCATATTGTAAAATACCATTCTTGGGCTTAATCTATCGAAGAAGAAATTCATTTTTATGTAAAATAGGCATGTAGGCCTCCTCCACCAATTCAACCTCAACCTGGACAAGTCGACCTAATTGAGAGGCATAATATACTATATAAAGGAAACAACTCACCTCGTTTGGAGCTTAGACACAACAAGTTTGATCTGCAATTGCCGGAGGTAGAAAATAATGAAAAATTCAAGGAAGAGGAAGGAAACCCTAGCGAAGGAAAAGGAAGTATTTGTCAAGCATAAGAAGTCAAATTTTATATCTACTTGTCTCACACGTGCAAAGTTTCTGGGTTGCTGGAAGGGACAAAATTGCAGTATTGTAGCTAGGCTAAGATTTTGAAGTAGCTGGGGGTCAAAATTCTAGATTATTGCTGGGCTGAAGTTGCTGGACAAGAAGAGACTACTAGAGTTTATTGAATCATCTTGGAAGGCTGACTTGGTGGAGGAGGAAGGTCTTTTGGGTCTAAGGTCTTAGTCTATCTCAATTGATTTACTAGGTGAGGAGTTTGATTGGGTTTTCCCCTATAGCGGGGTTTTAGCCCTGGTTGAGTTATAGATTGTAAAGATAATGGAGATTTATGACTCAATTTTTAATGGTTTTAATGGCTTATATATTACAGGTTCTCAACTTACTATGTATGTCAACTTTTTAAACAATATAATATGAATACAAGTTTTTCTTCAGAAAATGTTTGTTTGTTAAATAATGGGGCATTTAAATGGTTTCTTGTTGAAAAATAGAGTCTTATCAGATTGGAGAAAATAAATCCTTTCTTATTTTAATTCATAACTCAAAAATGATATTTCATATTTTCCACTGGTTATTTCAGTTATGTTTCTTCTTTATATATGATGCGTTAAGATAACAACTTTATGACTTGTTCATCATGTAATAGTTCATAAGGAAACTTCGTATGGATTTATCGACCTGATTAAGACTTAGTAAAATTAATAATGAAGGCGAAATTAGCATCGAATAGAGACTTAACATATGTTTAAGTGTTTGAGATACTTGTGGGATGACTAATATGTTGCAATAAACAATTCATTGGGTGAAAACACATAAATAATGAACTTTTGAATGCCCCTCCATGAAAGTTGTTACTGAACGTCGCTCGCTACCATCTAGTGTCCATAGCCCGGACGAAGTCATTTGCTGCTTCACAAATAGGATTTACATTCCTTGACTTATTTATCCTTGTAGTTGGACTTTCTTGTGAGCTTCAAATTTTCTTTTTATTTAAATTTTCACTTTTCTGCAACATGGTGGGAAGAAATCATATTGGGCAATCCCACGGTAATCCCAATGCCACTAGTGTCTCTTTGCTGCCAATGAGTGTTCATAGCCCCGACAGAGTCACTAGCATACCCCGCAAAAGCCAAAACACAAGGAAATGGGTAGATTGTGCATTGAAAAAAATCAGTACCAATGACCTTGCTCTGCTGCCAGGGAGTGTTCATAGCCTCGATGAAGGTTTTCAAAATATCCCATCCTAAGAGGGAAAGGTTATAGATTGTGAACGATAGACTGGTGGTGGAACTATTTGTGAAGGAGGAAGACAACTCATCTTGGAGCTCCATGGTTAGACATATTTGTAACAACACAAGAGATCTCGTAAGAATTTTTTAAGGATATGTAATTGTGTAGATAATCTCCAGGGATTGATAATGTTCATATGAATTGAGATTCAGTCTTGATTGTTAAGTCACATGACCAAAAGTAATAACACTTCATACATGATTTAAATCATGCAAAGTTATTGTAGAGATATCACTTATTTTAGATTCTCATTACATGAATGCAATGATTATTATTTATTTATCACTTTTGTTTTTTTTTTGTTTTTATTATATATGTATAAACATATAGATAAGTAAAAAAATTTCAAAAGCTTTTTATTTTTTATTTTATTATTTTTTTAACAAAAGAACACTCAGTAAGTAAGATCATGTTTGAGAAATTGGCCATTTATGGCATGACCAACTTCTTCTCGCTCGAAATTTCTAAGGGAAAATGAATTTTCCCCTTCAACCTTATCGATTATGAATGGGCCTAACCATCAATTATCAATTTTTTCATGCTTGCCAGGATCCTCATTCCTTTTGTCCCACTTGAGGACCAATCACCAAGAAGAAAAACCATGTCTTTGGCACATTTGTCAAATACTTGCTTAATTGTTGCTTGATGTTGGTCAATTCTTTCATATACCATCTCTCTTTCCTGTTTTATTTGAATCATTTAGCTAATTCATCTTTGAAGGTCATTAGGCTCTTCATTGGCTTCTCGCAAATTCTTCATAACCTTCATGCCCAAATAGAGTGGGAAGACAACATATAATCCATAGAATAATTGAAAGGGTGAAGTGCCGATAGTTTTTTAGTGTTGATTCTACCTGCCCATACGATATATTTCAATGCTACGTGCCAATTATTCTTTTTAGAGTGTAATGATTTCTTCAAAATTGTAATAAGATTTTTATTAGTAGACTCGGCAAGGCCATTTCCTTGAGGGTAATAGGATATCGAATGATCTAATTTCACTTCGTAATTATCACAAAAATTCTGAAAGTCTGTTGAACATAAGGGTTTAACATTTTCAGCTATGATCTTTTTGGGACACCCAAAACACGAAAATATGTTTTCTATTAGGAAATCCATCATTGTTTTATCATTAATATTTCTTAATGGGATGACTTCAACCCATTTAGTGAAATAATTGGTGGCAATGATTATTTGACGCTGTTTACCACTGGAAGGAGGGTGGATTTATCCAATGAAATCTAAACCCCATTGTTGAAAAGGAGCTTTGGTTATGATGGGATTCAAAGGTAACGCCGCAAGATTCTACTTTCCCACAAAAACTTGACATTGGTGATAGACTCTCACCTTCTTATTTACATCACGAAAGAGAGTGGGACAATAGAGACCACTTCTACGAATCTTATGGGGGGTAGCTCGCCATGAGAAATGGCTACTACAGACTCCACTATGATTCTATGTGATCAAATAATCCACTTGGGAGGGTAATATACAGTTTAAGAGTATACCTACTAGGTATTTCCATTACAACTTACCGTTTATAATACAATAATTTACAACTTTCAATTTTAGAGAACGTCGTGCAGATTTACTCAAGGAACTCGACAATTGCATGGTTTGAAGATAGATTATAATGTCTCTATACCATTTAGATGGAGAAAAATATGGATAAATGGTGGTAGAGGCTGAAATAGGTAGCAATAACCGTGACTTCTTATTCTACTATTCTTCATTTTCTTCTGCCATAATTTCGAGAGCGTATTGATTGATGCCTAATGCATCGAAGTTGGCTTCGGTTAGTAACTTAGCCAATCCTTGGCCCTTCACAATTTTAATAGGTTTCAACTCTAGATCATATTCCTGGACTTTAGCTATCCACTTCCCTCTTCTCCCTTTAGTATCATGCTGCAAAATAATGTCTCTTATCGCATGGTGTGAAAGATAAATGATGGACTTAGCTAGCAGGATATATTCTCTAAAATATTTGAGGGTTTTAACCAAAATCATAGGATTTCTTCTCTATTACATTGTATTTAATTTCTTCGTGTTGAAGAGCCTTGTTGAAAAATGCCACAGGCTGTTCATACCCCTGCTGATTCTTTTGTAACAGAACAACAACAATGATATGTTTACAGGAAAATGGGAAAATAATAAAATCTATTTTATAATACGGGCTAATGAGGACTAGCGCCTCCATAATGGAAATTTTGATTCTTTCAAAAGAACATTTGGACTTTTCATCCCATCTTATGTAATTTCCCCTTTTAAGCATTCTAGTAATATTTTTAAATATCTCTATAAAATTGGGGATAAATCTTCACAAGAAATTAATCTTTCCTAAGAAGGCCTGAACTTCCTTCTTAGTGCGAGGAAGAGAGATGGTTTGGATGGCCTGTACCCTTTCAGGATCAATCCTGACTCCATGATGTGACATAATATGCCCTAGAAACTTACCCTCGGTCATGGTGAAGAAATATATTTTGGGATTTAAAGATAGACCATACCTTCGACATTTCCGAAAAATCACTTCTAAGTGCTTTAGATGCTGGTCATCGCTCTGAGAGAAAGCAGTCATATCATCTAGGTAGATGACTATAAAATGATATTTCTCACCAATGAAGGCGATATCCATTTCCCTCTTGAAGGTGGCCCCAACATTCATTAACCCAAACGACATCTTTTGATACATGAACATTCCCTAGCGGGCGGTAAAAGCAGTCTTATGTATATCATCCTTGTGGACAACTATCTGGTTATACCCAGAAAATCCATCCATCATGCAAATGTGAGTTTATCCTACCACTCATTGAAGGATGGAATCCATTTTGGGGAGAGGATAATTGTCCTTATGTGATGCTCGATTAAGGTTTCCGAAGTCTATGCATAACCTAATTTCCCCATTCTTTTTCTTAACATGGACCAAATTGGCTACCTAGGTGGAATAACGAAATGGAGCAATTATCGTAGCATCTAAGAGATTTTAATTTATTTCTCAATGGGGGTGGGGGGGAGGAGGAGAGGGTTGATGTGTCTGAGCTTTTGTTTGAAAGGCTTGACTCCTTCTTTTAAAGGGATACAATGTTCTATTATAATTTGGTCATATGATTTGAGGTCATTGTAAGACCAGGAAAAAGACATTGGTATATTTGGACAACAATCTGACATATTTCTCTTTTACATCAAAGGGTAATAGTTGGGATAAGTGAACTAACTTGCTTTCACCAGTACGAGCAATATTCACTGGCTCTACTTCTATATTAGGAGGCTTCAGTGTCAGGTTGGCAACGAAATCATTTTGATAAAAAATCTTCTCTAAAGGAATCAGTCCTCTAGGGATATCATTTATTTTTAATTAGATGACATCATGTTTGCCAATTTTAGTTTTTAGGGATGTGACATTAGCACTTGCTTGATTGAATTCTTCATCTTCATCTATGTAATGATATGAAAATTCACTGATTAGTCCAATAATTTTTTTAATTTCTTGATCATCTTCAAATACCTGCCAATGCTTTATATTATTAGGTATGGTGGGTCTATAGAGGACTTCGATATCGAATATTAATTGAAGGTTAGTGGGAGGGATTAAAGTATCGGCGGTAACCGCAAGGGCATCGACTAACTAATTTCTTTCCCTAGGAATAGTAGTAAAGTTGATAGCGAAAAAGAAGTTATCAATTAAATCCTAGACTTGACTCCTATAAGCGTGCAATCAAGGATGTTTAGTTTGACATTTATTTCTTACTTGTTTAATCACTAATTCAGAGTTGCCAAAAATTGATAGATTTTGAATGTTGAGTTTGCATGCGGTCTCTAATCCAAATACTAAGGCCTCATACTCTGCTATATTATTAGTAGTTTCAAATTTTAATTTAAAAGAGTAAGTAGTACTATGTTGAGACAAAGGTATCAAAACAACACTTTCACTAGACCCTGCTCGAGAGTAAGTCCCATCAAAATACATTTTCCAAACAACATTAGAATCTTCAGGTGGAAAGATAGAAGTGGTTTTATCACAAACAAAGGCTTTTTCCTCATCTGAAACAACGAAGACGAAGTTTCCCATATTATTAATGAAAGTATAAATTGGTGAGTTCTCGGGGTGTTGTTCTAAATTGAAGGTATAGGTCAATCTAGATTCTCTGTATAGTCGGCGTGTCCCTCCTCCAAATATGGGTATAGTGGCGTAGGAAAGATCAAGTTGCAATGAACCATCGATCTTAGCATCCTAACTCCTTGATAGAAGCATTCTGTAGTTAGGAGTGACATCAAATACCAATACATCCATAACAATACTTTTAACAAGAACCTGGGCTAGAAGTACAACCATATATTTAATCACGCCTAGACATTTAATTCTTCGAGAATCGAAAGAGTAGAGATCCCAATATTCTCGAGTAATGGTTAGACCGAGTTTATCCATAATATCTTTTAGCATGAGATTGTGAGAGGCACCTGAATCTCGCATACAATTATGCATATTCTAGTCGTGAATATTTAAGCTAATGTAAAAAGGAGGAACTAAGTTACTGTCTTTTTGATTTACAGGGCCGAGTAATTTTGGGGGCATAATCTTAGACATTAATAATGTCTGTTAGCCCCATTTCTTGGGATGGTTGGTAGGAGTTTTTGAAAAAAGAATCAATTTCTTTTTTATAGTTAGGAAGGTTAACAACTTTAGTTAAAGGCATGCTAATATTGAGTTTGTTCAACTCATTTTGTAAGCTAAATTTTCATACTAAAGGTGGATCGACATCAGGGGGATTAGGCTCATGGGTTATGAATGGTTTATCCTTACATGGAAGGGGCTGAGGCACTAGCTATCTCTGAGGAGCATGGTCCTTCGTGGGTCTAAGGTTATATTTGTGTTGAAACTGGGCTTCTAACTGTTTAGCGAAATGTTGAAGCTGAGGATTCCAAAAATATTGTTCTATATAATCAATGCCATCTTGATCGTGCACATCAAGGGTATTAATGGAATTTATATTAGGATATTCCTCCTCTTTAGGGTTCACCTACTAACTAGCTGCATCATCATCATATTTATAAACGAGGTTAGTATTATTTTTGAGAGGAGGCTGAACATGGGGCTCATCTTGCCTTTCTCCCATTTGCAACATTTGTGGAGGACAATTGTAAGGGGCTTGATTTCTTGGTGGGAAATAAGGATTTCTGTTTAGCGGATTATGATGAACATTTAGCTGTACAAGAGGGTTTATAGGAGGAGGAGGAATTTCCCTGTTCCCAACCTCAAGGCACTATAATTTATTGGTTAATGACTTAATAAGCTTCAACATTTCCTCTATCTTGTGATCCTAGGAAGAGGAAGAAGCAGGAAGTTGAGGAGATGTATCAACCAATTTATTCTTTCCATCAGATTGATTATAGTGAGAGGAACGTTTCCTAGTGTTGACGGTGTTGGACTTGCCAACATTCAAGGGATCTCCTCGATATGAAGTCCTAACTAGACCTGACACCGTTTGGAGTAGGAGTCCCAGCAGTGGTGGTAATTTTATGCCTTGACCGTGGAAACTTGTAGAGGGAAGTGTTGGGCTAATTTATGTTCCAAAATTAGCACAAGTATTTACTTATCAATCCGGGTTTGTTTTATTCTTAGAGGCAAATCACTATTTGTGAAGATCTAATATAATCAATTCTTGAAAGATAAATGATTAAAACTAAGAGGAAATATATCTTAAAACTCTTGATTCAATCAGCTTAAAAGAGGAAACATTGAAAGAGTTCTTGACTCAAGAAATCTACTTCCACCTCAAGTATTACTTCATGAATTAGAGATTATAATCAAAAACTCAAGATGCATAAATCATACATGAAAAAGGCTCTTAACTTAAGAGACACTTAAAGCTTTCCATAATAACTCATTCATCTCAAGATATAAATCTAAATGGAAACAAACCATTTGCATGTAAACAAAAGAGACTAATTCTAATTCACCATTTCATAGAGAGAATGCCCAACTTGAACACTTGTTTCCCAACTCAATTAGATGATGAATAAACCATTAACAAATGAAATCAATCACTATTCATAACCATGATGCAATCTGAAATAAGACTTTGAAAAACTAAAGCTACCATCAACCAGATTTGCAATGAAATAAAACTAGTCTAACTTGAAAGTGTACTTAGCTTGGAGTGGGGGCCCTCCACCCTTGCCTTGCACACTTATGAAGATGATATCAGAAGCTTTATATCAGCCAAACATCCATGTATTGATCAGCAAAATGAGAGTAACACAAGTCTCCAACTTAAGTCTTCAAACCAAAAATATTACAGCATAATAGTATCATATGTCAAGTGTGTTGAGCCATCAAAGTGTGGCTTTTAAATAAGGAGTTCATGAAACCAACTGATCTAAAATCACTCTAACAATCATATCTACTTTAGTCCACCTATCCAAGTCGAATCCACCTTCCTCATCCCAAGAAATATGACTAATATCTTGGAATCCCAAAACAGCCCTATTTAGATGGGATTTCTGGATGACTAGTCATGATTGACTAGCTCCAAAAAGGCATAATAAAGCTTGATCTGGTTGAACCAAGCATAGGTGGCTTGGTCCTAGTTCCCAAGCTTTCCATTCATGCATCCCATTCGTGCTAAGGTGGCCTGCATCCATATCAACCATAAAGTGATTACGGGAATTTCTAAAATTGCCAAAATTGCACTTAAAATCAAACTTTTATAAAAACTCTAGAAATTGACAAATTAAAGTTAAATACCTGATTATACTTCAAATATTCATTAAAATGAGATGGATGAAGTGAAAATGAAGGATAAATGGATAGTTAGATAAGTTTCTCAAAGCAAAAAGAAGATCAAAACTAAGGCCCAACAGGAAGTATAATAACTTTGGGTGAGAGAAAGAGTGTGACCCTGCCGAGAGTCAAGTGCAATGCATGAAGGTTCCAACACATGAAGGGAAGAGGAAGTTCACCCCTTGGAAGCTTGTAATAGTAAGAAAATTGAGAGGAACACACGAGCAAAATGACATCACAAGCTAAGATGCGTAATATTCCACAAGTTAAAGTGATGAGTTAATACAACAACATGCATTCAACAAGATTTATACAAATGCAAAAAAAATAGTTCATACACATATGCGTAAGTTAAATAACATACATTCCCAATACAACCAGAATATTCCTACTATATTAACAACATATGCATGAAAGTGAGTTGACTCTGATTTAATTATTATAAGTGAAAGTTCCATTCATACATACACCATTGATGACCACTAGCCCCAATAGTGGAACATTACAATCAAGAACACCTGCTCCTCCAAAGAAGTATACTCTCTCTATGTTATGGAGAAGCCAAGGCTCTTCACAATATTCCCAAGCTCTTTCTAAGCCTAAGCCTATCCAAAAGCTTGGCTCCCAAAAGCCCATTACGTGAGTTATGAGGTTCTATTTATAACAAGAGGGGGTGACTCTTCAACTCCCCTTTGTGACATTTGGACTACCCTCATGACTCTTTAACTACTTCACACAATAACACATTACATTACATGATGACTTTTAATATTCCAATATTGAAACTTGGAATTTCACTTACAACATGATTACAAATAATCTTGCATTTTACACTTGTAACCATATAAGACGAAATATGGTAGAGACAACTTGATAGCCTAAAAAGACACAACACTATGATGTTGGAGTTTGGGAGAAGTTTAGTTTAGTTTAGTTTAGGGGAAGTTTAGCACATATTGGTGCCAAGCTTGGTATTGTGTGATGGTGTCCCCAAACTTCTTAATGGTGTCTTGCTAGAAGCGGACTCTAGCCTCCATGGCATCTGGGTACACTGTCTTGGAACCTATGTCCAACTCATTCTGAAGCATGAGAAACATTGTTTTGACTTTGATAGGACCACCAATGAACTTATGCATGTTCTATGCATTCAGATACTACAAGTACTCTTTGACCTCCTCCTGGACTTGGTTCTTAGGTTTACCTTTGGTGAGGGAACCGATTGATGGGATTTGGTGTGTTCTCACCAAGACATCCAAACTACTGTACAACCATACATATGAGGCCTCAATCATGGCAATGAATGAGGTGAGCTACTTGTTGTTCTGAATCAACATTCAAACCTTCGCTTTCTATAGCTCTGCCTGTGGCTTCATTTTCTTCACTAAGTCAAACAGGGTCCCTTTGAACCGCATTGTCCACTCTTGTACATAGACAATGGAAGCTTGTATGTTTTTGAGAGTTTTAACAAACTCTTTGATCTACTATTGTAAGCCATGAAAATGAACAACTACTTTATGTATGGTGTCCAACTTGTCATAGAGCTTCCACATGGTTTCTCCAAGTGTTCATACTTCAACAAGTATCACTTCTCTCATCTCTCCCAGTGTGGAAACTGCATTTTGCGCTACTGCTTGGTGTTGTTTTGCTTCTTCCCTATTAGCCTACAAGTTCTGTGTGAGTTACTCATTCTCGGCTATCAAATACTAAACATTTGATCTTGTTTCTCTTGCATAGGTAAGATTGCTTTGATAATGGTATCTAGATGCTTCCTGGTGTCTAAAACTATCACCCTTTCTTTAATGAATGCAGGTGATGTGTGATCATCTGGAAAGTGTATTCTCTGTGCTTGTACAATCCTCTTTTGGAACTCATTGAATGATAGATTGTACACCTCCATCATCAAATCATCATCAAGGAGAACAACATCTCCTTGCTCACTCAGGGATGGCTCTGCTGCTGGAGGTGGTGGAGACTGAGGAATGACCTGTGTTGCTCTCGGCATCAGGTCAACATTTTCAAGCTGCATCTCCTATTCCAACTCCATGTCTATTACTTCGATTAGTTGCTCAATCTTCTAAGAAAGCTCTTGATCCTGCATTTGTTCACCTTCCTCCTCAGCCGCTGGTTGTTCTTGTTCTTCAACCTATTTCGACGTTGTGTCTTCTATCATTGTGCCTTGCCTTTGTTCTTCTTCCTTCTTCTACTTATTTTCTCGTTCTCTCCTCCCAAACTCCTATTCTCCATTCAACTTCTTCTCTATCTCCTACAACTTTAGTTCTTCCTCCTGCAACATCTGCTTTTCTCTCTTTCTTTGCTCTATTCTCTACATCCTTTTCTTCTTCTTTTCTTTTGCTGCCAAAGATGATTTTTCGATAAGAGGTTTTTCTTTCATTTTGCAGCTTTCTTCTCCTTCTCGACAATCATAAATCTTCCTCTTTCCCTTGTCCCACATGATATTGCTACCTTTTGCTGTTATTGCTTCCCGAGCTGCCATTATCTAGGGAGAAACCTGTGAAATCCTTGCTAAACTGACCAACCCACAGAGTTTGGAGGAATTATAGCAGTACCTCCAAGGATCCTCCTTTGGCCAATGAAATGCCTCATTGATCCATAGAAAGTAGAATCTCATACAATTGTCCTTGCGAATACCGCAGGGATCATACAGATTAAAGTCATTTGGTGTCGAATTCAAATCTCGCCATCTCCTTAGCCTCGACATCTGTGACTTTCAAGTTATTTATATCATATAATCCAATCTGCAAAGGAAGAGTGGGCCATGGTGCTTTCTTCTTCCTATGCAGTGCTGTTGACAACCCTGTAGAGAGATGGTATGATACTTCTTGCATGATCAGTTTGTCAGTGACATACCTTGGTAAGACATTTACGAGCTTCTCTCCACCAAACACTCTAATGAAGGTGCCACCTAGTGAGGCATACCAATCTGCAATGTCTATTATCGCCTGCATTGCTTCTCAAGACATGCAAGGTGGATATTCTTCAAAGATAATATTGTATAACAGGATGATAAAGTGGTTAGTTAGTCGTGCCATTACTCCTCGATAAATCCATTATGAAATAAAATTGCAATAGATGTTCACGACGGTCTCTCATTGTGTTCATGTCCAGTTCATGCCAGGGAACTATTGTTGTGCACAAATTGCATCTACTAAGTATGTTGACATATAGAACCTTTCTTTCTCACCCTTGGGGGGATTCTGAGCCTACGCTACATGGGACTTCCACTGTTGAGCCAACATATCTGACCAGTTGAACGACCTCTTATTGTTCACAATCTAATCCAACAAGACTGCCCACCCTTCAGGAAAGGTTTTTGTGCTCTCTTGACCATTGATTATGCAAGAAAAGATGACCAAGAGCTGATAATCCTTCATGAGGGACTTTGTCTTCAAAACATGGGTGGGAGTCTGTCGAAACTTCGATGGATCTTTCACCCAATATTTGAAAAAATCTCTTGTGTTCACATAGTTGTGGGTGGCATAGAAGAGTGAATCCATGCGCTTTACTAGCTCGATAAAGTGATAGATCTGCTGAAAGTCTTCTGCCTAGAAGGTGGCAAGATTCTGACCGCTGGAACTGTTCAATGTCATGGTATTCTCATCCATGCGTGAGACAATCCAGCTGATGATATTTGCACACAAGAATGCCGAATCTATGGGGCAGAAAGGGCATTCATGACAAGAAAATGCCAGTTTTAAGAAAAATAAATTACAAGGAAAGTTCAAGCAGCAAACCTGGCACTAGATGGGAAGGATTGTGCAATTTTTCCTGACAGGGGGGACTGGCTACCTATGGGAACTACGCAGTCCCAAAAGTAAAGGTGGAAGCCTGATGGTTGAGACTGCATAATGCATAGTTTAGTCTGGGTAGAGGCCTGGGAGAGACTGCACATTGTGCAGTCTAAGTGGCCAAGCTGATAGACTGGCTCCTAGAACTGCGCACTATGGAGTTGGAGCTAGCTTGGAATGCACACTGTGCAATTCCAAAGGCCAACCTTGTGGCTTAGGTCCCAGTATTGCACAGTGCCAACTAGGAAAAGTGAAAACTGGCCAAGGGAAACCCATATCTACCCAAGGGAAGTGTGGAAAACAAGCAGATTTGAGAGATAGTGTGAAGCTTAGTGCATATCAGACTAAGTGTATATAGATGCATGTGAATCAAGTGCAACAATCAATCAAATAGAAGGGAAACGAAGTATGTGAGGAGAGTTTCCGCAACAATGACCATTGGTGCAAAAACGGGAAAACTAATGTGACACTTGGGAAAGGCAATCTAAAACTTAAAAAAACATTTCTATAAGTTAAATCAAGTCAAAACACCAACAACCATGAAGAGAAACAAATGAAACAATACTCACACAAGGGAAACAAAAAAAATGACAAAAGTCGAAAAAATCAAAACTCACTTGGAAAAGCACCGACGATCGCACTAGAGGTTCCTTGATCTCCTTGGGAATGATAGAGCTCCAAGATTAAGTGTGTAAATGAACTTGTTGTGGTGGCTGCAACACCCTCCAAAATTTTGGCCTGCATCCAAATTTTGGAGCTTTCCTTGGTTTTTCCTTTGATGGTTACAAACACTCGAGCTCACCCCATGAGCTCTTGTGAAGCCTTTGAACCCTTTTGCTTGTTTGAACAACAATCGTGTATCGGCTATCACTGTTGTCACATCCTTGTGGAATACTCTGCGGGATACTCAATAAACCATATTTGTTTTCTGGTTATAATGTCTGTCACATCTGTGTGGACTACTCTACTAGGTGGTGTATGTGTTGTTCCCTTCACCTCGGTTTTAACGACTTCCGCATCTGCTGTGGACTACTCCGCTGGATGCTGGACACACATTTGTTGGTTCACGTGTGTATCTCCCTGGGTGGTACTAATACCTCTCATATAGAGGCTCACTTTACTCTCTCCCTTTACAGTAAGAGAACCCAGACACAAGTTACATTACACAATCACCAAAGATACCTCGCTTTTGAAGTTACATGCATAAAATTTTCATGCGCTGAACAACAAGAGCTAAGGAAAATGTCTAAGATAATGGCAACCGGGCAATCGTACTGGATGAGACTCCTACACAAAATAGTGTGAGGTCTAGTTGGGACTTCATACTGGGGAGATCCCCTTTGTTGGTGGGTCCAACACCGTCAACAAAATAGCACGAGAAGGAGGGCCAGATGACAAGCTGAGCCTGTTGCATCTGGTTTGAATCTCTTATCTAAAATGGCTTATACACAATCGTGATCCCAGGGTGTTTCTCCCATTTTTCCCTTGATCAATTTTCACCCCCCGATGAGCTTCTTGATCACTTGTCCCAATTAAAGTTTGATGGTGAGGATGGAATGTCCATAACCAAGCACATTTATGATTTTCTTCAATTTTGCGAACCTTATGAAATCGATAATGAAGAGTCTGCTTGTGTGCTTTTCTTCCTCACCCTTGAAGGTCGTGCTAATTGGTGGTGTCATACCTTGCCACCTACTTCCATCCATTCCCTTCGTCCTTTCCTCAGGGAGCTCCATCAAGCCTTCGGTAAGTATAACTACTGAGATGTTTGTGGAAGGATCAACCTATTAAGAATGGATCCTAACGAATCAATTGAGAATTTTTCTAATCGATTCCTTCACCTTTGCTATGAAATTCTAGAAGAAGATTTGAACTGGGATTTCTTGAAACAAGAGTTCAAGCACTTGGTTCGTGTCTCTTCATACGGTGAACCTGAACCTCCTGATTTTTCTTCTTCCCAAAGTCTTGCGGATTGTGAGGCACCTCAAATTGCAGAGGAGCCCAACACCCCGTTTGTTCCTTGTCCTCCTCCCTTTATGGTCCCAAGGTGGGTGTCCCCTCCCAGTTATTACAAGTCTTAGAAATCTGCGCAGTGGGTGCCCCCTTGTGGTGATTGCTAAGCTGAGAAATCTGCGCAACATTTCCTCAACCCATCTTCTCACCTATCTCTCACTTCTATGGAGGAAGTTCTAGAATGGCTCAGGAAGCCTAAAATGAAGAATCACTCCTCCATTCCATAAGAGGATGTCACTATTCATAACTCAAGTCTTGAATCTCATTTGCATCGCTTCCATCCTCCATCATATACAAGCCATGAATTCTTGTACCATGACTCACTTGATCAATCCACTTCACCAGCTAGCTGTTCACATTCTCTTGATTCTCCAGCTACTGAATCAAATTGCAATCAAGCGTAAGGTAGTCACATCCCTCAGGTAGAGGAGTAAAAAGGTGAGGACACTATCAATATTTCCTCTTTGATTCAAAATTGTTCATATCAAGACAATGAGCTTCCATTCCTGATGATTCTCAATCTGCCAATCTTGGTGGAACATCTTGTACAATTAATTCTTTTGATCAATCCCCAGTCTTGGGCAATCATCACTCCCATACTTCCATATGCTGTGACAAGTGCCCAAGCACATCATGTGATCTTTTGCTTTCTCATGAAGAATCTAACTCAGATCTGGAATGTGCTCTGGTCAAAGAAGACATTCATATCGAAAATTCCTCTTCACCTCACTTGCTCATGTGTCCTACCATTCACAACGCATCCACATGCATTGAAGATACTCCAAGTTATCTTATTTCCTCAATCGATGAGTTATCTCCTTAATTGACACAAGGCAGTGAGGCTATCCATGTTGAAATTGAAAACAATTTAATCACAGAGCGTACTTCCCATTCCCCATCATCTCTTCTCTTGCATGAAGACAACTCTTCAAGTTAGCTTGCTGAAGCTGAAAAATCTAGTGCAACCTATGACAAAGATGGCTGCCATCTTGAGAGCAATTATGAAATCAACAACAACATCCATCCTCAAGCCATGCATGATCTGGTTCAAGCTTCAAAATATGATTATGCAATTCTGGAAAGTTCTAAGATGTGCTAGGGAGTCAAGGCACTTCAACATCCCTTGATGGTTATGTCAGGACCTCATGACTATGGTAATCCCTCAGAACCCAATCATATCTGGTTTCTCTTGCACAATCCATCTATCTACATGGTTGCACTCGATGTGAATTCACGTGTAAAAAATGTTTCGTGTTTCAGATATGATCTCTCAATTTTTCAAAATTTCACTTATGACCGAATTGACAAATTTGTCGCAGCGCATCCGTCTTCATTCACATCTCTTGCATCAAACTCAGGATGGGAGTGTTTGTCCCTCATGAAGTCATGGAATTATGAAGTTGAACATCTCAAATACTATCTTTGCCCATGATCATACTTATCGAATTTTCTCTTTCATGATTAGCTTCTTAGTCTTCTTGCAATCCTTGTACTGCAAATTTGTCCATTCATCACACCAGAAATCTCTCTGGGTGATGATGAACGCACAAGCTATCACACAAATCAAGTTCCTCTTCATTCGTCACTCCCCAACAGGTTTCACACATTCACTGTTCTAGCATCCCTTTTACATTCCTATGATGACCATGGTGCCTGCACAATTTTTCACCAGTTGTAGGAAGGTAGTCCGTCATGTATAGCTCACAACAAACTTGGTTCCATTGTTCAAAGAATTCACAACATTGTTCAAATGAATTTGCCTTTGTTCATTTCAAACTAGGAATCTGATATTTCAACCGGATCATCTGATCATTCCTCTATCTTGGGTGACGATGATTCATCTTATCATTTTCCCAACAGCACATCCAATGATAGTTGCTTTGTGTTCTCTAATCTTCACAATTTGACATTTCTCTCTTCAAATTTCCGTCAAGTAGATGAGGCACTTCAACCTGCACTAATGGTTATGGTAGGTCCTCATTTTCTTGGCATGACTTTTGAGAATGATCAAACATATTTTTCCTTACAAGATTCCCATCGTGATCCCGTTCATGAAATAAAAAATTCACCCTTTCATAGATTATGAGGCTGTCCAAACAACCATCATGAATTTTATGATCCAATCGCTCAATGGTTGGAACAATCTTACTTGGCAAGCCATGTTTTAGGTAACAAGCTTCAATCCTTCCTCATGTTTGCTAAGAAGCTTGATGCAGATGAAGACACACTCATAAGAGGTTTCCGAGGTTTATTGAATAATGGTATCCATCATAGAGGTAAGAACATGTATTGGGTGGTTGTGACAAATTTTTCTACCCACAGGCAAGACCTTCCTTGCCATGTACAACTGGTTCAAGTTTTTGTATTTTTTGTTGCACACTATTTTTTGTCTGTTTTAATTGTTTGTATCTTTGTGGGTGTAGGTCGGGAACGACTATGGTGGCTTCACTAGAAATTTCATTTCATGTAACCCTGATCATTTAGCGGTTAGAATAGGATTAAGATTAGTTGCATCTTAGTTTTCCTTTCCTTGCACTCGTTTTTCACTCGTAGTACGTCATGGTTTTCGTATTCCACTTTTACATCCTATTTGCCTTGACCATTTTTTTTTTTTTTTTTAGTTTTGTTTGCTTGTTGTGTACGCCTTTCCTCTCATCTTGTTTTTCCTTTCATGTTGAGTTTTCTGCCTGTTTTCACTACACGAATAAGTGTTGTGCCTGCACACAATTCTGGTTTCTGAATGAGTATGTGGTTGAAGTCAAAGAGTCTTGTGACACTGCAACACTTGGCTAGTCTTGTGTTCATCTTCTTTGTGCTTGGTTGCAAATTTTGGTCGATGAAATCTCGACAAAAACTATGATTTGTTTGTAAAAAAATTTTCGATCGTACCATGAAACCATATCTAGTCTGGAAAACCTCACACATATACTTAGTTTTCTTCTCTATGTGTTCAAGCTTATCCAACCATAGTTTTCTTCTCTATGTGTTCAAGCTTATCCAACCAGTAGAAATGGAGAAGGCAAAAATCTAAATGAGCAAACCTGAATCAAAGGTATTTACATGCTTCTCTGAAGGAACAACCTCTCTTGCTCTCAATAAGTCAGGATCTCTCTTCCACCCCAAAAATAAATAAGTTCCTATGCACAATCCTCTTTAAAAAAAATAACAAAGGCAAAAGAAGAGAAAGGATTCCTGTGTAGAGAGGTGAAGCAGGAAACTCCACCGAGGTACTGACTAGGCTTGCTGGTAGTGGAACAATACTTGTGTTCCTGTGTGACTGCACTAGGGTATTGTCGAGGCCTACTGGTAGTGGAGCAACACCAGAGATGAAAACATAGAATCTGAAAATCTTAAGCTCGTGACCCAAACTACCCTTCCCAATTTTGAAACACTATGGTCTGGCTGAATCTTTTGCTGTGTTCGACTGAGTTGGTACAAGGTGAACCATGTATGTCCACGGGGTAAGTGGGGAAGCCGAAGTGATCTGCACAACGAATCAATACTCCTTGAAAGACCAAGGCCTTGTGCTAAAATGAACCGAAACATAGAAGCTGGTATTCAAAGAGTGTGTTGCCAAGTGTTGTAGCAGTTGCAACACCCTTCAAAATTTTGGCCTGCATCCAAATTTCAGAGCCTTCCTTGGTTTTTCCTTTGATGGTTGCAAACACTCGAGCTCACCCCATGAGCTCTTGTGAAGTCTTTCAAACCTTTTCTTATTGGATCGACGATCATATTTTGGCATGTTGATTTCTTTGTCATGCTTGTAATCTTATTCTAGTGAGTTTGAATGTTTGTCTTTGTGTGTTTGGATTGTCTTTGTTATGTAAATACTTGTCATACTCATGTCACAGAAAGTTGTAAGCATTGTTGTGCAAGTGTCATCATGGTCGTTTGAAGCTTTATCACAAGTGTCGTGCTTGTCATTCTCAGCTCTAAGACAGTCTCACTGAAGGCATGTTTTGTCATGTTGTCATGGTGGTGTTTGTTGTCTCATCGTTAAGTATTCTAAGTTTATGATCATAATGTCAGTCTGCACAAGTTCACTTGCTTTCGACACTTAGCAATTTTCCTGAAAATTTTGCTCGACCGGATAACTCTCCTTCAATCGGACCCTGACTGAGCTGCACTGCGCACTCTCATCCCTCACTGACCTTGCTTTGCTACCGAAAACTAGGCATTTCTTGAGGCTGTCCTCTAGGTCAACTGCACTTTGCAATCCCAGAAGTGATCATCCTGCCTGCCTCCCAGGACAACGCAAGAATTGCCTCCATGCCTAAACTGAACTGCACGTTTCTCAAGCACAATTGTTAAGCCTCCCTCTGTTTTGTCAGAAACATGCACTGCACTGAGACCCAAGGATGCACTACTCTCCAAAAATATGTAGACATGCCCAACTAATTCTCCTGCTACCTGCCCCTCACTACCCTCAGAAACTGTGCAGTCATGTTTAGCAAGGGCTCTGCTACCTTGCTCTGCACTGTCTTCAGAAATTGTGCAGTCCTGTTTGGCAGGTCCCCTGTTGGCTTGCTCTGCACTACTCCAGAAAACTATGCAGAATTCCCAGAGTGGCCTGTCCTGTCTTCCCCTTGAAAACTGTGTAGTAGTTCCGCTGTACCCTGGCTTGTCCTCCTCCCAGAAACTACGCAAAATTCCTAGCTAGTCCCTTGAGTGCCTTGCTCTGTCCTCCCTCTGGAAACTGCACAAAACTGCCCAACGGTCCCTATATAGCCCCACTCTATCCTCCCTTTGGAAACTACGTAGAAACTGTCCACCTTAAGGTCCCATCTTGTAGTTGACACTAGTGACTGCCACTGCCTAATTTTGCCTCCCAATAATCACTGCGTAGTTTTTCTTGACAATGCAGACCAATATCCGAAATCCCTCATCCCAGCCTGAGCTATGCTCTGTGCAGTTTCAGTGTCCTTTCCTCCCTCCCATCACCTGGACTCGAACACAGAAAACAATGCATCACACTAGACTAGGAGATTTTTGGATTTGATGTCGTCCCATCATGAGTGAATTGTAGGAACATGTACCTTGTTGGAACATGGTGAGACAATGAATGGGATGAAGAAGGAGCACATGCTAGAAGACTTGCTTGCAGCTTGATGGACGTACAAATCACATCGAGCACCAAGCGGAAGGAGTACATGCACGGAACCATCAAGCAAGACCGATACCATTGAAGACCCCCCAACACTTAGCCATGCAGAGGTGAAGACATAACACACCTAGAGAAAATCCATCACTTAGTAGCGCATCAACTTGACATGGGCACCATAGTCAGCCAATACATGTCAGCAGTGTCATGTCGAGTTGTGTCAAGAGTTTTCTGAACCAGATCACTACTATGGTCCATACTTGTTGTAACCAAATGTAGTGTAAAGTGAAATTCCAATGGATGCACACATGAAGTCGAAGAGTCATGTCAGTTGAAAAGTCATAGAAAGTTGAACGGTTGTGAGGGAAGTCCAAGAGTCACAAGGGCCAAGCATCACCCTTGGCTATATATACCCCCTCGTTGTATGAGCAAAGGACTTTTCACCTTGGCTCCTCCCACATAGCCTTGAGATTTTTTAGTCTATTCCTTTAGGAGCGAGAAATGGCTCCAACGTCCCACTACTGGGGCTAGTGATGTATGGTGTATGTATGTGTCTTGGAACTTTTTCTTAATTTAGAAGCCTGTTAAGGCCAACATGTTTTCACACATGTTTTGTATCCGTTTGTAAGACTATTCTTTAAACGTTTGTAATGCATGTTTTTTTAACCTATACTAAGATAGTTGAACTACTTCGGTTATTTTAGTGCATACATTGTTGAAGATGTGTTGTATTGTTTATCAACCCTGTGGACTACTTTGTGGGATACTAGACATACCACCTTTGTGTATTGGCTATCATTGCTGTCACATCCTTCTGGACTACTCCGCGGGATACTTGACATACCATCTTTGTTTTTTGGTTATAACGACCATCACATCCATGTTGACTACTCCGCTGGGTGGTGTACGTGTTGTCCCCTTCACCTCAATTTTAATGATTGCTACATCCGCTGTGGACTACTCTGCTAGATGCTGGACAGACCCTTGTTAGTTCACGCGTGTCTCTCCCTAGGTCGTACTACTACCTCTCATCTAGAGGCTCACTTTACTCTCTCCCTTTACAGTAAGAGAACTTGGACACAAGTTACATTACACACTCACCAGACATACTCACCTTGCTTTTTAAGTTACAAGAATAAAACTATCATGTTCTAAAAAACAAGGGCTAAGGAAAATCTCTAAGATAATGGCAACTAAGCCATCGTACAAGATGAGACTCCTAGACCAAATGGTGTGAGGTCTAGTTCGAACTTCATACCAAGGAGATCCACTTTGTTGGCGGGTCCAACACCATTAACAGATCTCTAGGAGCGTTGATTAAATATACTTAGACAAATTAGGGTTCATGATGTGCATGCTTAAAATCAAGGAAAATGCGACACTTTGTGGAGGTTTCTAAAAATAACATAGGTGACTCCTTCGGGATACTAAAAATAGATCCCTATTTTTTAAGGATGCTTTTTCTTTTTTCTTTTTTGCTTTTTCTGGGGAAACTTGCCATGCACACTACCGGGAAAGACTACATAGTTTTGGGGAACTAGGAAACTCTATGGCTCGGTGCACTGCACATTTTTTGAGCTCAATTAGGGTTTCACAATTTCTAGGCTCAGTGCTGGGATACCTCCCATGACTGTGCATTTTTTGAGCTCAAGGCTCACTAGCAGTCAAGACTGCATAATTCCCATCATCAAGGCTACTTTCCCTCAAGGATTGCACAATTTGTGGAGGCAAGCCCAAAACTACTATGAGGCCAAGTTGGGAGATCAACTTGTGACTTGAAAGAATTAGTTGAGTATTCAAACACAAGCAAAAATTAAAAGATAAGTCTCAGTCGAACCATGAATACTTGGATCAGTGTGAGATGAGTTGCCGTGGTTAAAAAGGAAGGATCCAAAATTGAAGCATAGGCAAAATTTGGGCGGTTGTAGCTGTTACAACATTGGCGACACACTGGTAGAACTACAACTCTCTGTATGGATCTGTTGATGGTGATGGATCCACCAACATTCAGGGGATATCCCTGATATGAGGTCCCAATTAGACCTCACACCATTTTGTGTAGAAGTCCCACCCGGTATGATGGATCGGTTTCCATATACTTAGATATTTTCCTCGGCTCTAGCTTTCAGCACATGAGAGTGTTGCAATGGCACCTTCAAAAATCAAGGTGAGTGCGCCTAGTGAGTGCGCAACATAACTGTGTCTAGGTTCTCTTACTCTAAAAGGGGGATAAAAGCGAGCCTCTAAGTGAGAAGTAATAGTACAACCCAGGAAGAGACACACATGAACTAGGAAGGCATGTCCAATGTCGAGTAGATTAATCCATAGTGGATGTGACAGTCGTTATAACCGAAGAACATGGAAAGTGATGTCTACCATCTAGTGGAATAGTCCACAACAGATGTGATGGTCATTATAACCAATGAGCGGGGAAAGGTCCTAGTATCCTGTGGAATAACCCACAAGGATGAGATAACAGTGACAACCATAACAACACATTCCCAACAAGATAAGCACTAAAACAACCAAAATATTTCAACCATCTTAGTACATGTGAAACAAGCATGAAATATAAATACTCACAGAATAGTCTTACAAACATCCACAAGTCATGCATGGAAAGGTGCTAGCCTGAGAAGGCTTCTGTAATAAGCAAAAGTTCCAAGACACATATTTACATCATACATCACTAGCCCTAGTAGTGGTACATTGAAGCCACTCCTTGCTCCTCAAAGAACTGACTAAAACTCTCTATGCTTTGCGAGAGGAGCCAAGGTGAAAAGTCCTTTTCTCATACAACGAGGGGGTATATATAACCAAGGGTGATGTGTGACTCTTTGAATACCCTCATGATTGTTCAACTTCCTATGAATTTTCAACTGACATGACTCTTCATATTCATGTGTGTCCATTGGAATTCCACTTTACATTACATTTGATTTACAATAGACATGGCTCATAATAGTGATGTGGCCTTTGACAACACATGACATGACTTGACATGAAACTACTGAGATGCACTAGCTTGTTGAGGTGGCAATGTAAGCCCGCTATTACTACTGAGTGATATATGTGTTCTTGGATGTGCTTTATTTTCTTCTCCACATAGCTTGATGATGTGGGGTCTTCAATGATCTTTGGTATTGAGAGGTAGTTGCATGCATGTGTTCCCTTTGCTTGTTCTTGATAAGCTTCTTTGTCCATCCAACTATAAGTGAGTCTTCTAGCATGTTTTATCCTCCTTCTCCTTCTTCACCATCTCGCCATGATATAATAGTGTACTTGTTCCTACGATTCACTCATGATGGGATGACATCAATCCAAAAATCCCTAGTCTAAGATGATGCATTGTTATCCATGGCCTGGGCCTAGGACAGGTGACAAACTGGGAAAGAGGGCCCAGTAACTGCACATTGTGTAGTTCCAAGTGACAGGAAGGGAGGTTGGTCACTAAGACTGCGGAGGGTGCAGCTCAAGATTGGCTGAGGAACTTTTAGGCATAGTCCTCACTGCAAGAAGAAATTATGTAGGGGCCACTGAGAGACATGATTATGCAGTTGAGACAGTCAGTGGATGATGCAGGATGGGACCATGGGATGCATTCTGCGCAAATTTCAAAGGCATTTCAACACTAGGTAGTAGAGGGGCCCGGTGGACAGATCTGCACAGTTCTTGAGATCAGTGAGTCCCAGATGAGGGAGGACACTGGGTAACATTTCAATGTAGTTTTTGGAGGCAAGGTATGTTTCGTCCTCTGCACATTGTGAGGTTCCAGCAGGAAAGTCGGGAAGCTTGTGGACCGATCTTGCGAAATGCATAGTTTAGGTCAGGCTAGAAGGAGTTACTACACAATTTTGGGGATGAAGTGAGGCTACTCAACTCTGGAATTGCACAGTGAAACAACCCCATGGGACAATGAATGCACACTGCACAGTTCTAGGTAGAAAGGTTGCATCACTAAGGGCTAAGATTGCATAGCGCACAGTTTAGTTGGGGTGCCGTGAAAGTGAGTTGCTTGGTCAAAAGGATTTTTAGAGAAATGGCAAGGTGCAGGAGGAAAGTAAATTTTTGAGGAACTTGAAATGGTGATCACACATTAGCATACTTTGATGACACAACAACATAGACTGCCACGTCAACAAGAAAAAACATTACCTTCTGTGTGATTGTTCGAAAATAAAAAGCGACAAGTGTGACACTTGAGATGGACTTTAGGACAACCATGACGACACTTGTGCAACAATACTTACACCTTTGTGTATGAGTGCGACATATGTTTACATAGCTATGGAAACTCAAATACAAAAAAGCCAACCTTTGAAATCACCAGAAAAGGACCGCAAGCATGGTAAAACAATCAAGCATGTCAAAAGACGACAATTGATCAAAAAAGAAAAAGGGGTGAAAATACTCTAAGAAATCTCATTAAATGAGCTCAAGTGTTAGCAACAATAAAGGGAAAGACCAAGGAAGGCTTCGAAATTTAAGTGTAAGCCAAAATTTTGGAGGGTGTTGTAGCCGCAACAACACTTGGTGACACACTGGTTGAATACCAAACTCTCTGTCTTGGTTCATCTTTTAGTGCAGGGCCTTGGCCCTTCAGGGAGTATTGATTTATCGTGCAGATTACTTTGGCTTCCACACTTACCCCATGGGAAGACATGGTTCCCTTGTATCTCCTCAGTTGAACACAAGATAAGATTCAGCCAGATCACATTGTTTCGAATTGGGAAGGGTATTTTAGCTCGTGAGCTTATGATTTTTAGAGTATAGTTTTCATATATGGTGTTGCTCCACTACCAGTAGGCTTGGACAGTACCCCGATGGAGTCACACAGGATCACAAGCATTGCTCCACTACTAGTGAGCCTAGACAGTACCCCAATGGAGTTGTTTGCTTCACCTCTCTACGCAGGAATCCTTTCCCTTCTTTCCCCTTTATTTATTTATTTAAAGAGAACCGTGCATCAAAACTTATTTATTTTGGGGCGAAGAGGGATATAAATACCTCTGATTTAGATTTTCTCATTGATATTTTCCCCTTCTCCATTTCTACTAGTTGGGTGAGCTTGAAAAGACCAAAGCAGAGAAACTGAGTATAGGCATGAGGTTCCCAGACTGGACACAGGTTCATGGTTGGACAAAAACTCTCCTTATAGACAGATCATATTTTCCATCAAAACTTCATCGGCCAAAAGGTACAACCCATACAAAGAAGGCAAACACAAGACTAGCTAAGGGCTGCAGTGTCACAAGAATCTTTGAACTTCAGCCACACACACACTTGGAAGCCAAAATGAAGTAAGGCACAAAACTTATTTAGATAAGCAAAACAACAAAAAACAAAAGAAAACATAATAGAAAACCACAAAAGACTATGTACATACTGCGGGGCGCAGTCACATATTTTCATTGAAAGTAATATTTTAAGTCTTGGCCATTGACAGGGAGAGAGTCAATCTTCCCGTCAAGTGATTCAAGACGATACGTGTATTGGCCAAAATATTCGTGGACTGTGTATGGAACAATCCACAGGGATTGAAACTTAGTGTGCTTGCCTTTGTCCTCGTGGGATTTTTCCCACTTCAAGATTAAGTCACCCACACTGAAGCTAGTCTTCCTTGCAAACTTTTTGTCAAACAATCTCTTGATACAGTTTTGATGGAGTGAAATTTTTTCTTTTGGTTTCATCCTTTCTTCCTGTAACTTGTGTAAAGTGTCCATCCTACGCTGAACTAAGAGACATGTCTTGCCCTAGGATTCTTTGGTAAATTGGAGAGAAGGAAAGTATATGTTCGGTGGAAGGATGAATTCCTTTCCATACACTAGGAAGTAAGGGGAGGTATTCAGAGAAGGTTTAGGTGTGACTCGGTCAGCCCATAAAGCATTCACCAAAGCAGAGTGCCAGTTTTTCTACTTAGAGAATATGGTATTTTTGATGATATGAATGAGGTTCTTATTTGTGGATTCAACAAGACCATTCCCCTGTGGGGAATAGTTAGTAGAATGCTTTAATACAATACCATTTTCTAATGAAAATCATAAAGATTTAACAAATAAAAGTACGTTTCATTGTCAAAAATAAGTGATGTAGGAACATCAAACTTGGAAATGATATTATGTTGCAGAAAGATGATGACTTCCTGATCGTTCACTTGTTTCAGTAGAACTACCTATGTCCACTGCATGGAATAATCTGTAGCTGTCAAAATATAGCGGTGTTGCTTCAATGAATGAGTGAAAATTTCCTCAATGATATCTAAGCCCCACTATTGGAACGATTCTTCCACTCCAACAGGTTGCAGTGGGGCTGCTGATTTCTGATTTATAACGATGCACCTTTGACAGACTAGACACTTGTATGTGTAGGCATGAGCATATTTGAATAATGTAGGCCAGTAGAAATCAGCCTGCATGAATTTGTGTGCTATGGTGTTACCCGCGAAGTTTTCCCTGGCTGGTCAATCATGGAGATCACGTAAAACCTTATATGAATCGTATGCCTCCAGGCACTTGAGCAATATCCCATTATGTTGATTTCTGTATAGCACCCCATGCACTAGATAATATGATAATGCTTTGAGTCAGAGTGCCCTCTTCTGCCACAAGGAAAAATGAGAGGGAATAATGCCATGCTCAAGGTATCGATGCACATTGGCATACCAAGATTTTTCGTCTGAAGTTGGAGAGGCTCGCTTAACATTGTACATTTCTATTTCTTGCTCCCAACCTGCGAGCTCTTCTTCTTCCTCTTGTGCATGGACCGCTTCTACTACTAACTAACAATGACCATGACCCTTGATAGTGTGAACTGGTTTGACGTTAATATCATATTCCTGTAATCCGGTCATCCAGTTCATCCTTCTCTCACCCAGCTCTTGCTGAACAAGCAATGATCTGATTGCCGGGTGTGGAACAAATATAATGCACTGGTTTTTCAACAAGTAGGGTCTAAAGTGCTTCACCACCTTGTATACTGCATAAGATTTATTATCCACAGTGGGGTAGTTGAGCTATGGTCCTTGTAGGCTCATGCTCATGAAGGATATGGGTCGTTCGTTGTTCAACTCATCCTTCTGAGTGAGCACAACAACAAGAGAAGTATTGGAAGTGGAAGTCTAGAGCAAGAAGTCTTTGCTAAAGTCTGGGCTGTACAATCCTGGTGCTTCTGCTTTTTCTTGCTTTATATGGGCAAATGCATCCTTTCCTCTTTCATCCCATTTATAGACTTCGTCCTTCTTGATCATCTCCTATATAGGTTTGACAATCTGAGCATAGTCAGAGACGAATTTTCTGAGGAATTTGATCTTCCCCAAGAAGGACTGCATGGCTTTCTTGTTCATGGGGTGGGGAATCTGCGTGATAGTCTGAACCCTGTCCAGATCTACCTTGTTCCAAATTTTAGCAATAATGTGTCCAAGAAGGTTACCCCCAAACACTACAAAGATGCTCTTCGGGATTCAAGGATATCCCATATTTCCGACATCACTCAAAAAGTTTCTTGAAGTGGCACAGGTGGTCTCACCATTGTCTGGAAAACATTGTTACATCATCAAGTAGACCACTACGCACTGTTCGATAAGCCCATGGAAGGCAATGTCCATTGCACACTGAAATGTTGCACCTACATTAACCAACCCAAAAGACATTCAACGAAATGCGAACGTACCCCACTTGGTACGGAATGTAGTCTTCAGTCTATTAGGCTCTGCTACTAGAACTTGGTTGTATCCTGAGAAACCATCTAACAAGGAAAACATTTCTGCCCCAGATACTATCTGCAAAATGTGCTCCATCGACGACATTGGGAAATTATCTTTGTTCGAGGTGCGGTTGAGATTGCGGAAATCTACACATAGGAAGATCTCCCTAGACTTCTTCCTTATAGGGATTGAGTTAGATACCCATGTTGAATGTCACACTTTATAGATGATCTGAGCATCCATAAAATTTTTCAATTTCTTCTGTATGAGGGGATTAAGTGTTGGATGAAATTTCCTTAGTTTCTGTTGAAAATACTTGGCCCCTTATTTGATTGGTGTCACGTGTTGGATATTTGCGTGTCATATGTCTTAAGATCATTGTACGCACATGCGAAGACATCACGGTACTTCTTGAAAAGGCAGATAAAATATTGCCGCTCTTGTGGTGCACAACAAGTACCGAGATTCACATAGTTTAGATCTTCCTCTATTCTCAGATTGATCTGCTCATGCGACAATGTAGAGCTATGGGTCTTAGCATTCACAATTCCCTAAAAATAGTTCTTCTGCTCATACAAATTTTCCAATGATACCGCACCCTTAGGGATGAGGTTGCCTTTGCTTGTACTAGCTACATCCTGCAGAATCTTCTCGTGCACATCTATCACTGCGTCTTTGAATATGTTAGCGTTGGCCATAAAATGCAGTATCTATTGATCATCATCAAAAACACGTAAATTAGTGATGTTGTCTGGGACAAATGGTTTACAAAAAATTTCAATTGTAAAACTGTCCCTTAAAGGTAAAATCCTAGCAACTATGTTTTCCAAGGCATCTGTGACTACATTACACATTCTTAGTACCAAAATAATATTGAAATCTTGGAAATGAGAAATGAGTCACCATACCTCTTGTTGATAACTCTTAAGATGAGGCAACATACAATGTATAGTGTTACGTACTTGATGCACCATGATTTCAGAGTCACCTACCATTTTCAGGACAACAAGATTGAGGTCAATGGATTTCTGTTAGCCCAAGACGAGTGCTTCATACTTTGTGTTGTTGTTCATGCACTCAAACTCCAAGCAACTAGAGATTAAATGTTTTCTCTGCAGTTAGTCTATTAAAACAAAACCAGCTCCAAAGCCCTCCTATGTTTTGGATCTGTCAAAGTACATGGTCCACATATGATATGTACAAGGACTTCTTACCACACTAGTGCTACTGCTACTACTATTACTACTACTTATTGTACAAGTTTTATTTTTTCTAGTTGAACATGGAAGGAGGTCCAATTGTGTCTGGTGGGACTAGGGATGGATATGTAATATAACACCCCAACTATGTCTCTAGAAAGTAATTACAGAAAAAAAGTTCCACGAAATCCAACGACTTGTTATTTCCATTCAAGGGAGTTACATTGTGCTTCATGTATCTCTCTAACAAGTATTAGATTTGGTTGTTCCTGTCCTTATATGGAAGCCATATGTGTGAACAGTTAGTGGCAAAGTATCCTTGCAGGTTACTTGACCAGTCTCTGCTCAACAATACCCCATATACTTCTGGGATGTCCACAATTACAATATTGATGCATTGATGAACTCGTTCATCAAATGATAACTAGATGATCACATCCCTGAGTTCACCAATTGTTGGAACACAAGTTATATCCAGTTGGATGATTTGTGCATCTGTATTACTCCATTGAGCATTGATTTTCCTGGCCACAAAGAGTGGCATGACATTAACCGATGCACTAGAATCAATCAAGCAATTGTGAACATTGACGTTAAATATTTCAAATGGCAATAAGAATGGTGGGAAGAGTGAGTTCAAATCCTCCATGTAGAGTGCGTTAAGAACAAATGCAAGAGCTTCAAGAGGCTTAATAGATCCCTTGTTTGAAGAGGCGACATCACCAGTAGAGGTTTTCCCAAGTGCTCGTAGAAGAATATCCCGCTGGTTCATGATTTTTGTGAGTTCAAACAGAGAAATATTTTCATGAGCCTTATTCATGTCTTCTACAATGTTGTACTCTATTATGGAAAGATTCACCGAGGTGTCCGGGGGTGGAACTAAAATTCATGGTTTCCATTGGGATGGCTATGTATTTACTGCTTGTGGAAACACTTTTCGTTGAAGATATATTCTCGGACTTGTTCTTAGTGTTCTGTGTTGAGCCGACCAAAGGACCCATTTTCCTTAACACGTTTTCTTTGAATTTCTGTTTCGGTACCTCAATCACAGTGGTGGCCCCTTGACTCCTCAAGTTGTATCAGTTATTTTTCTTCTGGGATGGACCGTCACTAGGAGGATCCTTATCGATGGTGTTTTTCTAAGCTGTGAGAATGTACTGATACATATTTATTGCATGCCCAGTGCTTAGAGCTTCATCGCCTATAGGAAATTCTTCTTCTTCATCAGACTCCGATTGTTCATCAACCATGACCTTGTCACACAAATGTGTAAGAAGACTAGTTCCATGGTTCCATTTTGGGCAAGTTTTTTCCAAATTATGTTCATGGTGGAACATGTAGTATGAATCTGCATCGATTTTCTCAATGTTCAAAACCATGTTGGAGCTTTGTGAAAATTTGGTGGATTGGCTGCTGCTGCTGCTGGAAGCTGCATTCTTCCTTTGTGGGTACCTGGGGGCCTACTTCTTAGAGTGGTCTCTTTTTTCCTCTATTTACATTCAACCATTTTGGTGGTGAAGGAATTGACGAGACAATTAAGGCTCTCAATATCGTTCATTTCCTTTTCCTTGGCCTTGCTCATAGAGGTTTGAGACATTTTACCCACATATTTGGAGTCCTTAGTGGGTTCATCGTCTGAAATGACTCTGATAGCACGCATGTCCTTCTCCACAACAATAGCCTCTTCATAGTTTTCTGTTAAAGTTGGTTTCGCAGCTTGCTTGACATACTACAGAATACTAGTTGGCAAGGCAGAAGTGTAGTAGTTGATAGTGATGGATTCATTAGGTTTTGTATCGTCTGAGAACTTTTTCAAAATATTGTTGAACCTCCAATTGAAATCTTTGACCTTTTCTTTCTGCTCCATCTTAAGACTACCCAACTCCTTCAGTAACATGGTAGGGGTCTTGTCTTGAGAAAATTTCTCAAAAAAGATCCTTTTGAATGCCCTCCAATTCTAGATCGAGTTTGGAGGAAGGCTGTGGTACAATACAACTACTATGCCATCCAAGGTTCATGGAAATAGTCTAAATGTAACATCATCATAATGTACCTTGAGTGCCTGTAGATGTAGGTATAAATTGTCTAAGTGATCTTCTGATTTCATTGCGTTGTTAGGGTCATATTTCATTAGGAGCTTTTCCATGTGCCTTCACATCTTGTGCAGGATACCCGGAAGTGCCAATGGGCCCTGAGTCATCCAATCTAGATGTTGGTCTGCAATGTTGTCTTCTTCGTTGTCTTCCTCTTCTAAATCTAATGATTCCTCTTTTGAGTCTTTTGGTTCCTCCTCTTCTTATCCTCCTCCTTCATTTCCTTCCCCTCCACCTCCTTCGCCGAAACATAAACCTGAGAGTTAGGGGTTTCCTTCTTCTTCTCCTTGAAAGAGCGGAGGTTATTCTTCCTTCTCCACAACTTCTACTAGCTCTTCAAGAGTGGCACAAATTTCTTCTTCAACAGATATAAATACTACTCCTGTGGGGGTAGTCTTGTTCTTCTTTTGAGAATATGGAAGAATGTACACTCCTAGAATCAATCCAACAATTTTTGTAAATTGACAGGTGATGGGACGGAGAGCTCGGATTTGATAGTATGACATTTTAAGTTCAGGCCTGGCAGGTGAGGTATTACCAACTTAAGAGTTGTAGATAGGGGAGAGGGAGTGAATGTGATTGCCTTGACCAAAAAATGGATGAGTGGGTTCGGTGGGACAATAAACCATAAAATACTAGCAGCCCTCCTTCTAGTGCCAAAAATGTTGACAATATTGGATCCACCAACATTGAGGGGATCTCCCCGATATGAGGTTCCAATTAGACCTTACACTGTTTGGTGTAGGATTCCTATATGGTATCATGGCCCTATTTCCATATACTTAGAGATTTTCCTCGACTCTAGTTGCCAGCACATGAGAGTGTTGCAATGGTACCTTCGAAAATCAAGGTGAGTGTGCCTGGTGAGTGTGCAACGTAACTGTGTGTAGGTTCTCTTACTGCAAAATGGAGAGAAAGGTGAGCCTCTAAGTGAGAGGTAATAGTACCACCCAGGAAGAGACACATGTGAACCAGGAAGGCCTGTCCAACATCCATTGGAGTAGTCCACAATGGATGCGACAGTCCTTATAACCAAAGAACAGGGAAATATCCATCTACCATCCTGTAGAATAGTCCACAGCGGATGTGACAATCGTTATAACCAATGAGAAGGGAAAGGTCTGTCTAGTATCATGCAGAATAGTCCACAAGGATGAGACAACAGTGAAAACCATAATAACACATTCCCAACAAGATAAACACTAAAACAACCGAAATATTTGTCTAGTATCATGCAGAATAGTCCACAAGGATGAGACAATAGTGACAACCATAATAACACATTCCCAACAAGATAAACACTAAAACAACCGAAATAGTTTAACTATCTTAGTACATGCGAAACAAACATGAAATATAAATTCTCACAAAAGAGTATTACAAACATCCATAAGTAATGCATGGAAAAGTGCTGGCCTGGGAAGGCTTCTGTATTAAGCAAAAGTTACAAGAAACATATTTACATCATACATCACTAGCCCAAGTAGTGGGACATTGGAGCCACTCCTTGCTCCTCAAAGAAATGACTGAAACCCTCTATGCTTTGCGGGAGGAGCCAAGGTGAAAATTCCTTTGCTCATACAATGAGGGGATATATATAACCAAGGGTGATGTGTGACTCTTTGACTACCCTCATGACTATTCAACTTCCTATGAATTTTCAACTAACACGACTCTTCATATTCATGTTTGTCCATTGGACTTCCACTTTACATTACATTTGATTTAAAATAGACATGGCTCATAACAGTGATGTGGCCTTTGACAACTCATGACATGACACTCCTGACATGGACTAGCTTGCTGAGGTGGTAATGTCAAGTTGCTGTTGCTGCTGAGTGATAGATGTGTTCTTGGACGTGATTTCTCTTCTCCTTCGCATAACTTAATGATGCGGGGTCTTCAATGATCTTCGGTCTTGAGAGGTGGTTGCATGCATGTGTTCCCTTTGCTTGTTCTTGATAATATTCTTTGTCCTTCCAACTGTAAGTGAGTCCTTTAGCATGTTTTCTCCTTCTTCTCCTTCTTCACCATCTTGCCATGATCTAAAATTTTACCTGTTCTTGCAATTCACTCATGATGGGACGACATCAATCGAAAACTCCCTAGTCTAAGATGATGCATTTTTATCCATGGACTGGACTCAGGGCAGGTGACAGGCTGGGAATGAGGGCCCAGTAACTATGCATTGTGCAGTTCTAGGTAATAGGAAGGGAGGTTGGTGACTGAGATTGTGGAGAGTGCAACTCGAGCTTGGTTGGGGACCTTTTGTGCACAATCCTCACTGCGGGGAAAAATTTCTCAGGGGCCACTGGGAGATGGGATTGTGCAGTTGAGATAGTCAGTGGCCCATGTAGGATGGGACCTTGGGAGGCAAGTCTGCACAGTTCTCACAGGAAAGGTAGGACTAGGTAGGAGAGGGGCCTGGAGGACAGATAAGCGCAGTTCTTAAGATCATTGAGTCCTGGCTAAGGGAGGACATTGGGGAACATTTTTGTGCTATTTTGGGAGTCAAGGAAGGCTTGGTACTCTATGTATTATGGTGTTCTAGCAAGAAAGGGGGGAAGCTTGTGGACTGATATTGAGAAATGCACAGTTCAGGTCAGGATATGAGGAGTTACTACACAATTCTCAAGATGAAGGGAGGCTGCTTAGCTATGGAATTGCACAGTGAAACTGCACTAGGGGACAGTGAATGCACACTACATAGTTATAGGAAGCAAGGTTCCATCATTGAGGGCTAAGACTGCGCAATGCGTAGTTCAGTCGGGGTTCGGTGAAAGTGAGCTACCCAGTAGGAAGGATTTTCGAAGAATTGGCCAAGTGCGAGAGGAAAGTGAATTTGTGAGGAACTTGAAATGATGATCATACACTTAGCATACTTCGATGACATGACAACATAGACCATTGAGTCAATAAGACAAAGCATTGCCATCTGTGTGACTGTCGAAAAACAAAAAGCGACTAGTGCGACAGTTGGGATGGACTATAGGATGACCATGATGACACTTGTGTGACAATACTTACAACTTTATGTATGAGTGTGACAAATGTTTGCATAGCTAGGAAAATCAAATACACAAAGAACAACCTTCTAAATCACCAGAAAAGGACTGCAAGCATGGTAAAACAATCAAGCATGCCAAAAGCCAACATTTGATCAAACAAGCAAAAGGGGTGAAAAGACTCTAAGAAAGCTCATGAAATGAGCTCAAGTGTTTGAAAAAATAAATTGAAACACCAAGGAAGGCTATGAAATTTAAGTATAAGCCAAAATTTTGGAGGGTGTTGCAGCCGCTACAATAAGATCTTTTCTTATGCGAAGCGATTCTAACTCTTTTAGAAGTTTTGTTCAGTTATTTGATTATCATAGCTCCTTCACTTAGCTTTAGTTAAAGATGTAGTCCCTACCATTCTCTTCATCTACAATAAACATACCAAGCCAAGTCAAACTAAGTTGTTTTGATTGGGGATGAGGAGTATATAGATGCACAAGTAAAATAGATTGTCAGATTTTTAATTTCATCTCTGGCATTGCTCCGCTACCAGCAGACCTAGATAGTACCCCGATGGAGTCAATTTAGGAACAAAAGCTTGCTCTGCTGCTAGCAAGCCTGGACAGTACCTCGACAGAGTTACTTGCTTCACCTCTTTGAGAAAGAATATTTTCTCTTCTTTCACCCTTTTATTTCATTTATTTTTATTTTCATTTGTTCAAAGCAATGTGCATAGGCACTTTATTTATTTTAGGGGGAGGAAGAGGGATCTCAACTTATTGAGAGGAGAAGAGGTTGTCCCTTCAGAGAAGGATATTTATATATACCTCTGACATACTTGTTAAGGTTTTCCCCCTATCCTTACTCTACTTGACTTAGCTGATAAGGGTTAACCGAAAATAGAAAACTGATTAGAGTAGGCGGTACTAGCTAAAAGTGAAAACATCGTGATTTCACCATGACTCTCTCAGAAAGGAACACATTTTCCATCAGGGTATCATCGACTAGAAGAAATTAAAGACTCACATAAAGAGAGGCAATTGATAGATAACCAAGCGTTGATAGCAGTACAAGCTCCTCTTGAACTTCACCCTGCTTGTATAAGAAGCCAAACACGGCTTCATGTGAAAACTAACCTATAGCTGAAAAGAAAACAAAATAAAGAAAAGAAGTGGGGAAAGATGGATGAAATAAAATCAAGGAAAAAACTAGAAAAGAAAAGAACTACTCCTACTCCTAACCAAAATAGAGCATTGGCCAACTTACATAAAGTTATACTTCCAATGCATCTTTAGGCGCATTGGCTAGACTATGTAGGCGAGAGCATGTATGTCAAAAAGGATATACAAGAAAACCAACAAACAAGAAAGATAAGACAATACAAACCAAAACGTCTAAAGTTTGAATGAACCCACAAAAAAGTAAAAATGGAAAGCACATTAAAGACATTCTGTGAATGTACCATGGTGTTCAAACACATTGTGAGTCAAAGGCAAGAAGGTACAAACTTTTGAACTTGAAAATGAGCAAACATGAAGAAAGACAAAAGTTTCCATTTTGAAACATTTCTTACTAGTACAACTCCTCCAATGACTGAGAGATATGATCGGGTGATACAGATGAAGGATGCGAAGATTGTAAGATAGACTGATTTTCAACGTGCACAAAAGAGTGATGAGGAGCCTGTAAAGATTCAACACGTTTCTAGCCAGAAGTGGAATTGACCTCAAGGCTATGAGAACTTGACATAACCATCAACGCAGGCTAAAGTTCCTTGACAACTTGGGGAGGTTCTAATTTATCAGAAGATGGATCATCAAAGACTGGTGGCTTAGAAATATCAACAGTGGAAGAATCAGAATCATGATCAAATCAATCAATAAAAAGATCACGAAAACCAAGATCATAAAGTTCAAGATTACAAACAAGGGAATCCTCATGATCTAATGAATTGTAAAGAGGGGATAATGGAGAAGACAAAATTTCACCCTCTATGTTCCTAGAAATATAAGATGAGAGATTGGGAGGATCATGGAAAACATATTTTTCCTCTCCTCATTTAAATGAAAATATGACATTCCATGTGTTTCGCAAATGATCGAAAGTAGTAACATCCGAAAATGAATTTTCACGAGAAGGAAAAGAAATGACAGAATAGTGGAAAATGCCATGGTAATGTAGAAGAGGTGCGAATGGAAGGAGGTCATCCTTCACAGTAGACTCTTGTTCAGATTCCCACACATAATCATCAAAATTGATATCGCATATTGGTTATTCAACACGAACTCCATCCAAAAATTGATCCTCATGAACGTCACAAGAGAGATTAGATTCAAAACTATTGAACATAACACATCAAAATCCGGAGGATCAGAAGGACCGAAGGATGGAGGAGAAGGAGATAACACTTCATCACAACCATCAGAGTCACATTCCAAATCTGTGCTCAAATTATGAGTAAGTGGGATAGGAGGAGATGGTAGTATATCAAAAGTTGAATTCTCAACTTCCCCCACCTATACCTGTGGAACTAGATTTGTTTGATGAGAAGGAGACGGAGGGCCACTTGGAGCAATAATCTTGTCTATCACAGATTCAGAAGCTGTAACACCAAGGTACATTGGGAGAGGTTCAAAAGATTCTAACTCGTGTGGATTTTTAGAAATGTGAACAAGATATAGAAATATATCTACCAAGAAATACCTATCAACTTAATATTTATGAAATTCAAATCAGTAATTAATAAAATAATCATGAAAATCCTGAACGGATTGATCATGTACTTTTCAGAATTTTAACTTTTACTATTAATAGATTTACAATCATAGAGATCGAAAGCACGACATGAATCTATGAAAAGTTGTTCGAAAGAGTGAATGGAGTCATTAGGCAATGTGTTACACCAATCTCACACACGCCCTTCAAATGTGAGAATGAACAACCTACAACCAACATCCTCACAGTGGATGTTGTGCTTTGTGCAGAAATCAAGAAACTATGTGGTGTGCTCAAATAAGGTTGTTTCACCCTTACAATAGATTAGACAAGTCATCAATAATTCTCATCGGCACTTTCAGATTTGTGTGTTTGGAAAAACATGTCGTGGTTATGATTTGGTGAGAAGTCATCAAATGGGTGGAGAGATTCAAAACAGACTTCAAGGGTTCAGCTTTTCATCTGGCCCTCCTTTTAGTGTCATAAATGTTGACGGTGCTAGACCGGCCAACATTCAGGGGATCTCCCCGATATGAAGTCCCAACTAGACCTCACACCATTTGGAGTAGGAGTCCCAACAGTGGGTGGTAATGTTATGCCTTGACTGCGAAAATGCATAGAGGGAAGTATGATAACTTTAGGTGAGAGAAAGTGTGTGACCCTGCAAAGAGTCAAGTGTGATGCATGAAGGGTTCAACACACGAAGGAAAGAGGAAGCGCACCCATTGGAAGCATGTAATAATATGCAGATTGAAAGGAACACATGAGCGAAATGACATCAAAAGCTAAAATGCAGAATAGTCCACAAGTTAAAGTGATGAGTTAATACAACAACACACATTCAACAAGATTCGTACAAATGCAAACGAAATAGTTCATAGGCATACACGTAAGTTAAATAACATACATTGAAAATAAAACAAGAAGAGTCCTACTATATTAACAACATATGCATGAAAGCGTGCTAGCTCTAATTTTTACGTCATAAGGCGTTCCTCTGGGAAGAACTCCCCTCTAGTGCCACTCTGTACCTTCCTGCGCCATTGATTTCATTGTTAGACAGTGGAATTAATATTCACCATTTGATTCGGTGCTGAATGGAGGTGAGTTGATTTGAAGTGTTTGATTCATTATCCCTCGCCGCGCATCGCATCTGGCATCTGGCGGCGCATCGCATCTGGCATCTGGCAAGCATGCACTGCACTCCGAATCCTTTTGCGCTCTCTGTTCATTAAGCAAAGCCCTCCTGTGCTCTCTGTTCATTAAGCAAAACGAGAAACTTCTAGGATGTGGATATCATGCCCGGGGGATCCATGAGCATCGTGCGAGAAAGCCCTACTACTGCCATTGTCAAATTCAAGGCCGGAAGTATCAAATTCAAGGCTGGAAGTATCGAGATGGCCCATCACCATACCTTTGGGCATGATATTCTTGTTGTCAAATTCAAGGCCAGAAGTATCGAGCCGGCCCATCACCATACCTTTGGGCATGATCTTCTTGTTGTGTCTGGGTGATCCCGTTTGATAAAGTAGGTTTTCACACGGGGTAAGTGGTATCTCAGAATAAACAAGAAGCAAGTAAGCGACATAGCATTGGAAATATGGTAGAAGAAGATATGGCCAGGTCAAAACCCCCGCATATCCTCAAAACCTAGATTTCTCCACCGTTCTTATAAGTTTAGTAGGTTTATTCTAGCCTAAGGAGCCTCAAGGCACTCGAGATACTGACTACCCGCTGTTCGACGGTTCGATTCCCAAATGAAATACAGACCCTCCGCCACTGAATTTCCGAGGGTTTCATCGACAAATTATCATGCAGGCGCCCTATCAAAGGTACAACGTTTTTACAGCTCGTTTGAGATCCAGTTTTGGGGTTCTGTTCTTTTGTTGTTGGGCTGAAATTGGGTTTACTCAGTGTTAGGTTATTTAGTTGTGTGGGCATATTCTCGGTTTTGTTAATTGAGTGATGCGAATCCTATCTAATTTCTATAGAAATTATATTTTTTTTTTCCTGGTGGTTCACGGTGTCTGGCACATTGTCTGTGAATTTTCAGGGTTTTTGCAAATTTCATTATTATTTAAATTCGGGGTTTTGCTATAATTGGGGTTCAATTTTGGCTGTAATTGATCTGGTGTTTATGTAAAATTGCAAGAGAGTAGGGTACAAGTCTAATCACTGCTCCTGGAGGTGATAATAGTTTCTTCTATCTCCATTTCAGGTACATTCATTCTTGTTGTTAGTACCTTGTCTGCGTATTCTATGCACAATTGCGTTGAGTAGAGGTTATTTAGTTATTGGACATGAATTTCCGCACTTAATTGTACGACGGCCGTGTTCTTTTTTGTTTGTTTGTTTAAATTATATTTATTTATTGCATATGCATTGGGAGGTATGAGCATAACAAGATCCAGTAGGCACTAGTAGGTGTGATTGCATTAGTTTTTAGTAGCAGGAACAAGAATCTAGCTGTATCTTAGCCTGGACAATCACGGTCGCCCTCCGAGCACAAGATCCAAATTGTAGCCGCATGGGTTAATGGCCATCGTATGTGTAGTACTGTTTGTTGCATGACCCTTTGGTGGTATTTGGTGTTAATTACCTCCATTATTGCCCCCTGAGATTTGTAATCCTATTTTATCGCTGTTTAAAATGATTTGCTTCACGGCCCGGCCTAGACTCGTTCACATCAATTTTTGTCATTTTATGAATTTTGTGGCTGTTGATTAGCCAATACTGAATTTTTAGTGTTTCTGACTAGCCCATAGAGTAATGCTACCTTGAGGCTTGTACCCGTTGAAAGTTGTTGCGTTCCTTGTATTGAATCTCCAAACTCTCTGGAATGGGAAGCTCTACTTTTTAACCCGCACATTAAAATTGCTACTGCTGTTAACAAGGTAGAACTTCTTGTAGCCTGTGGGAAGGCCATATACTCTTGTCTGTTACACGAACCTTTCATACACCTTTGTGTCAATTACCTTTGTTTTTGCCCCAAGATATTCATCATCCATTTATAAATTGTTTGAAGTGATTGGCCCCACTAGTCAGGGAAACTTATTTACAACAATATTCACCATTTTATTTATTTTGTGAGTGCTGATTAGTTAGCCTTGCTTTTTTAGATTTCTAGCTATCTGGAAGAATAACGCCACCTTCTCCCTCATGAAAGGTCCCTGTTTCTGATATTGAATTTCCAATGGTTGTATTGGGCAGTGCTACTTGTTAGCTATTAATGCTTCTGCTGTTGCTGACATGGCACTGCTATGATTTGTCTTATGTGAAGAAACATCCTTTAGTTCCTTAGGTTCTGAAAATTCCCTTTCTCTGGTACTAAAATCACTTAGAAGTGTTTGTGTGCTTTGTGGTTTCCCTTGTAATTGTTGTATTTGCCATATTTTCTTAGTTGCAATCTTTCAAAAAAACATGTTTTCTTAGCTGCAATCTTACGTAAAAAAACAAAGTAGTGTCATATCCGTTGTCAAGGATTTTGTTTCATGTTATTATGACTGTTTTGAGATGAAGAATTAAATGTTTTATGTTATGGTCTGCGTAATATACTTGATTGTCGAAATCAATAAAAATGTGTTAGATTGTTTTTGAAAGCACTTCTTATGACTCGTTGACTTGCAATTAACATGTTGTCTTCTCTTTTGGTGTCCTTATGATCAGGATGGAGCACAAGTAGGCTAGATTTGAGATCTTTGTCTGCCATGATGGCTGCTGATAAAAGGATTAGACGTCAGAACTGTGCTGGAATGGGAGAACCTTCCACAAAGTATGAGACTCTTCAGGGCAGGTTGAAAGCACTATCATCATCATGTGACTCAAGCCAAAAGTTCTGTCTGCAAGTATTTGATTCTGATTTGGAAGCATTGCCAACACAACAGGAATCATTAGGCATTCAAAGGATGATTATGTCTGAAACAGGCAAATTGCAAATTTGTTATGTGAAGGTCTTGGAGAAAGGGGATAGCTATGAGGTTCAATACACACATTTTATCAATTTGCTTGACTTATCATTCTGCTTCCACATACTGTCTGTTTTGAAGAGTATGGTATAAAATCAGATTCATCAAGCACTCTTGGAGTATCTCAAGTTATTGAGTGGGAGGGCCAATCTTTTAGTACAGTCAGTGCAATGGCATTGTTTTTCTATGGGGCAGGATCTAATTTTATTAAGCAACATGTCTCGGTTTAGAGTGAAAGTAATGTCCCATTTGAGAATTTGGTTAGAACCTACTGCACAATGGCAAGCCATGCAAAACATAAGGCTAATGAAGGAAAATGCAACTTTTTTGGAGAGGCATGTATTCATGCTGGTACAGTAGGGCTTACAGATTTGATTGCTCCACCATTTGATTCTCCCAGCTCGGAAACACAAGTGGATTATAACAGCCCTCATGCTGATCCACTTTCAGAGACTGGAGGTATGGCATAAGTTTGGATTGCAAGCAAAATAAACAAAATACAGTGCACCTTATGAAGAGAGGAGTGTGACCACTGCTGTATGCTCAACAGAATCAATCATTCATGTAATGCATTAGCTACAGAAGACTTGAGGTATGGCATAACATTGTATTGCAAACAAAATGTGCAAAATACAAACCATTCATGTAATGTTTTAGCTACAGAAGACTTGAGGTATGGCATAAGATTGGATTGCAAACAAAATGTGCAAAATACAAACAGTGGGCATTATGAAGCGAGGAGTGTGATCAGTGCCATTTCTTCAGCAGAATCAATTATTCATGTTGCTGTATGGTCAGTTACATAACTAGCAAAATTGTATTTTATGGCAAACATTGGCAACTGCAGGGCTGTTTTAGGGATTTCTGGAAACAAATCAATCAAGGCAGAATGATTGACTAAAGATCACAGTGCAGCCATGGAGGAGATTCATAAGAGCTTCAAGCACTCCATCCAGTTGATCAAAATATAGTGGTTTCCAAGGACAACTCTTGGCTGGTTAAAAGAAAATGTGAAAAATACAAACAATGCACGTTATGAAGCAAGGAGTGTGATCAGTGCCATTTCTTCAGCAGAATCAATCATTCATGTTTCTATGTGGTCAGTTACATAAATAGCAAAATTGTATTTAATGGCAAACATTGGCAAAATCTGGGCTAGTTTTAGGGATTTCTGGAAACAAATCAATAAGGGCAGAATGATTGGTTAGAGATCACAGTGCAGCCATGGATGAGATTTGCAAAGAGCTTCAAGCACTCCATCCATATGGTCAAAATATAGTGGTTTCCAAGGACAACTCTTGGCTGATTAAAGGCATAATTCAGATTTTATACTTGAGTAAATCATGTTATAATAGATACTGGAATTTGATATATGAACAGTGTAAAGATAACATTTTTGTTGGGAGAGGCCTATGTTCATGAATTTGATATCAAAGCAGAGTATAAATTCATGATATTTTTGTGGGATGGCCTTGGGGAGCATTTTTCTGACAATGAAGCTGTGCAAATTGTGCACCGGTATAGTTTCAATGGAAAAGCCAGGTTGTTAGATTGAGCTGCTCTTGACAAGAGAAAAACTGGGTGGTTAGATCGAGCTGCTCCTGACAATGCAGCCGAAATGCATGGTTTTATCAGCTATGATGATCATGGAAAATATGAAACATATATCCGGAAGCAGCCTGTTACTTCTTGTCAGTGTATATATATGCATGTGTACTACTGGTTTGGTTACTGCTGAAGGTTTAAGTTTGGCACTTGCATCTCTGATGTTGTTAGCCTCATTCCTATGTAGGTGCAATGAATTCATGCTACCTGGAACAGATCCTTCAATGGGAAGAAGAGGTTGACTCACGTCCAGAGAAACTGTTGAAGGTACAATGATCCCATACATACTGTTCCATCCAGAAATAGTCGTGGAATAACATTTCATGTAGACTTTACAAATAGTGGATATGAGAAGGTTGCTGCAACATCTACTGATGCAATAGAAGCAAGGGTAAGACGTTTGATTGTTTCATCCGAGACTTTTAGCGGGTAAATGTCCTGTGTGATGAAGAATTTCACTCCATAGACATGATGCTGGAAATGAGTTGTTCTCCATTGCAGTTATATATAGACTTCCTTAAATTCAACATATTCCTGTCAAGTTGCAATTAAATGCATCATTAATTAACACTATTAATGTTATAATGGAGTTGGGAGTTGCATGTGAAGATATTGAATTATTGCTCTAATGTTTTATTTTATAACGGAGCAGTTGGCTAACAAAAGGATACCAAACTGCTTATCCCTTCTCGTTTTGGTACCGATCTTAAAAGATGATGAAGGGGAAAGAGGGACAGGTTGGTCTGCAAGGACATTGGAAAATCACAAATTGCACATTCCGGATTCCTGGAGACTGGGGGTTTTTTTCCAGAGGACTCCGTTTGCATTGTGCATTTTTATATTTCTCTTTACTTAAATATTCTCATTGCTGGATCAAAATGGGAAGTAACTTGTGTTTTGTAATAGTGGCAATGCTACTGGCCGGATTTTCTATGTTTATCTATTATTTTATTGAATGAAATAACATTTGAGTATCATTATTATGCTATCTTTATTCTTGAAATCCTTACCATTTCGGTTAGCTCTCAGGACTATAAAATTGTTCTGTTATTAAATCAGTTGGTTGATCAAATGCATTTTCGTGTTCCTATCTTTAAATTGAAAATTTACAAAAGCTGTAAAATAGTGATTCGAAGTAATTCTGTGTCATGGGTATGCAGACCTGTATCTCAGGTACAGATCCTGGATGGGGATGTTGGGTACATCCTGGGTGTGGCTGGGTTGTATCCAGTTTGGGAGGGTATGTGGGGGTATATCCCCCTTCCCTATTCGCCATGTCATGGACACCTGAACATATCCTGTGGGTTGAGGGATGTCCACACATCCCCTGCATGCGGGTGCACCCCATTCCAATAAAAGAAAATAAAGGAAGAAAACTTTAATCTGTCCTGTCCTTTTCTAATTGATTCATCGACCCACTTCCTTGTATTAAAATCTATTCAAATCCCAAGTCAGATGACTTACACCATTTCCTATTCATTCATTTGCTATCCATTTTTTGGCATTCGCTGGCGTTGGACATTCCTTTGCGATTGGGCATTTCTTTGGAGCTGAAAACACACATTCGCAGATGAGTTTCTGAGTGTTCCCTATGGATATGACATCTGTGGTGTTGGCGAGGCACTCCTGGGGCATTGGAGAAGCATTCTTGGGAGTTTGAGATGTTTATTTTTCTCATTTTACACACAGAAGAGTTTCTTTTGGCTTGGAAACATGTCTCGGCAGATTTTTTTCTGCTCCCATCATTGATTAAGTGTTTCTCTGTGATTATAAATTTGCCACGACAGTTTTTCTCAAGCTTGAGGAGTCTATTACATGCTAAATTTTTTTTTGGCCTGAGACACCTTTATTACGTCGTAAGGCGTTTCCCTTTGAAATGAATTGCCCCAGCCAATGCCGTGTCCTATTGTTGACCGTGTATTTGTGGTGTTAGACGATTGAACGAAGTTTGATCGTTGATCCTCATACTGTCCTTTTGTCTCCCAACCCAATTGCCTCTCTGTCTTCAGAGTTATTGTTCGGAGATGTTTCCTCTGGAGGTATGCGAGCTAGGGCTGCAGCACGCAACTCTTCTTTGGCGGTAGAGAAAAATCCAGAATCTGTTCCCCCATGAACCAGCTAGGTATTCCTTCTGCCCTTGCGAGCTGCTTAGTTTATTCTTCGTTAAGTTCGTCATTTCGACCTTTTATGCTCCGTTTCATTCGCCCAATCTCAGGTTCTCGCTCACTAATTTTCGGTTCAAAGGTTTTATCATAGCTTTCCACCGCTGTTTGCAGGGAATTTCAAGTTCTCAGGGCGGAATTCGACCTGTCTGTTATCCACCAGGTTGGCATTAACTAACCCTTTACCCACATTTTTCGGATCTGCAAAAAGCCTTTTTAAATTTCTGTATTTCAGGCTCTGAATTGATCACGGTAGAACAATTTAGCGGTTAATTCTTCTCGGCCTTTACAGTCTGTAGCGGTAGGTTTTAGGGTTTTATTTTATGAAAAACATCTAATGCATTTTATCTTTAAATACTTGAAATCTTGTGTTGCTTTTATCGCTTAAGTGTTTGGAGTAAGTCTGTTCTCTGTCGCATTTGTTTTACATTTCCTGTGCTAAAACGTGATGCAGATTCCTTCATTTCCCGCAATCATATCTGTTAACTTCAAAATCTCCTTATAAGATGCTCTGAGAATAGAATCTTGTGCACTTGAAACTGGTACCCATCACTCAGCGTTTAAGGAGTCATAGGAAAATTCAAAGCCTTCATGCAGGTCCCACGCAGGTCACATTTGGAATTGGATTTGCGGCAGAGTGCTTTGAAGCTGGTTGATAAAAGTGCTGGCCCATCTTGGTTGTCCTCACGCTGGCCTTGTGTCTCCCTGGAATTGGATTTGCGACAGAGTTCTTTGAAGTTTCTTGTTGATAAATAAAAGTGTTGGCCCATCTTGGTTGTGCTCACACTGTCCTTTTGTATCCCAACCCAATGGCCTCTCTGTCTTTAGAGTTATTGTTCGGGGATGTTTCCTCTGGAGGTATGCGAGCTAGGGCTACATCACGCAACTCTTCTTTGGCGGCAGAGAAAAATCTAGAATCTATTCCCCCTGAACCAGCTAGATGACGACATGCCAACTCTCCAGATGCTATGGATATGCGAGGGGCTTGAACACTGATTTTTTTCCTAAGAGTGGAAAAACCTATCATAACACAGTGGTCATAACTCAGTTGTCAAACCAGTAGTGACCAGAGTTACCTCTGGCTACTATCAAAGTGACGACAGCTATCTCTAGCTACTATCTACTAATGCAAGGTGACTCGTCACCGTTATTCAAAAACACCATGGCACCTAGAATAAACCACTCGTAGTCTGTAAAGTGGAAAGCATTCACTCCTGCCAGATGCCTATGAGTCTTGGGCCATTAACCTGTTTCTTTAGGTCCAAAAACACAAGCTCTTAGGCCATTAACCTATTTCTTTAGGTCCAAAAACACAAGCTCTTAACCAAGCAGCAGTTTTAGTGGCTGAGGGGGTTTGAACACTGATGTCCCTCCAGTACAATGTTTTTTATTTTCTTAGAATATTTTATCCACATTGTAGTGTAATTTTTTTGTCGCCACGGGCAGTATACCTACTTGATATGTAGAATCGACCAGAGCAGAATAGCTTGAAACTGGCTATGACTATTTTATGTGAAGGCTGTGGTCCGTGTTTGTATTACACCACTGACCAGTTCAACTACAACCCTCTCCTAATGCAAAACATAACCATTATTGCTAAAAAAAAAAATGTTACAAATACAACACAGGGATATACAATTGTTTTCTCTAAAATGCAAAATTGATCGCAACTTAAGCATTTGCTCTTTTGAAAGCCATTTTCCAGGTTTACATGAACGTTGAATTATCAAAAATGTCCTCAAAGTCTCTCAACCTAACATTGTTCGATCAAACTGTCCTGAAAGTCTCAAGCTAATGGATTCTGCCGAGGTCTCTGTAAATATTTTTGTGCATATTTATATTATTAATGAAATTCCCTAGTACAGTGAAAAATGTGCTAGATGTGTCTTCCAAAGTCCATCCCAATATATACTTTAGCCAAGTGTACACAAATTACAATACTGTCCATAGATCTACTCTACTTTCTGTGAAAAAAGGGTTGTTTCAACCTTTGAATAAGAAAATATTGCATCAATTCTACATACAGTTGCAGTAACGCCACCACTTTTTGGAGCTCCCAAAAAATAGAATTGAACAGAGACTTATAATTCCCAGTTATTCAGTGGATGATTGTCCCATTTTTAACGGAAATTATGGCATTTACACAATAAAATAATGAATTATGTTTTTTTAATGATAAAATAATGAATCTTTTTAGTTGGCACATTTTGGCATAGAACTTCACAGAGTTGCATAAATTTTATTTGGAGATGTCATCTTCATTCAAATGGCCAGACAACCAACGTACTATAATAATATAATTTATTTAATAGAGGAATTGTAACGGATACTTCACAAACAACTTCAAATGCAACAATTTCTTTTACAGAACATGCAAAACCATAAATATCCCAATACTATATAATATATACCCATTTCATATCCACCACAAATTAATAAATATATTAAAACAAACAAAAAAATACCAAGGTATCTTCAGCTATGGAGACAGCGAAATAATTAACCCATGGTGTTACTCGAATAGAAAAATACTTTCATGTAATTCAAATATTATTGAAATTTTGGAATGATCAGAAGCAACTGTAAAAATTTCCAAGACAAAATGTTCGCATTACAATGACAATATGAAAACTAAAAAACAATCATCTGCCAGTTATTTAATACTCAATGCCTTAAAATTCCACAGATTACAGGAGGAATCACCTACTGTTCACAGTTGCAGCTGCAAAGTGTTATCGTCTTCATATAATTAAGAATATTTACCAAGGTCTACATTATTCAAATGCTAGTAGCTGCAAATGCCAATGAGGTAATTGATTCAAAGGCATCACTGATCCCTCTGCTGAGAAGCATAATATGCTCTAAAATTAAGTTATGATATTTGCTTCTGCATAGGCTCCTCTATAATATTAAACAAATAGGATCTGTATCATCATTAACAAGATTCAGTATAGACAAAAGAAACAATTATCTTGAATAGCTGCGAGAACATCATGTCAAGCAACACATGAAATTGGCATTTTACACTGACATTCCAAGCAAAACTACAACAGAAAACCACCATTGTGCTTGCCAATACATGCACAGATTTGCAAACAGCTTTCAACAGATCTTCTAATACAAGTCACTAATCAAGAGAAGATGCCACCAAGCTTCCTAGCAAAGTCGTCGTCATCATCATCTTCTAGAAAGTCTTCATCTTCTTGCTCATCTTCATTCCTTTCCCACTCTTCATTGTCCTCATTCTCTGCATGTTCCAAATCATACTCTTCATGGTCAACATCTTCATCTTCATTGCTGTGAACAACATCATTCATTACTGCATCTTCCTGGTCATCCACTACAACAGGCTTTGCTCCATTTGAAAAGGCTGATGGTTTGTATTCTACAAGAGTATCCACATTATTGGATGCCTCAGTGTCATCCACCCTAGGAGTAAAAGTGGGCAGTTCAGATGTATAACTGTCACCAGCTGGAAGTTCTCCCTCTTCAACATCTTTTTTAGGTGGTGGCAAGCCATCATTTCCCTTGCTCAAATTGAAACTCTGAATGGCATGACCCTGCCCTTCTGTAGGTATATTTCCTTCATTGTCACCATTTTCTTGAGTCACTTTCTGTTTTTTCTTCAGAATATCACTTAATGGCTTTGGAGCCTGAAAGTCTTGTTCCCCATTTGAATCACTAATTACCTTGTCCAACCTCATCTTCCTTCCTTCCCAAGGAAGATTTTTTCTGTGTTTGTCTGGACTCTTCATAGAGGGATTATGTCATGATCCATGCTTTGTTGATTGTGCAGTAGAAGGTTCTTCACTACTCTCATGATTCTTTTCTTGTTTGATTTGTGCAAGAGTCTTAGGCCCAGCAAAATTTATGGCATCTGTCCTTGTTTCAGTGTTCCTAAAGTTTGACCTCTAGGTACCCTGGATGCTAATGATATAGAACCATCTGCAGGCATTCTGCCCCTCTCCTTTTCACGATACTTGCTTCTGAAATGATCATTTAAGCCCCGTTTTCTTGGTGAGCTTCTGGACCAAGCCCTCTCTAACTTGCCTTCTTGATCAGCTTCTATATTCTCAGATGGCTCTCTTTTGAAGCCACTAGCCTCTACTTGAATCCTACCTTGCAATCAACTACTACTGTGATTCATGCCTTGCCTTAACTGGTCCCTGTATATATCTTGCTGTCTACAGTCATCATCTTGTTTCCTAGAGCCACGGTGAAATTCACCATGTCGACTATCCACATGCTGTCTCTTTGAGGGTCTATCCACTACTTTAGCCTCACCAACCCTCCTATGTTTTGAAATCTGGTGGCGGAGATCCACCATATTGTTCTGTTCAGGATCATCTTCACTAGACAAGGACCTCCTTTCTCGCACAATCGGTCTCTCCAGAACCCTGTCATCAAAAGCATTAGACTGCTTTCGGCCACCACGCTCATATCCCCTGTTTTTATATGGTTCATAAGCTCCATGGTCATACTCAAATTCAGCATCATAGTAGCCAGTTCGAACAAGCTCTCGTTTGTTGTGCATATTTCTTTCTCGACCATTGATTGCATCTCTTCCAGATTCCATATCATGTTTATAGTAATCATCATCCTCCCAGTGGCTTAGCTGGTCAGGTCCATCATCAATAAGTACATCAAATCCTGGCGATGATCCACCCAGCAAATCCTCCGATTCTAATCCATTTTGTAGTGTCTCTTCTGAAGGATGAGACGGGCGTATCCGAGACCTGTTTCTTGAAGCATCATGTATCCTTTGTCTTGTAGGTTCAATTTCTGGAAAAAATTGTTCGACTTCATGTGGACTTCCCTTTATATAGGTAGGCTAAGATCTTGATTGAGAGACATGTCTAGCTTCTGGTTGCAACTGGGCTTCCTTGACATTATTTGACTACAGTGTTAAAGGATTGCCCAAATGCCCTGCTTGGAAGTTATTGGACTGCAATGCAATAGGGTTACTTGACTGTGACGCCTTGAAGTTATTTGCCTTTGCTAGCACAGGGTTTCTTGACTGCACTGCCTGAAAGTTGTTTGACTTCAATGTCATGGGGTTGCTTGACTGCACTGCATTAGGATCAATTGATTGCACTGCCTTGGGAAAGGTTAAATCAGATGGATGTTTTCCATCTTTGTTGCTTTTAGTTTCATTGAATGTTTGTTTCCTACTTCCCTGAGGCTCTGTAACTGCTGGACTTGGTTTTGTTGTCTTTTGAGAAGTTAGATTAGCTCCTGAAAACAGACCATGCACAAAAGGGCACTTATCACCCTTTACACAATATCCATGCTGGAAAAAATAGCAGGGAACTTTCGGTTTGTTTGTAGTGCCAGATGCCAGTAACGATGCTAAGGACGATGGTGGCACTATTGCTGGTGTTGGTGCTCTGGACAAGCCATCTAGTGGCTGAAACGGAAACACAGATACACAAGTTAGTGTCATAAATAGATTAAAAGAAAATTATACAAAGAAATATTTACAGTCTTGAAAATTACCAAAAGACAGACATACAACAAGAAACAACCAAAATAGGTCGCAACCTACAAGCCTATCAGAAACACACACTACAATTAGGTTTATTTATTAGAGATAATGGATGAGAAATTAAAACACCCGTAATTGAGTGCACTGCTTGGATCTATATACAAACACTGATGCAGAAATGAATGTATAAAGTCGTCAACACAAAAATAATAATAATAATAAAGTACGAGGAAAATATTCTTGACAAACCTGTATGAATATCAAGAAAATTCCTACAGAAAATGTGAAAAGAATCCACAACCACATAAAATACAACATGACAAATACAAGAAAACTAATGCCCATAAAAAAAATGCAAACAATAAAGAATACTTTCCAAAAAGAATGACCTGTGGGACTTTGAAGTTAACAATTTTGTAACTAGAAAAACAAACCAGATGAGGTGATAAAACTGCACAACAAAGGGACATCTACCATATTAACAGATAGGCTGAAGGGATCCCTGATGAGTTGAAGAATAATTGGAAGGGCCAAGAAGGCGCAATGAACAATCATGCTAGAAAGGATTGGAATAAAGATCATTTAAGGGATTGTCAGAGATTTCATCAAACTGTCTTATTGCTAATGGACTATATTACAATGGAAACTTCAGGATCAACCTTTTCTAGAAAATCTATCATTAATGCAACTTAACTAAAAAGTTCTTAATAATACGAGAAACTCACAGGATGTCTAAAAGCGCAGGTAGGATTTATACAATTGCCCCCAAGCCAGTACCAGCAATCTCTGGGATTGATCCTGGCACTTTCACTGTGCCGATATTCACAATCATTACCCTGCAGAAAGACAAAAGCTCTTAGTACATTTCAAGATTTTTATGAGCAAATGTAACACTAAGTTACTAACAAAGCTACCTCAATTAAAAACTTAGAACATAGATACCAAGCAATGAAACTCTGTATAAGCATGGTATAGTTACAATCACTAGGATTTTACAACACGTAAACAAATCACTTATAAATAACCAATAGTTTCAAGCATCCATTTACTCAGCGTTTAAGGAGTCATAGGAAAATTCAAAGCCTTCATGCAGGTCCCACGCAGGTCACATTTGGAATTGGATTTGCGGTAGAGTGCTTTGAAGCTGGTTGATAAAAGTGCTGGCCCATCTTGGTTGTCCTCACGCTGTCCTTATGTCTCCCTGGAATTGGATTTGCGACAGAGTTCTTTGAAGTTTCTTGTTGATAAATAAAAGTGCTGGCCCATCTTGGTTGTCCTCACACTGTCCTTTTGTCTCCCAACCCAATGGCCTCTATGTCTTCAGAGTTATTGTTTGGGGATGTTTCCTCTAGAGGTATGCGAGCTAGGGCTGCAACACGCAACTCTTCTTTGGCGGTAGAGAAAAATCCAGAATCTGTTCCCCCATGAACGAGCTAGATGACGACATGCCAACTCTCTAGAAGCTATGGATATGCGAGGGGTTTGAACACTGATTTTTTTTCTAAGAGTGGAAAAACCTATCATAACGCAGTTGTCATAACTTAGTTGTCAAACCAGCAGTGACCACAGTTACCTCTGGTTACTATCAAAGTGATGACAACTATCTCTGGCTACTATCTACTAATGCAAGGTGACTCGTCACCGTTATTCAAAAAAACCATGACACCTAGAATAACCCACTCGTAGTCTGTAAGGTGGCAAGCATTCACTCCTGCCAGATGCCTATGAGTCTTGGGCCATTAACCTGTTTCTTTAGGTCCAAAAACACAAGCTCTTAGGCCATTAACCTATTTCTTTAGGTCCAAAAACACAAGCTCTTAACCAAGCAGCAGTTTTAGTGGCCGAGGGGGTTTGAACACTGATGTCCCTCCAGTACAATGTTTTTTATTTTCTTCGAATATTTTATCCACATTGTAGTGTAATTTTTTTGTCGCCACGGGCAGTATACCTGCTTGATATGTAGAATCGACCAGAGCAGAATAGCTTGAAACTGGCTATGACTATTTTATGTGAAGGCTGCGGTCCGTGTTTGTATTACACCACTGACCAGTTCAACTACAACCCTCTCCTAATGCAAAACATAACCATTACTGCTCAAAAAATATGTTACAAATACAACACAGGTATATACAATTGTTTTCTCTAAAATGCAAAATTGATCGCAACTTAAGCATTTGCTCTTTTGAAAGCCATTTTCCAGGTTTACATGAACGTTGAATTATCAAAAATGTCCTCAAAGTCTCTCAACCTAACATTGTTCGATCAAACTGTCCTGAAAGTCTCAAGCTAACGGATTCTGCCGAGGTCTCTGTAAATATTTTTGTGCATATTTATATTATTAATGAAATTCCCTAGTACAGTAAAAAATGTGCTAGATGCGTCTTCCAAAATCCATCCCAATATATACTTTAGCCAAGTGTACACCAATTACAATACTGTCCATAGATCTACTCTACTTTCTGTGAAAAAAGGGTTGTTTCAACCTTTGAATAAGAAAATATTGCATCAATTCTACATACAGTTGCAGCAACGCCGCCACTTTCTGGAGCTCCCAAAAAATAGAATTGAACAGAGGCTTATAATTCCCAGTTATTCAGTGGATGATTGTCCCATTTTTAATGGAAATTATGGCATTTACACAATAAAATAATGAATTATGTTTTTTTAATAATAAAATAATGAATCTTTTTAGTTGGCACATTTCGGCATAGAACTTCATAGAGCTGCATAAATTTTATTTGGAGATGTCATCTTCATTCAACTGGCCAGACAACCAACGTACTATAATAATATAATTTATTTAATAGAGGAATTGTAACAGATACTTCACAAACAACTTCAAATGCAACAATTTCTTTTACAGAACATGAAAAACCATAAATATCCCAATACTATATAGTATATACCCATTTCATATCCACCACAAATTAATAAATATATTAAAACAAACAAAAAAATACCAAGGTATCTTCAGCTATGGAGACAACGAAATAATTAAGCCATGGTGTTACTTGAATAGAAAAGTACTTTCATGTAATTCAAATATTATTGAAATTTTGGAATGATCAGAAGCAACTGTAAATTTCCAAGACAAAATGTTCGCATTACAATGACAATATGAAAACTAAAAAACAATCATCTGCCAGTTATTTAATACTCAATGCCTTAAAATTCCACAGATTATAGGAGGAATCACCTACTGTTCACAGTTGCAGTTGCAAAGTGTTATCGTCTTCATATAATTAAGAATATTTACCCAGGTCTACATTATTCAAATGCTAGTAGCTGCAAATGCCAATGAGGTAATTGATTCAAATGCATCACTGATCCCTCTGCTGAGAAGCATAATATGCTCTAAAATTAAGTTATGATATTTGCTTCTATAGGACCTAGATAATGCAAGGGCCACACAATTTCCACTAAAGCAACCACTTGGGTTAGCCTCTATGTTTTGGATGATTACACAATGGATAAAATTGGCCAACACTTATAAAAAATTCCATCCAGCCAGATAGTCGATGCTCAATCCTACTTTATATTTTCTAAGCACAAGCAATAAATCCACGAGGATAACATGATCCCTATTTAGCAAATACACCGGCTACCCGCTCAAATGGCTGGTACCTATAATCATAGCCCTGTATGGATAAAAATTGATGACTATGAGTTATGTTGGCTCTATACATTGATGATAGTTTCTTTAGCTTTGCCAACAATCATTGTACTCTAGTATAGACTAAATGGACACTGGAATTTCCATTATCCAGAAGATGGAATCTTACCAAAGGCATTCACAAAAGTTGTTGCCAACCCACAACTGGTTGAAAATAATCTCCATCATCATAACAAACTTTATGCCCATAATATGCACAAATGGTAACACATGATACATCTCCCAAACCAACGGAGTCCAACTAAAGTCTAATCCGAGATCCTCCATTCTCAACACTTTATACATAAAAAAACTTGTCTGTAATCGGCCTCTCTTTGCACTTTTTGGGGCAATTTCTAGTTATATTAAGTTACTTGAAAAATCGGTCTCCTACAATGTATTTTAGGTATCAGAGGAGGGAAATGGTTATTTCCATTGATTGAGGAATCATTTAGGCAATTTCAGTCTTGTAGAAAAGATTTGTGTTGGTTCAGCCTGGGCCTGAAACTTTTTCGTTGTCATCTAATTAATGAATGCATTAGGTTGACCATAACAAAATATCCATTTTCAGAATACACATTATCATCCACCCTTGCTTTCAACAATGCCCATTCACATGTCGCTATTCTTCCCCACTCTATGCCTTACCACTCTATGCCTTACGGCGTTTCCTTTGCAACATAAGGTGCAAATGCTAGTATTATTATAAGTGAAAGTTCCATCCATACATACACCATTAACGACCACTAGCCCCAATAGTGGAACATTATAGTCAAGAACACCTTCTCCTCTAGATAAATATACTCACTCTACTCTACAGAGAAGCCAAGGCTCTTCACAATACTCCCAAGCTCTCTCTAAGCCTAAGATAGCCAAAATCTTGGCTCCCAAAAGCCCATTACATGAGTTATGAGGTTCTATTTATAGCAAGAGGGGGTGACTCTTCAACTTCCCTTTGTGACCTTTGGACTACCCTCATGACTCTTCAACTTCTTCACACAATAACACATTACATTACAAGATGACTTTTCATATTCCAATATTGACACTTAGAATTTCATTTACAACATAATTACAAATAATATTGCATTTTACACTTGTACCCATGTAAGAAAAAATAGGGTAGAGACAACTTGACAGCCTAACAAGACACAACACTATGATGCTAGAGTTTAGGAGAAGTCTAGCTCAATAACCTCCACTCGCTGCTTCTTAGTCACATATTGGTGCCAAGCTTGGTACTGTGTGATGGTGTCCCTAAATTTCTTAACGATGTCTTGTTGGAATCATGCTCTAGCCTTCATAAAATCCAGGTACACTATCTTGGAACCTGTGTCCAACTCGTTTTGATGCATGAGCAACATTGTGTTGACTTTAACAAGACCATCAATGAACTTCTACATGTTCTATGCATTCAACTCCAAGTATTCCTTGGTGGAATTTTGTCTTAGTTTGTCTTATTACTCTTCGACCTCCTATCAAACTTGGTTCTTGGGTTTAGTTTTGGTGAGGGAAGTGATTGATGGGATCTGGTGTGTTCTCACCAGATATCCAAACCACTGTATAACCATACATATGAGGCTTGAATGCTGCCAATAAATGAGGTGAGATGCTTGTTGTTCTGAATCAAATTTTGAACCGTCACTTTCTCCAGCTCTTCTTATGGCTTCATTTTCTTCACTAAGTCAAGCGGGGCCCCTTTGAACCACATTGTCCACTTTTGTACATATGTGATGGTAGCTTGTATGTTTTTTAGAGTTTTAACAAACTCTTTTCTCTGTTGTTGTAAGCCATGCAAACAGATAACTGCTTTACGTATGGTGACAAACCTGTCATAGAGGTTCCGCATGGTTTCTCCAAGTGTTGATACTTCAACAAGTATCACTACTCTCATCTCAACCATTACAAAAACTACATTCTACAATGCTACTTGGAGTTGTTCTACCTCTTGCTTAGTAGCCTGCAAGTTCTGCGCCATTTACTCATTCTCGGCCATAAAATACTGAACATTTGATCTTGTTGCTCCTGGATAGGCCAAGTTGGCTTCGGAAATGGGATTTGGATGCTTCCTGGTGTCTGACACTATCACCATTTATTTAATGAATGCAGATGATGAGTGATCATACGGAAAGTGTTTTCTCCGTGCTTGTACAATACTCTTTTGGAATTCGTCGAATGATAGATTGTACACATCCATCACCGGATCATTATCAAGGAGAACAACATATCCTTGCCTACTTAGGGTTGGCTCTGCTACTGCAGGTGGTGGAGACTGAGGGATGACCTGTGGTGCTCTCTGAATCAGGTCAACATCTTCATGCTACAACCTCTATTCCAACTCCATGTCTGTTACTTCGATCAATTACTCAATCTACTGAGCAAGCTACCGATCCTACATCTCTTCACCTTCCTCCTCAACTACTGGTTGTTCCTGTTCCTCAACTTGTATCAACGTTGTTTCTTCTATCATTGCGCCTTTCCTTTGTTCTTCTTCCTTCTTCTACTTCTCTTCTCGTTATCTCCTCTGCAACTCCTATTCTTCCTTCAACTTCTTCTCTGTCTCTTGTAGCTTCAGTTCTACTTCCTATAACCTCTGCTTTTCTCTCTTCCTCTGCTCCGATCTCTGCATCCTTTGCTTCCTCTTTGCTTTTGCTACCAAAAATTCTTTCTGGATAAGAGGACCTACTTTCATTTTGTAGCTTTGTTCTCCATCTTGAATGTTAGCAATCTTCCTCTTTCCATTGTCCTACATGGGATTGCTTCTAGAGCTATCGCTGTCTGTGGAGAAGCCTGTGAAATCCTTTCTAAACTGAATGGCTTGCAGATTTTGGAGGCATTGTAGTAGTACCTCCAAGGATCCTCTTATGGCCAATGAAATGCCCCACTGATCCACAGAAAGTATACTCTCGTACAATGGTCCTTGCAAATACCTTAAGGATAATACATATTAAAGTCCTTAGTTCCGAATTCAAATCTCACTATCTCCTTAGCCTCGAAATCTGCAACTTTCAAGTTATTTATCTTGTGTAATCCAATTTGCAAAGGAAGAGTGGGCCATGGTGCTTTATTCATCCTGTGTAGTGCTACTGACAACCGTGTAGCAAGATGGTATGATACTTCTTTCATGATCTTTTTTTTTTAGTGGCATACTTTGGTAAGACATGCAAAGGCTTCTCTCCACCAAACACTCTAATGAAGGTGCCACCTGGTGAGGCATACAATTCTGCAATGTCTACTATCACCTCCATTGTTTCTCGGTACATGCAAGATGGATATTCTTAAAAGATAAGCTTGTACATTGGGATGATAAAGTGGTCAGTTGGCCATGCCATTACTCATTGATAACTGCATTCTGAAAACAACTTGCAATAGATGTTCACGATGGTCTCTCGTGGTTTCCATGTCCAGTTCATGCCAGGAAACTACTGTTGTGCACATATTGAATCCACAAAGTATGAGGACATATAGAACCTTGCTTTCTCACCCTTGGGCGGATTTTGAGGTTGTGCTACATGGGCCTTCAATTATTGAGCCAACAGATCTGACCAGTTGAACGACCTCCCATCATTCACCAACTAGTCCAATAAGATTTCCCACCCTTCAGGAAAGGTTTCTGTGCTCTCTTGACCATGGATTCTATAAGAAAAGATGACCAAGAGATGATAAGCCTTCCTGAGGGACTTTATCTTGTACACATGGGTGGGTGTCTGTCGAAACTGCGATGGCTCTTTCACCCAATGTTTGACAATGTCTCTTGTCTTCAATTAGTTGTGGGTGGCATAGAAGAGTAAATCCATGCACTTTACTAGCTTGAGAAAGTGATACATCTGTTGAAAGTATTCTTCCTACAAAGTGGCAAGATTTTGACTGCTGACACGGCTTAATGTCATGGTCTTCTCTTCTATTTGTGAGATAATCTAGTTGATGATATATGCACACGAGAAGGCGAGATACCTACATGCAACCTTGTATAGCCCTGACTGTCGAATTATGAGATAAACCTGCCAATCCTCTAAGTCTACCCCAAATTCCTTTGTGAAAGTATCTTTAATCTGTTGCCATGTCAGTGATGATCCTTTCTCTACGAACAATGGAGTATCTACATACACCGACAAATCAAATGATGTTTGCTCAAGTGCTTCCAAATTAATTCTCTTAGTGGTTTCCCTTGATGCATTTCTCTTAGATTCCATGGTAACATTGACTGCTGGAGAGGTGCTCAAAAACTGCTATACCTGTGGGGTAGGAAGGACACTTATGGAATGCAGAGGTCAGTTTTAAGCAAAACAAATTATAAGCAATTTCAAGTAGCAAACCTATCACTAGATGGGAAGGATTGTGCAATTTTTCATGATAGGGGGGATTGGCTGCCTATGGGAACTACGTACTATGCAGTCCCAACAATCAAGGTGGAAGCCTGATGGTTGAGACTATGTAATGTGCAGTTTATTCTAGGTAGAGGCCTGGGAGAGACTGCATATTGCACAGTCTCAGTGGCCGAGCTTACAGGATGGCTCTTGGAAATGCACATTGTGCAGTTGGATCCATCTTGGACTGCACACTACGCAATTCTAGAGGCCAAGCTTGTGGCTTGAGCCTCATGATTGTACAGTGCTAGCTGCGCAAAGTGAAAACTGGTAAAGGGAAACACAAATCTACCCAAGGGAAGTGTGTAAAACAAGCAGATTTGAGAGATAGTGTGAATATGAGTGCATATCTGACTAAGTGTAGATAAATGCATGTGAATTAAGTGTAACAATCAATCAAACAAAAGGAAAATGAAGTATGTGAGGAGAATCTCCGCAACGACTACCATTGGTGCAAAAATGGGAAAACTAATGCGACACTTAGGAAAGGCAATCTAAAAATTTAAAAAACACTTATACAAGTTAAATCAAGTCAAAATGCAAGCAACCATGAAGAGAAACAAGTGAAACAACACTCACACAAGCCAAACAACAAAAAATGGCAAAAAAAGTTACAAAAGATGACAAAAATAAAACTCACTCGTAAAAGTGCCAACTATCACACCAGAGGTTCCTTGATCTCCTTGGAGATGCTAGATCTTGAAGATTGAATGTGAAAATGAGATCTAGGAGCATCAATTAAATATATTTGGACAAATTAGGGTTTATGACGCGCATGCCTAGTATCAAGGAAAAAGCAACAGTTGTCAAAAGTTTCTAAAAATAACACAAGTGTCTCCTTCAAGATACTAAAAATAGATCCATATTTGTTAGGATAATATTGTTGATGATTCGAGTCATATTTTTCCAGGTCCCTATTTGTTAGGGTTGTTTTTTGATTTTTTGACTTTTTTCTTTTTTTTTTTCAGAGAAATTGGGCCATGCACACTGCTGGGAAAGACTGCGTAGTTCTGGGGAAATGGGCAACTCTCTGACTCAGTGCACTCCACAGTTTCTAAGCTCAATGAGGGTTGTGAAATTTATGGGCTCAGTGTTGGGTTGCCTCCCATGGCTATTCATTTTCTGAGCTCAAGGCTCACTAGCAGTTAGGACAACACAATTCCCATCATTAAGGTTGCTTGCCCTTAAGGATTGTGCAGTTTTTGGTGGCAAGCCCAGAACTGTTGTGAGACCAAGTCGGGATATCAAATTGTGACTTAGAAGAATTAGTTGAGTGATTAAACACAAGAAAAAATGAAAAGATAAGTCTAAGTCGAAGCATGAATACCTGGATCAGTGTGAGATGAGATATTGTGGTTAAGAAGGAAGGATCCAAAATCGAAGCATAGGAAAAATTTTAGAGGGTGGTTGTAGTCGCTACAACACCCAGTAGTGATAAGATTCCCCTCACAAGCTTAAGATTTCAAATGAGCATCAACTAAAGTAGCTGGTTCTCTCTCTCACAAAGCATATGACAAATCATCATTGAGAGCTGTAGAATAAGATACAACTACGGCCATGTCGGATGGTTGAAAAACAACAGGTAAAAGGTCATAACATTTCGTGAACCTCTTGTTAAAGTCAAAAGTTAACTCATCAAGTTTTAATTTTAAAGTAGAAAACTTAGTGAGCCACAACTGGTTACTTTTTTGGACACCATACTGTTGTAAAAATAACTCAATTAACCTATCCATTATATTGTTACTATTTTGGGGAATAGTTCTGAACTATTTTCGGGCCTCCCCTTCCAATATTTGCATGAAAAGTCTGATGCAAATGTCATCATATTCAACGCCTAAATTATCATAGTAATTTTGAAATTTGACTACATGTTCTTCAACAGCTCTTTCCCCTTCGTTATCAAAGCTAGGTAAATTTTTATTATATTTGGGTGGAAAATCATGAAGAGGCCCTTGTAGATTAAGGGGACGATACCGAGTATTCACCCAAGCATTCATGGGTGGTGGAGAAGGAGGTGAAGGTGGTAAATATTGGTAAGGATAAGACAACAGATTATTCCAGAAAGTGGTTGGTAGAGAAAACGATGAGTGGGAAAGTTGAGAAGTTGATGATGAGGGTATAGAACAAGAGCTTAAATGAGAAGAGGGAGAATAAATAGTTTATGGTACTCTCAGATTAAGAGACAATGGATATAGTAACCAAGAATTTCATTCCATCTAAAGGAGAATGATTAACCTCTGACGTAGACCTATTCAACCTCGGTGGAGTATCCAAATTGAAAAATGACAATGTTGTTAACAAGCAATATACTATTTCACTACTAATTTTAGAATCATTTTTTATTTATTTATTTTTATTTTAATTTTTTTACGCAACTCAATATTATATATATCAAACTAGTTTCTAAAACTAGTCAAAGATAGGAAAACAAAAAGAAGTGCTACTGATAAGTTACCTGGGAAATGAAGGACGTTCACTTCCATTGTAAACTCAGACCCTTGGTTGTTATCGTCGTCTAGGAGCATTCTGGTTCGGCTACGCTCGCTTGTATTCTTACGCTAAAAATTCCCAATTCTGATGGAGCTCTTGGTGAGTTCGGGAAACCTGCAAGGAGAGTTCATATAAACCATTTAATATACTACGTTGATTAGCTAAAACAAAAAGAATATGTGGTTGAATAGGGTTAGAATTAGTCATCCAATAGTTTTTGAACTAGTGGCTTCCTAACAATGGCGCCAAAAGAATGTTAGTGCTCAAATCATCCCCACATATGAATGACTCGAATACACATTCACTGAGGACTCAGAAGCCCTCCCGCTCTAGGTGCTATAGGCTGACCTCTAGTGCACCACAGGGGGTAACCTTGATGATAGTTATGTAATTTTCGATAAGAAAATATAATAAGGTCAGGTGATGATAATTTATTCATTGTAGTAATTTTGTGGTATTAACAAAAGAGGAAGTTCTATCCAAAACAATCTCTAAAATCTATAATCCAGATGCAAATGATGAACCTTAACAATTAAATTTCAAGATTAGGTTATAAGAAGGTAAAAGAAAGACAAAATAAGAACATACATAAAGGTACAAGATACCAATTCATTTCAAAGATAATGAGAGATCATTGCAACATGTACAATAGTTCTCCAAGCTTCCAAGATATACCTAAAACTTGCAAAGACGATAGAGAAACTTATATATTTTAAAGTGCAAATGATATCATATACAAACAAATTACAAAATATAACATTGTAACAATCATAAATGTAAAACAAAGATCATCGTTAAGTTAAGAGACAAACTTCCAAAACAACGAAAATCAAATGTTCACCGTCCAATCATTCAGATCGATAGTATGATATCAGAACATAAAAGACTAAACAAAATAATTTCTAAATGAGAACAAGTCTCAAATTTAGCTTTTTGCGATTGTCATACACAAACAAACAAACACAAAAACATTCATCAAAATATAAGGAATAGCTTTAGCGATGTAACAAAACACTGTGTAACATGTACAAGCATATTTCACAAAATAGAAAATTATTGCTTCTACCAACAACCCCCCCATGGGAAACAGGGTCTTGAATAACTAGTTTGAAAAATAACTATTTGAGTAATTGTCTTAAATGTAATAAATTGAATTAAAATAAAACAACTCATAAAATAAAATGTTTATACATTATGACCCCTTCATGACTTTGAAATTTTGTAGGGGAGAGAGTATGGGCCCCATGCATCCTGAACATTGGTGTTTGAGTAGTAATTAAAGGGATTTCGCTCCAATCTTCCATCTTCTCTGTCATATATTGCATTGGTTGAACTAGATGAACAAATTGAGTTATTGAGGGGACCTATTCTATATTGAGATTTTGTTTTAAATGGTTCCTTAGCTTAGCCATTTTATCCCATTCTGTAGTCGGCAACCAGGGAACATTTTTATATTTCGTAGAATTGAGGCTTCTGTGATCCATAACAATTATAAGAAGAGTTTCGGCGTAAATCACATGTAGAAAACCTTTGTCGACACGTTTTGAACCAACTAGTGTGGTTCATCATCAGGACAAGTTGAGGAGTCAGATCATGGCCGCACATTAAATAGGGAGAGCAGACCTTCCCAACAGCTAGGTTGACTAGGTTGACCATCTACGGCTATATAGAAAAATGGCTAGATAATATTTTAGTGTTTAAAAATCAACAGATAATAAATAATTTTATATATTATTATATATTAGAATGTAATTCCATTTTATTTACTTTATATATCTTATAAATATATTTAATACTTTTTTAATTTATTTATTTAAATCATTAGGGATAAGTCAAGGGGGGTTTTTAGAATTTTTTTTCTTTTCATATTAAGTTAATTTATTTAATTCCTTTTGATTTATTTAATCATTTAAAATTACTAAGGACTGTTATTTTATTTTATTTTATTAATATATTATCCTTAGGTTATTAAAATAACTTATTATCATTAGGGGTAAGTAAAAGGGGTTATTTTAATAATATTGATTTAGTGGAATTAAAATTATTAATAATAATATTAATTTAATAATATTGATATTGATTTCATAATATTGGAATTAATATAGATTTTATGGTGAAGGGGGTTTAGAAATTTTTTCTTTGTTATTAAATTAATTTATTTAATTCCATATTAATTTATTTAATCACTTAAATTACTAGGGATAATAATGTTATTAAATTTCATTTTATTTATACATTAATCTTAAATTATTAAATCAACTTATTATCACTAGGGAAAGTGAAAGGGTTTTTTTTTAATGATATCTATTTAGTGGAATTAGTATTATTAATAATAATATTAATTCAATAATATTGATTTAATAATATTGATATTGATTTAATAATATTTATTGGAATTAATATAGATTTAATTTATATTGATCTTATGGTTAAAAAGAAAAAGAAAAAGGAGGAAAGCCATCTAATAGAACAAGCGAGGAAAAAATAGATAGAAAGAGTGACAAAATTTAAAAACAAGACAGTCAAGAACAGGACCATTAGTAAAACAACTAAACCCAAGGAAAAACCCTAGGAGGATGGAAAAGACAAGGCTCAAAAGAGAAGGATCCGGGAAATCTCAAAAGAAAGAAAAGGTTAAAAAAGCGGGGGGGGGGGGGGAGGAAGAAGGCAAGACTAAGAAGAAAGGGCAGGGATCCAGCAACTACTGATCTTCCAGCCATCATCTCTATTGAGATTGTTAGGCCTTCTTTCAATTTCAATAGCTTCCCTGAATTTTCGGTGATGGAACTGTGCCACCTTGGCAATCACCTTGGCCTCCTCTATGCAAACATGATGCTTGGTCTTCTCCACATGCTCTGCTAACGCTGAAGACTTGGTTCTCCCATGTCTTAGGTCAGCTGCATGTTCATTGATCCTTTGATGGATGGAGCGCCCTGTTTCCCCGATATAGGGGGTCCCACAAGAACAAGGGATCAAGTAGACACCCTTCATGTCTTTAGGGTCAATGAGATCTTTCACTGATCGAAGGGATTTACGAATGGTGTTGATGGGCCTAAAGGTTGAGGGAATATTGTACTTCCTAAGGATCTGAGCAATCTTGTCCATGGTTCCGTGGACATAGGGAAGATGGACACCTAGCAGGCGTTCTTTAGGTTCTTTTTTAATAAACGAATTTTTAAAGGCTTTAAGGAAAGCCTTCTGCCCTAAGTGCCTACTATAGCCATTCTCCACAAAGACATTAAGGAGGTGGGATTTCTCCTTATCAAAGCTCTCATTATCAGAAATCCTAAGGGCACGAGTAGCAAGGGTGTTAAGAACACCCAACTTTTGAGCAAGGAAATGATGGGAATCGGCATGAAGATACTGCTTAGTATGAGTTTTCTTACGGAACACTGAGTGGGAGAGGGAACCGTCCTTATTCTTAGATATAAGAATATCTAAGAAAGGGAGGCAACCATTGAATTCTTTTTCCATGGTGAACTTAATGGTAGAGGACTGACAGTTGAGGTGATTGAAGAAGAGATCCAACTCCTCTTGGCCATGAGACCAGATGTCATTAGTGTCATCTACATACCTTTTCCATAGCTTGGGTAGGGGACGGGCCGAGGCTAAAGCTTTGGCTTTGAAATCTTCCATAAAAAGATTCGCAACAATAGGGGATAGGGGTGAGCCCATGGCAACACCACAGGTCTGTTCAAAGAATTCACCCTCGAAACAGAAAAAAGTGGAAGTGAGATAGATCTCAACCAAATGCGCGCTGTCGGGATCTGTTAGGCGATAGATCACTTCTAAGGCCTCCTTTATATGGATACAAGTATTAAGGGAGACCACATAAAAGCTGACGAGAATGTCCTCAGGGTTAAGCTTTATGTCCTTAAGCTCTTTAATGAAGGATGTTGAGTCTTTCAAAAAGGACTCTGTAGGCCAAGCAGGGGCTTAAGCTTAAGTTCAAGGATCTTAGCAGGAAGTTAGGGCAGACCACCAATGGTGTTGATGATAGGCCTCAGGGGGGCCCCTTCTTTGTGAATCTTCGGCAACGCGCATCAGATCCTGACACCGCACATCTGGTTGAGATCTGTCTCACTTCCACTTTTTTATGTTTCGAGGGTGAATTCTTTGAACAAACTTGTGGTGTTGCCATAGGCTCACCCCTATCCCTATCGTTGCGAATCTTTTTATGGAATATTTCGAAGCCAAAGCTTTAGCCTCGGCCCGTCTCCTACCCAAGCTATGGAAAAGGTATGTATATGACACTAATGTCATCTGGTCCAACAAGAGGAGTTGGATCTCTTCTTCAATCACCTCAACTGTCAGTCCTCTGCCATTAATTTCACCATGGAAAAAGAAGTCAATGGTTGCCTCCCTTTCTTGGATATTCTTATATCTAAGAATAAAGATGGTTCCCTCTCCCACTCAGTGTTCTGTAAGAAAACACATACTGAGCAGTATCTTCATGCTGATTCTTATCATTTCCCTGCTCAAAAGTTGGGTGTTCTTAACAGCCTCGCTACTCGTGCCCTTAGGATTTCTGATAATGAGAGCTTTGATAAGGAGAAATCCCATCTCCTTAATGTCTTTGTGGAGAATGGCTATAGTAGACGCTTAGGGTAGAAGGCTTTCCTTAAAGCCTCTAAAAATTCATTTATTAAAAAAGAACCTAAATAACGCCTGCTAGGTGTCCATCTTCCCTATGTCCAGAGAACCACGAACAAGATTGCTCGGATCCATAAGAAGTACAATATTCCCTCAACCTTTAGGCCCCTCAACACCATTCGTAAATCCCTTCGATCGGTGAAAGATCTCGTTGACCCTAAAGACATGAAGGGTGTCTACTTGATCCCTTATTCTTGTGGGACCCCCTATATCGGGGAAACAAGGAACTCCATCCATCAAAGGATCAACGAACATGCAGCTGACCTAAGACATGGGAGAACCAAGTATTCAGTGTTAGCAGAGCATGTGGAGAAGACCAAGCATCATGTTTGCATAGAGGAGGTCAAGGTGATTGCTAAGGTGACGCAGTTCCATCACTGAAAATTCAGGGAAGCTATTGAAATTGAAAGAAGGCCTAACAATATCAATAGAGATGATGGCTGGAAGATTAGTAGTTGCTGGATCCCTACCCTTTCTTCTTAGTCTTGTCTTCTTCCCCCCCTTCCCCCACCCCTCGCCCCTTTTTAGCCTTTTCTTTCTTTTGAGATTTCTTGGATCCTTCTCTTTTGAGCCTTGTCTTTTCCATACTCCTACGGTTTTTCCTTGGGTTTAGTTGTTTTACTAATGGTCCTATTCTTGACTGTCTTGTTTTTAAATTATGTCGCTCTTTCTATCTATTTTTTCCCCGCTTGTTCTATTAGATGGCTTTCCTCCTTTTTTTTTACCATAAGATCAATATAAATTAAATCTATATTAATTCCAATAAATATTATTAAATCAATATCAATATTATTAAATCAATATTATTGAATTAATACTATTATTAATAATACTAATTCCACTAAATAGATATCATTAAAAAAACCCCCTTTCACTTTCCCTAGTGATAATAAGTTGATTTAATAATTTAAGATTAATGTATAAATAAAATGAAATTTAATAACATTCTTATCCCTAGTAATTTAAGTGATTAAATAAATTAATATGGAATTAAATAAATTAATTTAATAACAAATAAAAATTTTCTAAACCCCTTTCACAATAAAATCTATATTAATTCCAATATTATGAAATCAATATCAATATTATTAAATCAATATTATTAAATTAATATTATTAAAATAACCCCTTTTACTTACTCCTAATGATAATAAGTTATTTTAATAACCTAAGGATAATATATTAATAAAATAAAATAAAATAACAGTCCTTAGTAATTTAAAATGATTAAATCCCGGATCCGGGTGTCTGACGGCAGCACAGGTACGTGGCTTGCGGTTTGGATGGGCGCGTGGTTGATCTTCACCGCCACACATCCTCTCACAGCTCCGGTCATAACTCCTCCTGTGCTCCAGATTAATGAGACTTTAATGACGCCAGTACATCCATTTCTGCCGGTTAATTTCTTGATCATGGCGCTATCAACTTGCCATAATCGCGTTTCTCCCCTCCGCTCTGGCTCCTCCTCCTTTGCAGTTGCAGCGGTTTGCTCTCGTCCTCTCTCAGGAGTAAACCAGGCTTTGGTTCGCTGGAGGAGCTTCTGGCTATGCCCTCAAGCCATCCTCTGTTTCCCCTGCTCTTTTGCTTGCCACCCGCTTGCTGCCCTGAGCGCTGAAGCCAAGTTTGTTTTCATCCTTTACTGCTTCCATCGTCTTCCAAGAAGCCCGGATCACCCTGCTCCTCCAGCTATGCCGAAACTGCGACAGCGGATGAGCTGCAGAAGAGGCAGCTCTCGAGGGAAAATTGGATGCCAGGCTGTCTCCTCCACGACGGACTCCTCAACCTCCTGCCCGGACTTCCGCTCAGACAGGTACCCAGCTACTCGGAGTGGACGGGGTAGGGGTAGAGGATTGCAAATTGTAGCACCGAGCTCCTTCCAATCCATGACTAACGCCGCTCGGTTACGATTCCCCTGCAGTCATGGCACTTCTTCCTTTATGGCCACGGTCACCATTGAGCTTAGCGAGCTCAATTCAGGTCAAGAGGTTGGTTCCCTCAGAGCGACTACGGACAGGCCGGCGGAAGACAAACCAGGCCCCATCTAGACAAACCTCGAACAGAGCAAAGCTTCAGGCTCTGGCAAAGGCAAAGCTTCTCAAAGCATGAAGAATCAGGCGGGCTCCTCTGATGACGACAATGATTACAAGTATGGATGCCACATCACCGAGGAGCCGCTTGATCCCTCTCCTGATTCTTAAACAGGTTGGTACTTTCTGGTTTTCTTGGACTTCAGCAAGCTTGAGAAGGTTCACTCATCACTGTCCTAGATATTACAACATATGCATTAGCTCATATTGCCAGTTTTTCATACGAAAGGGGAATTCTACTAGCCTTCAGCTTTCCGTTTTGGTCGCAGTCACAGTTACCTCTATTTTCAATAATGGGTTGTCGCATAGCTGGTCACAGCTACCAAGTCTAGTTTTATATTTTTGGTTGTCGCATAGCTCCGGTTTAATTCTCAATTTCAAGTACAACTATGGGGTTTTTCTATATTTTTTCCTTACTCATGATCAGGCTCTCTACAGTTCTTGAGGGCAATACTCAACTGGATTTTTGCATACAGATATGCTATGCTTGTAATCATGCCGCATTTTTGGGCTAGCTCTATGAGGTCATGGCCTCGGTGTAAATTATTTTTGTATTAATATAGAAGTAGCCATATTTAGATTTTTTTTTTTTTTAAATGATTAAATAAATCAAAAGGAATTAAATAAATTAACTTAATATGAAAAGATTTTTTTTTTCTAAAAACCCCCCTTGACTTATCCCTAATGATTTAAATAAATAAATTAAAAAAGTATTAAATATATTTATAAGATATATAAAGTAAATAAAATGGAATTACATTCTAATATATAATAATATATAAAATTATTTATTATCTGTTTATTTTTAAACACTAAAATATTATCTAGCCTTTTTTCTATATAGCCGTAGATGGTCAACCTAGTCAACCTAGCTCTTGGGAAGGTTTGCTCTCCCTATTTAATGTGAAGCCATGATCTGACTCCTCAACTTGTCCTGACGATGAACCACACTAGTTGGTTCGAAACGCGTCGACAAAGGTTTTCTACATGTGATTTACGCCGAAACTCTTCTTATAATTTTTATATTTCGTTATAACCACCACCAGTTGATATCTAACCTGGCACCGAGATGTAGGAAGGTTTTGTATTATTTTTTTAATCTCAACCAAAATGGTAAAGTCCCTGCAGAGACCATTTATGACTGTAGATGTTGAAACTTATTCTTCACCTTGTATGATAAAAAAAACTAAGGTATCATGAAGTATTCTTTAGTTTATCATAGAATTCCTCTTGAGATATTACCCAATTATCTTTTCCTGAAAACGAAGGCACGGAAAACCTTCCAAGATAGTTTCATTTGGCTCTAAAGTCATCTATTTCCTTAGTATCCTTTTCGAATTCTTCCCACATTACTTGCATCGCGACACACTTTTCTTTTAACATACAGGGGGAGAAAACACATTGTTCTCTGGGAGTCAAACCCAGTGCTTCCAAAGTTTCATCTTCTAAGGTGTTGATAAGATCAATGAGAGAATCAATATCCTTCAATGTTTCCTTAAGATCCGAGGATGTACTTTTTGCTTCTAAGTTTGCACTTTTAATGATACACTCTTCTTAGTCCAAGAGGATTTCAACATAAGCTCTGTCTGTAGATTTTTTTTTTTAACTTCCCTTCATATTTCTCCTTTATAATGTATTAAAAATTGCTTTCTCGTGAGGGTAACTCTAATCACTTCATGTAGAGTCTTAATCTCATCATGCTTTTCTTTTAGAGTAGTTTGAATTTTATCAATCTCATCATTTTTTTGATTTACCAAATTCTCCCCTCTATGTTCGACTCTTCTCTTATTTGACTGGGCTAGTTCCAGTTCTTGCTCTAACCGAGTTATCTTAATATGTAGCAACTTTGAATCTTCAATTTCGGGTGCCTGAGCAGAGTTAAGATCTTGATCAACTAAAGCTTTACATCCTGCCAAGAGCTTGAGGTGATTCTCATATTTTTCGCAGGAGTCTACCTTTAGGAGCTCCATTTGTTTAGAGTCTCTTGATGTTCTTCTTCGTTGAGCCACAAGGTTATTTCCATCTCTTGGAGGCGGGTTTCAACCTATTATTTTCTTGCAAATGCTTGAATTAGAACATGAGGGTCATGATCAAGTATTTTTATAATAACTTGTAGAGTTTTGATCTCTTTTTATTTCTCCTCCAACAACTTATTAATGGGACTGAGTGTCATTAGGATGTATGGATTGTCAGATTACTAAATCTTCTAGTTCTTTTATTTGGCTTGTTCTTGTCCTTAGAGCCACTCGTGCCACATGCAGTTGATCAGAAACATTTTCAAACATTGCTTGGATTTTTCTATTTCCTGCAGTTGAGTCAAGCAATCTCTGGGCCACAATATCACCTATGCGTAGGTAAAGGTTGATAACATCCTTTTCAGACACTTTCCCCAATTTAATGGTCAAGGAAGAAGTCCGGGTTCCCAACACCTGTTGATTTTCCCCAATTTCTGGCTGGACAATTGTAAGGTTCAAAATATTCGTTTCAAAGTCAGTGGTAGAAATAAATCGAGGTCCACCTGTAGAAATTATGTCCTTAAGTGATGGAACCTCTGTTGATTGAGATTGTTCTCTTAATAAAGCCATCTCTGCATTGGTCGCCATTATCTATTTTCTTTAGTAAAGCTATGTTTAATGTTAAGGGCATGTGCCCCTGAATCTCTCGGCCTTAAGTCATCAATAGTTAGTTGAATTTCCTTACCCAACTGCTCTAATTCTTGTTCAAACATGTCAGTGTCAATATCATCTTCCTTTTCCTTTACCTATTGTGATAATTCAAATGGGGTTAAAATATTTGAATTTATTTTGTTGCAGTGGCTAGAGAGACATGGGTTGCTAGTTCCATGGTTATCTCCTGCATCTGTATTTCAATATAAATTGGAACAATGTGAGCTGTTCCTTCGTCTTCTATTGGTACAAATGATACTTCCCATACGATATCATCGACATGTAATAAAACATTCTCCACCTTTTCCATTTCAGGCTTGTTCTCATGAATATAGGCTAATAACCCTGCCTACTTCTTTTATCCTGAGATGATTCCCAAAAGATCATAATGCCAGATATTTTCCTGCAAAAGTATAAAAGACAACATTTCCCTTTCCAAGGCATCTATAACATTCTTATTTTTAGCAATTAGGGGTGAAATAACATATGGATAACTAAATAATGCTCCCTTTTTCTTAGAGATAAAATAAATTTAATTCATAAATATATTTTGCCTAAGAAATTCATAAGAAAACAATAAGGGTGAAACATACTTTGGTAGCTGAAAGGGATGCTTTTCAAAACCATATAAACGAATCACAGTAAAGTTAGGGTATAAAAAGAAACTCCCTATACTTTTCTATTCAGCAAGTCTTAATGTTCTTTTCTTCTCTTCTGAAATTCTATCTACCTCTGCTTTTGTTAATTTGATTTTTAAGGGATATTCAAAGAAATCCATATATTGAGAGTATGAATTAGGAATACTTTGAGGCTAAATCAGATCAGTCCATCTGTAAACTTCCTTCTCTTTATTGTCGACATCCGTAACACTCATAAGGAGCTTGGTAGATAAACAATAAGAGGGGTAATTGAAGAGGACTAGATGCATTAAGTATGTACAGTGGCAGCAAGAGCTAAATGGGACAACAATAGATAGGTTGACTATAAGGGCTCGAGTTAGATATTTAGGAAAATTAATCATCTGGCAGTCTGGTTGAAGAGTGTCGTGTCGTATGGATAAAAGATGACTCGTCCATTTTATTATTGTCTGCTAACCTAAAGATAATGGAAAAAAGAGAATTCAATGTTTGAAAAAAGGGTTTTAGCGATTGTGTTGGTATGGGAAATTGAAACTTTAGCTTTGGATCAGGAATTTTGAACAAGGTTTTCATAAATTCCAATTTATCGTCTTCTTCCCAAGTAATAAATTCTTGGTCTAACCCCAAATTGATTATATCAATTCCTTGGGAAACATCTTGGAAAATATTTCTTCATCTGATTTCAGGAAAACTTTATGACTAGACTGAAAGAATAAGACTTATTGTTCAAGCTCATAATATCCAGTGAGAAACAAAATGGATTCGAGGTCGAAATGAATTGGGGGAAGGCTGGCGTCTAAGAATCCTAACTTCAATAGGAATATATCATCATCTAATACACTGGTGGAAGGAGTTAATCTCCTTTCAAGAGTGAGAACGTCTGTAAGACATACTTTAGTATCTTGAACCTCGATTAGCTCATTTAACAGAGCTTCCTTAACTGACGACTTAGAGATTATGAATTTTTGAAAATAAATGTCCAACCCGATGAAAGAAAAACAAGTGAAAGTAGCTTACCGGTTTAATGGAAATGAATTGTGCATGCTGCACTTGATTAGAGGTTAGATTCCGCAATTGATGAGCTCCAAGAGTGACATGCAAAAGCAAAGGAAAAGAAAATGAATCACAAAAGGTTGGAGGTATTAAGGTTAAATGGGGGTTATGAGGATAAGTAATGCAATTGAACAGATGTTGAGCGGTGACTGGCAGAATTTTCGACCAAAAATATGGGTCCTGCCCATCAGGTATAGGCACGTGATTAAACTCCAAATAGGTAGGAACTTGACAACTGATGATATTCAGAAGAGGACAATTGGGATGATATCAGGTCAGCAAAAAATGTTATCTATCGCACATGTTCCAATCCAATGTGAATTGAGGATCGTCAAATCAAGTCAGTGTTGACAATCATGATGTAATGGTTGAAAAGTCTGCCTCTAACTTCCATGCCTGTTTGGGTGCGATGAAGAAGATCCAAAAGGAAACTGTGCATCTAATGGTCAAGGAAAAGGAGAGTTAACCAGATCTTATGCTCATCGGGTTTTATGATAAAGCTAAATCTCAGGCATGAATCAATTCGATGGGCCATTTCTATCGCTAGTTTCATAAGGGAGTGAATCGACTGCTTAGATTTGCAAATGTGACACCATATACATCAATCTCCTTAAATTTGAAGGATTTAATTATTTTTACAATTACACCTTATAAATTTCAGAAAGGTGTGAATTTTAATGTGTAACAACTCTACATCCCACTGTTCCATCAAAGTACAAGACCGTTGCAGCTACATTAAGCACTGAGAATGGGCTCCTGAGCATTTTCTTCACTAAACAACTACCACTCCATTACAATTATTGCGAAGTATGGCCACTTGAGTGTCTCCCATACTGAGAATAAATTCTCAGTCAAATTGAACCCTACAACTAGGATATTTCATGTTACTGTGACTTGTATTCTCAGTCATAACATATGACTTAATGAAGAGGATGGAATTCTAGGTGATTCCCTATGTTGGGAGTTAATTCTTAGTAGAATCGAGCACTTGAGAGAGGCATTCCATGCTTGTAAACTGATCCCAATGAAAAACCCATACCTTAGGCATAAATTTCTTACTTCAAGCCAAGATCTTCTGTGCCCAATCATCTTTTTCATTTTATTCTTCATGGTGTGCAAGAAATGTTGAGGAAAGCTAGTTTTCATTTGAACCAGGGCCATTAAATTTGCTCTGCAAGCGAAGGTCCTTGCTACCTTTTCTCTATGCTCTCAGTTTCCATTAATTATGACACCAACTCTGATCCTTTTCCACAATTAATGAAGTCACCAATAACATAAGAATACCATGCGAAACTAATTTCCGGGCACACCTTTCAATGTTGGTTGGAAGGTCTGGAGTCAGCTCGATCTTCTTGCGTGTGCGCTTGTATTAGCCTCGACCCTCAACTTGCCCGTAGGCCCGATTAGCTCAGAGGTTCAATTTGCTTGAAGGTCCGACTTGGGTCCTTTTTCACTGTTTTGGCCTATTCTATTCACTCAACGTTGAAAACCAAATACATGAGAAAAACTTCACAAAACAACCCCTTGGTGCAAACTTCGAGATTCTACCACATCATCATCTTATGTCATGCTGACATCATCTAGGCCACATGACACCTTCTATATTGTGACACATGTCACCAATATTTTTCCCATTAGGCTACCCAAGAATGCTGAATATGCCTACCACATGTCCTTCATACTGCCATATCATGCTAATGTCATCTGCCACATTGCTGCCAACACATCACCATGAGCCAATGAAATTCTTCCACTTGATTGCCTATATTGGGTCCCACATAGGTTAGGGGTTAGGACTTCATTCTTCAGCCTAAACCTTACTACACTACTCGACCTTTGACTGGCCCTACTAGACCCATCTCTCGACTTAGGACTGGTCCCACATAGGTTGGGGGTTGAGGGTGGGGGCTTTATTCTCTTGCCAAAATCTGAGGCATGACTCAACCTCCAACTTTGTAAATTTGCTGCGGAACCTGACCCTACTCCAAAAATGGCTGAATTCAAAATTTTCTTTAACAAAGATATTTCACACAAAACATAAAGTCTATGTGGAACCTTGAGCCACAGAACCATGTATGTTGACCTTTTGATTTACAAACTTTGACCGAAAATATCTCTCGATCTAGAAGGCCATTTGGAAACTTCAGTATACCATTGGAAATATCTTTCCAAGAACTATCTAAGCATGCCATTTATAAGAGCTTCTGAACTAATCTTCTGAGGTAGAATATCCTCCACAGTATGGGATTCCCACCCATCATAGTCATAATATTATGGCTTCTCCGATAGGCCTGCTACTATGATGATTATTTACAAGAGATTGCAACAACCATGGGATTCCCTCTCATGTAAACACAACATGCACACTAATGGAAGCATTTACTTCCACCATCCTTAGTGCTAGTCCAATTTCCATCAATGGAAACATGGTGAGTGCCACCAACCATCTAGAAATTGCCAACTATCCAACGTATGGATTAATTGGGGAAGAAGCATGATATTGGTAGATTATACAATGACAACCAAATTACCATTCATTTTGAAAAGAACACAAATTTTCATTCCAAGACAAAAAATATATAACTCAGGTACCATTTCATACAATCATGTTTGGAAGATGGATAATTGAAGTTGGAAAAGATACACACTAGCCTTAATTCTATAGATATGTTGAAAAAGGTGGTAATGAGGGAGAAATTGATTTTTTGCTAATTTTCAATTGGTCTTTAGGTATGATGGTGAAGATGAGAAACAACAAGGTCCAAGTGGAGGCATTGTCCAACAAGTGAAGCAAATCATTCTCCAAGTGGGTAATTGTTGGGTATGGAGCTTGATTATATTATTGATTTTTCAAATGTTTTTTGTTTCAGCCTTGGTTGGATCACAGTCCTTGACTGGGGGGGGAAACCACCTAGTCCTTCCTTGGTGGGGGTTCAAGGGCAGTGCCCCCGAAGTGAAAAATTAAAAAAAAAATTTCCTTGTAAAATATTGTAATTTTGTAGTCAATTTGGGCCGTTCACTAGGTAGAATATTTGACGGTAGAAGTTATGTTAATTTAGGGATTTTTCCCTAGAATAAAACCTTTGATTTGAACCATTTTCAAGAGAGGAACCTGAGGAATTTGCCTCCCATCATTTGCTGGGGTATTTGGATTGCAAGGAATCGTAGTATTTTTAGAGAAATGTCGACCCCTGTGGCTGCTATTGCCATTCAAAGCAATGCCATTCTTGATAGCATTCCTGTAAAGGAGGATCCTGCAAAAATTGATCGGCGGAAGGAGCTTCGCATTAGAGATGGGATACCGTGGGCTTTCTTTGACGGGGCAGCCCAAAACAATTCCACGGGTGCTGGGTTGTGCATACATCTTAGTGATTCTCACTCACTAAAGGCCTCTGTGGGAATCGGGATGGGAACAAATAACTTTGCTGAACTCACTGCCTTAAAGCTGCTCCTTTGTTGGCTCATCCACAAAAATATTCTTACAGTTCAGATTTATGGAGATTCGATGAATGTTGTTAACTGGGTTAATGGGAAATATAGATGCCAGCACTACATGTTGATGCCTTTAATAGAAGAAATACAAACCTTAAAACAGCAGTTTAATGTTTTTTCTATTGACCACATCTACAGGGATTGCAACGAGGAGGCAGATCGGCTTTCTAAAGAAGGTCTGCAGCAAGCTGTGGGCACTTGGAGAGTAACAGAACAGTTTCAGGATCAGATCCGTGTGTCGGATCTCCCTCCAAATATATAATGTTTTGTTTTCCACTTATATGCACTAGATTATCTGTGTTTCATAAGATATCGGTGGCATATGTCAAATGTGTTTTTTCCTTTTATATACTGTTATGCTCTGGATTGATAGAGCGGATTGTGAACTGTTTACTGTATGGGTTTTTTCTGGGTTGTTTTCCTCATGAAAGGAGACCCAGGAGACACTGTGGACTTCAGCTCTTTTTTTGGTTATGGCTTTTCAGGCCGAGTACAGGAGACTTTGTTTAGCGCTCTGTAGGGGTGCTGATGATCTTTCTCAGAGGAGCCTTTGCTCCTTATCAGGCAGTTTTTTGCAGAATGTTAACTCATATGCTTTGTAACTTTTTTATTCCTTATAAAAAAGTTCGCTTTTTTTCCTTGGAAAAAAAAACAACCTTTGATTTATATGACAGAATTGTATTACATCTGTGTATTATTCAGTGTGGGAAGAAGAGAGGAGACATTGAGAGAGTGAAGAGGAAGTTACAATGGATTTTTTGTACATTGTATCCCTTCATTTTGCTAGATAATATAAAAGGAAGGACTGTCTATTTCTCCATGGATGTAGCCCAAATTGGGTGAACGATGTATATCCATGTCTCTCTTGTTTTATGCATTTACGTGTTTATTTTTCTGCAATATTTTTATGTGTTCCATTTCTCTGTTATTTAGTTTCTAACAATTTCCATGTACATTCAATGTCTCTATGTGTTGCTTATGTGTATGTTGATTATGGTGTTTCTATGTGATTCATGTGTTGTTTTATGAAGTTATTTACATGAATGGTTGCTAAGTAAATTGAAGTTATAAACTAACATTAATTGTTAAAATTGGCCATAATATTGATTCAACCCCCCCTCTCAGTATTATCCTGGTTTCCAACAAATAATAATGCTAATTTTTTTTCACATACTTATTTTTACACTTTCTTTTTAAAGGCAAATTTAAATAGATTTTTTTAAGGTAAATTCTAAGCTTGTTCATATGTAGAGATATTTTTGAAAAAAAAAATTGATATTATCATAGTGTGATAAATATGAGGTTAACAATATTGTAATGTATTTGATGTCTGCTAGAGACAATGCAAATACTTTCAACTTTGCTTTCTTATCTGGGTGGTAGTTCAAGGTGGTAAATTCGTTCCATAACTTTAAATTATCTAACCACTATTTTTGCTAGAAGTGGAGCCTTGAACTCTATGCAGTTGTGATTTGTTAGTGAAATCAGGTAGAATTAATTCCAAGAATTTACAGCCAGTTGGATGCATTGTTATTTAGATCACTTCCTTTTGCTATTGTGCATTGAGTTGTCAATAGTATGGGGCACACTGCCTATCTCATAAGGATTTAATTTCTCTTTTGGTATTTCTAGTGCACCCAAAAAATGATAATTTCATATTTTAAATGTACACATATGGTATGCACCATGTGTTCTTGAATATGGTCACACATATGATATATGCACAATATTAGAAAAGTTTGTAGTGTATTGGGAACAATGATCAAATTTGAAGGGCTACCATTAATTTGAAGTTGAAGGGTAAATATTCATTCTAACCCATTAGGTGTAGACCAAATGGTTTGTGCTAGGGTTAGTCCCCATTTGGTCTCACGTTCAAATATCATGGGAAACAATTGAGAGTGGGGGTTACACTATCCCATGGGGTATCTATAATTAATCGAGACTTGGATAATATTGGTGAAACAATCCCAGTGACTAAGTCTCGAACAACCTCAGTGAAATTATCTTGTTGGTGGGATAATGTTAATGATAATATTTTGATCCATTATATATATATATATATATATATATATATATAGCCATATTACCATTGAACCACATTTATGTTTTCTTTGGAGGAATTTCAAAGTGTTAAAAAATCATTATAAAATTTAGACAAAATCACAAAACAAAACATTTTTTTGAACACCAATATAAGATAGGAAATAATCTACGTATCTATATCATGCATGAATATTACATCTTAGATTGATATTTTGGGCATACTTCTTAATCATGTCAATCATGTTCATTCTATATCTCATTATAAAAGAAAAAATTGTAGCATATCTTGTAGCCTCTGTTGAAGGGTGATAATTATATCAAAATACTATAAAATCATAGAAGAGATCCTATTTGCATTATAGGCCTATAGTAACATTACAATCTAGCATGACTATTTCCATTGCTTATTTTTTGAGTTAAGTTTTTTTATGATTTAGAGTTTCTCAAGATCCATAGAAACATGAAACTAAAATAAATTATTCACCACGCCAAATATGTTATTTTTATTAAGAATATTGATAGTTGACTCTATCTCTAAATCAATGGGAAGATGTATGAAAGAGTGGGATGTTGGAGCATAATCCAGGCTAATGCATGAGTTTGATGATAATAAAAGTTATGTTACCTTCTCCCCATATTTCTTAAGAATCCCACCCTTGCTTCACATGTGTTGTTCCAGGCATTAATATTGCAAATAACATGTCTCCTTGAAATTGGACTTGGGATGAAGTAGTAGGAAAGATAGCCACATGAATTCTCAAACTATTTGCGAAGTATCATCACATTAATGTCAATGTTGTTAGAAACAAGAAGAAGAAAGCAAAAAAATGTTATGTATAAAGATGCATGGGATTAGGAAAATGGGAATCATCATTTTGAATAACAAATGAGTGAGGATTTGATAATTTTATAAATTGAAAGAACAAAATCAAAATTCTCATTGTCGTAATCTGAATTATATGTTTTGTGATGTTGAAAAGATTCAATTTATATTTAAAGTTAATCAATAACATACAAGTTAGAAAATGTCAACAAGCTTAATAGATCTTGTAATCCAAAACATAATTATTAAATAGTATTATGTGAAACAAAGAAAAATTATGCAATATATTTATGATGAGCTTGACCAAACTTGTCCAAGCTTGCTCCATTCTTGAGAGATTTACGTTCAATTCTTAGTTGAGTGTTTTCCCCCATTATCTATTGTATTAGTGGTGATGTGATGAATTGCATATTAAGTGGTCGAGAGGCCCATCAATGTGTTGAAATAATAAACATATCAGATGCCAAAGCTATAATCATGTCATGAATTTTAATAGGAAAACATATAACATCAACAAAATAACTATGAATCAACACATTTGATATTATTAGTGAGATGGAATATAAACATGAGAAAAAAAGAGATGATTTAATTTCCCTCGGTTTTCTTAATTTCTATTGCTTTCTCTCAAAAATTACATTCAACAACTCATTTGTATATAATTTTATTAATAATCTCCCAATGTCATTATAATTTACATCCATAACCTATGACTACATGTTTTATTTTTTATAGAGCCAAGAGTGGAGGCATAGATAATAAAGGGAATAAAATTGTGACATGTGTCAAAGGAAAATATAACAAAGAAAATAACACTATGTTTTTATGGGATTCAAAAATATGAAGTATGTGAACTAAATATGATGTCAATTCCCATATTGACAAGAATCAACAATACTCATAATATATGAATTCAAGTGGGGATTCACAAAGACAAGGTGTCTAAGCATGTTTGGGAAGCTTTCATCAAGTAACACATAATAAGTGTATACACTAATATGGTGGTTGAATATTTTGATTTGGAGTCTTTTAACGAGTTAATAAATGAACCTAGCCTTTTTCGATTGAAGAAATTGCTGCAAAACAGTTTCATAAACCATCGCTAGGGGAATAAAAAGTTGTTCATTAAATCAAGTTGAGGAGAAATTATAGAAGCTAATTCATTCTTCAAGTAAATACCATATCATATAAATTGTGGAAATATACCATTAGATTTGTTTTGGGAATTGTTATGTTAGATCTTGCACAATCAAATCCAAAGTAAAATAAAATTGTAGAGAACAAAGATGGAAGACAATTTATTTCACACAGAGTAGAAGTATATATTCTTTTCTCAAGAATTTATGGGGGTGTATTTAACATGGTTGACCACCATTTATAGTTATACAAGTTTGGCATGCATTAAGGAATGCATAAAGATAAGAAATAATTTGAAAACCCCCTCACACCATTATAGAATTTAAATAGTCATCATTATGGAGAGAAATATTTTGTTGTCATAAACCAACAATCTTGACCTTGAAAACAATTTTCCTGATACCTTGCCAAATCCCATTTCATCACATTTTCTCTAATCTAATAGAAACCAAACTCTACTACAACTTCTCTAGCAGTACTGGTTTTTTGGACATATTTGCAAGAAATTCTTGAGCATGGATCTCCTTAAGGCCTACTTCAACTCCATTAATAACCCATCTTACAAAATGGTATTTACTAGAAATTTCCCCAAAAGGTGCAAAGAGACGCCAATAGGATATCTAAATTGGAAAAAAATTCCCCTTTTCATTTCTCCAACAAAATTTTTCGAAAATATTTCCTTTCTCAGATCTCTATCAAAAAATTTCAAAATCATATCTTAGAATATAATTAAATGTTCTTGTATAAATACAATGATGAAGTAATTTTTAGACAAATTTGTATGAAATCTGCCACAAGAAACAACAAAATAATGTTTTATATTTGTTGCTAAGAGATTTCAGATGACAAAAATAAGCCTTGTATTCCTTACCAATACTCAATGAATTCTCTTAATGAATCACTGCCATAGAAGAAGTTTACAACAATAGTTCAGATCAAAGCTCATGTGTGGACATCAATAGGAATTTGATGTAAAACAAGTGTGATTGAGCCAATCTTTAACCAATAATCCAAGCATTGTAGTTCTTAACGAAGAGTGAGATTTCTAAATGCTTTGTTAGCTTTTAAGTTTTAAGCCATCAAGCTTGACTAACTTTATTTTTGAATGACTTGTAAGGGGATCGTACAATGGATCTCCTAAGCGTCCAAATAGTTTGTCTGTTATCAGGAAACTTTAAGTACATTTGATAGTTCTCCAAGACAACCAGTTACCCAACTATATGTCTTAGAAATCTTTCCATGTGTGAGAAAAAAATGTGGCAAACTTCTTCCCTGAAAAAAAAACTAGACACTATCTGCCAATTTTGGCCTCTTTCAAGTGCAAATTGTTGTTATTAACAAAATAATATTGTAAGAGACTCAAAGTGATTTTTGGCACTTTTATGCACATAAATGAGGGTTGATCTCTAAAGTTTTTTAAGCATGGAAATTGAGGCAAAAATTTTATGTCATTCTCGGAAAAAATTCAAGTCCTATTGTTGTGTAATTTTGTTTCCAGATTTCTATCTGTCAAGACTAAATAAGAAAAACATTCTAGCTGGGTTTTCCCCTTGTGGTTTCTAGGGTACATTCTGTGTCATTTTTGTGTGGGGTTATGTTAAATTTCACTGCAAATATGTTTAAAGGTTTTGTGTATTTAATTTTCTAAGTACATGCATAGGTGAAGACTTAATGAAAATTAAATCAGTTGTAGAGCCTTCAAGAAATCAACACATTGAAAACGAAAATAGCTTCTAAAGTAAGATCTGTCCAACAAAACTTGATACACATTAAGAAAATTAATGACAGATTGAATAGCGTCATTTAACGCTTTATCCTGTGAGCCACAATACTAATTTTTAATGCCAAATGTATCACTCTAATCTATATTAGCTCGGTATTTTATGGAAGAATAAATGTGATTATTGGTGTGCATCCTTTATGTTATTGTCCTTGAAGATTTGTTTCTGAACTGATTTTTTATCAAATTTATGAATCAACAGAAATATTGTAAGAAAAATATGTTAGTGTCATACATATCAACTAATTTTCCTTCTCTTATTTGTATGACGATTAGGAGAAAAATACACGAATAGGAAAGTGAATAAGTCCAACATGACAACCAACAATGGGATAGATCCATGTAATGGAAGAGGTATAGTCCAAGAACAAGTTGAGAAGAATTAGATTTAGAATCCTATGAATGCTCAAAATTGGTTTTCCCAATGTTCCTTTGATTGCCAAAGCCGCTTAACCTTTTCTCTCTGAAGCCTCTGCTTCCAATACTCCTGACAACTGAGAGACGTCAAACACATTCATAACTGTTCAGATACCAAATTGATATATTATACATTCAAATATAAATCCACCAAACAAAGAGATTTTCCTATGGAAACAATATATTCCCTTTTCTTTTGTCTTGGGAAGAAGTGAACAATGGGGAAGTTTTTGTCAGTACCTTTTCCTTAAAAATACTCAACTCACTTGAACACACAACATTGCTAAAAACCCTTGTCTGGAATTAGATTAAATGAAATGAAGAGATAATATATATATTAAAAGATAAAGTGAAGGTACGAGTAAAAAAGTTAAAAACAAACACAATTAATTGACACCAGAATTCTCACCTGTTGGCATAAAGGACATTTGGAGTTAGGGTTTGCACTATACAAACCATCCACAACTGTAACTGTAGCAGCAAAACAAGCACAACTGAAGTAGAAGATATGACCGCATTTCAAAGAGACTGGTGGTGGGCTCCAGTATTGTAGCAATAATGCTACAACTCCTGGAGCTTCCTTCTTTACTTTTATCAACTCGGTAGTTCGTAACAAACTTGGAAGCGACGGTGCTGTATGCACAAGTACTAGCTCTTGCCGCAGCTGTCACTTGGTCAGCTGGCACAAGTCCGCTAGGGGCTCAAGCCAACTTCTATGAGCTCTTAGAAGAAGCTTTTTAACTGATGGACGAAAGCTAACTCAAAGGAAGCTAATCTACTTGCAGAAAGGAACTGAAAGCCAACAAGAAACGCAAACCCTAGCAAACCCTAATTCTACCAGCTAGTCCTACTGATGCAAAGATGGGAATGCAAACTACTGAAAGAGATGCCATTACTTCTATGAAGGTGAGATGCATGTGTCTAGACTACTTCTACCTGAACAAAACATCTTTTTATATTTTGAATAAGTTATTTAGAATTATCATGCATGTGCTTTTAACTGGCCTTTTACTGTGCAGAGGCGGATCATGGAGGAGGAATGCTTGGAAGAGGTCGGGAAGGTTTAGAGAGGGTCTAAGGAGTCCCTAACATCCTTCCAGAGAGTTTCACAAAGTTTGGCTGCCAAGAAACCGCGTTTATGAGCTTCTACAGGAAGTCTGCAGGGGTTCTACAGGATGTTTCAGAATTTCTACAGGATGTTCAGTAATTCCTACAGGATGTTCTACGATTGGATTTTGGATGATGGGTGAGTGGAAGAGGCTGCATGGATGGATAGGGAGGTAGGAGAGGGGTTTTTAATGACTTAATGACAGAGAGATGAGGTGATGAGAGGGTGTGTAAAGCTAGTTTGTCCTAAAGAGGGCAAATGGAATGGAAGGCCAAAAAGGTAGGATGACGTGGGCAGTAGAGTAGTTGTGAGATGAGGGATCTAATTTGGAGATGAGCAGTTGGCCTGGACGAAGCTTAGAAGGACGAGAGAATGATAGAGATGCACTGCATAATGTAAACTGAACCAAATCATCCACGTCCTGCACATAATCAAAATATTACTAATCTATCCTAACTGTTAATGAAACCAATGAACAACAACGTTATTTCTAAAGAGAACCATGTATGGTACTGAAGCAAAGAAACATTCCAAGAGGTCTGAGCGCATGGATAACTTCTACAAATGAAAATATTGTACCAAAGATTGCATGAGTACGCAAACCAATGTTTTGGTGGGTAGCACTGTCTGCAATTCCAGCCCCTAGAAAGAGGTGAAAATGAGAGTGCAGGCAACCCTTTTCTGGAACTTTTATCAATTCTACTCTTGTTACTCTATTCTAAACATCTGAAGCAACTCTATCTTCTAACAATGACCTACTTAACCACACCACGAAATCTAACTCAACAAACTGCGTTTCAAATGCATGTAAAGAAAACCATATTGCTGAAAGGAAAGATATCAATACAAAAGAAGGAGGCCCTAGGCTCTCAGGTTGGGCCCAACCCCGAGAGCTATGGCTCCTTTAGAAAATCAGAGCTGAGATCAAATCTAACTGCTTCTCATTAGAAAATAATAATCATAAGTCAAAAGGTCTGCCAATGATGGCTACAAAAGAGCAAAAACAGAGCTGGCAGCTCGTAGTGCAGAATGTGCAACAGTTTTCCAAAAGTCCTTTTCGAAGGCTGAAGCCTTATCATTTATACATCACGAGGCCCCAAGCTAGCCTCCTAAATCTATGGGACTTGGCTGACCAAACTGGGAGTGAACAACTGCTTCCTCAAAATCCATTTGGCTGCCTTCTAGATCCGGTTGTGGTGGCTGTTGGAGCTCGGAGTTGGGGGTGAAGATCCCGAGGGAGGCCATTTAATGCCATGGACAACCCTCCTACGAATCCTCAACCCCATCTTGGCTGTCTCCTAGCCCTTATCTGCTCGGTTTTTCTCCAACATGTGTCAAAAAACCTGAAATGAGCACGTGTTAGCCACCTAGGAATAATGACTGCCCTTATTCGTACAAATGACATAAACATACTAAAAAATGATGCATAAGTTATGAAAAATGAAGGATTGAGCAAGGGTAGTTAGGCCAAATGAGCCCAAAATGTTACCAAATTTGGGGCTCATCATCACCCCCCAGCTAAAATGATTGCTCATCCCTGAGCAACTAATCCAGCTCCTCGTCCTTCATTGCTTTCACCGCCACCCTCACATCCCAGGCTTCTGAAGTAGTATCCTCCTCACTAGCATGGAACCTAGCCTTCCTTTCCACCTCTTCCCACTGCTTATGCTCGTCTTTTTCTGTGCTGCCTTCCATCAATCCTAAAAGCAAAGGTGGGCTTAGCTTGAGGCCAATCCAACTGGCTTGGAGGTTCTATATGGACTTCTTGTAGAGGGGCACCCGTACTAGAGCTTCCCTCATCCGAGTTGGAGTGTGATATTCCCTGATTTTGAGGCTGTGGGACAATGTGTTCCATCGGCGGGTGCAAGCATGAACACAGTTGTCCCCTAATAGTCGCTCCATATCCTCGAAATGTGCTATAGCCTGAGCCTGCTGATCCATGTATTTCAATAAAGTTTGAGGGTTGGTGGCTAAGTGTTGGTGGGCCGATATCAATGCCGTGGGATCCCCTGGCTCTGCTCTAATCAGCAGTGGCTCATGTAACTCTCGGTTCATGACCTCTTTGACCTCTGTTGCTCTCTTTTCTTCATGGTTCAACCATGAGGCAAATGCCATCAACTGCATATCTCCTACGACTGTGTTGGGATCCCATGAAGTCACATTAGGAAGGGCCAAATTATGGAGATAGAACTCCGATAGTTTGGCCTTGTCCTCAGATGAATTGCTATTGCATAACTCTGTGAAATGCTGGGGGTCTTGGATTTGGGAGATACCCCTCTGTGCCAATGCATTAATTTGGAATTGCAGCCACTGGTCCCGTAGGTATAGGCCATAAGATTTGGCCGGTTGTCTACATTGTAGAGCATCCATGGCCCAACTGGCCATGCAGGCCAGTTGTGCCTCTTTTTGTTGCAACTGTTGTTTGAGAGCTTGTATCTCGATTTGTGCTTGTAGTTCCCTTTCTTGTAGATGCGAGGTTATCTCCCCAAGACCAACCTGCAGTCCTTCTTTGCCTTGAGGTTCTGCTGTAGTGTCCCCCGATGATGTGCCCCTTTCTTTCCTCAGTTCCTGTAGCTGCAGTTTGAGTTTCTCATTCTCTTCCTGTAGGAATACCCGCTGGCAATTTCCCACATGTTTGGCCATAGCTAATTCTCTTCGTGCCTCCTTGAGTTGTTCCTCCAAGGGGCCTATATCTGCCACTCCTTTTGATTTAGCTATCTTCATCCACGTGTGGGTTCTCACTCTCTCTTCCTCCAATGCAAAGAAAAGTGGCACTGTGAATTTCTGTGGAATAATTTTTCCAGCCTCCAAAAAGTTATAATACGAGCTCAAGCTTGGCTGGGAACTAGGTTCCGGAATATGCTCTACCTCTTCTTCCCTTGGTGGCTCTACTCCGTCTTCCCTAAGTGGTGATGTGGCTGCCTCTCCCTCCATTCTCTCGGTCTCCTTGAGCTGGGCCAATGTTTCCTGTAGAACGGCCTCAGCATCCTGTAGCGGGGTTTTTGAAGCCAACCTGTCCATTCTCTCCTTCCAAGCAGTTGTCTTCGGTCTCCCCCGCTCATAAGTGACTGATATTTTTGAGGGGGACCTCTCCCTTGGCGAGGTAGGGGTGTCTTCTATGGTAATTGGGCTGCTGGATGGAGGTTGGGGCCTGCTTGTTTTGATCCTCACACTTCTCCTTGCTTTGAAATACAGAGGGATCTCCCTCTTTCGTTTTTCCCTCAGCTTGGGAGGGGTACTAAGGGTGGCCAGCATGGCTGCTGCCTCCCTTGCAAGGATTTCGGCTGTCTTCTCCTTTGGTTTTCCTTTCTCAGGACTTCCTGTAGAAAGCCCTATAGCGGCTGATTTCTGGCTTCCTGTAGAAGCCGTTTTTGATTTTCCTGTAGAAACAGGTGGCACCGTTTTAGCCTGTTTGGCTGAGGGTGCTTTGTCTTTTGACTTTGCTGAGGCTGCTTTCGAGGTGCCTTCACTGACGTGGACTTGTTTAGTCTTTTCCACCCTACTCTGTAACCTTTCTCCCTGGGTGTCAATGTGGGTTGTCATCCTCTGTTTCGGCAACCTGGTGTTTCTCTTGTTTCCCCTTTTGCTCTTTCTTTGGTGCTTTGGCCGTGGTTTCTTGGCCTTTCCCTTTCTTCTCTGTTTGTATTGGTTCCTTCTCCTCGCTGCTGGAGGAGGTGAGCTCCTCGGTCAACATTTTGATGTCGCCATCCTTAGTCAAATTTTGAAAGGCTTCCCACGAGAGAGGGACGGTGTATGTGTGGAGTGCATCCTCCACGAGGAGCTTAATGAGCCCATGATGGGCTACCTGGTCTGGCATGCCCTCTCGTAATTTGGTGGCACATTCAGTCATGGACTGCAGAAGGAAGTAAAGAATACTTAGCTTGTTTTTTGAAGGTAGGTCCATTTGGTGCCTAAGTTCTGTGAGTAGCCAGAAATGGTACCCATATACGATGCTGAATCGTCCTTCGCACGTGATATATTTCATAATTTGGAGGCTGACCTCACTCCAGAGCGGCTGTAAGCTAGCTCTGCGAACCCCATTCTTATCCTCTGAGAATTGCTCCTCCGGTAGAAAGAACTCCTTTTTAGCCTTCTGGCCTAGTTTCCTCTCCTCCTTATCCCACGGTACCCCCATTGGGAGATCAGTGACTCTGCTGATGAACTATGGGGTGAGTCTGAGATTCAAACCCCTGAAATTGACGACGGCCAGCGTTTTTGATTTTGGCTTCAAAGATCGCAGGAATTCCTCTGCCACCTCGTCATCGTAACCTTGAAGCTTGTCGCAGAACGACATCCATCGTGCACGAGAAAACAGTTCTACCACCTCAGGGTTTTCCCGTAGCTTCTTTGAGTCTGACGGTTCCTTCCTAATGAACCCACCCGGCATGGTGAAAGCTTGCCGTGTTAGCCGGAGGTGGCTAGCGCGTATCAAAAGATGGGCCTTTGGGATTTCTTTAGACAGAGCACAGTATTACGCCTCGGTCAAGCACACAGTTCGTGAATTCTCGGCTATCTACAGGTGAGCCTTGACAGGGGCTCAATTACGAACCAAATCCTCTAGAAAACCCCGCATATACACTTCGATGACAATTCTCATGCAGAAGGAAGACGACGCTTGCAAATTTATGTGCAGACTGTAGTTCTACATTTTAGGACGTCGACTTCGCCACCCTTCAAACCAATTGCATGGGAGGAACAGGTTCAGGCTTACCTCTTCCAATTCGCCACCTTTGACGTGAATAGATTGATTTCCTCCGTAGCGGTGAGCTTCCTGTAGAAGGCTAAACTGTGATCAAATCATGCCCAGACCTTGGAAGAGATGAGTGTTTCTGGAGGGAGTGCTGGTGAGGTCACCTGGTAGCATAGTAGGGACCCTTGTCCTTGAGTTGAGGGACCTCTTTCCCTGCATGGAATACCTGCAACCTGCATGAATTGTCAAATCTTGAACCTGTTTTCCCTGTTTCTTTGTTTGTTTGTTTGTTTGTTTTTTTTTGAAAGACAGCAGGGGTGCCTCCATGAGGTTTTCACCCTTACCATCTACCTTGAGCGCCTCAGAGAGGTTTTCACCCAAGGGTCTTTTTTTAACATTTTCAGAAGACAGCAGGGACGCCTCAATGAGGTTTTCACCCCTACCATCTGCCTTGGGAGCCTCAGAAAGGTTTTCACCCAAGGATCTTTATTTATTTTTTTTTTTTTTTTTTTTTGAGATGTTCAGGGTATGCCCAAAACAGAGGCAGAACCCTTCTCTATGACCAGCACTGATTTTTCCACAGTTTTGATGAATTCTTGCCTTGAAAGAGGTTTTCTGTAGATCCTTAGTCGATGCCCATTGACGAGCATGGGGATGGCCTCCTCATCAATGGTCCGAATAAGAACAGACCCATTGTCATTACATTTTTCCACTGCATATGGTCCCAGCCATCTGGTTCTCAGCTTCCCCTTGAAATCCTTATGCCTGGAATCATACAACAACGCCCAATCTCCTGGCTGAAATTGCTTGTCATTGAGGTGTTGTTCATGCCATACCTTCCTCTGAAGTTGAACCACTTCTGAGTGGAGAAGGGCCTGCATTCGGTGCTCGTCCAATCCATTCAGCTGCAATAACCTTTCTTGTTGGGCATGGCTGAGATCTAGGTCCAGCTGAGCTGCCATCCTCAAGGTGTTGTACTCGAACTCAATTGACAACAAAGCTCTCTTCCCATAGACCAGCTCATAAGGTGTGAAGCCGGTTGTGGTCTTCCAAGTGGTGTTGTAAGCCCACGTGGCCTCAACCAGGCGATCTGCCCAATCTTTTCTACTGCTGCTCACCACCTTAGTCAAGATCCCTTCCAATGCTCTATTGGTGACTTCCACCTGCCCATTTGCTTGAGGATGATAGGGGGTGGAAGTCCTATGCTTGATATTGTGATGAGCGAGTAGGTCTTCAATTAAGTTGGAGGTGAACTGGCTTCCTTGATCGGTGACTAGCTCTCTTGGGTAGCCAAATTTGTAGAAGATGTTTTCTCTTAAGAACTCGGCCACCTTTTCTTCTGTCGCTGCTTTGATTGCCTTGGTTTCTGCCCACTTTGTCAGGTAGTCTGTGCACACAATGATGTAAGACCTTTGCCTCAAAGGAGGATTGATTGGACCCACAAAATCCATACCCCACTTCTCAAATGGCTCAAGAGTCACTTGAGGTTGGAGAGGCATTTCGTCCCTTGGAGTCGGTTTCCCCATCCTTTGGCATCAGTCACATTGGCTGATATACCTTCTGACATCTTGATGAAGCGTGGGCCAATAGTAGCCTGCCTGTAGGATTTTGAAGGCAGTCCTTTTGGCTGCAAAATGTCCTCCACAAGGCCCATCATGATAGGTTAGGAGGATATCAAAGACTTCCTCCTCCCTTACACAACGCCTTAAGAGCTGATCGGGGCCAAGCTTGAACAGGTTGCCCCCGATCCAAGTGAATGAGGCACTCTTCCTTACGATCCTGCTCTTCTCTCTTGAGGATAGGTGCGGAGGGAGCTGTGTTGAGACAAGGTAGTTTGCTATATCATCAAACCATGGAGAGAGTACTGAGATAGCAAACAGATGTTCATCTGGCATCTGGTCATCCATTATTCCATCTTCACCTGCAGGTAAATCCAATCTAGACAAAAAGTCAGCAACAACATTTTCTTTACCTGGTTTGTCAACGATAGTCAAATCAAACTGCTGCAACAAAAGTAACCATCTAATAATACGAGCATTCACATCTGGTTTATTCATTAAATATCTAATTGTAGCATGATCCGTATGTACAAATGTTTGATAGCCAGTGATATAATGTCGGAACTTGTTCAGTGCATGGACTACGGCCAAGAATTCTTTCTCAGTTACAGTATAATTCAGTTCTGCCTTGGATAAGTTTTTGTTGACAAAGTATATGGCATATGGAAGTTTTTGTTCAACTTGTCCTAAGGTTGCCCCTATGGCTTTGTTCGAAGCATCAGTGTGGATGTGGAAAGGTAGGGCCCAATTTGGACCTCTCAAGATTGGGGCAGACACCAACTTATCCTTTAATTCATTCAGAGCCTTCTGACAATCGTCAGTCCATTTAAACTCAACATCTTTTGCCAAGAGGCTAAACAATGGCGAGGCTAGCTTGCTGAAGTCTTTAATGAATCTCCTATAATACCCTGCTAAAGCTAAGAAACTTCGAACATCTCTTACCTTCTGAGGAGGTGGAACCTTCCTGATGAGAGCAATTTTGTTAGGATCCACCTGTAACCCTTGGCGAGAAATGGTATGTCCTAGCACGGTCCCTTCAGTCATCAAGAATTCACACTTTTCAGGACTAAGGGACAGGTTCATCTCAATGCACTTGGTTAGGACTTTTCCCAGATTGGACAATGCTTCCTGGAAGTTGGACCCATAAGGAGTGAAGTCATCCATATATATTTCCACCGAATCATGGACCATCTCAGAAAAGATGCTCAAGACGGCTCTCTGGAAGGTGGCAGGAGCATTGCATAGTCCAAAGGGAAGAACTCGGTAAGCAAAGGTACCCTAAGGACAAGTGAAGGTGGTCTTATCTTGGTCTTCCAGGCTGATTTGGATCTGGTTATACCCGCTAAACCCATCTAGGAAAGAGAAAAACTTCTTTCCTGCCAGTCCATCCAACACTTGATCTATGAAGGGTAGAGGAAAGTGGTCTTTCTTGGTGGCTTTGTTCATTTCTCGGTAGTCCACACAGATTCTCCACTTCCCGTTTTTCTTGGGAACCAACACCAGAGGGGACACCCATTCGCTATCCGAAATGGGGTAAATGAATCCGGCATCCAACAGTTTTTGCAATTCTTCCTTGACGATGTCCTTAAGGGCTGGATTCATTCTCCTTTGGGGTTGCCTAACCGGTTTACAATCTTCTTTGATGTAGATGTGATGGGTACAGACCGAAGGATGGACTCCTTTCATCTCCTTATAGCTCCAAGCAAAAGCATCTAGGTGACTGGCCAACAGACTACACAGCTCCTTTTCCTGGGAAGGAGATAGGGAGGAGCTGATCTTTAACGTTCTCTCGGGGCCGAACTCCACATCTTTGACTCTGGGAGCGACTGGGTTGGTCACACAAAGGTCCACTAAGGTGCTGGCTTGGGCATCCTCCACCAATTCCTCTAGGGACAATGCACTGGGAGGTGGATTCTGAATCAAGGTCTCAATCAAATCATCCTCGGTTGGGGGGCCTCCCCTAGTGGTGTCTAGGGTGCACAAGGGTGCTGAGTACACCTCATCCTCTTCTCCTTCCTCCAACCAAAGTGGTAAGTCATGCTCTAATAAGGGTTGGGCAGGAGGGTACAGGACTAGCTGCTTGGACATAGGACCATTTTTGATGGTCATGTTCCCTGCACGGCAGCTTATGTAAGCATCTGCAGTGGCTAACCAAGGCCTTCCCAAAATAAGGGGGTATCCAGTAAGCTTTTCCTTTGGTTGCAGAACCAAGAAGTCTGCAGGGTACTCCCAAGAGTCAACAGAGACCAAGACATCCTCTACAATCCCTTCGGGAGTCACGGTGGAGCGATCTGCTAGTTGCAGGACTGTCGAGGTCTTTCTCAAGGAACCCTGAAGGTTGAGTTTGAGCATCGTATCCCTGGTCATCACATTAATGGCAGCCCCCAGATCAATCAATGTGTGTGGTATGATGGTGCCATTGATGTGGACATCAACTACAGGACTCCCAGGATCCAAATACTTTGGGCAGATTACTTGCCCCAACATAAGATCAGACAGTTGTCCTATGACATTGATGGTTGAAGCGTCTCTTTTTCGCCTGTCTGGGTGTCTGAAACACTTTTCCTTAACCAGTTTTTTATATATCGGTACATCTTTGATGGCTTGGAGAAGTGGTATTCTCACACACAACTGTTTGAGTTCTCCCAGAAGCTCATCCTCCTCTGGGTTGGGTGGTGTGGTGGCCGTTAGTCTCTCAGGAAAGGGTGGAATGGCTTTTGGTTCACTTTCCTGTTTATCTTCCTTGTCCTCTGGGGGAGGAGGTTGGCGATCCGGAAGAGTCTTTCCAGATCGCAGGTTGATCTTCTGGATCTCCACAGCATAGGTAGGGCATGATGTTTCCCCAGTATATACCTGCTGGGCCTGTCGGTTGTTGGGGTTCGGGATCGGTTGAGCAGGCACTTGGGGTTGCCTTGGAGGAGCAGGAGGTAATGGTTGTGGTTGAGCTGGTGGTGGAGGCAGAATGGCGGGAGGAGTATTGTACTGGGGCCTCCACCCCGGTTGAGGTGCGTTCCACTGAGGCTGTGGCTGGGCATGCGAGTGAAATGAATGAGTAGTGGGCTCAGTATGGTATTGAGGCGGGTAAGACCATGGAGGAGGCACAGACCAGGAAGGATGAGCAGGGGGACCCCAGGAAGGCATAGGAGCAGATTGGTTGGGGCTATAATAAGCTTGGGGTGTCCCCTGCATCCCCTGTTGGTAAGGTCTAGGTCCATGTGGCCTCCTTTGGTTGAGGAAATAGAGAGGTTCAGTGGGCGCTTCTGTCCCTTGATACATGGCTTTAAGCCCAGGTAAGGTTGGACATTGGTTTGTGGGGTGGTCCTCCTCACAAACAAAACATACCTCAACCGAATGTAATGGGAACTCGTTCTTAGGGTGCTTCCTTGTACACCTAGGGCAGAAGATAGCCAAAGCCCTCTCAGCTTCCTCTTTCTTCTGCTGGATTCGGAATGTATCAAGTTGCATGGCAATGGTCTGTCTCACCTCACTCTTGAGGTCCTCTAATTGATTTGCAAACTCGTGTTTGGAGAAAGGAATACTAGCTGAGAGGAGGTTTCCTCTACCTCTTTTCCGGGTTGCCCTAGAGTGGTTTCTAAACACAGTCTTTATATCCTCATAAGGTAGTTGGTAAATATCTCCTCCAGCTAACATGTGAAGGGTATCTAAGAGGTCTTCAGGGACTCCTCAGAACAGGGCCAACTTGAGAGATTCAGGGTCAAGTGTGCACCTGGCCCGTTTATAGCTAAGTTGGAACCTTTCCTCGTAATCTTCTAAGGACTCATCATTCCCCATGGTCATCCAAAAGATTTCTCCCTTGGCTTCCTTGGACCTACAGTAGTCCCGGTATTTGGTGTTGAAAGCTTTTTGCATCTAGGCCCAAGTGGTGATACTCTTCCCAGGTAAGCCCATGAACCAGCGTAATGCTGCATCCTTAAGGGTAGAGGGGAAGAGTTTCAGTTTTTGCTCATCTTCGGTATAGTCATAGGTTCGACAAAGGACGGCAAACTCAAACAGGAAGGTATCAGGGTCTTCAGTAGTCAGTCCATGGAAGTGAGGTAAAGCGGAGGGGCTTATGTTCTTCATTTTCATGTCTCCATTGGTCTCTCGGATGGGGAAGGCACCTTCAATTCTCTCATCTTCTCCCCTATTGTCAGCCATAGCTTCAGATGGAGTGTTCTCTAACTCTTCTTCTGTTATAGGATCTTCGTATATCTCAGGAGGCTCGCCTATAGGTTCTTCTAGATCACTGTCACCAAAGAAGAGAGAAGGGTGACTCAGTGATGTGGTGGGGGTGTTGGGTAAGAATTTTCCTGTTTTATCTCGATTTCTACGAGGCATGAAATGGAAAGACTTTTGATTGCTTTTGTTCTTTTTTCTGGTACCTGCAAAACTAAAACAGATTGCACTGCAACTAACTATCTTGCTGAAATGGAAATGCGGAATTGAAATGAAAACATGAAAGAACTAATCTATTTTGCTCAAATGAAATTGCAGGAATGAAATGCTAGGCTACGCTTGTGGAATTGAAATGCTAATCTATGCTTGCAGAAATGAAATTACGGAATTGAAATGTTAATCTATGAAAGCAGGAAATGTCTATGCTACTTTTGCAGAATGGAAATGAAATGAACTACTTAGCAGAAGGCGAGAGTAGGAAAATAGAAGAAAAGCAACAATCACCAATACTCTGACGCTTCCCCGGCAACGGCGCCTAAAAGACGGTGGGCTCCAGTATTGTAGCAATAATGCTACAACTCCTGGAGCTTCCTTCTTTACTTTTATCAACCCGGTAGTTCGTAACAAACTTGGAAGCGACGGTGCTGTATGCACAAGTACTAGCTCTTGCCGCAGTTGTCACTTGGTCAGCTGGCACAAGTCTGCTAGGGGCTCAAGCCAACTTCTATGAGCTCTTAGAAGAAGCTTTTTAACTGATGGACGAAAGCTAACTCAAAGGAAGCTAATCTACTTGCAGAAAGGAACTGAAAGCCAACAAGAAACGCAAACCCTAGCAAACCCTAATTCTACCAGCTAGTCCTACTGATGCAAAGATGGGAATGCAAACTACTGAAAGAGATGCCATTACTTCTATGAAGGTGAGATGCATGTGTCTAGACTACTTCTACTTGAAGAAAACATCTTTTTGTATTTTGAATAAGTTATTTAGAATTATCATGCATGTGCTTTTAACTGGCCTTTTACTGTGCAGAGGCGGATCATGGAGGAGGAATGCTTGGAAGAGGTCGGGAAGGTTCAGAGAGGGTCTAAGGAGTCCCTAACATCCTTCCAGAGAGTTTCACAAGGTTTGGCTGCCAAGAAACCGTTTTTATGAGCTTCTACAGGAAGTCTGCAGGGGTTCTACAGGATGTTTCAGAATTTCTACAGGATGTTCAGTAATTCCTATAGGATGTTCTACGATTGGATTTTGGATGATGGGTGAGTGGAAGAGGCTGCATGGATGGATAGGGAGGTAGGAGAGGGGTTTGTAATGACTTAGTGACAGAGAGATGAGGTGATGAGAGGGTGTGTAAAGCTAGTTTGTCTTAAAGAGGGAAAAGGGAATGGAAGGCCAAAAAGGTAGGATGACGTGGTGTTGTGGGGAAAAGTGCCTATGCAGGTCGACCCTATCCACCTAAGGTGTGATAGTGCCTTAGAAACAAACAGAAACAACTATTCTAGTATTCTTCCTTTATGAATTAAGAAGGAAGAGAGATGGGATGGACTAACCGGTGTCTTCCGTTTGTCCTTTGATCCGGTTTCTCTTCTCTTTGAGAGCTCCCAGCTACTTGCCTTCTCGCTCGCCCAGCTTCACCAAGTTCCTGCAAGATCACAAGAGGGGAACACTACACAAAGACATAGATTCATATTCATAACTAGCTTAGGATTAGAAATAAGCTAAACATATTAATGCAATCATACATCAAAGATACATCAACATGTAGGAGAAACTCAAATAGTTTTATTGATGAAATAACAAGGTTCAGGAGGAGATACAACCATGAGAGTTCCAATCCAGCATCTACCTCCCAGCAAATGAAATCCCTTCTTCACCTTCCTTCAAAGCATAAAGCACCCAATGATCTCAATCTCAAACCAACAACAATTCTTTGCAATATCAAAATTCCAGCCCCCTGGATCCCATGGATGAGAGATCCATATATAGATGTTTGGAGAGGGGATGAGTCAGCTTGTGATCTGACTAGTGTCCTCTCTCTCTGTCAGTTCTTGCTTCCACTTGGAGACTAAGAGCCTCTTACTCATCACTTAGTCGAACTCAGCAAGACAAGTGTCATGGAGGAAGATTCTGGAAGCTTCCATAGTCTTTACACCTCGCGGAATGGCACTGCCATTTGTTATTTCCCACTCAGCGCACCCTGGTAGTGCATTTGGGTGCGTTGCAATGCACCTAGCTAGTGTACTGGGGTGCTTTGCAACGCAGGTGGCTAGTGGAGCCACTGAAATGATCCCTGATTTGACTGTTTTTGAGCAGTTTCTGGTGGAGAACTTCTGTGAATTGCTGTGGTTTGCTGGCCTTGTTCCTCTAGGGGTAGGAACAACATGTTTAGGGACTTTGGATCCCTTGGATTATGGACATTTCATGCTTAGAGCTGTAAGGCACAAAAATGTCTATAACAGTTGCCCCCTAAAGTATGAGGTCGTTTATCGGGTGAAATGCTTTATTAGGAGGATCAGAAGTTCTTTCAATGCTGGGAGGAGACCTGTAATAAATACAATACATTATTTTCATACTATTTTCATGATCTAGCTGAGGCGGGCATTCCCATGCTCAGCTTTATAAATTCATTTTCATGTACATAGGACAGACAATCGTCAGATGATAGACTGATGATTCTGATAGAGCCATCATCCTTTTGGTAGGATGATTATCTGTACTGCAAAGCTGTACATTTCCATGTCTTTATTTTCCTGAATATATATTGCAGCCCGGATGGATGAAACTAGATCCGGGGTCTTCAATCTCGTCCGATCTTCACTCTAAGTACAAGTCGATCCATGTGAGAATTGTTTTGAAGTCGAACATGGAAAGACATCGCTTGATTACCAGTCAATGATGTAAACTGTTAACAAGCGCGAGAGGAATCACCGATAATGATGATGACCCTCAAGGTACTGCAGTACAATTCACGTGGTGTGAACAGAGGACTTGGCGTCGAACACCATGCAAAATCTTTCGGTCGAAGGTCATTGATGTATACCTGTCGCCGGAAGTGAGAAACTTGCCATTGAGGCATGTAAGCTTCAAAGTACTGAAGGGGGTGTTCCTAGATCAACTTCTTGGATAATGAGCTGATGTCGACAAGAAGCGATCTGTCAAAGGAGGGCCTTAATGAATCCCACATCAATGACACGGAACGGAGCAAATGATTTTGATGGAGGTGAAAACTATCTGATGATATATGATTCAGGGTGGCGGTCATGAAAGAGTATAATGTATGGTAGTGGATGGGACACAGGTGACTTCTCTGAACGACTTATCTTGAACATATGGCGACACTTATGCGATGGATTGGTAGCATTTACCCCAAATATGGATGGTATTGGCGAGACCATGGTGATGTGACCGGTGAATGAAACAACCCAACTCGATTGTGGTACGGAGGAGAAGTGTCATGTTCAAGAGCGACTTGCTACCATCAAAGTTTCTTTGAGTTTCTCCCAATTTTTCCCCAGTCATTGCTGACCAGTACCTCTTTATTTTTGTCAAGCTTGAGGAGGATAACATATGCTTGTTCTATAATTTGCCTTTCGGGCAAACCCATCGCTATGTTTTAACGAGCCTAGCGATAGTGAAACTCGTCCTCGTCTAAAGACAAGTTTGTCGCTATTTAGTACTTTTAACGAGTCTAACGACAAGGATAACTCGGTCCTTTTCATTTTTAGAGAGTCTGAAAAGGTACATAAAGTTAACTCCGAAAGTCCTTTTTCGTCATCTAATCCCTTAAGTCCGAAAAAGTATAAAACAATACAGAAGGGATGAATTTTCGATATCTTTAACGAGCCGAACAAAACAAGCGCTCGATCTTTTTGTGCAATAATCCCTCAGGTCCAAAAAGATTAAAATCTAGAGGAGGGATAGCACTTCCAGTCACTTTAACGAGTTGGAAGGCCAAAACTCGACAATCTTTTCATATTTTACAAGTCAGATGAAAAGAGCTTAAAGAAGACTCGTCTTTTGAGGAACGAGTGATAAAATGGGTAGCAGCTGATTCCAGGGAAGGATTGGAATTTCCAAATCACGACAGTGTCACAAGGATGGCTAGTGAAATCACTCTTCGTAGCTGTTCCTCAAAATGGGTAAACAATCAAATGGAGATGAATAATCGGCCAATAGAAAATTGGAGGTGATGGGCAAACACGACCAAGGCTTTAATGGCTGATGATGCTACATTCACGGTGGTTATTTACCGGAGGTTCATTTTTTAACGAGCTTAAACGCGGGTTGAAACATTTGCTCGATCTTATGTTTATTTTTTAACGAGCATGAACTATGTGCTAAAACTGCTCGGATCTTGCGTTTATTTTTTAACGAGCATGAACTGTGTGCTAAAACTGCTCGATAAGATGGTCTTGCTTTGATTTTTACCATAAATAGCTTTGTTCTTTCAAATATAGTACTGCATTTTCAACTGCTTCATCAAATTAGTCAGAAATGAACAATATTTGTTTGAAAATGAGATTAAAACACTAATATTTTACTTTGAACTACGTGAAAAGCAATTAAAAAGTGTTTTTACCTCTCATTTTACCATTTCATTTGAACTTGGTTTGTTGGAGCTTTGGAGGTGCTTTTCCCCCTTGATTTTCATCAGCTGATTTCGGGAGATTCTGTGGACGATTCTCGGCGCCGTCTGGACTAGGTAGGAGCTAAACCTGAGCTCTTTCATTTCATGGTTTCCTTTTTGCATTCTGGGCTTCATTTCCTGCTTTTTTGTGCCCCTGGGGTTTGATGGGCTCATTCTGCCATCAACGCACCCTGTACCTATCGAAACCTGCGCTGAATGTTGGCCAGTATGAAGGCAGTTTGGCATTCAACGCAGGTGGAACACTCCTGCAGGTGCGTTGGGCGAAAAAGGGGAATTTGTTGCACAGTTTCTGATGAAAATTTTGCCTGTTTCTCATCAAAATCAGGATCTTACTCCTTCTCTTGTTTGTTTTTGCAGGGATCTTGGAGAAAAATGACCCTTACATGGCGAGAACGAGAACATGAAGAAGAGGACATGATTGCCCTACATGATCCAGTTACAGTGAACGCCCTGCGGAACTGTGGCTTGCTGAAGTTCTTCCGCATTTCTAGCATGAGACAGCAGATCAACTTACTGTAATATTTGCTCGATGCTTGGGATCCTGACAACCAAGTTTTCCAGATTAGGGGCAAATCTATCCCCTTGACAGCAGTGGACATCTATTTCTTGACTGGTTTGTCGAGGCGAGGTGCCCCCATCTCTTTGTCAGGTTCGGTCCGGGGGAGCGATTCTGTGAGAGATTATGTCCGCCAGTATTGCAGGGAAGGATCTCAGCCGAGTAGAGACGGCAAGATCATCATTCGTGATGTCACTGACATGCCCCTTAGGGTTATCCTGTTTACTTTTGGTAGGATGGCCGGTAGTGCGTCCCTTCATGTAGCTAATAGATCCTATATGCAACATGCCTTGGAGTGCCTCCAACTGAAAGTGTTCAACTGGTGCGATGCAGTACTTCATGTGATGAAAGAACAGTTGACCAAGGTAAAGAACGGGAGGTTGAAGAACTTTGGGTTCGGTTCTATTTTGACCGCCTTTGCCTTGGAGAAGATACCACTGATGCAGCCTCAGTACATTGCACTCGACTTACCTTCTCCTACTGAACCACGTATGCAGAGATGGGTTGACCACATGTCTAGGCATGCAGGCCAGTCTCAGATTTCATTTTCTGATACCTTCTTCAGGTGGTTTGATCGTCAGGAGATGTTTTATGCCGAGTATCCATATGTTGGCATGGATTTCCGGGGTGATCCAGATTTAGTACTGCCGGCTGGCGAGCAGTGGGGTGCTATTGGTAAAATCTCTGACCATATCACTGTTTATTGTTTTTTCTTATACTATTCTTGTGCTTTACTCTATCAAGACTTTAATCAAACTCATGTGTACATGCAGATGTTGGTCCTGTTCGTCCAGTAGTTCGACTGAGAGCGCCAGCCGCCATCCCAGCAGGAGAGGCTGCCGGAAGAGTTATTCTTCGTGACCTCGATGTAGCCGAGACCCTTACAGCTGTGCAGGAGCAGGTTGAGAGCCTTACTCTTGGTATTCCAGATGTGAGGATTGACGAGCTGCTGTTGCAGTTACAGCGGCATACTACGGGTGTGCCCAGACGATGGACTCGTCTCTTACGCATGATCGCATAGGCCGTGACTTGCTATCACGAGTATCATTAGACTAGGGTGCCCCCTAGCATTTTGAGTTTTGGGTCATGTGACCGATTTTGTCTTGGTTACAGAACACTATATGTAAACCATAAACAGCTATATACATTTTTGATTTTCGGAGTGTTATTTCGGTTGACTTATATGATCCACATGTGAAACATTGATGATGTGTTTCTTTTTATAAATTTTGCAAATGTCTATCTAACACATAGTTTGCTAATGAATCGTTTAATGTGTTTAAGTTTCTGGAAATATGTTGATATTGAATAAAATCAAATCGTCTTTCCAAAATCTTAACCCTTAGGAACATGCGATAAATAGCTGGATTTCGGACAGAGTAGATACCAGTGAGTTGTAGTATCACGAGTTGTGAGTCTAGCCTGACAATTAGTCGGCGTATACCATGGGTGATGGCATCAGAGAGTAGCTCTATCAACGCGCTATACTCAGCGATGTTATTCGTTGATTGACCAATACATACACCTCTGAAACTTACTAACTCGCCACTTGGATCAAAAATGGCCCAGGCTGCGGAGGATAGGTTCCGCGAACTACGACTCGCTCCGTCAGCATATCCAACACACGGTTCCAATGGGTTTGACATCTGCAATAAATGTAAAAGTGGATTACTTGACCAAAATAAACACTTTAGAAAAAACAAAAATATAACAAAAGCATGCAGGTTACTATTAGGCATAGTAACGCTTGAGGTACAACCCGTTACGAGGTTGCGCCAGTGGAATTCCATCATAATCCATTAACTCGTAGGCTCCTTTTGCTAATACCCTTTTAACAATATAGGGGCTCATCCATAAAGACTTAAATTTACCAGCTCCCAATTTATCGGATTCTTGGTCGTAAAGCAGGACCAAGTCACCTTCTGAGAAGACACGGGGTTTGACATTTTTGTCGAACTGCGTCTTGACTCATTTCTTATGGGCTTCGTTAGCCAAAGCGGCGTCACGACGGGTTTCATCCAATTGGATTAACTCCAAGAAACGAGCCTCTTCTTCCGAAGTTCCGGGGAGGAGATCAATTGCGAGTTTAAGAGACGAGATTTCACACTGGATTGGTAGGACTGCTTCCTGGCCATACACCAGTTGGAAAGGTGTGAATCCGATTGCATTCCTTACCGATGTTCGGTAGGCCCACAAAGCTGAGTACAGGATTAGGTGCCATCTTCTTTTGTGAACCCCAATCATCCTTTGCCGCATGCGCTTCAGGACTTTGTTGATTGCTTCAACTTGTCCGTTAGCTTGCGGATAATATGGAGTAGAGCTGTCGTGAGACAACCCTAGTTTGGCAGCTAATTCGACCATCATGTGATTGCGAAAATGCGATCCATGATCTGTAACTATGGCCTGTGGTATGCCGAATTTGGCGACTACATGATTGAAAAAGAATAGGGCAGCTGTTTCACCAGTATTATCTAATGTAGGCATCGCCTCGGCCCATTTGGTAAAATAGTCAATCGCGACTATGATATACCCATGCCCCCCGGTCGAGGTGGGGTTACATGTCATGAAATCGATGCCCCATTTGGCAAAAGGCCCCACAGCTACTATTGGCTGTAGCGGAGCGGGTGGTCTTCTGGTTTTGCTATCAAAAATTTGACAAGCATGGCAACTTTTGACTGCGGTTATGCAATCTTTGAACATGGTTGGCCAAAAGTATCCTGCTTGTAAGATTTTTTGTGCTGTAGCATATCCAGATTGATGCCCCCCACAGGCGCCTGAATGACACTCATTCAGGGCTTTTTCGGCTTCCTCATGGGTGAGGCACCTTCTCAGAACTGTATCGACACCACGACGGTAAAGTGTATCACCGACGATCATGTAGTCTTTTGCTTGGTATCGAATACGTTTTTGTTCTGAGTGGGAGGTGTTTGGCCGAAATCTTTGGGTTTGGAGATAAATAATTATATCTCCATACCACTCATCGCTTGTTGATATCAGAAACAAACTTTCGTCCACGATTGATTCTTGGGATGTTTCATCGTTGGACGACGATGGGAGATCGCATAATAATTCTGCGAAAACTAGAGCTTTCTTCGATTTGGATTTTACAAATTCCAGATCAAACTCTTGAAGGATTGCTATCCATTTTGAATATTTGCCCCCCAGCAACTGTCGCGACAATATATAAGTCATGGGGTTGCAATATGATAGAATGGTAGTTTTCCGAAAGAGGACATAATGTCGAAATCTCTGTATCGCTTGAACAGCAGCGAGTGCTAGCTTTTCAACGTAAGAATATTTGCTTTCTGTATCATTTAAGTTTTTACTTAAATAATATATAGGATGTTCAACTCCATCGACTTCTTGAACTAAAACCATCACAATGGTCGTATCTGCTGCAGCTAGATACAGGTTAAAGTCTCTTTGATAGTCAGGGGCATACATTAATGATGCTTTTACTAGGGAATCTTTCAAAGCATCAAAGGAAGCTTGTGCAACCTGATCCCAGACAAAAGGTACTTCCTTTTTCAAAAGACGAGTATAACCTTTAGCAAGTTCTGCGTAATTTGGAATGAACCTCCTCAGAAAGTTTGCTTTCCCTTGGAGTTTCTGAATCTGAAGCAAATTTGAAGGTGGAGGCAAATTTATGATTGCCTGAATCTTACAGGGGTCGAGACGAATCCCATCCTTGGAGACTACAAAGCCAAGTAAACGACCAGAACTGACGCAAAATACACATTTGTGTGGATTGAGTCGTATCTTGTAGTGCCGGCAACGTAGAAATATCGCTCTTAAATGCTGCGGATGATCAGTCCGCTTTCGCGAGTGAGCCGGAAGGTCGTCGAGGTATGGTTGAACGATGTTCTTGATGTCATGGAAGGCATAATTCATTGCCCTCTGAAACGTTGCCCCAGCGTTCTTTAAACCAAAGGGTAATTTTCAATATGCGAATGTGCCCCACGGACAAATAAATGCAGTCTTTGATTGGTCCTGTGGGCGGATATTTATTTGATTATACCCGGAGAATCCATCCATAAATGAAAAGATTTCACATCCGGCGCATTCATCAATTATCTGGTCGATAAAGGGTGTAGGGTAGTTGTCCTTTGGACAAGCTTGATTTACATCCCTATAATCGACGCACACTCTAATTGTTCCTTGTTTTTTCATAACAGGGACAATATTCGATACCCAATCAGTTAGAGGAACCGGGTAGATGAAACCAGCATGGAAACGTTTTTCAACTTCTGCCTTAATGGCAGCGGCTTTCTTGGGGTGCACCTGCCGTAGCCGTTGTCTTACTGGTTTGACATCAGGATACATCTTAATTTCATGTTCAACGATACTTGAGTCGATGCCTAGCATTTCATCATATGACCAAGCAAAGACATCTCTGAATTCGCGAAAAAGAGCGTTATATATTTCCAGTTCTGAAGGAGAACAACATTTGCCAACATAAATATTCTCTACAACATCTGTTTTGGTCGAGATATTTATGGCTATAGTCTCTTCGATATTGGATAGGTTTCGCTCAAAATCCACCGTATTTACAGTATTTGATAGGAATTCAAAGACTGAAGGATGATAAAGTCATCTTGAGTATCTTCTTCACAATCCAGAAGAAGGGAACGATGGTGGCTATCATTCCATGGTGCCCCCTCAATCAACATTGATTGTATGATTCCTTCGTCGGTTCCATGCACTCGCGACCAAGGATCTGAAGGGGTACCATATTCTCTAGACCTATCTACCCAAACGCATGATGAGCGCTGATTTGGGTTTGCCTCCCATGCTAGGAACATTGATTGCTACAATATCTCCGTCGGGCTTGGGGGCAAAACCATTGCATGATCCATGTCAATATCGTCTTCTGAAATCCTTTGCGTTGAAGATATCATGTTGCAGGTTCCTACCAACGCTACTTCTCCTATATAGATTGGAGGTGGAAGTGCGAAAGTTCCCATTAATATGGGGTCTTTTAGTAGGCCTACTCCGATATTTTGAAGCGAATGGGTGCTTCCATGGATCATTGGAATGCTTCCCGTAACTTGAGAACCGTTAGGGAGGAAGTTTTGCTGGTCGACGATTGTAATCCCTCCTTGGAAAGGGAATGCAATCTTTCTGAAATAGGTCGACACGACAGCTGCCATGGCATAGATCCATGGTCTTCCTAGTAGGATGTTGTAGTCAAGGTTCCCATCAATGACTTCGACATCTATTTCTACCATTTTCCCTCCTAGTTCAACTTTCAAGTTATTCAGGATACCATATGGGGTATACGATCGTCCATCAAATGCTTTTAATGTTGTCGAAGATCGCGACAAGGTTGGAGATCCTAAAGTTTTCCAGCAACTCATCGACATAATACATGTGGATGCCCCCTCATCAATAATCGTTCGATGAATGGTTTTGTTGAGGGCTTTCACTTGAATAAGGAAAGCTAGTTGAGCTGGTAACTGAGGATCGTATCCTTTATGATCGAAGGATACAAGATTGGAATCCTTTGGGTCAACCCCACCGATAGCTGATAACAAAGCCTGCCTTTGGGATGGGCAATTCTGTAGTACTTCAAGAGTCGACATAGCGGATGGCGATTGGGCCAAATCTTCCACTATGTTATAATGCTGCGCTGCCCTAGCGCGAGGATTAAATGTCGACTTGTGTACTACTCCCTTTGGCGGTTTTATTGTTAATTCAGGTATTATGGGTGGCGTTACAACTTCTGTCGAAGTTGTTGTCGAACTACTTGGTTGATCTTTATCCTTGTTGTTCGACAACTGCGGATTCCCGTAATATTTGTTCCTTGTCGAAATCAAAGCATCATTTTGCTATTTTGAAACCGACAACATTAGCACTTGAGACGGGGAAGCATTTCCACTATCAACCAGATTTGTTCCTGGATTTGGAAACGGATCAGTTAACACTGCTGAGGTTTTCGAACTCTTAAAGAATTTTTTAAGCTCAGCTCTGTATGGACAATATGATGTCTAATGATCCTCATCACATATAAAGCATGGATTTTTTGGTTTCCTATTTCCAGAAGGGTTTGAAGAAGATTTTTCAGGTGATGACTCATCCTGTTTCTTCTTCTTCCCTTTGTTTTGTTTCTTCTTGCTCCCTGGTTGTTTGGTTTCTTTGCCCTTATTTGTCGACACAGCATTTACTTCCGAAGCAAGGACTTCGTCTTTTGCATTTTGATCTGAAATCTTACGGGCTTTCTTGGATGTAGCCTTTGTCGATTTCGCGTTTGTCGTGCCAATCACGCCATCGCCGGCGTGAGAGTCATTGTTTGATTTAGGAGGAGGAGGAATTGAGAATTCCGGTCTAGGGGCGTCAGGTATTTTGTCGTAGAGCGTGCCAGACTGAGTATAGACCAAGTCCAGATATTGCGCACGAGCGATAACTTGCTCTTCCGTTACGACTCCCCCTTTTGCCACATCTTCTGTAATGGTAGGAAGTAATGACTTGATAAACCATTCAGCTAATAGTTGATCGGGGATGTATGTTTTTACCATCCTACGATGACGTCGCCACTCATGTATATGATCAGATATGTGAGTGGCCGTTGTCTGTTTGAAGTTGGTAAGGATTTCCGTTCCCGTTTCATACCTTATCGGTAATTGAAAATGGGTTAAAAAGGTTGTGGCTAAGGTACTGAAATTGTCGAACGAAGCTCTAGGTAATTCAATATACCATTTTGCCGCTGGACCCGTTAACGTCCTCTGAAAGAGGCGAAGTCTTATCGAATCATCATTTAAGGTGTTGGATGAACACCATAGATGGAATGTCATCACATGATTCGATGGATCTTCACCCGGATTTCCATTAAACTTAGGAATATCTGATGGAAGTTTGTGTGGAATCGCTGGCCACCAAGGGGCGTAAGCAATTGGATCGTTTGTTAACCGGTGTAAATCAGGTAACTCTAAAGTTGCCACGAATGGTAACTGTTGGCTCAGGTTAGGTGAAGCGTACCCAGGATACGATGGGATCGCCTGAGCAGTCGGTCTTTGCATACCAGCATAATGCAGTTGATGCTGGTATGACTGGTAAGGTTGGTGGACAAGACCATTGTAAAATGGTTGATTTTGACCGTTTTGAATGTACGGTTGTCCACTGTTCGCAAAGATCTGCTGTTCAGAACCTTGGTATACTTGTTGGAATTGTGGTTGTTGGTATTGCACCAGCCATGGTTGAGAAGCCATGTGTTGTTGCGCCATACTAACCGTTGGACCAAGGTGTGGGGTAATTGTACCCGTTTGGACCTGTGTCGCCCCACTAGTTGGCGATTGTGGTTGAGTCGCAGGGTCAAGGGGCTGTTGCATTACAACCTGAGAAATCTGAGGTTGGCATACAACAGGCAGCGCTTGAACTTGTGACACCGTCACAATAGCTGGTGTAGTTGGGATGTTCGACATAGGTACACACTGTTGCATTGAATACACAACCCTTGGTTGTTGAGGTAGCATAGGTACCCAACCACTTGAAGTAATTCTAGTGTAACCTAAAATTTGTTGTGAACTCCCGTATGGATAACCTCCCGGAGGGGGTAATGAAAGGGCATACTGCCCCCCATACGGTGGTAATCCGGAACTGAAGGGGATTGTTTGCCCTTGGGGACCGGATTGCCCAAATTGACCTCCAAATGGATCAATTTGTTGAGTCTCAACATAAGAGTTGCCAGGTATTATTCCGGAGGAACAAACAGGAACCGACCATACTGTCGTAATAGCCCTTGAGTGGGCTCCTTCTAGCGGTTGAGAGCTAGTCAGGACAGATGGTACGCCGGCGAACATTGTCGGAGTGATGGCAGGGAGTTCTGTTGTCGCTGTGTCAGGTGCCACAGTCCTAGATGTTGACGGTTGTTCAGACATTTGTAGTCTATCCAAGAGATTCCCTAGCGATTCTACAGGAACTTCCGCTGGTGGTAGACTAACTTCTGATGAAGGATATAGAGTGACCCCGACTCCAAAGTGAGTTGGAGTACTTGCTGGAGGATCTTCTACAATTTCTTCAATCGCAATCAGACCAGGTGGAAGGGGAAGACCGTCAGGTCCGTAAAATATTTCTGGTGCCGAAGAAGGGGTTGAATCGACAGCGACAGATGTTTGAAGAGTAAGACTCTCCGGACCGGTTACTGATGGAACTGGTTCGGTAACACAAGTGTTTACTCTCAAACTAGGATCAGTATCACTGTCCCTCTGTGGCTGTTGAACTTCTTCTATAGAGGCAGGGGTTCCAGAAATGTTTGGAGTAACTGGAATCTCTGTTGTTGTCGGAACACTTGTTCTAACTTTAAGAGGAGATTTGGAACCAGTTAAACGAGTTCTCTTTGTCCATACTGGTTTTGATTCCGGAGACAAAGACGGTTGACTCGTAAGCCTCCGCGAACGACGGGGTTTCAATTGACTTTCTTCCACGATTGCGGATTACTCGATCAACTAAAATAAAAAAGGGGAAGTATGTTTCCGATTTGAATGAATTTTAGACGCTTTTAGACACAACTTGTTTTTTCAATTTTAAAGAGTCGAGAAAAAACAAAAGATGACTCTAGTCTCCTTCGATGTTTTAACGAGCCCGAAGTGACAAATGCTCAGATGGACTTTTTCCGTTATAGAGTCTGAAAAAGGCCAAAAGGAACTGCTCAGGAGATCTAGGTAGAGGGTGTGCCAAACCAATCACAAAACTGCAGAATACGTTTTACGGTACGACAGTCAGTCTTCACGAATGCTGTGTTCGGTGCATTGCGATCAGTAGGGCGGCCGACACGGCTTCCTAAGGATAAAAGGTTTTAAGCCTATAGGGGTCTCCCAATATATACTCGACGGTACGTGGGAGCACAATCCATACTGGCACTTTTGGTCCCTCAGGAGGAATCACCCAACCATCAGCGAGGCCAACAGATACCAGGTTTTACGACGCCGGAACACGTCTCTAGCCTAGACCTCTATGTTGTGCGTTAAGTTACAAAGCGTTGTTAAGTTCATTCAGTTTATTTTATGTTGATCTTTCTTAGAAGTTTGCCTTTTGAGGTTCACCACGAGATGTAGATACAATTCCTAAATGCAATCTAAAAGATGATAAGAAAATCTTTATCTCTTTTTCAACAATGAAAATCCTAGCTACAAAGGGAAAAGAAAGACACCATCTTTTCTCAAAGAGCAAGCAGCACACTCTAAATGCACTTTTCCTAAATCAAGCCATACAAACTATCAATATGCAAATGCACAATGCATGTGTTTGTTTTTCGCTTTCTTAATATTGATGCCTAAAAAGAAAGTTTTTGCACAACTTTGAATTCGCTTTTAAATGACAACTACAAACAAGCTTACTTTTTCGAAATCAAAAAGGGTAGAAGAGATTACAACACTTTACGATTTTCGAAATGAACGCTTGTTTTTACACTTAAAAGAGACAAACTCAAACCAAAAGCAAAAGTAAATGTATAACCAACTGTAAACAGCCAATGAACTCTCTCCTAAGACCACAATCAACAGATCTGAATCAAGGGCTACAGGATGACTATTTCACTCTTGCAATGGAAAACTGTAAATGACGCTACAAACACATAAAAACACTCACAGTATTTTGTACAAAGGAGGCGGAATTAAGGCAGAGAAAAGGGGTTTTTAGACAGGTACCTATGTTGGTTACAGGCTGCAAAAATCAGAGATCAAAACTGGGCAAAACAGAGCAAAGAACCCCAGCTGCACAAGGCATAAGCTGATCAGCGCACCTGTATAACAGAGAAACTGAATTGCAGCGCAGGTAGCCCTCTCGAGACCTGCATTGAAATGCAGAGTCTCTTCACAGAGCCTGTGCTGGAGCAGAAACGAGAGTTCTCTCCGGGTTCTGGGTCACGGTTTGCTGTTTAATCTACGGTTTCAGGCCAAATAAAAGCAACAAGCAAGGTACAATCAAAGGGATGATTTGAAGGAGGGCTAAGAGCTATCACAAAGGGTCATCAAATCATTTGTGAGTCCATCGTTCAGATCATAGACAAATCCAGTGATTGGATCAAAGCAGCAGTTGTCTACTTTGCATCTGAAAATAGCAGATGCAGTTCGATTGTTGCTCTTGAGTCTATGAAACAAACAATGATAGAAACACAAATAAAATGATTAGACAGATCTCCCCAGCGGAGTCGCCATTTTGTTGTGGGGAAAAGTGCCTATGCAGGTCGACCCTATCCACCTAAGGTGTGATAGTGCCTTAGCAACAAACAGAAACAACTATTCTAGTATTCTTCCTTTATGAATTAAGAAGGAAGAGAGATGGGATGGACTAACCGGTATCTTCCGTTTGTCCTTTGATCCGGTTTCTCTTCTCTTTGAGAGCTCCCAGCTACTTGCCTTCTCGCTCGCCCAGCTTCACCAAGTTCCTGCAAGATCACAAGAGGGGAACACTACACAAAGACATAGATTCATATTCATAACTAGCTTAGGATTAGAAATAAGCTAAACATATTAATGCAATCATACATCAAAGATACATCAACATGTAGGAGAAACTCAAATAGTTTTATTGATGAAATAACAAGGTTCAGGAGGAGATACAACCATGAGAGTTCCAATCCAGCATCTACCTCCCAGCAAATGAAATCCCTTCTTCACCTTCCTTCAAAGCATAAAGCACCCAATGATCTCAATCTCAAACCAACAACAATTCTTTGCAATATCAAAATTCCAGCCCCCTGGATCCCATGGATGAGAGATCCATATATAGATGTTTGGAGAGGGGATGAGTTAGCTTGTGATTTGACTAGTGTCCTCTCTCTCTGTCAGTTCTTGCTTCCACTTGGAGACTAAGAACCTCTTACTCATCACTTAGTCGAACTCAGCAAGGCAAGTGTCATGGAGGAAGATTCTGGAAGCTTCCATAGTCTTTACACCTTGCGGAATGGCACTGCCATTTGTCATTTCCCGCTCAGCGCACCCTGGTAGTGCATTTGGGTGCGTTGCAACGCACCTAGCTAGTGTACTAGGGTGCTTTGCAACGCAGGTGGCTAGTGGAGCCACTGAAATGATCCCTGATTTGACTATTTTTGAGCAGTTTCTGGTGGAGAACTTCTGTGAATTGCTGTGGTTTGTTGGCCTTGTTCCTCTAGGGGTAGGAACAACATGTTTAGGGACTTTGGATCCCTTGGATTATGGACATTTCATGCTTAGAGCTGTCAGGCACAAAAATGTCTATAACACGTGGGCAGTAGAGTAGTTGTGAGACGAGGGATCTAATTTGGAGATGAGCAGTTGGCCTGGACGAAGCTTAGAAGGACGGGAGAATGATGGAGATGCACTACACAATGTAAACTGAACCAAATCATCCACGTCCTGCACATAATCAAAATATTACTAATCTATCCTAACTGTTAATGAAACCAATGAACAACAACGTTATTTCTAAAGAGAACCATGTATGGTACTGAAGCAAAGAAACATTCCAAGAGGTCTGAGCACATGGATAACTTCTACAAATGAAAATATTGCACCAAAGATTGCATGAGTACGCAAACCAATGTTTTTGGTGGGTAGCACTGTCTGCAATTCCAGCCCCTAGAAAGAGGTGAAAATGAGAGTGCAGGCAACCCTTTTCTGGAACTTTTATCGATTCTACTCTCGTTACTCTATTCTAAACATCTGAAGCAACTCTATCTTCTAACAATGACCTACTTAACCACACCACGAAATCTAACTCAACAAACTACGTTTCAAATGCATGTAAAGAAAACCATATTGCTGAAAGGAAAGATATCAATACAAAAGAAGGAGGCCCTAGGCTCTCAGGTTGGGCCCAACCCCGAGAGCTATGGCTCCTTTAGAAACTCAGAGCTGAGATCAAATTTGACTGCTTCTCATTAAAAAATAATAATCATAAGTCAAAAGCTCTGCCAATGATGGCTACAAAAGAGCAAAAACAGAGCTGGCAGCTCGTAGTGCAGAATGTGCAACAATTTTCCAAAAGTCCTTTTCGAAGGCTGAAGCCTTATCATTTATACATCACGAGGCCCCAAGCTGGCCTCCTAAATCTATGGGACTTGGCTGACCAAACTGGGAGTGAACAGCTGCTTCCTCAAAATCCGTTTGGCTGCCTTCTAGATCCGGTTGTGGTGGCTGTTGGAGCTCGGAGTTGGGGGTGAAGATCCCGAGAGAGGCCATTTAATGCCGTGGACAACCCTCCTACGAATCCTCAACCCCATCTTGGCTGTCTCCTAGCCCTTATTTGCTCGGTTTTGCTCCAACATGTGTCAAAAAACCTGAAATGAGCACGTGTTAGCCACCTAGGAATAGTGACTACCCTTATTCGTACAAATGACATAAACATACTAAAAAATGATGCATAAGTTATGAAAAATGAAGGATTGAGCAAGGGTAGTTAGGCCAAATGAGCCCAAAATGTTACCAAATTTGGGGCTCATCAACTGGGTCAAAAAATGTTTCCTAAGCAATGAAAGAAAATGGGAAGAATTTTAGGACACTTCTATAAACCATTTATTGCACTATGCCCACATTTAAGGCTTCTACCAATAAAAACATTGCACTCTAGATTTACTCAAATCTCTAAAGTGAAAATTGTTCATTTTGATGTATAAACATTGGTAATTTGAGTTTGATTTTAAGTTTGAACTTATACCAATAAAAACACGATACTTTCCCAATTTACTCAAATCTCTAAGATTACATGTTGATGTATAAAATTGGATAATTTGATTTTTATTTTGAGTTTGGCTTACAGGTAAAACTCTCTACACTTATGTTTTAATTGTGATTTAGGAAAATATGAAATGGCTACTTATAAATTTTCAATCATCACAATTTATCCATTTACAATTTCTCTTGTATCAATCTTGAGTCAATATTGATGGCTCAGTGCACTCTCCAAGTCACTCCCCTAAAGAAAAGGAGATAATGTATAGAACCATGTTACTTCACTTTCATGTGCTTAGAAAAGAAGGAAAACCATACCCATTGCCATTTGTAGGCTAGTATGTACAAAAGAAACCTTGACTAATTTAATTGATTTTTTCCTATATCCAGAATGCCTACAGGACATCACACACTCTTTAATTTACAATGGCAGCAAATGATTCACAAGATTTAATAAAATATAGAAGTATTTCTAACTATGTAATGCCCCCATTTTGTCTAAAAGTTTCTTTATAAAGCATGGCCTTCATCTTTTAGAATGTACTACACCTCCCAAAATGTTTGGCAATCATGAGTTCTAAAAGCAATATCATATTTTCCAATGTCCACATTTACCTGTATCTATGAAACAACATAGCTTATAGTGACTCTCCTCTTTGTTAGAAAGATGAAAAATGGTTAGCATTACTCCTTTTTCTTCAGTTTTACTGTGTTCTCAAATACTGCCCTTCTCAGGAATTTCCTCCCAAGTTTTTAATTTGAGTATTAATATCCTTCGTATTGAGTCCTTTCCTTCTTCGTTCTTAAGAAATATAGACAATAGTTTTGTACACCATTTCCAGACAATGATGATGCAAATCAAACACATGGGCTAAAAACTGCAAAAGGTCAATGAACTTAATAGAGTACTTGCATACATAAATTACATCAACTCACCAGGCACATGGAACAAGTCAAGTCGATGTCCAACTTGACTGAATCAAGAAGAGTACATGACACAAATTTTTTCTCACCATCAAAGGTCAGTGAATAGTCCCCATAAAAATCAGACACACCGTAAGACTATCCCTAGAGTTCATTAAATTGATGCAGAAGGCAAGAAGCTCGTTCAACCAGGGAGATTGAAGAACCTCCATTTGCATAGTTTGTACATGAGTTTTAAATTCCTGTCACTGCTTAGAGTAATGAACCTGACAAGAAAAAACAACATGATGTTGGAAAATCTTCTGGATATACAAACTTGAAAGATGTCAATATTTTATTTCAAAAAGAAAGACATTATCATATTGTTCATAAATGAAAAAATTAATTCAATAAGTACATCAAACAACCATGTCAATGAGGAAGCTGCTAGAGAATTTCCCTTTTTTCTAAGAAACGAAAAACCCACATTAGTTGAGGCTAGTAGCCCAATCTCTATTGATACAATCTGAAGACCCCAAAGTGGCTGATTGTAATAACCTATTGGTGCTTTGTTAGGGGGGAGAATTCCACTCTTGACAGACACCTCTAGGTCTTGGGTCATACACCCATTTCCTTATATTTGAGAAAGGCAGTTTTAACATAGATAGTATTTGCAAATAAACCAGTACCCTTTTTATATCATCACCTAAATTATTATAGTGGAATCATGTGCTTACAAGTAGCATCTAGACCTAGTCATGTAGCCCCTACATGAGTCCAGACATAATACCAATTGAAGTTTAACCTCATACCTAGGAGATACCTAAAGCATCTCTTGAAATGAAAAGAAAATAATATAAAAAAAAAATCTCATCTAGTAAAACTACAAATAACAAAACAAAAAATCTAACCCTGTACGATAAACTAGAGAGGGAGGAATGAAAACATGAACTCGTGTATTAGAGTATTTTGTCTTGAGATTAATCATTAATATTGAAAATTATATAGAAAAAAATTAACCAATTCTTGTTATTAATGTCGATATGGAGAGACCTTGCCATAATTTTTTGGTATCTTGCGCATTGTGAGAGCGTTTATGGAAACATATTTTACTAAATTTCCCCTTTCTTTGATCATTACAAAGTGATCACCCATCCTTTTACTTGTCAGCCACACAAGATACTTCCCAAATCTAGTGGCAAGGTGCAATTCTAATAACTATTTTTCATGCGTATTGAAGAAACAAATCACAACAACCATCTCATTCAATAGTGATGGAAAGAACATCCTGTCACACACTGGATACAAATAGGAGCCCATTTTAAGTCATTTTTCAAACAAAAAATGAAATGACAGGAACCAGATGCACAACTTTGAGCTGGTTTGCAAAACTTATGCCTCCATACGTGGAATACATTTTGATACTTAAATCAGAGTAACAACCTGTAAGATCTTTGAAATTACTCAGAAACTGAATCAAATTTAATTCAAGTAATCTTCACAAAAATGCTTTACAGAGTCCAGTACAAAGCAACAGGAAAATCAAATCAATCTGTATTAATTTAGAGGCAATCGAAATTGAGCGTGACCCTGAGCTGTAATTACATGGTTTCTGGCTTCCGAAATAACAATATATTTTGACATATGTAGATGCATCTGTGGTGCTCTCAATCTAAAGGAAGTTCCCTAGGCAAAAATTTAGGAATGTAGCCCAGGGCAAAGAGAAACAAGTGAAATTGCAATGTGATTTCTTAAGAAATAAGTCAAACATTTACTTTGCATTTAGAAAGAGAATGACAAGTCCTGATTTGTACAATGCAAATATCACATTTCCTTAAATAATAATTAAATATCACAATGATAATTATAACAAAGATTTGAGGAGACATTAAATTCCTTTTAGTTATTTCTTATTAAATGAATCATTTAATTCAAAATAATAATAATAATAATTGCATAAGGGCAAGCTTCTGGCTACTTTCACATCGTAGAAGAGAAAAATTACTTCTTTTGCAAAAGCATAATACTCACAGCTCATAGAAATTATCCATATGAAAGAAGCATTCACTATTAAATAAATTATTCTTTTTTAAGAGAAGAAAAATAAAAATAAAAATAGTAAATAAAAGCTAATTGAATCATTCTCTCATATGACAACGGAAAAATAAAATAAAAATTTACAACAATGGAAAACGATTGCTAGAAACTATTGCTTTTACTGTGTAAATATGTGCTTCCATGGCTATAATCGATCTGAGGCCATTAAAACAGTGTATCTTTCTAATTGATTTTTTTCTCTTGTTTTTCTTGAAATATACTTATTTCTTATAGACAAATGATAAAAGCCCAGCATTCCCTTCTTACTGTTGGTTTAGTGGATGTTGTGAGGTATCTTCCATGCTGATAATCTGCAATGCTCCCATATGTTTTAAATTGTAATCAATGATCGATGTAGGTGGTAGTAAACATTGATGAAAGCGACTGACCTACATGATCTCACATAACTTGCTCTATACAATCCAAGTCCTGCTAACTTATTGAAATATATAATCCAACCTCTACTCACCCCACTGAAGAATATAGGGTCTCGCTCGCTATACCCATGCCTGCTTGCTAGGCTGTAGAGGTGGAAATAAAGTGAACTGAACAAACCAAGAAAGTGATGTCCCTTTCAGAACCAGAACAGACGGGAGGTATAGGCCCCTCCTAGGGCCCTATTTTTCCCTCTCAAATTCCATCCTACCTCAGGCGAAACAAAACACGTAACTCGATCACCTTACGCTCTTATCCTTTCTACTGAACTTGAAGAACGAAGCTCACCAAGTTCATGGCATGGTTTTCTTGCACATCATGGTCTTAGAGTCCTGCATCTGCTGCGTGAGCTCTGGAACAGTTTGGAACAATCAACACTCTATATTTCTACAACCCTCGAGAGGCTAGGGAGTGAAACCCATCATGAAAAAATGAAGATAATGAAGAGAATCATGTTCAATGCAAGCTTCCTCAAGTCTGAGTTCATGTTCAGTGCAAGCTTCCTCAAGTCCGAGTTGAGCTCCGTAATTGAAAAGCCTACCATTCCGCGTGTAACTGAAAACCATGATGCAGCACAAGTGGAACAGAGGTCATTTCGCCCGTAACTAAAAACCATGACGTAACACAAGTGGAACATAGTTCAAAACCTTTTCTTGCTGTAGATTTGTCTCATCGGACGACCATACAAAGTGACAAGTGTCAAAATACAGGTGAAAGGTAGACAAAAACGAAAGATGGACTGATTCAAAAGAAGGCATATCGGCCTAAATATCAATGTGCTTAGTATTTATTTCATTGGCTAATTTTTTAGCTGCAGTTTGACTATCACATAATACATTCATCTTGTCCTGCTTATTTCTAAACTCACCTAAAAGATCTTTTAACAAAATTATCTTTTTTCATGCATGTGGAATAAGAATATAATCTCTTTCAGTTGTGGATAAAGCAACTATTTCTTAAAGATTTGAAATCCAAATAAGACATCTTCTCGCAAGACTGAAGACATAACCTGAAGTAGTTATTCTCCTATCCAAAGCACTTGTGAAATTTGAAACAACATAACCACAGATTGAATCACTACAACCATCAAAGCTGATGCAATAATTACTTGTGTCTCTAAGATACCAAAGTGCCCATTTTACTATTGTTTGATGATATTTTTTTTGTTTAGATAATCTTCGGCAAAATCACATAACCAACCTTTTGTCGACGCGTTTCGAACCAACCAGTGTGGTTCATCGTCAGGACAAGTTGATGAACCACACTGGTTGGTTCGAAACGCGTCGACAAAAGGTTGGTTATGTGATTTTGCCGAAGATTATCTAAACAATGTTATGGATCACAGAAGTCTAAATTCCTTGATATTTTTTTTATTTGTATTTTCCATGTATCTATTATCAATTCCATCTGCATGTGAAATATTTGGTTTGGTACATACCATCACATACATTAAACATCCTACTGCACTAGCACACAATATATGAGACATATAATCCTTTTCTTCTTTACGACTTGGACATAATCTTGAAGAACTCTTAAAATGAGAAGTAAATGGGATATTTACAGGTTTTACATTATCCATACCAAATTTTATGAGTATTTTCTCCACATACTTCTATTTTGATAACTAAAGCTTACCATTTTCCATATCTCTATGTATTTCCATGCTCAAAATTTGTTTTGTTGCTCCTAGATCCTTTATATAAAATTTCCTAGCCAATTGAGCCTTTAACTTGCTTATCTGGCAACCATGATTTTTCTTACAACAAGCATATTGTTAACATATAACAAATTTACCAACTTAATGAGAATTTTAAACTTAAAATGATAACTCTAGCCCCAAAACCCCTATTTTTGGGAAGAAAACATGAAAAAGTACCTCGAAATTAAAAAGTGGTGATGCTACATCACCCATCTTTTATGGTTAAAATTTCAACATTTTTCACCTGTGGTATTAAAAATCAAAATCATGTTAAAAAAACCTTAAAATTCCAACAATTTTCAACGACGACATTAAATATCAAATAGCATGACTCTGAAAAACCTTAAAGTTCTAACATTTTTCAACCAGAGAATTAAAACCAAATATCATGAGCACAAAAAACATTAACATTTCAACATTATACAACCATGACATTATAAACTAGATGGTACAACTAAAAAAAACTTTAAAAATGAACATGTCAATCAAAGAGTCATTCTACACAGAGCAATTTTTATTTTTATTGTTTTTAAAGACTAAATTATAGCTTTTGAAATCTTAACTTAAGACAACTTGACTTGTTTTCAATGGGGGACTAAAATAGCAATATTTTTATAAACCATAACCTATCAAAATATCATTAGTTTACACAAAATCATGAAAATGACCCTTTTAAAAACGAGATTACACAAAATTTTAATTTTATGATTAAAAACATGAATATTTTATTTAAATATAAATAAATTAAATGATTAAAAAAACATAAACCATTTAAAAAAACAAACAAAAAATGATAGGAAACCAAAATTTTAATGTAAATATTAAAAAAACATTAGAAAAAACTAAAATACAATGATTTTTTTTTGAAAATAAAAAATAATAATAAAACGAATAAAGTGTGTATACACACACACTTAGAAAAGATATATATATATATATATATATATATATATATATATATATATATATATATATAAGTTTTTTTTTATATTAAAAAACTTAAAAAATTCCCTTTTTTGGGAAAAAGCCGAATCATTTTTTAAAAAAGGGAAAGTAAAATTAAAAAAAAATAAAAATTAATATGTCTTAAAATTGTTTCTTTTTCGCTAAGAGCTCGTCTTTCTTAGATGTAAAGAAACAATTTAGTTACCTAAGACCCATAGGCATCTTCAAGGAGTGAACGTACTTATAATAGGAGTGGTTTTCCTTGAATAACAATGATGAGTCAACCTACATTTTTGGATAATAGTTAGTGATGATTGTCCACACCATTGGTTTGAAAATTGAATTATAGTAGGTTTTCCTATTGTGTATGTGAATACAAGAAAAAATAAAAAATTAAACAAATACATTAAAATTATAAAAGATGAAAAATTTGATTTTTTTTTAAAGAATTAAAAAAATATATAAAATTATTGTGTAGGTTTGCCACGTAAGTGGAGGGGAGACATTGGGAATTACCCTCTCCTAGTTTATTTTCTTATTTTTTAAAAATGTGCCTTTATTTTTATATTTCCCCATTTTTTAACTTTTTAAATTACCTTTTATTGATTTATTGATTTTATAATTATAATTTTTTTTAATAAATATTTTTTTTATTTTTATTTTCATTCAATTATTTATGTTATTTTTTAAAGCATTTTAATAGTTTTAGTTTTCTTACCCCATATATAGGTGTCCAAATGACTATAGGGAGCATTAGTCATCCCCATGATCAATGCACCAAAAACAATTAACTTAAGGGAATGACGACACCTCTGTGACGCTCTTCCCGATGCCCATAGATCAAGATGGGGTGGTGGTGGCAAGAACTCATTCCCCTAGTATTTATGGTGTGATCAGGCCTGGTACACTCGTTCATTTGATCACCAGGACAAGCATCATGTTAAGAATGTCACCGTTAACCACAACAAAGGTCACAAAATCAGGCTACAAAAGCTCAAAGGTGGTAGTTGCAAATGGTTTGAGGTAACAACTATAAGCTTTGCAACTGTGGTGAGGGAGCACAATCATCTTTGTAGGGGAGGTGGTGGAAGAGGTACACCGCCTCCCCCTCCCTCGCATGGAAAGGGAGATGGAAATTTCAACGAAAACATTCCTTTTTGTCAGTGGTGCATGGTAGTATATGTCGAAGCCGAGGAGTTGCGTAACACATACGACCACCTATGGTCTCTTTGCAATGTGCTATGTTTCCATTTTAGGGATCAATAAAAAGGCATAGTGGTGATTAAAGGTTGAACTATTGACCTTGATTTCTACTTGAATCATAATCAGGTTTCATTATACATGGTTTCTGACACTCCGTGTGTGCAACTTCAAAATTCCTCTTCACCTTCAATACACATTGTGAAGGGTTCATCCTCTCAGTCTCCTATTGGCTCTGTTGCGCAAGGCACCAGACATCATAGTCAGTCTTGGAGGAGATAGGGGAGTGTCTCTGTTCCATGCATCAACAACAACATAGTGGCACTGAAGGTACTCCAGTAGATCCAACATTTTCATGTAGCAGGGGTGTCCATGCTAGTAACCATGGTGGCATCAACTTCCCTCGCTGAGCTATGCACCCTGTGCCATCTGGTCAACCCACCTCAGCTGGGAATCTTTAGTTCGATGAAGATGAATACTACAAACCTACTCCTATGGAATGGGAATATCCACTAAAGCGTTAGCTGGGACATGCACATTTATGGCACTATGATTTAGGACTTCTTCTGTTCTTCTCTTTTTTCCATTCTCTATCTTGATTTATTGAACTTTCTAGGAGGATACCTGGTTTCTCCTTCTCGAGCATATGCTCCCTCTTGCATTAATTTTATGACTACCAATTATTTTTTCCTTCGACTCAGGCTGACTACTGCCAGGTCAAAGAACATCCATGCATGCAATCTCTGTACATTATACCTAATACAAAGCTTTCTAACTTACAAACAAAGTTTTTAGTGTTTTTTTTTTTTTTTTTTAAATAATTATTTAATAAATTTATTTTTTTGGTATTTTTTGCATTTTTAAAAGTTTTATTTATTTATGTTTTCCTTTTTTTTTTTAATTGGAATGAGAATTTCTGGAGAATTGATAACTTTGAAATATCACTTGTGAAGATTACACCAGATACGACTATTTCAGAAATGCCACAACGAGCTAGTTACAACATGTATCTTGAGACTTGAACCCACATATATGGGAAACAAATTATTCACCACACTACCCAAGCTAGCATCCTTTGACCTTGTGTTTTAATTCTTAAAAAAATGTTTTTTCCTTAATTTTTAAAAAGAAATTAACCATTTTTTGCTCCAAGGGGTACAACTTAATGGACGATCGATGTGTTATGAAGACTGTGCAAATTTGAGGTTTAAATCCCCTAATGTACCATGTGGGTTGTGTGTGGGGTTGTGTATGGATTCAGGTTGAATTTATAGTGGGAGAATTATGATTCAATCCTATGTCATGCAAGTACGAGTCTGACCCAATTGTTGATTCCTCTAGATGAAAAAGAAATAAGAAATTAGCGTATTTTAGTTTTTTAGGATAAAAAGCTGATTTTTTTATTCATTTTTATTTGTTTTTAAAAATTGATTTGTCCCCTTAAAAGAAAATATTTGCAATATTTTTCTTAAATCTTTTTAATGTAATTTTTTTATTCTTTTATTTTTATTTTTTTATTCTTTTATTTTTATTTTTTTAATATTTTTTTTAATTTTTTAATTTATTTTTATTTTTATTTTTATTTTTATTTTTTATTTATTTATTTTTTTTCGTTAGGTAAGCACCCATAGGGGATTTGAACCAGTGACCTATCAAAAGGAGTGCCTTAACAGTGCACCCATTCACCGTCAATCCAAAGCCCCATGGGCTTTAATGTAAATTATTAAAATAGAGATAATTAACAATTAAAAAAAATTATGTAATGGCACTTTTAGATTTATAGCCTTTATTTTCGATGGTATCAATGTTACCAATGGTGAAGGTTGTAATGTCAAATAATTACTAATTTTAAAACAATAATAAAATAAAATAAAAGTTAGAAAAAATTGAGATACTATTAAAAAAACAAGAAAAAGAAAAAAAGAAAAACAAAAGGTAGAAAAACTTTATGTGCTAATTTTTAGGGTTTTTTTATAGTAATGATATTTTTTCTTTAATGCTATTGTTGAAAATTGTTTGAATTTTAACCCTTAAAAAGGGGGTGATGCTGCATCACCATTGCTTCATTTCACTATATCATTTCATGTCTTTTGTAGTCATGATATTTGGTTCTTAATGACATGATTGAAAAATGTTTGAATTTTAACGTAAAAAAGAGAGTTGATACTAGATCATCACTTTTTGCATTTCATTGTGGTTTTTCATGTCTTTCATAATCATGATATTTGGTTTTTAATGTCATCGTTGAAAAATGTTGGAACTTTAATTGTGGAACGTAAAAGGATGATGTTGCATCATCACTTTTCAGATTCAACATGAAAATCATGATTCAATGCAACCTCCAAAAAATGAGAACTTGATATATTTCTTGTTAAATTGGTAACTTTGTTATATAACACCAAGATAATGAATACACCATATAAATATTTGAAGTAAACACAATGTTCATACACACTTCTAGTAAATTTTTGACTCACCATGAAGGAATCCAACTTTTACCATTGCTAGACAATGATTTCTTGAGCTTGCAAACAAATTTTATCTTGTGATCTTGAACAAACTCTTATGGTTGTTCTCTCTCTCTCTCTCTCTCTCTCTCTCTCTCTCTCTCTCTCTCTCTCTCTCTCTCTCTCTCTCTCTATATATATATATATATATATATATATCGAAATCTCCACGTAGAAAAGTTGTTTTAACATTTAACTTCTCCAACTCAAAGTCAAATAAAACAACTAGTACTAATACAACATGAATATAATAAGATTGATAATAAGTGTATCTGAGCATCATACAACAAATTACTCCTTTGATCCTTTTTGGGTTTTTATGGCAGTTGGAGGGCATAATCTAGGGTTTGTTAATAGAGGGTGACCAACATCAAGGCTACATGTTTGCAGGTGGTTTGACTGGGGTGAAGGGGGTCTTCATAAGCTAGTAGAACATGTTTCGACTAACTTTTCATATAGCTATAGTCATAGGGTTATTTTTGTCTCTGACCTTGAATTTAGAAAAAAATTGTATTTTTTCAATCAGTTACCTAGGATTTTGGAAGGAGGTTTTCTCGAGCTAGGAGGGGGTCTTTTGTGGAGGCTCGATTTTCTGGTTTGGAGTATGGTAGTTATGGGATACATGCTAGCAATTTATTTTTGGGTTCACAGTTTCCCCTGCCTTCTTTGGAAGGTAAAAATGGTTAGAAGCAAGTGGGGTCAACAAATGAAAACATCTGGGCCCCCTCTTATTGTGGGGGTTTCCTCTTACAAATTATGGGGCGAATCTAGAGGGGTTTCAGGTGCTTGGGTTATTCTCTAGGCGAGGGTTTCTTACCCCTTTCTGAAGTGGATGCGGGGTTTTAATATTTAACTATGGGGATGGTTTCAGAGGTTGAGAAGGTTTTAGAGGGCTTTTAGCTAGCTTCATGTAGTCTATTGAATAACATTTTTGTGGAAGGGGTTGGTGGCAATAACTAGGATGAGCCTTAAGTTTGTGAAAATCATGTAAAGAGATTTGTGGGCGAATAAATATCACATTCACTTGTTAATGGGTTGTTTGGTTCTAGTCCCAAGCTAAAGAAAGACAATGTATTAGAAAGTGCTAAAAAATCAACTACTTACCAACTTAGCTTAGGGGTTGATGTTGAGATGGAACATGCTGAGTCACTACCAGAAAAGTCCCTCATTGGTCATGCTAGTGGATGAAAATATGGTATTGGTACTCTACAAGAATGGCTTAGAGATGATATTTATCATGGTTCAATCCTCCCCTAATATTTTATTGCTAAGAAAATGATGGACTTAAATAAATTTTAAATTCCATGAGGAGGCTGAAAGGATTGCAAGCTCAGTTTGGTTTATAGACTTGACTCTTATTGCATTCAAATTTTGGATTCCACTTTTCAATGCAAGTCGAGACTGGCTTGATGTGATTCCTATATGGGTAAGGATCTCTATTTTATCCTCCAACATGTGGAATGAAAAGAGATTTAAGGACCTTGGGAATAGTCTATGGGTTTTCTTGAAAGATGACTACTTCTTCAAAGAAACTAAGGATATGTCAATGGTGAGAATTTTGGTGATTCTTAATCTGTGTAGTGGCCTCTATGAGACCATCAATATTGGAAGAGGTGTGGAAAGGCTCCACGTGATCGACTATGAATGGATATTGTTTAGATGCAAACGATGCCATAAATATGGGCATAAAGTCTAATTTTGAAATCCCCATGTCAAAAGAGGATTATTGTAGGGGGAGGCTCAGAAAAAGATGAAGGTTGATTCAAAGACATATTTGGGGGCTTTCTCGAAGGATGGCAAGGCAGTTTTGTTGGAGAAGGGAAAAATTATGGAGGAACCACATGACTTTGACATGCCAAAAGCAAGGCTAATCGTTAGGGATTTAACTGAAGGAAAAGGTGTTCCTACCTAGGTTGTTGGAGGGATGTCTTCCCTAGTCATACCTTTTATAGATTTTCATCCCTCCCTTTCTAATGCATCTTCTCTTGCATTATCTTTTTCTAGTATGGGCTTAGATTGGGGGATTGTATCTAGGGGTTTGGGGTCTGTTGTGTCTTCTTCTATCTCAAGATTTGTTTCAGCTCGGGTTCCCTATCATATTCCTCCCTCGTCGTTGGATCTTTTCTCCCCAAGAACTTCTATTTCTTTGGGTCAATCTCACCCCTTAGGGGATTTTGATGTTGGAAATATCCTTTACATTTTATGCTCTAGAGAAGTTTTTCCCACTTCTAATGGCTAATCTAGTAGTCTTGTCCAAATCGTTCTATCCTCTTCATGTTCTAAGTCTCATGGGAAAAAATATTTTTTGTCTAAAGCCAAAGAAAAATATAGATACGAGATGCTTGTGGAAATATAACTATCTATTACTGGGGCACTTAGAGTTTTGAATGCCCAACGTTTGGTTTGCCCATGAAATTTTTATCCTTTATGTAACACCCTCCTCCCACATTTACCCAAGATAACCGGTCCACTAGGGTAAACATGTGATGAAGAGTTACTATGATATGATTCAACTTCCCAAGTAGAGTTAAGGAAGTGGAAACAACACGACAAGACCAATCTGACCTTCCACACATGCTACAGAACCTCTAGGAACCAACCAACCTTTCTAGGTGACCAATGTTTGAGGAAACTTGCTTTTTAACTGCCCTAGAGCCTCAGTCACTCCCATGACAAGGAATTAATGCAAATGGGACCTTCCAGTCACTCCCACAACAAGGAATCCATGTGACCGTGGCCTTTTTCAGGTAGTTCTGTGCCAACGACCCCAGATTTTGTGCCACATTTTCAGGGCCAGGGCTTAGGCCACTGCCCATAACTTCATGAAACTTCCAAAAATGATAAATAACATAGAAAAAAAGGGTTCTAATGCAAACATTTGATCAATGAATTGAATGGAACCCTACTAGCCATGACATGCATTTCGTCAAACATATCACAAATATGTAATCTACAGGTCATAACAACATAACTTAGCATATGGTTCTCACATGTATCTGAGATTTGTAAGTAAGTATTGATGCCTTATAACAAAAGTTGCAATATAATCTATTTGGTCATATATTCATTGTTCATTCATTTTATAATCAAAACATGACGAGAGCCATACATTAGGATTGTTATAAAACATCCTCATAACCAACATATATTCAACAGAAATAACAAAGGTATAACAACAATAAAAACCACATATGAACAAGTATATTTACCCACCAAATACAAGATGAAAGGAGCTCTTATTAACATATGAAAATTGCAACTAGGTTTGGGACTTCCATGTACCACCTAACCATAGATTGGCTGAACCAAATATTTCTTTTAGCCAATCATCCCTGTGCCATATTCCAAGCATAAATGTGGGATCTGATGGAACAAATCTAACAAAACCAAACCAAGGATTCTAGAGGCCAAACCACCTAAACCCTCAACCAATGATTCCAACTCACAGTCAAACATCACTAAAAATCACTAGATTTCTCTCTACCCAAGTTGTCGAGGGCTCCAGAACGTTCGTTCCAACCAAGGCTTCCAGGACTAGTAACTCAACCCACAGTTGCTACCCAGTTTCTAGAGCGTTTTCCCAACAAGGGCTTCTAGGACTAGTAACTCAACCCATCAAGGGCTTCCAGAGCATTTTTCTAACCAAGGTTTCCAGGACTAGTAACTCAACCCAAGTTGTTATAGGGCTTCCAGAGTGTTTTTCCAACCAAGGCTTGCAGGAACTAATAAGTCAACCCACAACCATAAGGAACATAAGAACCAACCAGAAAACAAAAGGAAAGACATCCACAACACAATGGCTATCCAGGAAATGGAAAGACTAGGAAAATCCATCATCAATCTAGGAAATCCTCCATGATAATGAAAACTCATGACTAATAAACCACATGCATGTTCCATGCATGCCAAAACTAGCAAGGAAATCATACATGAAACTTGGTACTTGTAAGCATAACCTGATGTAGCTGCTTATCCCTATGTACTCTTGCACTTTCCTTCTCTTTTGTTTCCTTCTTGCTCCAAATCCCAGTATGCCACACTCCTCCAAGGGTGCTCCAAGAAAACTCTAAGTGTCCAAGAGTATGAGAGAGAGAGAGATTAGAATAGAGAGTTCCAAGTTAAAACTGACAAAAGTCTATCAACTAATCATCAGAGGAATTTTTATTAACGGGGCCTCTATTTTCTTCATTTTCCCATTATTTTCCTTCATTTTCCTCCTCAAATGAAACCTGTGACCTTTCACCTTCCTTTTCTCATAATTTCCATTTTTTCATAAATAAAATGCTAATAAATGTCTCATGCCTTTCCAAAACCTTTGCCATTTCCTTTGCTATTTTCCATAGCCATTAATTAATCACAAGTGATCCCAATCAACATGTTTTTGCTCAATATTCATCTTGGAATACGTGTCCCATGACCATCATTATTATTTTTTCCTTTATTAACCTTATTACGTGGATTTTTGATTAGGGATGTTATAGAACCCCCCCCCCCCCCCCCCCCCCCCCCCCACCTTGTGGGAACACTGTCCTCACTGTTCGATGACACCTACAACCAATAAGATTGCTGAAAAGCAAAAAATACTTCCCATGGAGGTTTTTAACGTAGCTTGCTGCAGTGTTTATAATGATCATTCTGCTGAAAGTAAACCAACATGACAACATTTCAACATGTTGTAGTGGCTACAACACCCCCATAATTTTTCCTATGCTTCGTTTTGGAGCCTCCCTCCTAAATCACAACATCTCATCTTACATTGACCTAGGTACTTATGCTTTGATTGAGATTTATATTTTTCATTATGGCTTGTGTTTCCTCACTTGACTTATTGTCTAACCCACAATCCAATCTCTTCACTTGGTTTCAACCCGGTTCTAGGCTTGCCTTAGTGAACTGCACAGTCCAAGCTAGGAGCGAGGCTTCAACTCCAAAATTGCGTAGATCTAGCAGACAACCAACCTTCACCTGGGAAATTATGTAGAACATGAGAGGTAGCTAGGGCCACTCAGCCCAGAAATTGAACAAAATATTTTCCCTCAACAATTGCTTGATACATGAGCTAGTGAGTTGCCTAGTTCTCCCTGGAACTGTTGAATCTCTTCGGGAAATGGATGGCGGTTTTTCCTGAAAAAGAAAAAAGGAAAAATAGAAAAATAATCCCTAGAAAATAGGGATCTATTTTTAGCATTCCAGAGGGGGCACTTGAGTTATTTTGGAAATTTCCGCCAAGTGTCGCTTTTTCCTTGATTATTGGCCTTAGCGTCATAAGCCCTAAATCGACAAAATCTATTTAATTGGAATAGCCAGAGCTCATTTTCACATTCGATCTTGGATCTCTGGCATTCCCGAGGAGATCAAGGAACCTTCAGGTCAGTCATGACAACTTTTCTGGGTAAGTTTTTCTTTTCTAGTCTTTTGCCACTTTTTCTGTCACTTTTGTTTGTTTAGCTTGTGAGAGTGTTGTTTCACCTGTTTAATTGAATGACCACAGGAGTTTTAATTGGTTTTATCCTGTAGATTTTTTTTTTTTAAGTCTTTCGTTGCCTTTCCTAAGTGTTGCATGCATTACCCAATTTTCGCACTATTGGACGCCATTACGGTGACTCACATAGTTCGTTTTCCTTCAGTTTGATTGATTCCTGCCATCATTTCACTTGCATGCATGATCATTCACTCAGATCTAAACCCAAAGTCATTCAATCCTCTAGATATATTTGATTTCTCACTGCCCTTGGGAAAATCTAGGCTTCCTTGGCCTAAATCTCATTTCCCAAGCATGCACTATGCATTTCTAGAGCTCAAGCCCTCAGCCTTGGCTTCTGTTATTGTGCAGAGGTTGCCTAGGCTAGGCACCAACATCTCACTACGCAATTCCAAGTGCTAGTTTTGAGCCTAGCCATTGGGATTGTGCAATGCACAGTTTCACCCATCCTAAGCCAGACTGAACTACACATTGTGTAGTTCCAGTCAAAAACACCTCCCCACTGACTGCTGGGACTGTGAAATGCATAGTTCTAGTTGGTAGTCAATCACCTCTAAAAGAAAATATTGGGCAATCCTTCCCAATGGCTTTCCAATTTGCTTCTTGGTCCATTCTTGAAGTGCTTTTGGTTTCAAGCTAACATTTGCATTCCATGAGTGTCCTCTCTATCTCTAGGTATAATAGCTATTGAGCAACTCTCTAGTAGTTACAAGTAACATGGCTTCCAAGAGAGATGCATCAAAGGATACTATTGAGAGTAGCACTGGGGAAGAAACTGAGAAGGTGTCAATGAATTTTCCAATTTATGTAGACACTCAGTTGTTCATTAAGAAGGGCATGAAGTTAACATGGTAGGAAATCAAGGATATCTTTGCAGGGGACTTCAAGGAAGATCTAGCAGATCAACAAGTTTATATCAGTGTCCATCGGTCATGCTTACATAAGGTTGCATGCAGATACCCTGCCTTCCCATGTGTGGACATCATCCATTCGATTATCTCACACACATATCCAGAGACTATGACATTGAGCAGTTCTAGTGGGATACAACTTCACAACTTTAGGGCGGAGAACTATCAACAGATGCATCATTTACCTCAGCTGGTGAACTGCATGGATTCACTTCTCTATGCCATGTACAACTTTGTGAACACCAGAGATATTGTAAAGCACTAGGTGAAAGAGACATCAAAGTTCAGAGCGACACCCACTCATGTTTACAAGATAAAGTCGCTCAGGAAGGCATACTAGTCCTTGATCATATTTGCATGCCGATTATATGGTCAAGAGAGCACAGAGACCTTTCCATAACATTGGGTAGTTGTGTTGGACCAGTTGGTGAATGATGGAAGGCCATTCAACTGGTTGTATCTGTTGGCTCTTCAATTGAAAATCCATGTGAATAACACTCGGAATCTACCCAAGGATGAGCAGGCAAGATTCTACATGTCCACATATTTACTTGATGCAATATGTGCCCATCATTAGTTTCCTGGCATGGGTTGGACATGGACACCAAAAGAGAATGCCATCAACATTTCTTGCAAGTTGCTTTCCAAATGGAGCTACCGAGGAGTTATAGCGAGGCTAGTCGAAAATTTCATCATCCCGGTGTACAAGTTGATATTTGAGTAGGATCGACCTAGCATGTCCCAAGAACTGATGGAGGCAATACTTAACATTGCAGATTGGTATGCCTCACCTGGTGGCACCTTCATCATAGTATTTTTTAGAGAGAAGCCTCCACATGTTCTACCAAGGTATGCCACGGGCAAGCTAGTCATTCAAGAGATCGCATATCACCTCTCCATATGGTTATCAGTAGGACTACACAGGAAGAGGAATGCACCATGACCCGCCCTTCCTTTGCAGATCAGACTATACGAGATTAAGATCTTGAAAGATGCAGATGTCGAAGCTAAGGAGATAGTGAAGTTCAATTTTGACACCAAAGAATTCAATCCGTATGATCCCCATAGTATTTGCAAGAACCACTGTGTGAAGGTGTACTATCCATGTATCCATGGTTCATGTCATTGGGCAGAGGAGGACCCTTGGAGGTATTGTTACAACTACTCCAAGCTTAATGAATCAGTCAGTATAGCCACAACATGGAAAGCTACTCTACAGGTAGAAGCACCACAAGAAGCAACAACAACAATAGAAATAAGCAGAAAACTGACACAAGACAAGGGTAAGAGGAAGATTGTCGAGAAAGAGCTAAGAAAGAGCAAGAGGGAAGAGAAGCAAAAATAGGAAGAAGATGAAAGGAAAGGAGTGATGAGGGAGAAAATTGTGCCCATATAGGTTGAGGAGTCAGAACAACTAGCAGATGAAGAATAGGGTGAGAAGATGCAAGATTGGGAACTTGCTCAACAAATTGAGAAATTGATTGAAGTGACATACATGGAGTTGGCTAATGAAACACAAGATCAATAAAATGACCTCATGCCGCATGAACCCTAGGTCACCCCTCAACCTCCACCGCCTCCAGTGTCAGATCCAGTCCCGAGCGAGAAAGGAGAGGTTGTTCTCCTTGATGATGATCCAATGATGGATGTGCACAATCTATCATTTGATGCATTGTAGAGGAATATTGTACAAGAATGGAGAAATCATTTCTCAGATGATCATGCTTCACCTACATTCATGAATGAAAGGCTGATAGTTTTAGATGCTAGAAAGCATCCAGTTTCCATGGCTGATGCCACCTTGGCGTATGCAAGAGATACAAGCTCAAATGTCAAGTTCATTTTAGTAGAGGATGAACAGATGGAAAAGAACTTGTAGGTAGAACAATTCCCAGGTTCCGCAATGACAGAGATGAGGAAATCCATACTTTCCAAAGTATCAACACTAAAGGTTACCATGTGGAAGCTCTATGACAGATTCATCACCATGCATAACGCAATTGTCCATCTGCATGGATTTCAGTAGCGAAGTAAAGGGTTTTCCTGAACTCTTATGGACATACGTGTGGCTATCGCCCATGTGCAAGAATGGAAAATCTAGTGCAAGGTAGCCCCGCTTCACTTGCCCAAGATGATGAAGCCACAGGTAGAGCTAAACAAATAAAAGGTTTGGATGTTGATCCAACGCTATGAAAAACTCGCTACATTCGTCAGCATCATACAAGACTCATGTGCATGGTTGCACAAGGGTTTGGATGTCATGGCGAGCATGCATAGGATCTCGTCAATCGGTTCACGCACTGAAGCTAAGCACAAGAACCAAGTTTAGATAGAGATAAATATGTACATGGAGTAGCTAAGGTGAGAGGCCACCAATGATGACTTGGAGCTGAATGCAAAAAATATGCAGAAGTACATTGGTGGTCCTATCATGGTTAAGACCATGCTACACATGATTCAAGATGAGTTGGACAAAGGTTCCAAAACCATATACCAAGAAGCTATGGAGGAAAGATTTTGCTATTAGAAACATACCATTAAGCAGTTTGGGGACATCATAGAGTAGTACCAATCTTGGAAACAACAAGTCACTGAGTAGCATCAAGTGGAGGTTTCCGAGTTGGTCGTTCCCAAACTTCTAATTCATAGTGTTTTGTTTTGTTACGTTGTCTCTAGCCTATTTTGTATCACACGAGTACATGTGGAAAATGTATATTATTTGTAAATATGTTGTAAGTAAAATTCCAAGTGTCACTAGGGGAATGTGAACAATCACTATTTAATGTAATGAGTTATTTGTAAAGGATGTTGAAGAGTCATGAGTGTAGTCAAAGAATCACAAATTGGAATGTCAAGGGTCTCACCACCCTTTGTTATAAATAAAACCTCATAACTCATAGTATGATCTTTTGGGAGCCAAGATTTTGACTAGGCTTAGGCTTAGAGAAGGCATGGGAGTATTGTGACGAGCCTTGGCTTCTACAGATCATAGAGAAAGTATACTTCTTTGGAGAGCAGGTGTTCTTGACTGTAATGTTCCACTATAATAACTAAGCCAACACACTTTCATGCATATGTTATTATTATAGTTGGACTATGCTAGTTGCTTTAGAAATGTATTTGTTTAACTTACGCATTTTCTTATGAACTAATTTATATGCAATTATATGAATCTTGTAGAATGCATGTTGTTGGATTAACCCTTCACTTTGTTTTGTGGACTATTCCACATTTCAGATTGTTATGTCATTCCGCTCATGTGTTCCTTTCAGGTTGTGTACTATTACATGCTTCTAAGGGGTACACTTCCTTTCCCTCGCTGTGTGTTAAAACCCCCATGCATATCTCTTAACTCGTTCCAAGGTCACACACTTTCTTCTGACCAAAGTCATCATACTTATCTCTGTGCGCTTCCATAATCAAGGCACTACATTACCACCCACTACTGGGACTTCTAATCCAAATGGTTTGAGTTCTAGTTGGGATTTATTAATAGGGAGATCCCTTGAATCTTGGCGGTTCCAACACCATCAAAATTTATAACACTAGAAGGAGGGACATATGACAAGATGAGCCCTCAAGGTCTGTTTTGAATCTCTCCACATCATTCATGACTTACATCACAATCTCAACCCCACGCTTCTGATGTCGATGTGCTAGTCAATGCTGTAGATGACTTGTCACAACTTAAATATGAAGGTGAAAGGGAAGAATACCTGTTAGTTCACACAATTTCCTTTTTGGGTTTCTATGATAGGAATGAATTCCCATTGGATGACAGTGCATGTGGGTTGTTTTCTTACACTTTCGAAGGGGACGTTAAGCAATGGTGTCACACATAGCCCATAACCTCTATACACTCTTTCAATCACATGATCAGAGAGATAGGCCATGATTTCTTTTGTTATGAACGTAAATCACTTAATCAAAAAATTCTAAAATTGCAAAAAGCAACTGATGAATCTATTGTGCACTTTTATGATCGTTTTCGTCATTTTTGTTTTGAATTTCCAGGAGATGGAGTTGATTGGAAATTTATTAAGGAAAGATTTTAGTATCTTGTTGACATATTTGAGGATCCACATGAGTTAGAATCTTTTGAACCCTCCCAACATACCTTGGCGTTAGAGCTTCTAAATATGAGATGGACAAGGTTGCTATCTCAAGTGACCCTCCATCCACTTCTCATCAAACAAATCTAGCTCCACAAGACGAGGTGAGGGAAGTTGTGAACCTACCTGTTGAACTGTCACCATCTCCTCCTACCCCACATGCTCTAGATTTCTGCACAGATTTAGACTACAAGCCTGATGGTTGTCATGTGGTCTCATCCCCTTGACCTCTGTCCTTCGGTTCTGTTGATCCTCTGAATTTTGGTGTGCTGTGTTCATCCGTTCCGGATTCCACAAGTGATGGTCATGAGGATCAAGTTGTGGATGGATTGCTTTGAGTAGCCAAAATGCGCTATCATTTTTGATGAGTATGTGTGGGAATCTGAACAAGAACCTGTGGTGAAGGATGACCTCCTTCTGTTCACACCTCATCCGCTTTATCCTAACATCTTTTGTGATTCTTCTATTTCTATTCCCTCTTATGAAAATTTATCTCCAGATGTTTCCACTTCCAGTCAATCACAAAAAACGTAGGATGTTAGTCTATTGTTTGATTGCGGAGAGGAAAAATATTTCTTCTTGAATCTATTCAATCTCTCATCTTTCATTTTCGGAAATTCAGAGGGTGAAATTTTTTATTTCTCATCAACCCCTCTTTACGATTCATCAGATCATGAGGATGTTGTGGTTCATATTGAATTTTATGATCGTGGTTGTTGTGATATTTTCTCACATTCATCGGATCACGATTATGATTCACCTACTCTTGATGTTTCTAAGCCACCGGTATTTGATGATCCATCTTCTGATGAAGTGGAAACTCCCCAAGCTGCCGAGGAACCTCAATCCGAGCTTATTGTGCTATCAAATTCTTGTAGCCCTGAGGTCAGTTCCACTTCTGATCAAAAATTTGTTCAATCTCCCCAAGGTCTTCATCACTCTCCTGTTCACATTGAAAATCAATCCCATTCACATTTTTCACATCCTACACTAGGATCACATGATCCTATCACTCATGCATTGGAGGACTCATATGTAGCAAGCACTATTGTGATTTTTTTTTCTCTTTCTTCATGTTTGCTCGTTTTTCAAGTTCGAAGGAGTGTATATGCTTGTCTTCGACATGCAATGTGACATAACACCATGATACGTTTGCAGAGTGCCTTTCACATGCTTTCATTCTTTTCTTTTTTGTGGATGCATTCAAAATTTGAACAATTTCGTTTGGATTGCTTTATCTTTCTTGTCTATTGGTTTTCCTGAATATCTTTCTTGTCAACCATGCCATCACATACATGGGTCAACCAATGCACCGGTGGCTGCATTGGAAATATCACTTCACATGAGTTGGTCCATGCTTTGCTTAGCTTAGGAGTAGGAGTAGTGTTTTCTTTCTTGTTTTGTTTTTTCTTACTTTGTTTTGTTTTTGTTTTACTTATTTCCTTTGCTTCTTTGTTTGTGCACCTGTAGGATTCGTTTCCCCATGAAACCATGTTTGGCTTCTTGAGACAAGCATGGTGAAATACAAGAGGACTTGTACAACTATCAAAACTTGATTATCTATATATTCCCTCTCCTTATGAAGTTCTTGCACTTATTCTAGTTGATGATACCATGATGGACAATATATTCCTTTCAGAGTGAGTCTTGGTGAAATCACAACGTTTGCACTTTTAACTAGTACCACTTAATCTAATCAATTTTCTATATCCTGTTAACCCTTGTTAACTTAGTCAAGTAGAGTAAGGAGAGGGGGAAAACCTTAACAAGTATGTGAGAGGCATATTTAAACATCCTTCACTGAAGGGACAACCTCTTCTACTCTCAATAAGTCGGGATCCCTCTTCTGACTCATGAAATAAATAAGTGCCTATGCAAAGTTCTTTGAAAATGAAAAAATGAAATGAAAAACAAAATAAAGGTGAAAGAAGAGAAAGGATTCCTTCACAGAGAGGTGGAGCAAATAACTCAATTTGGGTACTATCTAGGCTTGCTGGCAGTGGAGTAATGCTCGTGTTCCTAAATTGACTTCACTAGGGTACTGTCCAGGGCTGCTGACAGTGGAGCAACACCATAGATGAAATTAAAAATCTGGCAGTATATATTACTTGTGCATTTATATAGCCCTCATCCCCAATCAAAAAAACTAATTTGACTTAGCATGGTATGTGTTTTGCTGATAAAGAGAAAGGGTAGGGATTACATCTTTAACTCATGCTAGTGAAGAAGCCATGATGATCAAAGAATTGAACAATAATTCTGGAAGAGTTAGAATCACTTTACATGAGACAAGGTCCATATAGAGAGCTAGAGTTTTACTAGTGTGTCTCCAATGTTGTAGCAGCTACAACAACCCCCCAAAATTTTTCTTATGCTTTGTTTCAGATCCTCCCTCCTAAATCACAACATCTCATCTCGCACTAACCCAGGTACTTGTGCTTTGATTGAGATTTATGTTTTTCATTATGGCTTGTGTTTTTTCATTTGACTTACTACCTAACCCACAAGACGATCTCTTCACTTGGTTTCAACTCAGTTCCAGGCTTGCCTTAGTGAAATGAGCAATCCTTGAGGGAAACCAACCCTGCTCTTGGGAATTTCGTAGTCCAAGCCAGCAACGAAAATTCAGATCCAAAATTGTGCAAAACTAGATGACACCAAACCTTTACCTAAGAAACTGCGTAGAGCATGAGAGGCATCTAGAGCCACTCAACCCATAAATTACACAGAATCTTTTCCCTCAACAACTACCCAATGCATGAGATAGTGAGTTGCCTAGTTCTCCCCGAAACTGCGCAATCTCTTTTGGCAATGGATGGCATATTTTCCCAAAAAATCAAAAAATCAAAACTCAAAAAATCATCCATAGAAAACAAGGATCTATTTTCAACATTCTGGAGGTGGCACTTGAGTTATTTTGGAAACTGCCGCAAATTGTCACTTTTCCTTGATTTTTGGTCTTCGCATAAAAAAACCTAAATCGAAAAAATATATTTAATTGGTGTAGCTAGAGCTCATTTTCACATTCGATCTTGGAGCTCTGCCATTACTGAGGAGATCAAGGAACCTTCGACTCAGTCATCGCAACTTTTCTGGGTAAGTTTTGCTTTTCTAGTATTTTACTACTTTTTTTGTTGCTTTTGTTTGTTTAGCTTGCAAGAGCTTTGTTTAACCTATTTTATGGAACGACCACTGGAATTTTAGTTTGTTTTATCTTTTAGAAGTGTTTTTTTAAGTTTTTCATTGCCTTTCCTAAGTGTTGCATGCATTACAAAACTTTTTCACTATCAGACGCCATTGTGGTGACTCTCTCCACATAGTTCGTTTTCCTTCAGTTTGATTGATTCCTACACCCATTTCACTTGCATGCATGATCATTCACTTAAATCTACACCCAACATCATTCAATCCTCCAGATCTATTCGATTTCTCACTTCCCCTGGGCAAATCTGGGCTTTCTTGGCCCGGATCTCATTTTCCCAAGCATGCACTGAGCATTTATGGAGCTCAAGCCCTTAGCCTTGTCTTCTGTTATTGTGCATAGGTTGCCTAGGCATGGCACCAACTGCGCACTGCACAATTCTAGGAGCCAGGCTTGAGCCTGGCCACTGGGATTGCGCAATGAGTAGTTTCACCTGGCCTAAGCCAAACTGAATTACACATTGTGCAGTTTCGGTCAGCAATACCTGCCCACTGACTATTGGGACTATCCAATGCACAGTTCCAGTTGGCTGTTAGTCACCTCTGAAAGCCAAGATTGTGCAGCCCTTCCCATCATTTTCCTAGTTTGATTCTTGGTCTGTTCTTGAAGTGCTTTTGGTTTCAAGCTAACATTTGCATGCTATGAGTGTCCTCTCTATTTCTAGGTATAACAGTTGTTGAGAAACTCTCTAGCAGTTACAAGTAACATGGCTTCCAAGAGAGTTGCATCAAAGGATACTGCTGAGAATAGCACTGGGGAAGAAGCTGAGAAGGTGTCAGTGAATTTTCCTGCTTATGCAGACACTCAGTTATTCACTGAGAAGGGCATGTAGTTAACATGGCAGGAAATCAAGGATATCTTTCTAGGGGACTTCAAGGAAGATCTAGAGGATTGACAGGTTTATATCGGTGTCCACCAATCATGCTTACATAAGGTTGCATGTAGGTACCCTGCCTTCCCATGTGTAGACATCATCCATTAGATTGTCTCACACACATATCCAAAGATTATGACATTGAGTAGTGCCAGTGGGATACAACTTTCCAACATCAGGGTAGAGAACTATCAACAGATGTATCATTTACCTCAGCTGGTGAACCGCATGGATTCACTTTTCTATGCCACCCACATCTTTGTGAACACCAGAGATATTGTAAAGTGCTGGGTGAAAGAGCTGTCAAAGTTTAGAGTGACACCCACTCATGTTTACAAGATAAAGTCACTTAGGAAGGCCTACCAGTTGTTGATCATCTTTGCATGCCGATTATACAGTCTAGAGAGCATGAATACCTTTCCAAAAAACTGGGTGGTTATGTTGGACCAATTGGTGAATGATGGAAGGCCATTCAATTGGTTGGATTTTTTGGATCTTCAGTTGAAAATCCATGTGACTAACACTTGGAATCCACCCAAGGATGAGAAGGAAAGATTCTACATGTTCACATATTTACTTGATGCAATTTTTTCCCAACATTAATTTACCGGCATGGGTTGGACAATGACACCATAAGAGAATTCCATCAACATTTCTTGCAAGTTGCTTTCCAAGTGTAGCTATCGAGGAGTTATGGCGAGGCTAGTTGACCATTTCATCATCCAAGTGTACAAATTGATCTTTGAGCAGGATCCATCTTGAATGTCCCAAGAAGTGATGGAGGCAATACTTAACATCGTAGATTGATATGCCTCACCCGGTGGCACCTTCATCGGATTATTTGGCGGAGAAAAGTGTTGAACACCAAAATTGACTCTTGTTGACAACCTTCTTATACTCCATTCTCCCCTTTTTGTCCTTCATAACTCTAATTTGGGTATCAGTTTACAATGTTTATGACATAGAAGGTACATAATCGTATTCTATTTCATAAATATCTTTTATCTTTATTATTTAACTCAAAATTGACTTGAGCTACTGAATTACAACGATTCTGCATCTAATGTATGATTCTGTTGCTAAGTCCAAGGTTTGATGGGTTGCGAAGCTTCAATAGAAGAACAAGGCATATGGGAAGGTGGAAATTAACGGGTACAACAATTTGTTCCTACCTTCATAGACTGGATCGATAAGGAAAGGATCATAGCAGCTCGGTCAAAGCAAAATCCAACCACTAAGGAAGGAAAATCAAGCAAGTGAGGAAGTAGTGAATGCAAATATTCAACCTCATGGTTTGCTTCGTTGATAGAAAATCATGAGGAAATCATGCTATTTTATCTTTTAATGTTAATTTTAGTCATTTTCGATTAGAATAAGGACGTAATACTTTGAAATAGTTATGCGTAGGAGTTTTATAATTTTTCCTCTCGGCATGACATACAAAAATTTGGATATTGATTTTAAACTCTGTTTTTGCAATTAAAGATGCTATTTTATTCCTCTACTGTGCGACTTAATGCGTGGTTAATCATCTCATGAAGGCATTGTGTTGACACCTACTTCTTGCAGGAGGCCCCCCTCAATATAGTAAGGTTTTCTTTTATTTCCAATTAGTATTTTATTCTGTTTTTCATGTAGGATTTTGTTAGTTCATTTAATTGCTCAAGTTTTGATTTATGAATGTAAGTCTAAGATTGTTTTGCAATAGGTTTATTTGATCATTCTATTGTTGAGTGAATCGAGATTTCATGTCACATGTATAGACTATAAGTTGACATAGACCAGTAGCATAGTTTTAAATTATAGTTGTATAAGATTAGATTTTCATTTGCAGAGTTAATATTCTTTTTGTCAAGAGTAGATCTATTTACATTGTTAAATTTCATTTTCAAGAAAGTGTGATTTCGTTTTAAAGCAAGTGTGTGTGTGTGATTTTATTTTTAACAAGTGTGAAATTTATTTCAAGAAGAGTGTGATCTTTCCTTTAAGCAAAAGAAATAGAATTGATTTGATTTTTATGAGTGATTTATTTACTTACATATCTGTAGAGAAACATGTGCATTTTGATATCTCAAATTAACTTAGGAATTATTTAAGTAATAAGGACTCCTAATAGAAACAATGCACATACATTTCATAAATTTACTAGCCCTGGTTGATAATTCATCTAAGTAATTTAACACCAATTAAATTACCAAACAAGAAGCCTCTGCATCTTCTACCAAGGTATACCACGGAAAAGTTGGTCATGCAAGAGGTCACATATCACCTCTCCACAGGGTTATCAGCAGGATTGCACAGGAAGAAGAAGGCACCATAGGCCACCCTTCCTTTGTGGATTAGATTGTACGAGATTAATAGCTTGAAAGATGCGGATACCAAAGCTAAGGAGATAGTGAAGTTTGAGTTCGGCACCAAAGACTTCAATCAGTATGATGCCCACGGTATTTGCAAAAACCACTGCGAGAAGGTATACTATCCATGGATCCATGGGACATGTCATTGGGCATAGGAGGACCCTTAGAGGTATTGTTACAACTACTCAAATCTCAATGAACAGGTCAGTATAGCCAAAAAATGGAAAGATGCTATGTAGGCAACAACATCGTAGGAAGCAACAACAACAACAATAACAAGCAACAAATTGATGCAGGACAAGGGTACAAGGAATATTTTCGAGAACCCAGAGGCTGAGAAAAGCTACAAGTTCAGAGAAGGTCATATCAATGAGAAATCAACTTTAGCATTGGAGGCAAAGAGGCAACAACGCATAAAGAGGGAAGAGCGAAGGAAGAAATAAAAGAAAAGGCTGGAGGAAGAAGAAAGGAAATTGTAGGAAATAGAGAAGAAGTTGAAGGAAGAGCAAGAGCTAAGAAGGGGAGAGAGGGAAGAGAATAAAAAACAAGAAGAAGATGAAAGGCAAGGCATGATGACGGAGAAAACTGCACCCATACAGGTTGAGCAGTCAAAACAACCAGTAACTAGAGAAGAGGGTGAGAAAATGGAGGATTAGGAACTTTCTCAGTAGATTGAGCAATTGATTGAAGTGATAGAAGTGGAGTTGAAGGATGAACCACAGGATCAAGAAACTAACCTCATGTCGAATGCACCCGAGGTCACCCCTAGTCTCTACCACCTCTAGTGTCAGAACTAGTCTCGAGCGAGCAAGAAGAGGATGTTCTCCTTGATGATGATCTAGTGATGGATGTGTACAATCTAACATTCGATGAGTTATAGAGGAAAATTGTACAAGCATGAAGAAAACATTTCCTAGATGATCACACATCACTTGCATTCATGAGGAAAGGGTGATAGTGTTAGATGTTAGAAAGCATCCAGTTTCCATGGCCGATGCCACCTTGGCTTATGTAGGAGCCATGAGCTCAAATGTCAAGTTCATGTTAGCAAAGAATGAACATATGGCAAAGAACTTGCAGGCGGCCAGGCAGAAGGCAAAATAATTCGTAGCTTCTACAATGATAGAGATGAGGAAATCCATGTTGAAGTATCAACACTATAGGCCACCATGGGGAAGCTCTATGACAGATTTGTCATCGTGCATAAGGTGGTTGTCCATATGCATGGCTTTCAACGAAGAAGTAAAAGGTTTTTCGAACTCTTAAGGACATACATGCTGCTATCACCCATGTACAAGAATGGACAATGCGATACAAGGGAGCCCCGCTTCACTTGCTTAAGATGATGAAGCCACATGGAGAGCTAGACAAAGCAAAGGTCTAGATGTTGATCTAGAGCTATGAGCTGCTCACCCCATTCGTCAGCAGCATACAAGCTTCATATGCATGGTTGCACAAGAGTTTGGATGTCATGGTGAGAACACACATGGTCCCGTCAATCGGTTCCCTCACTAAAGGTAACCACAAGAACCAAGTCTAGCTAGAGGTCAATAGGTACATGAAGTAGATAAGATGAGAGGCCACCAATGATGACTTTGAGTTGAGTGCACAAAACATGCAAAAGTACATTTGTGGTCTTGTCATGATCAAGACCATGCTGCACATGCTTTAGGATGAGTTGGACAAGGGTTCCAAAACCATATACCCAGAATCTATGGAGGCAAGAGTCCGCTATAAAAAAGACACCATCAAGCAGTTTGGGGACATCATAGAGAAGTACCAAGCTTGGTATCAGTATGTCACCGAGAAGCATCAAGTGGAGGTCTCCGAGTTGGTCTTTTCCCAAACTTCTGAGTCATAATGTTTTGTCTTGTTAAGCTGTCTCTAGCCTATTTTGTCTCACATGGGTACATGTGGAAAATGTATATTATTTGTAAATATGTTGTAAGTGAAATTCCAAGTGTTATTAGTGGAATGTGAACAATCACTATGTAATGTAATGAGTTATTTGTAAAGGAAGTTGAAGAGTTATGAGGGTAGTCAAAGAGACACCAAGGGGAATTTCAAGGGTCACCCCACCCTTCGTAATAAATAGAACCTCATAACTCATAGTACAAGGTTTTGGGAGCCAAGATTTTGACTAAGATTAGGCTTAGAGAAGGCTTGGGAGTATTTTAATGAGCCTTGGCTTCTCCACAACATAGAGCGAGTATACTTCTTTAGAGGAGAAAGTGTTCTTAACTGTAATGTTCCACTATTGGGGCTAGTGGCTATTAATGGTGTATGTATGGATGGAAATTTCACTTATAATAATAATAGTAATTCAGCCAAAACACTTTCATGCATATGTTGTTATTGTAGTTGGACTATTATGGTTGCTTTAGCAATGTAATTTGTTTAACTTACACATTTTATTATGAAATAATTTGTATACAATTGTATGAATCCTGTTGAATGTGTGTTGTTGGATTAACCCTTCACTTTGTTTTGTGGACTATTCTGCATTTCAGCTTGTGATGTCATTCCTCTCGTGTGTTCCTTTTAGGTTGCATATTATTACAGGCTTCTAAGGGGCACACTTCCTCCCCCCTCGTGTCTTAGAACCCCCATGCATTTCACTTGAATCGCTGCAAGGTCACACACTTGCTTCCGACTAAATTCATCATACTTTTCTCTGTGCACTACCACGGTCATGGCACTACGTTACCACCCACTGCTAGGACTCCTACTCCAAATAGTTTGAGGTCTAGTTGGGAATTCTTACTGGGGAGATCCCTTGAATGTTGGTAGGTCCAGCACCATCAACACAACATGACACCCATATAGATATTTGGATCTTTATAACACAAATCATGGTAGTATTTACATCCATATACATATATACACATACCAAAACACCACACCAAACATATGCCAAAAACATTTTCTCAACCAATGAATAGAGAAGGATACATAGCCCACATCTGATCCACCATCTCCGATGTAGCTTCATCAGGCCCAAAGTGATTCCATTGCACTTTAACTTTCTCGATTGATTGGTTTAGAAGCATGAACATCTTTCTATGCAAAATGCACTGAGGTTTCGACATACATTCTCCTTCTGGTTCCACTTGCAATAAAAACCATTCAATCACATGATCAACATATTTAACATACTTCTGAAGCAATGAAACATGGAAAAAATCACGTACTTTCACCGTCAGAGGCAGTGCATGTCGATAGGCTACTGGTCCAATCCTCTCAAGAATATTGAAAGGTCTGCAATATCTAGGTGCAAACTTGGCACATGATTTAATCCTCAAGGATACCTTCTTGGGCTTGATGCGCAAGTACACCTTTTCCCTAACCCGAAACTCCTTAAACATCTTATTCTGAACTGCATAACTCTTCTATCTATCCCGTGATGCCTTCATATTCTTCTTGATTACCCACATTTCTTGTTTTATCTCTGCCAACATGTCTAGTCAAATAAACACCCTATTCACTGGATCACTCCAAATGATGGGAGTATTACAACTCTGCCCATACAATGCCTCAAACACACTCATCCTTAGATATTCCTAGTAACCATTGTTGTAAGCAAACTCAACTAGTGGAAGGTACTCTTCCCACTTCTTATGCTAATGCATCACATACATCCTAAACATTTTCTCCAATATCATTTTGACCCTCTTTGTCTATCCATCTATCTGCGGATGATAAGCTGTACTGAAGGTGAACTCTGTGCCCAAACCTGCAAATAACTCTTTCCAGAATCTAGAAGTGAAATTGGCCTGCCTGTTTGACACAATCTTCTTCATAACACCATGCAACCTCACTACATCTCTGATGAAGACCATGATATATCATTAGCTGAACAAGTAGACTTCACTAGAATTAAGTGAGCTACCTTTTTCAATATTTCCACCACAACCATGATGGAATCATGTTTTCTAGATGTCCTTGGAATACCTATGATGAAGTCCATGGAAATGACCTCCCATTTACAGTCTGGAATCAAAATTGACTGTAGTAGACCACTTGGATGCTTACACTCTGCTTTAAGAACCTAGCCACAAACTCTGCCACTTCTTTCTTCAAGTTCGACAATAGTAGAACTTCTTCACCACTGTCAATGTGTTCTGATATCCTGGATGACCTGCATATGAATTAGCATGAAATTATATCAAGATAAGCTTCTTGATCTCACTACTGTCTGGAAGATATATTATGTCCCTAAATCTAACTAAACCATCTGCTATGAGGTGATAGTCCACATCCTGATCACCTGTACCCTGTTGTAACCTATGCATAAGCTCCATGTACCTATTATTTTGCTGAACTGCCTGCAAGATCCAATCCTGTAAATTTGTCCCATAGAAGCTCATAGATGCTATATGATTCACCTATATCCTCTTGCTAAGAGCATCTGAACCCTGTTCTCTTTACCCTTGATGTACCTGATCTCAAAGTAGAACTCACTGATCGTGGTGAACCATCTAGGGTGTTTGTAATTTAGGTTTGGTTGGTCAAATAGATACCCCAATCCACTATGATCCCTCATCAAGAATGAATTGCCTACCTGTTGTGGCCTTAGATTTCTACAGCCCCAACATGGGGGGTAACCACTCGGTCCAGACCTTAAGACAACTCCTTTTCCATTTAAAGTGGTGGTTCCGACTAGTGATAATGGGACCAGTTTCCCAGTGTGGGTTTTAAGATGAGAGTGGGTGGTTCATGAGTGATTGCAATAGAATAATGATAATCTAAATGACCTATTCTATCATGCAAATCTCTAGCTAACTTATTCTAATATAAACCTAGTTATTTTTGTGTGTTATGTGATCTACAAAGATATCTGCTTAACATGTGATAATAAAGATTAATCACGCATAAAAAGAGATGATAACGTATAATATAATTTCTTTGACTAAATAGTTAGTCAAATAAATTTATAAATATATCGCATATATGATGAATTATATTTATTAAAATTAACAATTTCAGCTAGGAAACATACAATAGTGCAATTAACGCTAAACAGAAAGAATAAATCTCACATACTATTCATGAAAGGAAAGTGTTGTTAGTATTTAAACAAAAAAAAAATCAATCATACAAGATAATAGTACCATATGTGCGAAGTTCTGCTCATTTAGTTAATGACATGGATCAACTCCTTTCTTCAAATCAAATTATCTCCCAGGAACACAATAGTGCATCTGTTATGAAACCAGCTCACAAAAGGATAGAAAAGAGAGATCCACGTCTTAGAATTCAGCCTCTTCGAGGGGGCAACCTCCTTTACATTACATAAATGAACAATTCTTTGATGATTCAAATGACAAAACCTCCTTTCTATATATAGGAGTCTAAGGAGTCACAATATAATCCAGCCGACCTAACAATAATAATATAAAGCCACAAAAATAACAATAGAGGGATTCTATGGGGCACAGAAATAACAATAAGGGGGTAATAGGGGCACAACAATCTAAATAAGGGGTATAACTATAATAGTAATGGGGTAATCACTAGTATTATAGGGACCCAACATGCCCCTATCCTTCAAAAAAGTGTTGTCCTCAACGCTTGAGTAATTCTGGATACTTCTGCATAAAATTATCATCCTCCCATGTGGAATCTTCAGCGGATAAGTTCTTCCACTTGATAAGATACTCTGAAATTGATCGATTTCGTAGCTGTCGAGTTCTTGTTTCTGTGACTGCTTCCGGTTCCAATATAATTTTTCCTTCCTCGTCAAGTTCTGGCAATATTGTTTGAATTGGGAGCTTGTCGCCTATAACCTTCTTTAAACATGAAACATGGAAAACTGGGTGCAATCGAGAAGCTGCAGGAAGCTCCAATTTGTATGCCATAGTACCAATCTTTTGCAACACCTTGTACGGACCATAATACTTTGGTGATAATTTATTATCCTTCTTAGCTTGCTTTAGGGACATTTTCTTATATGGTTGTAGCCGTAGGAATACCCAATCACCTACATCAAAACTTCTTTCACTACGATGTTGATCTGCCTGTTGTTTCATTCTATTTTGTGCCAACACGAGGTTATCCTTTAAGAGTTGGAGGACTTGTTGTTGATGTTCGATGTGATGTTCCACTGCCTGAACCTTAGAATTTTCTCTTAAATATGATGTGATGGATGGTGGTTGATACCCATAAAGTGCCATAAATGGGGTCATTTTTGTTGCTGTATGGAAGGAAGTGTTATACCACCATTCAGCCAGAGGCAACCATTTGACCCATTGTGTTTGTTTATCAGATACAAAGCAACGAAGATATCCTTCCAAACATTTGTTTACTATCTCAGTTTGCCCATCAGATTGAGGATGATAAGATGAGCTATGAGCTAACTGAGTACCAAGACAAGAAAATAATTCTGTCCAAAAATTTCCAGTGAAAATGGGATCTCTGTCACTTACAATAATCTTTGGGTTTCCATGTAGCTTTTGAACTGTTTCCATAAATGCAGTAGAAACTGTACTGGCTTTAAATGGATGTGATAATGCACAAAAGTGTGCATACTTGGTAAGTCTGTCAACTACCACCATGATGACACTCTTTCCCTCAGACTTGGGTAAACCTGTGATAAAATCCATTGAAACCTCCTCCCAACGTTGGCTTGGAATGGATAAAGGTTGTAATAGACCCGGTGTCTTAATTGTTTCAACTTTATTTTGTTGGCAAACCAAACATTCCGCCACAAACTTTTGAATATCTGATTTAAGGCCATCCCAAAAAAATTCCTTCTTAACCCTGTGGTAAGTTTTTAAAAATCCTGAGTGCCCTCCTAAGGGAGAAGTGTGCAATTCCATAAGAATCTTTTGTTTTAGTTGGGAATTCTTACAGAGGTATAAGCGATCTTTGTACCATAATGAATCATTTTGCCAGCTAAATGTATCAGAAGTACTAGAATCTTGTTGTAGCTTTTGAATAAGTGCCCACACTTCTTCGTCATTCTTCCATTCCTCCCTTGCTTCGTTTATCCAATCTGGTTGGATAATAGAAATGGCACACAACAATGCTTCCACATCCTCATCCTTTCTTGAGAGTGCATCTGCCACCACATTTTGCTTCCCTTTTTTGTAGATGATTTCAAAGTCATAACCCAACATCTTTGTGACCCACTTTTGTTGCTCTTCAGAGGATAATCTTTGTTCTAAAAAGTATTTAAGGCTATCATGATTCGTTTTTACCTTGAAGTGTCTTCCCATTAGGTAGGGTCGCCATTTCTTAAGTGCATGGAGTATTGCCAACATTTCCTTCTCATAAATAGCTTTGCTTAAAAACTTTCCCTTGATTGGACGACTTTCAAAAGCAATGGGTCTTTCATCTTGCATTAGAACAACACCAATTCCATTTCCTGAAGCATCACATTCCACAATAAAGGTTTTTGTGAAGTCCGGTGTAGCTAAGACCGGTGCTTGGCACATTGCCTCTTTAAGATGTTCAAAGGCCTTTTTTGCTTCCGGAGTCCATGAAAATGAATCTTTCTTCAATAATGTTGTTAGAGGTGCTGCTATTCTCCCATAATTCTTAACAAACTTGCGATAATACCCTGTCAACCCAAGAAATCCTCGCAGATGCTTTATGGATGTGGGGATTTTCCATTCCTTAATGGCTTTAATTTTGCTAGGGTCTACCTTAACTCCTTCATGAGATACAATATGACCCAAATATTCCACCTCCTGGACTCCAAAGAAACATTTGGATCTTTTTGCATATAATTGTTTCTCCTCCAATAGTTGTAGCACCCTGTCAACATGTTCAACATGATCCTTCCAAGACTTGCTGTAGATTAGTATATCATCAAAAAATACTAACACAAATTTTCTAAGGAATGGTTTGAAAATTGAATTCATCAAACCTTGAAATGTTGAAGGTGCATTGGTAAGGCCAAAAGGCATGACCAAAAATTCATAATGACCCTCATGAGTTCTAAATGCCGTTTTCAGAATGTCTTCAATCTTCATTCTGATTTGATGATATCCCGAACGAAGATCCAACTTGGTGAAGTAAATTGATCCATGCAATTCATCCAGTAATTCATCAATGACAGGAATGGGGAACTTATCTTTAATAGTGAGCTTGTTGAGCTCCCTATAATCCGGACACATGCGCCATGATCCATCCTTCTTGTGCACCAATACTACTGGAGCTGAGAAAGAACTTTGACTTGGTTGAATTATACCAGCCTCTAGCATTTCTGCAACCATACGTTCAATTTCACTTTTTTGGACATAGGGATATCTGTACGGCCTGATGTTTGGAGGAACACTTCCTGGAATCAGATGAATAGCATGATCATGATCACGCATAGGTGGGAGACCTTTGGGAGTCTCAAATACCTTGGAATGATTGTCCAGGACTTTTTGGAGATCTGGAGAAATAGATGATTCCAATGTGGAAACATCTAGCGAACATAATTGTGCAATTACACCTCTTTGCTCCTTTTTTAGAAGCTTTGTCATGCCATTAGAGCTGATTATCTTTCCTGGTTTCCCTGCAATACCCCTTAATTCAACTTCCTTTCCTTCCACAGAAAATTTCATGAAAAGTTCTTGAAAATTAAAAGCTATTGTACCCAAGGATTGTAGCCATTGGACTCCTAGTACAACATCGGCACCTCCCATTGGAATGGAAAGCATTGGGCTAGTCAATACATATTCTCCCATGGATAGCTTGATATTATGGCACTTTCCAGAGCAATTTATTGTTCCTCCATTTGCAATCATCACTTGACACTCTGGTGCTGGATATAGGAAGCAATTCAATTCTTTTGCTACCCTACAATGAATAAAATTGTGGGTGCTTCCTGAATCAATCAACACTATTACCTTTTTCTTCTTGATTTGTCCTTCTATCTTGATGGTTTGAGGAGTGGTAATTCCCGCCAATGCATTACAAGATATGGTCGGATTTATTTGTTCTTCATCTAGGCTTTGTTCCTGGAATATATCCTCTTCTTTTGACCTTTCTTGCTCCTTTTCTTCTTCCTCTTCACAATCTATGTAGAATAATTTCTTCTCAGCACACTTATGACCTTTTGTGTATTTGCTATCACAATTGTAACAAAGCCCTTTTGCTCTTTTTTCTTCCAATTGTTGTGGTGTCAACCTTGTAGGTTGTGGAAGACTAGGGGAAACAACACTTCCGTCTTTATAGTTGTGAGTGGTATGCTTCCTAGTTGCCATAATTTTGCTTTCCATTTTTCTTGCTAACCTGAATGCCTTCTCTAATGAATCAGGTTCCCAAAGGTGAACATCATGTTGGATATTATCCTTTAAAGACCCTATGAACACATCAATCCTATGCTCCTCTGGAATATCTTTTACCCTTATGTTCAATTTTTGGAACTCCTCAATGTGCTCCATTATTGAACCCTTTTGTTTGAGACTTATCAATTGGCTAAAAAAAGTGTTGCTTTTTGTGTCCTCATAATGTGCTATCAATTCTTCCGAGAACAAAGCCATTGATACCATACAAACTGATTTGGTTCCAAATATACAGTTGCCATACGTACCTTTTGTGCGTTTTGCACATTATTGAGATCGAAGAATTGCTCCATCTGTAATATCCATGTGGCGGGATCCTTGCCATCAAACTTCCTCATATCGATTTTTGGAATATGGTGATTCTTCGATCCAACATTAGCGTCTATGGAATCATGATTAACATTTCTTTTGTTCTCATCATGAGTTCCCTTTACTACCTTTTCACCATTAGTAAGTATTTCTTGTAGAAAATTTGTCAAATCTGTCTTCAAATCTGCCATGCCTGTCTTCAAATTAGTGTTCAAATCTATCTTCAAATTGTCCATCTTAGCTTCCACGCCATTTATCTTAGCTTCCACGCCATTTATCTTAGCATCTGTTAACTTTTGTGAGCGTGACATTTGTTGCACTTGTTCTTGTAATTTTGATATATCATGTAGCATTTCTTCCTCTTCTTCATGAGTCATGCTAGAGCTTTCAGGTTCCTTACTAGGTGTTTGCATTTTCTTTCCTCGGGGCATCAGTTACCGATAATAATGCTCTACTATGCCCTTTGAATTCCTTCAAAATAAATTTTCAAACCAAGCTTAAGCAAAAATTTAAAAAAATCTACACACCTTTTTTCACTTTGTAGGAGCTCGATATTGCCTCTGATGTATCTCTGTACTTTCCAATCATCTAGTTCTGAATTTGTGATTTGAAGTAGCTCTCTGTGTCCTCTTTCCAATGCCACCAGTCTGATCCAAATTGGATTCTCCAAGAAAGAGTTATGCACAATCTCCCAAGATGACCTGATTATAGACCTTTCCAGAAGAGCGAAGTTGTATGAAGTGCCACGTGTCACTATTTCAACCTTTGACTCTGAAAAATATATAAAAGAAAACTATAGTCTTTCCTCTTTCTGTACCTTCTTACGAAATTTCATTCCGATGCTCAGAAAGAAAGTTATGACGGTTTTCCCCAGGTCACCTGTTTTGAGTGTAATTCAGGAGTCTGCAAAAAGACCAACTTCCTCAGATCATATCTCCGAAAATATCGTGCGAAAAGCTCTGAAATTCGGACCCAAGGTTCAGCGCGATTTCTTCTCAAATGGGTTTTTTTGCGACTTCTGAAATGTTACAGAAAAAAAGTTATAGTGAAAATGCCACGATGACCTGTTTGGAGCAGCGAAACCCTAGAATCCAAAGCTCTGATACCAAATGTTATGAAACCAGCTCACAAAAAGATAGAAAAGAGAGATCCACGCCTTAGAATTCAAACTCTTCGAGGGGGAAACCTCCTTTACATTACATAAATGAACAATTCTTTGATGATTCAAATGACAAAACCTCCTTTCTATATATAGGAGTCTAAGGAGTCACAATATAATCCAGCCGACCTAACAATAATAATATAAAGCCACAAAAATAACAATAGAGGGATTCTATGGGGCACAGAAATAACAATAAGGGGGTAATAGGGGCACAACAATCTAAATAAGGGGTATAACTATAATAGTAATGGGGTAATCACTAGTATTATAGGGACCCAACAGCATCATCAAAGTGAAGTAGTCTAATATCTAAAAGAATTGACCATGTTCCATAATTTCAACAAAGCATTCACAAACTTACAAAAGTGCATTCTTTGCAATTGTTTTTGATAAAGTTCTGGACCATTCTCTAAATGCATGAGAAGTTTATAAATACTAATCTAACTAATGTGAAAAAATAGATTATACAAAAATTTGAGGAGGTTTCAAACAAGCTTCCTCCTAACTAGTTAACTAAATCTAAAAATAAATAATGGCTTGATGAGAAGAGGCTAAGATGATGATTTGGTGTATGCCATCTTGTCCTTAAAATCGCATATATCGTTCATTGGTTTGAGTTGAGGAGGTGCCCCAAAATGTGTCCTGAGCTGTCCTGCGAAAATCACATTGGTGAGAGGTGGCAGCATCCGCTGAGTCGAATGAAGTGAGAAGTTAAGGGTCATGATCTGGCTGTGCGGCTTCACGAGGTATTGCCAATATGACTCCCAGTCGGTCTTGGTCAATTTTGTGATTGCTTCCCTTTGAGTCTTTGCCTTTTCCTGCCAGCTTTTATGCAAAGCACCTAAATTAGGCATTTCTTTTAGATTGCCTTCCTTTAGCAGGTTGGTGAAAAACAGAGTGTGGTTCACCACCTTGATTATATTCTTCGATACCCTAGCTGCCCTTGCCACTGCTAGCTCATCTTGCTTGATTCTCGTGTCCCAATCTGTGAAAAGAATGTCTATGTGTGTCTCCTCGATTTCAGGCAGATTGGCTTTCCTTCTATCTTTTGTTTCCTACCATTCGATGAAATCTGAGATTATTGTGTTCAAATAAGTAAACTTAGTTCTCTGTTCAATCGCCTTATCCATTAGTTGGTCACTAGTGATCAGATAAGGAGTAATGTGCGACATCTTTTGGCAGAAATGCTCTTGCTATTTCATTAGGAGGGAATTTAGCTCCAGTGTCTCTTTAACAAACTCCTCGATAATAGGAACATCATTATATCTTTCCATGGCTTGCTGCAATTCTTGGAGTTGCATGTTTTTAGCCGATATATTGGCTTCATGGCTTATTTTGAGGATCTCCATGCTCTGTTGCAATTGGGAAAGCTGCTCAACTGCTTGCCTGTTCACACTTGCTTTCTCTGTTTCAAGCTTCTACTCAAGCTATGCAATCCTCTCTTCCTTTTCTCTCAACAAAGTAAAGGCTTCAATAGCTTTGTCCATGGTGGTCATTGCATATGATCCCGTGAATTGTGAAAATATAGTTAAGTTTTCAGTTGGGTTGAAAGGAATGTCCCTCCAAACTATGTCCATTGGCTCGTTTCTAGGTGGGAGTTCGGGTGTTTCTACCCTTTTCCTTTCCCTCTATCTCCTTACTACAGCCTTGTGGAGCGGGCTGTAGAACACATCAAGTGGAGGGATTTCAATCACTGTCAAGACGATCTTTGATGTGGGTAGAGCAGGGATAATCTCAGTCTGCTGGGATGTTGTCGCCTACTCATCCATAGGCTTGCACTTCTCATCCATTGATTTGGACTGATCGTCCATAGACTTGGACTCTATATTCTCCTGAATATGCAAAGGAGTTTGACACTCCATTGTTTCTTGGGTATCTGTTGTTTTTGGAGTGTCATGAAGTTTTTGATTAAACTAATCCCACTCCTGCTCCAAACAACTGCCTTGGACCTCTGAACTGATTTATTTAGGTGAGGTTCTCATAACCTGCTTCTCAGCTAAGTTCCTGCTGTATTATCTTTGGCTTAGGCCTTCCCTGTATCTAGTGTTTTCTCAGTATTCAGCTGAGACTCTATGGGAAAACTAGGTCCTTCACTGTTAACAGTCACACTTGGTGTAGGCTTATATTCAATCCTCAACAAGTGCATTGGGATTACTTCGAGCCTTTCATTTATGAATTCCAAAAATATTTCAAAATCTTCAGGACTGAGGTTCTCTTTAGCCCATTCGAATGCTTGTTCGAAGGATTCAGCCGACTCTAACAGGTTTTCAAAATCGTTATCCTCATGGTTGTATGGCTTGAGCTTTATCGTAGTAGTGATGTTATATGCCACCTTTTCTGGATCAAATTTCCTTTTTGGAAATGTATGAAGCCTGAGGGCTTCCATGTTTACTGACTCCTTAATGGCATGATTAAAATTTTCTAAAGAAAAGGAACCACACTTGACAGTAAAAGAGGGCCATAATAACTTCTTTCCTTCTTTGAGGACTTTAGCTAGGCCTGTTGGCTTATTGAGGCTTGACCCAGGTTCAGAGTTAAGTTAGCCAAACAAATCCTAGTACTACTGTCCCTTTCAGCAACAATCTGTGGAGTGCGAACTTAGGTCTCACTCAAAGTAGTATGGGAGGGTGCTAGAACCAGGTTTCCGCACCCTGGAGATATCTGAGGAGTTCAACTGGTTCATGGTTTGACCCTGCATGTAGGTTGCTTTGCACACTTTCCCGTACTTCATAGCCTAATATACTACCTTCCTGTAACCCTACCTAGGGGCTGACTGTCACGCTCTGTGTTATTACCCAAGACCTTACTGGTATTCCGACGTTAGTTAATTAGCTTTACCTACTTGAGTGCTTTAAGTATACTTAACAATATAAACCATTCATATAGGTGCGCGTAATAAATAAACAATATATTTACAAATTATATCAATCATTCATTAACACAAGAACATATACATAGAATTATAACAAAACTTCTCTTTATTAATCCCTTCCCCAGTTATAGACTCGACTTCACCCTGTGCACTCAGATGCAGGGGTCCGCACACTCAGCTATGGACTACTAGGCCTTTGCGCACTTAGTTGCAGAGCCTTCTCCTACTCTACAACCTAAAGACACACTTCAACTTGCGACTTAATCACTTAGACTTTTTTCCTACTTCCTTCTTCTCTCTTTTTACACTTAGAGCCTCGCTCTATTTATACAATGCCATGGTCCGTGGACCATGGGTAGGTCTATCTAGTCAATATTACATTACAAAACTAGGGCAGACAACCCTGTGACTCTATCATACTTTCGCGCCCCACGCTTGCAATTCACGGAGCTTTACAACAAGATTCGGTTAAAACATGGACTTTGAGCCCATAAACATGGCTTGGGAGGATTCCATGCCCAACATGCCCCCAACACAAACATCATGACTCGCCCTCGAGTCACTTTGTCGGCACGATGATCTTCGTGTGGAGTCCCTCCAACTGTTCTCGAACTACATGGAGGTCAGCAACGCACTGAGCTACTGCTTGCTAGATCTTCTGCATATGTTGTTCCGAGACCTCTGTGTTACAAGTGCTTCTCTAAATCAATGTGTGCATCCCCTGCATGTGTGCGAGCTTGCCTTCGATGTCTACTGTGATGGTGAAGGCCTCATTGATTCAAGGTTGGATATATGCTTTTAGGACTGCTTCCTTATGTCGTGCTACGTCCACCTAATCCTTCAGTGCTTTAGCTTGGTGCATCTATGTCAGCCTTTGAATGAGGACCACTGTCTACGAAGTTCCTCAGACACTATCATACTGCTATTGGAGTTCTCGCGCCTCTGTCTCTAAGCGCTGGATGTTGGGGTCCTCCTATAAAGTTGTGAGGAACCTAAGTGATTCTTCCAACATGTTGGTGCAGTCTCGCACTGCACCTTCGATTTCCTCCAATCCCGCTGTGATAGCGCTAGCGCGCTGTTCTTTGACTTCTAGGGGAGTGGATGGTTGTGCCTTTAACCGCAACTTGGTGATATGAAGGTTCTGTGCAACACTTACACATAACTTTTCTAGCCAGGATTTGGGTTGCCACATGTACTGCTTTGTCCTTGATGTTGGAGATGGTGTAGCCCCTCTCCTTCTTTTCCAGCTTGTACTTTTTCTTTGTGGCCTCTGCGATGGCCAAATCACTACCCTTCCCCTTCGATATGGCCACGGGGTCCTCTCCTTTGTATGGAAGCTAGGAGACGCGATGAATCAGCTCTGCTGTGATGGGGATGGGCTCCTCCAACCATAAATACCCATCATGCATCAAGCAGAGCAGCTACATGATGACCAAAATGTTTATTGGGATGTGGTGGAAATGTGGCACCCAGAGTAGGTTCAACAGCTCGACCTTTTCTAGTCCGTGCAACCACTTCCATGGCTCTAATGTTGTCACCTCCTCGCGGTGTTCTGCTTCATGAGGTTTCTGGTCTCAAGGTGAGGGAACTTCTTGTGGTCATCAATATCCCAATCTTCGAATTTCAGGCTCGGTACGCGGCCCAAGTGCGTGCCTTCAAACATAATGCCATCTGGGAGGAGTGGGGTTTGGAATGAGCTCTTGGTCTCATCTAGGTCCTTAGGCACTTTGGCCTTCCCTTTTCGTGGGGGGACATGGGTGGGAAGTTTTGTCACAGAGTGCGTAGGCTGAATATCCACCTCCATGCCTTCATCTTCTTCTTCATCTATTTCTATAGTGACGACTTTCCCCTTCTCCTCCATCGATAGTTTGCTATGTAGCAGGTTCTGCGGGGACACATGTATAGGAGCCATTGCTTGTTTTTCCTTCTTGGGTCTTGGCGTGCATAGTGATTTTGGGATTTCTGCCACAATCCTGACACCTTTTAGAACACCCCCCACAATTAGGGTCTGCACAGCCTCTTTGGTGGTCACTCTTCTATCTCCATATCATCCTTAGTTGTTGCCATTGTATCTGTGCAACAATCTAGCACTCGCGAATTCAGGGGCTTAATCAATTCTCGGCTCACAACAATCAGGGTTTTGTTCAACTGCTCTATTTGCAAATGACCAAGTGTTGTTTGTTGGGCAGCCCTTTTTATTCTATAGTGTTTTTGGAGTTTGAATTTGACCGTTCCCCCAAAATACGGTTCATTAATGCTCCCTTGGCGGCAGATTTTCCTAGATTTTTCCCATAAATCACGTCTTAAATGCCTGCGCCCCCTCCATTTGGCCTCAAGTCAAGCATCCCATTGTGAATAGTGACATCAACAGTCACTTTTTTGCCAACCCGCGCAGTAGCGCAGCCCCCTGTGCGCAGTCGCAGACCTTGTGACTCTTTACTTCTGCGCGCATCTCTAATATCGCACAACTCCCTGGCATAATAGTTTATAGTCCTGCGCTACCTTCCAATTGATTGGAGCATTAAGACTATCCTTCCCTCGGCTAGTCAGGTGGTCGCATCACCCGTGAAAAGTTTCATCTGATCATTCATCATGTTGCCTTGATAATATCTCCCTTTTACTATTATGGTTGGCATCACGTACTTTATTACTTGCAATGCGCTACCTTGGTCATTACGCTTAGCAATATGTGGTCCAAGCCAAGGCATCAGACTGATCAATTCGTGGTAATAGGCCTTAACCCTGTCATCATGATTGCACACACCCTGCCTTACCATTCTGGTCTTTTTGCTGAGAAAATATTTCTTTATTTTGTCCTCCATCTTCTTGACTTCTTCATCCATCAAAGCGCTTTTCTTCCTTAACTGTACCCTTTCTTCTTCAAGTTTGTGGAGTCTAAGGTTTCCCTGTTGGATTTATTCCTTAGGTCTCATGCATTTTGTTTCTTGTGGCTATGTGATCCTTTCTTTCCGGGCTTCGCGAACCATCGTATCTATTAGTGCTACTATGCTTAGAGTAGGATTTTCATGCTCCATAGGGATTACAACATTTGCTTCATACTTAACCTTCGGAAGTGCCCACGTGGCCAGGGTTTTGCACATGATCCTATAAGCCCCAAGAACTACTGGTATGCTCAGGTCCTAGTCAGTTCATTTTACATGGTGGACCGTGTTTAGTGATTCACGTACTTTGTCAAAAGCTTCGATGTGAATATGATTTTGCATGCTTGGTCTTAACATACTTCTTGGTCCCAATCAGAGGGGTCGTTCGTGCCATTGTCTTGATTGCTCCTGCTTGTCGATCACGTTTCCTGTCGTGAGGACGATGTGCATCCGTGCAGGTTGTGCACCATACACCTATACCCATCTGGAAAGGTGGGTGCACGGGCTGTTCCATCCATCATACTCAGCTTTCATCCACATCTGAGGCTTTCCAAACCACATGCACATCATCCTTCTGCATTCCCGCTAGTCCTCAAAACTTCTTTGATGCATACCCCACCATCTTGTGGGCGTAGCATGCAGTACCCATTTCGAGGCATCAAAATGCTATTGTTCTGGTACTTCTCTTTCAAATTTGTTTAGGAAATCATCCACCTTGCAAAAACTGTCATACATAGGTAGATCTCTTACCTCTATTGCCACACAGTGCAGTGACCTTGTCATCATGTTACAATTGATTGTGGTTACCTCTTGTAACTAGTTCTGCCATCGTTCTATTTCCTCGTCTGAATTTGAGGTGTAGGAGCTTTCGCCCTCCCACGAGAGTCTACCATCTACTGTTGGATTTACCCAGTCCTGCTCCTGCATGGTTATCTTGTAGATATAGTCTAAATCATCGTCGCTATCGTAGTCGTGCATTGGCTCTGTGTAGTGCAATCCTTCCGCAGGGTCTAAAGGTACCACTACGCGTAGTGACTTCTTCTCAAAAATCATCTTGCGCCTCTTTAGATTTATCACTCCATTCATGTCAGTGGCCCAATCTATTCCCAGTAGCGCATGATAGGGATTGCTGTCATCAACAATCTCTATCACTTCGAAATCTACTAGCGTGCTCGCACCTTTGATATTTACCATTATTCCCTGCAATCTTCCCATAGGTAGGATCTTTTCCTAGTTCGCCATTCACAATTGAATAGGAGACCATTGGAGTGCAGGTATTCCCATGCACTCCCATGTCTGCTTTGGTAGGACGTTCACGTCCGATCCTAGATCCAAAGTCACTTGATCCATTTCATATTCCCTGATCTACGTGGTCAATCTCATCTATCTTCCTGTTCGCATTGTGTGCTTCTCGAGCTTCTAGACTACACGTGGTTCTCCTGCATGGTTCCACCAAATCTAGTGATGAGTTCTTGCAGCCCCTTCACAGTTTTGTTGTCGCACAATAGCTTCATGCATGTCTCCAAAATGTAGTGAGCATTGATGGGTCCATTTCTGGTTCGAGTTTGTCTTTACTTCTTGAAGTGGAGGCATCTGTGATGATCTTCTTAGCTTCCATGAATGTCTCCTTAGTGCACTCTAAATCAAATTCTGGTTCCTTTGTTGGAGCCTTACAAACCCAGGCACTCTCTTTGGGCTACTTGCCTTTGTCATCTTGTGTCGTAATACCACTTCGGAGCATGATATTTACATTTAGGTCTTCCTCGCATGACTCAGACCTCATCATTTGTAGGTTTTGAGTTGGGGGAGGTTGAAGTTCTCCTTTATCGTGCAACCTCACTAGCAGTGTCGGATAGTCCTCCATCTCATGATCAAACTGGGTACAATATAAGCATGAAGGTCTCGTTAGATTTGTAAAATCATGGGCTTAATGCCCTAGCCCTCCGCAATTGTAACATATCAGCTGTCTGTAACCTCTTCTTGGTCCCATTCCACGTCGACCTCGTCCGCGCCCCTAAAATCCAGTGCGCGCCATCCATGCATTTTCATTGAGGGCCCGTGTTTCGGTCTGAACTCTGTAGTTAGGAGTTTGATCCATCATCAGTTCATAACTTCTATAGGTGCACTCATCGTGGCCTACTGACCTGCAGAAATTACAAAACAATTGTTGGGAATTCTACGTATACTTCTATAGTAGATGGTAATTATCTATACATACTTCCCTTCTATCTGACAAATCACACACCATAATGTAGGCGCCACGCTCAGTCCTGCTTGTGCGTCCGGTCTCAATGGCATTGGTCCTCCTCCTGCTAGGTAGTTCATGAAGATTGGAAAATGGTCCTTGTCATGTCCCTGGCCTTTGCACTTTACACACCATACCTCCTCACGTGCTTCTGGGTGCGCTGTCCTGTCTTGTTTGAAACTCTGCATCTCAAGGCACAAGTTTTTCAACTGTGCGTGCATCTGTTGAACTCCCAGGTTAGGATCTTGTATCGGGGTTTCATGCAGTCTCATTGTAATCTCCAAGGCCTCGGCCTGAGTGGTTAGCTTCTACTATGACAACTCATTCCTTAGATGCAGCGTTAGCAAAGCTACAAACCATGCACGGTATTGCCCATCCGTTAAAGTCATATTGGCTTCACGAATTGCACACTTCAATCTCTGATCTAGCTCCTAGGGGGTCTCGCCTAGAAGCATCGTGATTTCCTTAAATCCAATGATCGAATGTGTCTCTGATTTTGGCCTGCTAAATTCCTTGTTTAGTGCAGCTTGGATATCCACAATCCCTGCGTTCGGATTGTCATTGGAGTGATTAATGTACCAAGTCAATGCGCGATCCTCCAGAGCCTAACCAATGTTGCTTTCTCTATATTGTCATCCATGGCTCCCTGTGCTTCCCATACAACCCTTACCATGAACCAAAACTGGTCTGGATCTTCATTCCCTACTCCTTTGAACACCGACAACTTTATCGCTATTGCCATATTGAACTATGGTGGTGGTGGAGGTGGTGTGGGCGAAGATAGGGATGAAGATGGTGAAACTCGTGGTGGTGTAGGTGGGAGTGGTATGCGTGGAATTCACTGCTTTATCAAATTGATCGCACTTCTTAGTGAAACCTTCGCGAGCTCTTCCTCACTTTCTCGTGGAGGTGAAATCAAGGGGCTAGTTTCTAGTTCTATGCTACCTTCATTTTTGTATATCCCCCCACTTCACATAGCCCAAAACATCAATTTATTCACATAACTATCTTTTCACATAGTAGCATTTTAATCGAAGTGTTCAAAGATTTAACGTACTTACCTCGCGGTCCTTTCAGGAAGCGTCATTCTACCTCGCTATAGCTGACTAAAGTATCTAGCGCGAACTCAGTGATAAATCCTCCTATAATTCGATCGAGCTAGTGATCCATAGTGCACATGATATTATCTTTCGATGCTTCCAGTCTATGCACCAACTTTGGAATCCACACAATAGGTTTGCCGAGCCTACACCTTCCTTGATTGTCTGCTAGCTTCGCGATCCACTCGTACAACTCAAAGGGGAAGGATGCATAGAAAATTTCATGGATTTCCGTATATAAGTAGAAATCTAACCACCATTCCTTTGATAATTGTGGATTCCTAGTTTCCTGCGCCGCAAACTCGTGAATCTTTTTGTCCAACCACTCCTCAATTCCTTTCTTGGTCAGATTTCAGTGATACAACATCAGACATCTCTATGTAGATCCCGGCCTTGGCAATGGAACCATTTGTTAGCTTATTGAGGCCTGACCCAAGTTCAGAGTTAAGTTAGCCAAACAAATCCTGGTACTACTAGCCCTTTCGGCAATAGTCTGCAGAGCACAGACTGAGGTCTCACCTGAAGTAGTATGGGAGGGTGCTAGAACTAGGTTTCCGCACCCTGGAGATGTCTGAGGAGTTCAACTGGTTCACGGTTTCACCCTGTGCGCAGGTTGCTTCGCGCACTTTCTCGTACTTCACATCCTGATATACTGCCTTCACACAGACCTACCCAGGGGCTAACCAACGTGCTTTGGGTTATTACCCAAGACCTTACTGGTATTCTGACATTATTTAAGTAGCTTTACCTACTTGAGTGCTTTAAGTATACTTAACAATATAAACCTCTCATACAGGTGCGCGCAGTAAATAAACAGTATATTTGCAAATTATATCAATCATTCATTAACCCAAGAATAGATACATATAATTATAACAAAACTTTTGTTTATTAATCCCTTTCTCGGTTACAGACTCGACTTCACCCTGTGCACTTAGCTACTGGGGTCCACACACTCAGCTACGGACTACTAGGCCTCTGCGCACTCAGTTGCAAAGCCTTCTCCTACTCTGCAACCCAAAGACACAATTCAACTTGCGACTTAATCACTTAGAATTTTTTCCTACTTCCTTCTTCTCTCTTTTTACACTTAGAGCCTCACTCTATTTATACAATCCCATGGTGCGCAGACCATGGGTAGGTCTATCCAGCCGACATTACATTACAAAACTATCGTGGACAACCCTGTGAATCTATCATACATTCGTGCCCCGCGCCTGCAATTTGCGGAGCTTTATGACAAGATTCGGTCAAAAATTGGGCTTTGAGCCCCAAAACATGGCTTGGGGGGATTCCATGCCCAACAAGGCCTTTTACCATGGTTTGGTGGGTGATTTCCCTTGCTAACAATTTATCAGAAACATACAAAGGAAGGACATGTGGGTCAGCTGTGCTACCAAAAAACCTAATGTAGGTGAACCATTCTTCAATAAAATATTTGCCTATAGCTAGAAGGTTTGTTGCGGCTTCTTGGGAAAACCCAAGGGCTTTCTTATTGAAAATTATTTGATGCTGGGGAAAAATAATAAAATGACATATTTTATAGAAATGGGTTATATAATGGGATTCCCATATTTGCTTATGACTTAGATGGATAGGGTAGGGTTCCTGTAAGGTCCATTTCCAACCCATGGTTGCAAATGTAGTGCAGAAACAGATGGCATCCATAATGTCGACACTAAATAGAACGAGGGAAGGTTCTTTAGAGAGGAGGCTCTCTTCTATCAATATTTGGTAATGATGGTGGATGGGTTATCAGATATGATGGTGGCCCAATTCATGATGTGGGAATTAACGCAGACATCAATCAGAAGAATCCATTAGAATTATTGGGCAACCCATATAGTCTACATAACATAGCAGTTGCATAGTTGTAGGGGTTTTCCAAAGAGGCTATAACATACATACCAAATTTGTGAAATTTGAATTTGTTGTCCAATACTCTCCAACCATTAATCAACTTGAAGGGGTTTGGGTTCTTCTTTGCGAAGCTGGCCACATATGTCTTATCATATATATCCTGAGGGTTAGGTATATGGTACATTTTCTTCAGGTCCTCTGCCATGAATGATGCCATGAGTTCCATTCTTGAATTCCTGAATTGCCTATCTTCTATGGTGAGGTTTTCAACCACCCACCTAATCATATTCATGTATGGGAGGATTTTAGCCCTCCCTCCTATCCTGTGCAGGGAAGAGCATGCAATGTCCTTGAATTGAAGCCTCAAAGGTATTTTTGAGTCAGTGATTTATCTTGTGACAATAATCTTGGGATGCTCATCCTCAAGCCTATTGTATATGACCTCCCAAGATATTTCTCCTCTGTCAGCGCTACAAATTGTATCAGAGAATATGGGAGCCATCTCTGTAAACTCGGATTCAACAATGCTCTACTTTTTCTATTTCTGCATCACCTTCCTCAATGACATGTCTTTTGTAGCTTGCCTGAAATGGACAAGATATATCAACATAGACAATATTGGGCAATTAAGACTGAAATCTTTTCTGAAATGACTTTGGATCATGAGAAAGGTTTAATGAGATACTCAATGTTAACTACCCATAACTTGGAAAATGATTACCTCTCCTTGGGCCGCTAAATATTTATTAACCTGTCAATTCATTCATTTTTGTATTTAAAACACAATTATTTCACATGCTTACCGCTCTTATTCACACATCGCAATATTTAAATGGATACAATATAGCGTTGTCTTTTCTATAAGGCGAAATGCGATTGCGATTGTCACAATATCACATTTCACAAATCGTTAATGGGCGTTGTAGTGGAATAGCTTAATTACTTGCAAAGTTTGCGAAGTGCGATTTGTGAAATGACAAGGTACTTATGATTGGGATATCGCAGCTGGAGGTTTGATTGTGCATTGCAAATTTTTAAAGGTATGTTATGATAGTCACATGGAAAAGCACAATTTGTGATTTGCGATGAGGATCTCATCCTTGGGTTGTTTTGCAAGATTTTTCAAGGAAACTTCTTAGAGTTAGGTTTTATTATCCTAAGAATACAAATTTAAAAAGGGTCCCCATTTATATCTCTAAACTTAGCTATTGTTATTCATAAATGGGGGGTTGTTTCATAGTATAACACTACCCAGAAGGTAGTGCCTCTAGATATTCAAAGCATAGATGATTGTTGCCAACTCAAGATCATGTGCTAGGTAATTCTTCTCGTGCTCATTAATTTTCCTTGATTCATAGATTACTACTTGCCCTTCCTACATAAGGAATCCATAAAGCCCTCTCTTGCAAGAATTTGTACATACCATAAACTCTTTTTCCGGATTTGCAATCTCTAGAACTAGAGAATTTTTCAACAACTGCTTCAACTTCTCAGAACTAGTTGTGCATTCCTTCATCCATTCAAACTTCTTACCCTTCCTTTGCAATTTCATAATAGGATAAGAAATCTATGAGAAGTTCCTGATGAACCCCCTGTAATAACCTGCTAGCCCATTAAAGGACCTTACCTCATTCACATTCCTAGGAGCTTCCCACTCCATGATAGCCCTTATCTTTTCTAGATCCACTGCTATGCCTTCCATGGAAGCTACATGCCCCAAGTAGCATACCTTTGTCTTAAATAAAATGCATTTCTAAGCTTGGCATACAAGTAATGCTCTTTTAGCAATCTTAACACTGCTGCTAAATGTTCAACATGCTCTTCCTCATTTTTAGAATATACCAATATATCGTGAATGAATACAATAGAAAAATTGTCCAAATAAGGGCACAACACAATATTCATCAAACACATAAAAGTAGTTGGAGCATTACTCAATCCAAATGGAACTACAACAAACTCATAATTCCCATACCTGGTCTGGAAAGTAGTCTTGTAGATTTCTTCTTCTTTGATGCAAACCTAATGGTATCTTGATCTCAGATCAATCTTTGAGAACATTGCTGCTCCCTTCAACTGATTAAACAAGTCATCAATCCTCAACAAAATATACCTGTTCTTGATGGTCACCTTTTTCAATAAACTGTATTCAATGCATAACTTGAGCGTACCATCCTTCTTCTTCACAAACAACATCGATGCACCCCAAGGTGATACACATGGCCTAATGTATCCCTTGTCAAGAATCTCATTCAACTACGACTTTAACTCCACCAACTCTGGTGTGCTCATAATGTAAGGTTCCTTTGATGTTGGCTCTACCCTTGGTACAAAGTCAATAGAAAAGTCCACTTCACTGTGAGGCAGAAACTCTGAAATCTATGTTGGAAACACATCCTGAAATTGTTGTAAAACTAGGTACCTGCTCAAGACATCCATATCCTCAACTTCCTTACCTTTGTAACTGGAAATATGCACTGCGAATAACACATACCCTTTCCTATGATTGCGCTTCACTTGCATAACTATCACCATTCTAACTAATGTTTCCTTCTTCTTACCCTGCAAGAATCTTTGTTCCCCATTGTCATCTAGACACTCAATATCCTTGTCATAACAATCCACCTTGGTCCTACAAAGATACAACCAGTCCATGCCCAACAACATGCTATATGATCCCAAGGACAATACATTCAAGTGTGTTGATGTAGGCATAACATTAAGATCAAATGCACAAGCTCTTACCCAGTGATGAAATCTCTTCTTTGTACCTGTAGCCAACTACACTAACCAAGATTTTTCATGCACTTCTTTATTCAAACCACGCTTCTCCACCAGGTCAGGATTAACATAACTATAATTAGTTCTAGGGTCAATCAAAATAGAAAACAATTGATCACAAAGCTTACTTTCTCTCTTGATAATAGACATCTGGTGATCTGCCTGTCTATTCTCCAATGGTGGATAGATCCATGGAACACTCTATCCAACATCCCCCACAGTTTGTGCCTCCTGCATGCTGTAAATCGACGATTCACCACCTTGATGCTGTGGAAAATATCTCCTATAATGATATCCACCACAAGTCCAACACTGTAAAGGTTTCCGACCTGCACCCTCATTCTGATGCTCAAACTAAAATCCTTGTCTTCTATCAGATGCATTGAGCTTCTTATTCAGTGCCACATTCCCTTTGTTACTTGTATGTTAAGGTCTTGTTCGCTTCTTGTCCCATTTTCCTTTATTCTTTGTATTACCTTTCCAGTCCGACTTCATCTCAGATGTACACTTTAATTTCTCAAAACAATGCTTTAGCTTCCAAATGACCTCCTCCAATGATCCAGGCTCATCAAAATCAATCATGTCCTTGAATGCTACCGACAACCCACTGATGAATCGATGGATATTGGCCTTCTCCTAATTCAAGTAAGGCACATATCTTAATAGCTCCAAGAATATGCTACTGTACTCCTCATCGGTCATAGATCCCATATTTAGCTCATAGAACTCTTTTCCCTTGTCATCATAGTATCTCTCTCATAGATTCTTCTTCCTGAAAAATCTCTTGAAATCACTCCAAGTCAAATCCTCTTCATGAATACCTCTGACATTCTTTACATCTTCCCACCAAATATCTGCTTTACCTTTAAGAATGCATGTCACTATCCTGGCCTTAATGTTTGCTGAGTAATAATGCAACCTGAATAACTTATTCATTCCCAAGAAAATATGCTTTGACATCCTATGACTTCTTCATTTCCCCATAAAATGTAGGTTTCTTTGCTTTCTTCAACTCATCTGAAAAATATCCCCTGTCACTCTTCCTGTACAGATGATAGTGATGATGACCATGATACATGTATGAGCCAGAACTAGAGTAAAGTCCATGTCCACTACCTCGTCTATTAGGTGTATCCAAGCATATTCCATCTCTAACCATGTCATCTCTATCCAACTTGTACCCACCATGTTACTTGCTACCATATGCTCCATTAGTCCTATCCTCTTATCCATGATTGATTCTAAGTAGTCCTTGTCTTTGCAAGTCTGACAAGATTTCAATAATTATTGGATTGACTTCTGCTTGTTTCTCTTGTGCTCTATCAAGTCTATCTTGCGATTAAATGATTTGGTCATTATCTTCTTTGGAAGTCCCTATTTCTTCCTTAAAACTTCTCAAAGTGTCTGCTATGTCAAGAGAATATTCCTCACCAGGCTTCCCATCTAATCTCTAAGGAGAATCTTGTGAGCTCTAGTCTACCATGTTGCTAGTCATCTTTGATATTATTTTCCTACAAGGTATATCATGTCATCTAAGCCAAGTGATAAACAAACAAACACACCTCATTTCAGTTTAGAGGAGGACATATCATCTGCAAGGCACATTACACATATATGCATAATCATATCAACATTTAATGATCATTCCAGCCATTATCCAGCCATCAATGCATGACCATATCAACCACATACCATGACCTCATGTACAAAAACTATCACCATGTCAATGTATTCATAAAAACATATAAAAACTAACATGCATGGCCACTGCACAACCGACATGCACTCATGACGATCACATCCAACATCAGCACCATGAAATTTTCACATGGAGACACCATTACCACTATGACCAATGCCATGCATATGAAATATGCACAACCAACACACATTTCCTATCCAATCCAAGGGGTGAACCACGCTCTTATGGCATTCTATCACACCCTCCTCCCACATTTAGCCAAGCTAACTGATCCATTGGGGTAAAAATTTGATGAAGAGTTACTATGATATGATTCAACTCCCCAAGTATAGTTAAGGAAGTGGAACTAACATGACAAGACCAATATGACCTTCGACACATGCTACAAAACCTTCAAGAGCCAACCAACCCTTCCAGGTGATTAACCCTTGAGGAAACTTACTTTTTCACTGGCCTAGAGCCTTAGTCACTCCCATGACAAGGAAAACATGTGACTAGGACCCTCCATTCACTCGCACAACAAGGAATACATGCGATTGTGGCCTTTTTTAGGCAACTTTGTGCTAGTGACCCCAGATTATGTGCCACTTTTTCAGGGCCAGGGCTCAAGCCATTGTCCAGAACTTCATGAAACTTTCAGAAATGATAAATAACATAGAAAGAAGGGTACTAATGAAAACATTTGATCAATGAATTGACTAGAACCCTATTAGCCATGAAAAGGATTTTGTCAAACATATCATAAATATGTAATCTACAGGTCATAACAACATAATTGAGCATAGGGATCTCATACTTATCTGAGATTCGTAAGTAAGTATTAATTCCTTATCACAATAGTTTCATTATCATCTATTAGGCCATATTTTCATTTTTCATTCATTTTATAATCAAAATATGATGAGAGCCATACATCAAGATTGTCATAAAACATCCTCATAACCAACATATATTCAATAGAAATAACAAAGATATAACAACCATAAAAACCACATATGAACAAGTATATTTACCCATAAAATAAAAGAGGAAATGAGCTCTTATTAACATATGCAAAATGCAACTAGGCTTGGGACTTCCACGTACTACCCGACCATAGATTGGTTGAACCAAATATTTCTTTCAACAAATCATCCCCATGCCATATTCCAAGCATGAATGTGGGATCTCATGGAAAAAATCCAACAAAACCAAACCAGGGATTTCAGAGGCAAAACAACCTCAACCCTCAACCAGTGATTCCACCTCATGGTTAGAAATCATTAACCATCACGAGATTGGTCTCTACCCAAGTTGTCTAGGGCTCTGGAGCATTTATTTCAACCAGGGCTTCTAGGACTAGTAACTCAACCCACGATTGTTGCTGAGCTTCGAGATTGTTTGTCCAACCAGGTCTTCCAAGACTTGTAACTCAACCCACTAAGGGATTCTAGAGAATTTTTCCAACCAAAGCTTCTAGGACTAGTAACTCAACCCAAGTTGTTACAGGGCTTCTAGATCGTTTGTCTAACTAAGGCTTCCAGGAATTAGTAACTCAACCCACAACCATGAGGAATATGAGAACCAACCAGAAAACAAAAGGAAAGACACCCAAAACACCATGACTATCTAGGAAATGGAAAGGTTAGGTGAATCAACTGTCAATCCAGGTAATCCTCCATGCTAATGATAGATCATGACCAAAAAACCACATGGATGTGCCATGCATGCCAAAACCAACAAGGAAATCATACATGCAACTCGATACCTACAAGCAAAACCTATTGTAGTTACTGATCCCGATATCCTGTTACACTTTCTTGCTCTTCCTTTGCTTTCTTGATCCAAATCCAAAGTATGCCACACTCCTCTAAGGGTGCTCCAAGAAAACTTTGAGTGTCCAAAAGTATGAGAGAGAGTAGAAAAAAGAGCTCCAAGCTAAAGTTGATAAAAGTATGTCAGCTGATCTTTAGAAGCCTTTTTATTAATGAGGCCTCTGTTTTCTTCATTTTTCCATTATTTTCCTTCATTTTCCTCCTCACATGCAATTTGTGATCTTTCACCTTCCTTTTCTCCTAATTTCCATTATTTTTATAAATAAAATGCTAACAAATGTCTCATGCCTATCCAAAGCCTTTTCCATTGCCTTTGCCAATTTCCATACCCATTAATTAATCACAATTGATGCCCATCACTATGTTTTTTCTTGACATTCAACTTGGAATACGTGTCCCATGACCATGGTTATTATTTTTGCTTTTATTAACTTTATTACACAGATTTTTGACCCAAGGATGTTACACTTCAATTGTATAGGGATGGAAATTTCCTCAAAAAAACTTTCTCTAAAGATACTGGTTGAGGTAGAGAGCCAAAATATTATATTACTTTCATTAACTTTGAGATTTGGCAAATTTTTAAAAAAAATGTTGGAATCATTGTTGGGAGCCTGGTGTTTTTTAGCCTCGAATGCTTGAGCTCACTACGGGGGCTTGGTTGTTGGTTGGGCTTCATGCAAAGTACATGTTCAAAACTTTTGGAGTATTGAGTCTAGGTTGGGACTTGAAATATTCTCTTTAGAGCTGGTGTGTTCACTCATTTGGATTAACCTCAATTGGCCTTGTGAAGGGTGTGTGGAATTCTAGAACCATTTACTAGAATTGAAGGTGATGGAAGCCGAAAATATAGTTATTAGAAGGGTCTAAAATTTTCCCTGTGTGCTGTAGAGTCGTGGGGCCCTAGGTCTAGTATTGACGACCTCTCAGATTTATTTACCAATAAGTTTGTGGAAAACAAATTGTTGGATGTAGAGACAGTAAGGATGAAACATTCCCAGAGAATCCATCATATTAGGGAGGATCATATAGCTAAAATGATTGACATATTTTTAGTGGAAGAAGTAATGGTGGAGAGATTCTTAAAATCTTCAATAGTGGCTTAGCTCTGGGGGTGACTCTAATCACTCTCCTATTCTGTTGGAACTCAAAAATTTTGGGCCCCAACCTAAATGCCCCTTTATTTTAAGTTCTTCATGGATTAAAGGTGAATAATTTTTCAACTTGTTCAAGGAAGGATAAATACTTGATGATCTAAACATTGGAATGTTGGCAGCCCAACAATTTGAAGAGAACCTTAAAAAAGTAAAAAAATTGGCTGTGGATTGGGTGAAACAAATGCATATGTGAGAGGAGTAGGAACTGGTTGATATGAAAGAGAGATTCAAGATGTCTCTGATTCTAGAGAAGGAGGCTTCCTAAACGTGGACCTAAGAGAATCCCTGAATCGATTGACTTCCCACAGGAAGGCTATTCTTGAAGCTCGAGATGCGGCTTGGCATTTGAACCATAAGAAGAAGAATGAAGGGATGATAACACAATTTTTTTTCAAGCTTGTGCTAACGGAGTAAACATGTGCAATACAATATAGAATCTTCAAGGTGAGGAAGTTAGGGAGGTCTCAAGTTTTGAAGGCCTTACTTGTTTAAGTCAGGCACACTTTGAAAATCTGTTTAAGGAGCCTAAAAGGGTAAGCATTGATAACTTTTTAAAGAATTCCTTTCAGATCAATCACTTCATTAGATGTTTTTTGAGATTTCAAACCATCTAATGTGGTTCATCCTTAGGACAAAGATGAAAATTTTTATCTATCCTTAGAAAAAATAGCAAAGATGCACCATGTTCCAGAAATAAACATGATGCATCTTTGTTATTTATTCTTAAGGATAGATCTTTTTTTCATCTTTGTCTTGAGGATGAACCAAATTATATGGTTTGAAATTTTTACCAACAACTAATGATGTGATTAATTTGAAAGACATTCTAAAAAACAATATGGATCACAAAATTCTGAAATCAAAGATTGATAAAGCTATTAGGGTTTCCCAATTATACCCAAGGTTTATGGATGACAAAGAAAATAGAGACTTGCTGGAGGAGGTCTCTGAAGTAAGTACAATTGAAGGCCGTTATTATAATTTTTCATAAAGACAAAAGTCCTGGTCCCGTCGAGTGGGGGATAGAGTTTTTTGAAACATTTTACGAGATCATTGACAATAATATGTTGGGGGTCGTAAATTCATCAAGAAGGGAAGGAATACTATTGTCATATTACAATTCTACTTTCATTTCCCTCATCCCAAAAGTGGATAAGCCTCTATATTTTTAGTATTCCTTCCTTATATATCTATGAAAATATATCTACAAGGTCATCTCCAAAGTTATCGCCAGAAGATTAAAATTGATTATATAAAATTGAATTTTAAAGAACAATTTGGATTTCTTGAAGGATGATAGATCCATGAGGCCATTGGGGTGGCCCAAGTGGCTCTCTATAGTATAAAAAATCACATATTAAAAGGAGCATTAATCAAAATTGATCTCTCCAAAGCTTATCACCATGTGAGATGGATGTACCTTAGATTTATTTTGTCCCACTTGGGGTTCATGATTGATTTTATAAATGAGTGATGGGATGTATTTGGTTAGTTTATTTTTCTAACTTGATAGACAGGTTGGTCTCCCCTTTCTTCCATGCTCAGAGAGGTCTTAGGCATGGATTTGATTTTCCCCCTTTGTTGTTCTTATTAGTTGTTGAAGGTCTTAATCGGTTTCTAGAAAACGAAAAATGTAGGGGTGATTACTAGGGCGCTGCCATTACAGATACCCTTGCAATCATCCACTTATTGTTTTTTGATGATATCATCATCTTATGTAATGATTCTTGTAGGGATGTTTCTAAATTATCTGAGATTATTGATATGTTTGGTATAGCTACATGAATGATCATCCACTTATTAGAGCTTGATGCATGTATTAAATATGTAGGATTTGATCTGAAACCTAATTGCTAGAAGAAGGAAGATTGGTTTTGGTTAAATTCCAATATGGAAAAAATATTAAAAGGATGTTGTTTAAGATGGCTTTCTAGAGTAGGGAGACTTATTCTAGTCAAATCAGTGCTGGAAGCCATCCCTGTGTTTTGGATGTTGGTGTACTAGATTCCTCAGGGAATCTTAGAAAAATAAAGAAGAATATGTTTCAAATTCCTGTGGGCTAGTACTCGGGAACAATTTTTTCTCCCTTGGGTAAGATGGGAGAGCATTGTTATGCCCAAAGTGCTCTCTCAAAAGCATTTTCTTGTTTTCCCATGCATTAGTAGAAAAATGAGGCTGGATACTTTTATCCACTCACAATTTGTGGATTCAGGTGGTTTATCAGAAGTACATTCACCCATTCTCCTTAGAAGATTGGATTAGGTTGAGGGATAAGCCTCATGTCAAATTTATATCATCCATCATGCTTTTATTAATTTTTTGACCTTATTGCTTCAAGTGTTTCTTAGAAGGTTTGGAATGGTTTAAAGGTTCAACTTGGTTAGGACCCTTGGCTGGGAAAAGAGAAATCCACCACTTGTCTTAGGAACTTATTGATCATCTCAGAGAAATAGGGTTTCGAGACTTTGACATATTGACAATCCAAATTGGATCTATATTTGGCATCAAGGTTGGATTTTAGTTGGGGATCTGTATATAGATCTAGAATTCTGTGCGAATTGTAAAGGTTATTCGAAAGCTCTAGCTGCTGCACATATAAGACTTATCCAATATGAGGATGAGTTGGTTTGAGTTCACTCTTCGATGGTATCTTCTACTCCCAAGAGAGGGTATCTTCATCTGAATATGGCTAGTGCTGTAGATGAAGGGGAATGGTAGTGGAAAGATGTTTGGAAGGTAAATTGTCCGACGAAGTCTCGTCTCTTCTTGTGGTGCCTTCTTGCTAAAAATTTTCCCGCTCAGGATAATTCACAGAGGCATTATAATGTCAAACTTGGCTGGTGCTCCCTTTGCAAGTCAGATGGTGAATCAATTGATCACTTATTTGCTAAATGTCCTTTTACTTTTCAGATTTGGAATATTTGCAACACTATTTTTGCCATCACTATTTATGGAAAGGTCATTGTTTTTAGTAGAGGTGGAGAGTTTGGGTTCAAAACAAGAATAAAAAACCTTCAGTTCCTTGCTCCTTCTCATTTAATAAGGTATATGGTTAGTAGGAAATAGAGGAATTTATCATAAAATGCCATCTTATACGAATCAGTGGTTGTTGAAATCTTGGCCATTCTTGCACATTTTCCTCAATCTTTCTCTACACCCAGGACTAGAAATGTTATTCGAGAGGAGCCTGATAAATCACGTTCTTGAGGGTTCTTTGATGGGGCTAATATGGGGGGTGATATCAAGTGTGGTGAAGGTTCTATTTTATATTTATCTAAGAAACACTTCTCAAAGTAAGCATGGGTCTAGGGAAGGGGATATATAACTTGGACGAACTGATTGCATGTCATTCTTTATTGGTATTCATTGGAGAAGAGGGTTGTGATCAATTACAAGTTTTTGGTGATTCTTTGCTGGTCATAAACTAGGTTAATGAGATTCAACATTGTCACAACTTATACTTGTTACACATTCTAGAGGATTTTCTAAAGATAAAACTTATGTATATTTTTCTTGTAGATTGACTTTTTTTCTTGCACTCATTGAAGAAATAGTCACAATGTTGAAGCTTTGGTATAGGAGCATATTGAAACTTTTCTGGCATTGTACTACAAGAGTATAACTTTGAGGTTGCATACTCCTGCCCTACATGCAAAACTGAAGACTCATGGATTTCTATTTCTCATGTCTTGCTACTAAAATCTTTGTTCTATGGATGGTTATGGCTCATTGAAGAAATAGTCTATTGATTTGTAGGACAATGTTGAAGCTTTGGTATAGTGTTCTTGTTACATTACTGTTATCTCCATATTGTAAATTTTGTTAGTCCTTTTCTGGCATTGTACTACAAGCCTTAAAAGGCTAAATATTTTTAGTTAGATTGACTTTCTGAAGAAGGTTTCAACTTGTTCTAGGGTTATGGCTCATTGAAGAAATAGTCTATTGATGGACAATGTTGAAGCTTTGGTATAGTTTTTGTTACATTACTGTTATCTCCATATTGTAAATTTTGTTAGTCCTTTTCTGGCATTGTACTACAAGCCTTAAAAGCTAAATATTTTTATAACTTTGAGGTTGCATACTCCGAAAGTTATATTTTTTAATGCCCTACATGCAAAACTTTATGGGTAAATTTTATATATGAAGATATTGTACTCATGGATTTCTATTTCTCATGTCTTGCTACTAAATGGATCTTGGTAGATCCTTCTTTAATACAAAAATGGATGTGTATATACAAAATATAATTTTGTTTGCTCTACAAATGAAATTATGGTTTTATCCTCATAAAAAGAAACGAAAAGGAAAAATAAAAAATAAAAAATAAAAAATAAAAAATAAAAAATAAAAATGTTTTGCAAAAAGTTTTTCTTTATATCTCTCAACTTTGCCATCAACAACCTTCTTCAATTTGTAGACCCACTTGCACACAACAACCCTTTTGTCCTTTGGGAGTTATACCAAGTCCCACGTTTTTTTCTTATCCGAGGCATCCATTTATTTTTTCATTTCTATTTTCCATTTGGAACTTTTAATATCATTTATTGTTCTCCAATAAGACAAAGTTTCCTCGTCACTAGTAATCAAAGCTATAAATGAAACATAACTTTATACCTCCTAGGAGGATTTATGTTCCATGTAGATCTCCTTAGTGTTGGTTGTGGTGTTTCCACATTTCCCTATACTTTTCTGATATACTTATATTCTTCTTCTTCAAAAAATTCTGCTCGCTTCATTGTGTTAGTGTATGGTTAAGTCTCCAATTGAATTTCTTGATGTTGTGGTACTTGTTCCTGTTTCACTTCAGCTTCTACATCATCTGATTTTATGAGAAAGGATTTTTCAAACAATACAACTCTCTTAATGATGATATTTTGGCCAATAGGATCCCGCAATATAATTCACCTAACTACATTATCATGACCAACCAAAAAAATTCTTCTTTGATTTGGGGTTTAACTTAGAACATTGATTTTTGGGAGTAAGAGCATAATCTTCACATTAATTTTATTCTTTTAAAATTTAAGTAATCACAAGCATAGATCCATCTTAAGTACAAATCTAACATGAGCCGAGAGGGATCATATTTCTTCACGTGCAAATTTTTTTAGAGTGCAAAATACAATGTGCTATTTTTCATTGTTTAAATTTTATTTTTGAATGCTAAATAGAGTATATATAGGACTAAATAAAAATTTTGACCCTAAAAACTTAATTTTTTTCTATATATATAGATATATATGAAGTTGATATCAACATAAATTAGTTAACATAGATGTTCAAATAGTTTATTTAGATCCCTTGTTGAAATATTTTTGGAAAGTATAAAATTTAAACATTGACATATTACTTCTAATTACTTTACAACATATTCATTTTTTTAAATTATAAGGGAAATTATTTTTCTTTTTAGAACATAAATTTTAATTTTATTTTAAAGGGGCATGAATGGATGGACAAACTTACACATCCCCTCATATGAGTTGTAGAATGAGCCTCTCGGCTCAACAAGCATGACCTATCCATACCTATTTAGAATTTTATTTTCTATTGAAACTAATGGTGAACGATTCACCAAATAACAAGCAGTGGTGACTACTTCTACCCACAACTCTTCTTGTACTTTGGAATTATTGAGCATGCTCACTACTCTCTTTAGAAGAGTCTTGTTCATATATTTTTCCATGTTATTTTTCTAGGTAGTGTATACCATGGTTTTATGGATATCAATCCCAATTTCCTTGCAATATTTTTCAAATTCCAAAGATGTGAACTTGTTTGTATTTTCTATTCTCAAGCACTTGATTGAATTACTATTTTTCTTTCAACCAAAACTCTATATTGTTTAAATACATTAAATGCACTAGATTTCCATTTCATAACATAGACCCACATATTCCTAGAGTAATAATCTATAAATATAAAAATATAAAATGCTCCATCAAGGAAACTATAGGAGATGCCACCTAACATTTGAATGGATATAATCAAGAATACCTTTAATTGTATGACTCCTTGTTTTAAACTTCTATATACATTGCTTCCCAAAGACATAATATTTGTAGAAATTCAAATTCAAATATTTTAAATATGGAAGTGACTAGTTGTTTATTATTACCTTTAACCATTTCTTGCAGATATGACCTAATTAATGATGCCATAAATGAGTAGGTTCATTAACTTCTTTAGATACCACCACTACTTTATTTTCTTAAGTGCTACCTTCCAACATGTAAATATTCTGAATACTTGTAGCCTTCATAACCACTAGGATTCCCTTGCACACTTTCAAAGCTCTGCCTTAACCTATAAACCTATAACCTACAAAACCAAAAAATCCAAAGAATCTTATTTTTAAGTTTAGGTACTTGTTTTACTTATCTCAAAGTCATTACAATATCATCAAACATTTTAATTATAATTCTCTCAACTTCAATAGTCTTAGAAGACACATTATTCCACATAAGAATAGTACCACCATCAACAATTTGATGAGAATAAAACCTACTCCAATTGGACACATGTGATGTGAAGCTTCAAAATTTAATAACCATTCATCATGATATTGGGAGATATTATAGATATATAAAATTCATTAACCATACCTAAACTTGATTTAATCGAATTTGCTTCCTTTTTTGGGTCTTCCTCAGATTCTTGCTGCTTCAAACAACATTTCTCGAGATGCCCAATTTTACCATAGTACCAACATTTTAGATTACTCTTCTTTCCTTTTGACCTATATCTTTATGTACCTCTCAATTTCTCCCCTCTTCTTATGGATTGAGTTCTAGCCACCATTGCTTTAGGTGTGGAAGTTTCTATGTTGGATTACCTCCACACCTCCTTAGAAACAAAATCTTGCACAAAAAAGTCATATTAAATAGAATCAAGTGTAAGTGACTAGATGGTCCCAAGATTTAGGGGACAGACACAATAAGGTCATCGCCTTATCTTCCTAATCGATTTTTACATCCATACTAGCTGACTGGCATATACGATTATTAAATGCATTAAAATGATCAACAATTTTGGTACATTCTTATTTATCTCTTTCCTATTGAGGACCATAGTCAACCACTTAGGAAATATTAAAGTTCACTCTACATTTTTATAGAGGTGGTACTCCTATTTTACTCTCAGAATTTCCATTTAACTTAAATAATGATATATTAAACATTCAAGATATTCACACCTATGAGTAGACTAGATAATGAAGGATGATAAATAAGTAAAACAAAAATACATGATAATTTTGTAAATGATTCATTCCATCATATCCATCCATTCACACATCATGAATAAGATACATTTGAAGCAATATGCATAGACATAAAATAGAAAAGGTGATCTAGGTAGTTTAGAGAGTTAAATAATTTCATTCTTTCAAGATCGTAAGGACCATAGGAGAACATTAACGAGGTGTCATGGTGAGAAAAAGTATGTGAAATCGCAAATGTCATGCACTCCTAAAATAGTTATCTGCGAGATTCAACAATATTGCTAATTGGAATTTACGTCCAAATAGAGTGCGTGCCTAAAGCACTCCACCAAAATTATTGATATTTAAAAAGGAATTAAATGCATTCATCCCTAGGAGACTAGGATGAAGCTCCCATGGAAAAAATAGATAATGTAATAACTTGGAAGAAGGAAGATAATTACAATCAGGTATCAACTTTACAATTGAACAACATAATTCATAGAGCTAGATTATCTGAGATTGGCAAGAAAAACAAAGGGGAAATTTCTTCAAATAAAATACAAGACACTCGCAAAATTGTAGAAGAATGACTGATGGAATGAATCCTCTCCTTTTGTAGAATCACGATGTTGGAGTATATGTTGGCTCTGAATGTTTGTAAATGTAATTTCTCTTGTTAGATATTTAGGATTAACAATTTTAGTTAATGATCTTTTAAGCCAATCATTAATCCACTCCATGGGAGGAACAATTATGCCATAGTTTACCTTGAATGCAATTTTTTTTTCTTTGATTTATTTTAAATATGAGTATTGATGAATGGTTTCCATGTATTCGTCAATATAATTAAAAAATATAACTAACCATTTCTTGATAATGTCATACTCATTGGCCCAAGACATTTTGATGATACTCAACTCTTCTTCTAAGTAGTCCTTTGGAATCAACATACAATATCAGATCAATTGTAACCCTTGAAGGTATTAAATAACCTTGATTTATTTGAAGAAAGAATTACTTTTTCAACCATTAATCCTTTTTCAATCAACTATCATATCCTTTAACATTAAAATTCTTTAGATCATCCTACTTGTACCTAATTTATTCACTTCCCTGATGGAAGTTCATCTTGAGTCTTTTCAAAATCACTTAAAATGGAAATTTTGAAAAGAATGTATTTAAATTATTTTTGGAAAAATATCGTTCATGGTCAAGGTCCTTCTACAAATAATTGGTAAAAGAAGAAATTCTATGAGAGAGATTTCCTAAATACAATAAAATATAGATGCTTCAGAAGTGATTCTTAGTCGCTTATTGATGTTTTCCATGAAATAAGTGATGGTTCCACTAGGCAACTTTGCTGCCTTCTTTATCCAATTGGATGTGCTGGGTGTAGCATGTGGTGCCTAATTTAGAGCTATAATAGCCAAACAAGGCTCGAATAGAGGTCTAGGGCTTTGGGCTTCCTAAAATTCAATAATATTCCTCTTGAATATTATATAATTTTCAATCTCTTGCTCCATGATATAATGGGTAAAAGCATCCCCTATAGTTATATGTAACTTTAAATTCTAGAAGGTCATACTCCTAAAACATCTACTTCAGAGCTCCTTTTCTTTGTAATTTTTTCTATTTGTAATATGAACTTTTTCAATTTGTAATTTTTTTTCAACCTTATTGCATTGGGCATTGTGCATAGCTAGTGATTGTTCTTCAAATATTGTTTGCTCTAAAGTATACACATCCTTTTCCATCTTTTGAATTTTTTCTATTTATAGTGTTGCCTAGTTAGGAATTATTGCACTATCTACCTCCATATCCATTGTGCCTTGTGATTGATATGATCCTTTCTTGCTAGAGCTTCTATTATTCTTTGACAGTGCAACAACATGAGAATTTTGCAAATTGATATGCAAGGTGGTTATTTGTGGTAATGTCTTCCAGAATATCAATCATAACTCTCTACTTTGGTTGCACTTGTTTCCTTTTTTCTTTTTATGTGCAGAGGATGGAATCCTACATTCTAGTGGGGTTGACAAAGATTTCACATTAGTGGGATTCTTCCCTCTTTATCTAGTTTTGTTTTGTTGTTATGAACTTGTACTAACTTATGTAATTAGGTCATCATTTTGTACAATTTTTTCTTTCCCCTTTTTTTTGATGTTTACATTTCATTGTCTCGGGTTTCGTCTATAATCCTAGTAAACAAGTTCCCATACCTTATTAATTACAAGGGTTTAGAGAATAACACTTCAAGGTCAAAGGTCTTGACATGCTCAACTTCCTTCAAATTAAATGCTTAAATGTCTCAAATATCTAGGCTAAATGTGAGGAATTCTTTAAAACAACATGTACTATCTTGAAGGGTAGTGAGATAAACTATATTTTATTTTTCTAGTCAAATAAAATTGACCAGAAACAATATTTTCTACATACTTTTGTGGAAAAGCATCTATCACAAATAAATATAGGAAGCAATAAGGAACTTCCTTGACATCCATAAATTATTATGTATGTGCAAGTCTCTTCCTATATGCAAACCCCTTTCCTTTCAAGAAGTATTTAGCTTCTTGAGTTAACCTTTGTGCTTCAATTCCTATCAATATATATAAATTCATTAGAAAAACTATCTTTAAGGAGACAAAGATGAAAAGGTTCCTTATGTCTCCATAGCTTAGGGTAATAGAATTGAATTAGTTCAACCTTAGGATTCAAATTATTTCTCAAAGGCATGCCATTGAATAAATTACAATATATTACTACCAATACTAGGAAATTCATCATGAAAAACCTTAGATTCTTTAAATAATTTTCTAATTGGAATGAAATTTCATTGGAATGACTTCTACCTATTCTATTATAACATAAAATACCCCACTTATAATTTTTTATCATATCACAAAATTTTGCGAAAATATGTTTTATTGGCAATTCCTTGAGTTATTCTTTGCTCTAGTAAGCCTTTTCATCTTTTAAAACATGCCAAGTGATATTGACATAATTATGCCAACTCAAAAGTTCAGTGTCCTCAACTCATTTCCACCTTAATTTATCATACATTTAATTTAATTTTTTGATGGAGCTTACATAGTGAGGTCATCATTTATTCGTAATCTAATAATGTTTACTCATAACTAAAATCCTTTATTTTCATTTTATATTCCAATGTCATAACATGCAATATCCTAAATCATCATTACACTTTACTTCTTTAAAATCTTTACCTCCATTTAATATATATAACTCTCTCTCTCTCTCTCTCTCTATATATATATATATATATATATATATATATATATATATATATATATATATATATATATATATATATATATATATATATATATATATATATATATATTCCTTCAATCAAAACGAATATGATTCATATTTATATAAATTCAGTTTCAAGGCCATGTGCTTTTACATATTCAATTGATTATTCTAATTTTGTCTTTTAGCGAGTCCAAAAAACACCTTTGTTTCTACTACACTTGTTGCAAACTCTACTCCTAAACTGATTACACTTGAAAATATTCTAGAAAACTCCTAGAACTAGTATCTATTTGCAGTACATATGTCAAAAGAGAAAGAAATAAACTAGCCCATAGGTGTCAACGCTTCTTCAGCATTGTCTTCAACAACTACCTCAGCCTTGTGCTCCAACTGATCAAGAACAATAAGATGAGGAGATCCCACTTTTTCTTGGTGTTCCAAACTTGCCTTGCCTTGAAATCCTCTGATCTCGACTAGACTGTGGCTTCAAGTTTTCCGAAGATGGAGGCCCATCGTGTCCACCTTTACATGTAGCCTTTCTAACTTGACTTGGAGGAGACTAATTTTTTGACTAACAGGAAACATTTGAGTCTCGATCCCAGAAGTCAACATTTCCCCTTGGTGGTTCAACAAAGATAATATGTGCTCCATGGTGGGTGTTATGTAGTCATGCTAGCTTGCTATGTCAATGTTCTCCTACACAACCGTGTTTTGGGATGCACCTTCCATTTTCTCTGCTGCCTGTTGACCAAAATTTTCACATGAGGGATGACTAATCCAGACTCAAACCACTGCCCTAGGAAGAGAGACTCGACATGTCTTATGAGTTGTGCTACCTGCTTTTGCTTCTCCCTTCATATCTTGCTTCCACTCATGACCATTAATACATTGACCACCCACATTAATGCCCCTATCCATCAATCCTTGTCCTAAATATTTACTTCTCTAGATTGATATCGTCTCCATTACTATGTTGAAGATCAAGTGCACCGGATTCAACTTACAGATGGAGGATTCCATCCACATCTCCTTCATGCAGTTACTGAGGTTGGCTCCTGGCCACCAATTGTCCCCATGGTTGAAGTTATACTCCTTCCTTGGTCAAGTGTGTATTGGATTTCCGATACCGACATTTAAGTAGAGTCACCATTCTACCTCTGCACATTTTGAAAGGTCCGCTAGCTAGGGATAAACTTTGGTGTGTATATGGAGGGATTCTCTAGATCTTATTACTCCTTTACTCATTCTTATTATGCTTATTCCACCATGTGCTTGATTTGTTATTACATTGGTCATGAAAAAGGCTTAAATATACAACTTTCATTGTCCTGGACTACCAACCTTTGATCCAAGGAAACACCTTCATTAGTTAAAGTATTTGCTTTGGCGTTCAAATTCCTTTTAACATGATAGACCTTAATGTCCTCAAGTTTTCCAATTTGCTTGTTAATCCTCTGCGAAATTGGGAATTGATCAATGTTTCAAAGGTCTTTTTTAGTTTATTCATTTGTTGGATGACTATCATAGAGTTCTGGAATACCATCAAATGTTGTATTTTCTTTAAGATAGCCATTTCTAGTCTTTGCCACAAGACCAAGAATTCTGCTTAGTTTTTTGTAGTGATCCTCAATCCCAAGCACATTGAATCTCGATTTTGCTCATGGCTCCCCATAAATTAATACATAAACTTTAAATAAAACTAAACCCTGTTAAAATTTACAATGAGATAAACAAATAAATAATTTGATAACAAAGAGATACTACACAATTTAGAAAATATTAAAATAAAAACCATATCGTACAGCTAGGGCTGTTCCTGAGCCAATTTAAAGTGGTTTGGTAAAATACAAACAAATACTACACACTTTAGAAAATATTAAACTTAAAAACCACATCGTACAACTAGGGTTGTTCAAGAGCCAATTTAAAGTGGTTTTATAAAATAAAAGATCAGAATGAAAATTCTTCTGCACATAACATATATACATAGAGTGGTATCAGGATTTTATAACCCAAATGTCAAAATTAAATTGATAGCAACTTTAGTTCCGATAGCGTCCAATGACCGTCAGCTTTGAGGAACAATATTGTCTATACCATAAATTTTCCACCAAGGCTGAATCTTCGATGTGAGTCTGTGTCAATCAGTGTTACTATCATCAACATTATATATATATATTCAATTGATTTTGAGTCTATCATGTTGACTTTGTCTTTAGAAGATCGATAAAAACAAATATATGGAAGAATTAAAAGATCACATTTTTCTTTTTCACCGAGCACAACTTGGAAGCCTGGAGATTTCATACACAGATAAATAGTTGTGGAAATAGGTCGATTCTACATCTTTAAATAAATAAAAGAAATCACTCTACTAAATGGTAATAAAGAAATTCTCACTTCCGTTTTTTCATTTGACTACCTGACAGTTCTAAAGTTTGAGTTTTACAAATTCACAGAATTACCTTGACATTTTTAGCATTTCAGATCCTGTCTAACCTGCTTTCTATCATCTGCCCTTACCACTAATTTAAGTAGGTTATAGAAAAATGACCTCTTCTTGCAAATTTAATGGTAAAACATGTATGGGTCTAATAGGTTGAAATACTTTGCATTTAATCTAAAATATCTTCTTCTTCACTGAGTTCATTGACAATGAATAGCCCACCGCTGGCCAATATCACAGTAGATGATTGTAACAATGCATTGAATGTGGAGCTTAATTCATGAGGATCAATACATATTTTCACAAAGAAGTTCGAAGTACTTCAAAGGCTTTTGACCAGGGGTTCATTGAGAAAAAATAAGCTTGACCAGTGGAGTACATGTGACCTCTTTCAGTATTCTTAGTCATTTTTATTCAGAAGATGTCTCAAAGGACGTAGCTGATTAATTTGTAACCAATTGAGTATCAAATGACAGATGATTAGTTTTTTACCAATCTGGTACTAGCTGCGTTCACAAGCAATAATAAGTGTCTCAAATGACACAGTTGATTAGTTTCATTGCAAGAGGTATCATAGTATGAGATTCACATTAGATTCAAAGCCAGATTCAAACCCACTTAAGAAAGAAGACAATAGAGAGTCCCACCACACTACTTACAGCTAATCTATTTTGTGTTATTTTAAAGCATTTCTCTTAGAGAACAATATGATAATTGACTACACATTGCCATGGCATGAAGAGTAAATAAAAAGTGTAGAATATGAAATGACTTATTTCCAGCCAACTGAGAAGCCAACAATACTATGAAGAAAAATACATATAAAAAATAAATAAAACAATTAAAAAACACAGCTACTGTTTGAGCTAAAAATGATGCAAATCTCATATATTAATTCAACTATTAACTACATTCTTAAATAGTAAAACTATTACTAAAATGTTTATCAATCAACTCTGGAATAAATCTACTGGCATTACAGCTAATTTCCAGCACCTTCCAGCAGTGACCACCCTAACAATCTGCTGCTTTAATTTTGCAGAGAACACAAAATCTGCTGGCTACTTTGTCAGCAATTTACATAACTAATTAAGCATTATTCCCAACACTCCCCCTTAATGATTAATGAGGATTTACTATCTTATCTCGTAGTGCCAAAAACTGATCTTTTGCAACTGCTTTAGTGAAGATATCTGCTAATTGATGCTGAGTATTTATATGCTTCAATTCAATATCCTTCTTCTGCACCAAATCTATAATGAAGTGATATTTCAGGTCAAAATGCTTTGTCCTGCTGTGATGAACTGGATTCTTTGCTAACTTGATGGCACTTACATTATCACAATAAATCACTGTAGGCTGAACTTGTTTTTCTCCAATTTCTTCCAAAATTTTTCTGAGCCAAAGAGCTTGTGTACCTGCTAAGGTAACAACAACATACTCTGCTTCTGTGGATGAGAGGGCAACAATGCTTAGTTTTTTTGAGCTACATGTAATCAAACCAGAACCAAAAGAGAAACAATTTCCAGATGTGGACTTACGGTCATCAAGACTACCTCCCCAATCTGAATCACTAAATCCAACAAGATTGAACTTTTCAGAAGAGTAGTAATGAATACCAAAATTTAGAGTGCCTTTCACATAACTTAAAATCCTTTTGGCTGCCTTCATATGTATTTCAGATGGATTTGTCATATACCTTGAAACAAGTGAAACTGAATATGTAATATCAGGCCTTGTGTGGGTTAGAAATATCAAGCTTCCCACAATACTTCTATAAGTTTTCTCATCAACTAAATTAGCACCATCATCTCTACATAACACCTCTCCATGAGCACTTGGAGTAGGGGATGGATGACAATCAAACATATCAAATTTATTTAGCATATCCTGTGCATACTTTGTCTGACAAATGAAAATCTCATCCTTACTTTGATAAACCTCCATTCCTAGAAAATATTTCATGATGCCTAGATCTTTCATCTCAAATTCATTCATCATAACAGCTTTGAATTTATCATTCATCTTAGAACTACTACCCATATACAATAGATCATCAACATACAAACTTATGATTAAAATATCAATACCTTCTTGTTTGTAGTAAAGGGTAGGATCATTCTTACTTCTTTGGAAGCCATTTTGCTGAAAGTATCCATCAATCCTTGCATACCATGCTCTTGGTGCTTGCTTAAGGCCATACAAAGCCTTCTTCAACTTGTAGACATTATTCTCCTTTCCTTCCACTTCAAAACCTTGTGGCTGCTCCACATATACTTCCTCTTCTAAGTACCCATTCAAGAAGGCACTTTTCACATCCATATGATGTATGCTCCACTTTTTATGAGCTGCTAATGAAATCAACATTCTAATGGTCTCCTGTCTTGCTACTGGTGCAAATGTCTCTTCATAATCAATTCCAAATGTCTCTTCATAATCAATTCCATACTTCTGTGTGAATCCTTTAGCAACTAATCTTGCTTTGTGTCTTTCAACACTCCCATCACTGTTAAATTTAGTCTTATAGACCCATTTGGTGCCAATCTTTTTCTTGTCATGTGGAAGCTCTGTCCACTTCCAAGTGTCATTCCTTTGAATGGAATTCATCTCTTCTTGCATGGCTTGCATCCAAACCTCATTAGTACATGCATCTTCAAAACATGATGGTTCAAATTCAGCCTTGGCTAATAAAGCAAAATTGACTATCTCACCTATTCGGCTTTCTTCATGTGCTTGATTTGCACTCCTCTCATAAATATCACTCAATCTTATTACCTTCCTTGTAGAACTTGGAGAAGAAGTTGGACTTGAACTTGATGTTGAAGAAATTGATGAAGGGCTGCTTGGTGGAGTTAAGCCACTAGTTATAGAAACATTAGTTGGCTGCTCATGATCATTATCAACAAATATATCATCATTCAAAATAGATTTTGTCTTCTCAACATGGCCTTTTTGATGACCATAAACTCCCCCTTCATCAAAAATTACATCTCTTGAGACAATAAGCTTGTTAGTTAGAGGATTATACAATTTATAAGCCTTGCTTGTCTCACTATACCCAATAAAAATACATAACTCACTCTTTGCATCTAACTTTTTTCTATTCTGATCAGGTACATGCACATAAGCCAAACAAACAAAAACTTTGAAATGATTAACATTAGGCCTTTTTCCATACCAAGCTTCATAAGGAGTCATATTTTCCAGTGCACTGGTGGGGCTACGGTTGAGGATGTATATTGCTGTAGCAACTGCATCTCCCCAATAAGAGTTGCTCAATCCCTTAGTTTGTAGCATGCATCTTGCCATTTCAACCACAGTACGATTTTTTCTTTCAGCTATGCCATTCTGCTGGGGTGTGTATGCTGTAGTATGCTGCCTCCTCATGCCATTCATATCACAATAACTCTGGAAAGCTTTTGAGCAGAATTCTCCTCCACGGTCAGTCCACAAACATTTGATCTTGCACCCTCTCTCATTTTCTACAAGGGCTTTGAACTTCTTAAATGTATCCAGGGCTTCACTTTTGGCCTTCAAAAAATATACCCAACAATTTCGTGAGTAATCATCAATAAAAGTGATGAAATATGATGACTTACCCAAACTCTTAGTCTGCATAGGACCACATATGTCTGAATGAACAAGTTGAAGTGGGTGATGAGCCCTCCATGCACTACCCTTTGGAAACCTTTCCCTTGCATGCTTTCCTTTAGCACATCCTTCACAAACCTCCTTATGCTCTTCTACCTTGGGCAAACCAAAAATTAATGCATGTGAGGTTAGAAACTTCAAACTGTGAAAATTTAAATGCCCATACCTGAGATGCCATAACCAACTTGAATCCTCATAAGCCATATTTGCAAGATTGCTGTTATGTTCATCAAACCTCAAGGGAAACATCCTATTTCTTGTCATAGGCACAACAGTGATCACCCTATTTCCCTTATTCTTATCATAGATAGTACGTCTTATTTTCAAAGACTACTTTATAATTTTTCTCACATAGCTGCCCAACGCTCAACAAATTATGCTTCAATTGTGAAGTATAATAAATGTCATGAATACTCTTTATACCTTCTTTTGTTTGGACCTCCATAGCTCCTTTGGCAGCAACCTCCAATGATTTATCATCACGAAGTTGGATCTTGGATTTGAAACTTCCATCCTTTGCTGAAAACAACTTCTCATTCCCTGTCATATGGTTAGAGCATCCAGAATCTAGGTACCAAACATCTTTACTAGTATTTTCACCTTTGGCATAAGATAAAAATAAGTGATCTGGAGGATACTCACCACTTTCATGAGCATAATTAGCATTTTTACCTTCTTTCAATCTGCATTCTCTTTCAAAGTGACCATACTTGTCACAATGGTAACATTGAACATTTCTCTTATCAAATCTACCTCTACTTCTTCCTCTGAAACTACCTCTTCCACTTGAGCCACCTCTTCCTCTACCTCTTGAATAATTTTGGCTTTGCCATTTACCTTGACCTTGATGGCTTTTGGTACTGCTGCTACTTGCATCTTCATTCTTCGTAATTTGTAATTTAGAGGAAAAAACTTTCTCTACAGCTTCAAAAGTTTCCTTCAATCTTTCTTCATGAGACATCAAAGATCCAACCAATTCATCAAACTGTAGTTTTGTTAAATCCTTACTTTCTTCCATGATTATTGCAACATGATTCCATCTATGTGTTAAAGATCTCAATACTTTTTTAATTAAAACTTCATTACTTACAGCTTCTCCAAGTGTAGCCATTTTATTGACCACATCTTTGACTCTCACACAATAGTCAAAAATTACATATCAAATTTGATAAATTTTCAAAAGACAAAAATTACATATGAAAAATGACACTCAGATGCTTTCCACAACAGAGGATGCTTTTAGCTAGAAACAAATCACCATACAATGCAACTTTTGACAATGTCAAGCATCAATAGTTGCAGCCAATCCAGTGGAGGAATTAATTGTACAAGCATTTTGCTTACTCAATATTACCATAATCTGGAAACCTAATTTGCAATAAATTGACCTCATCATCGAGATACGAAGAGATACGCAACAAATCCTTTTACCATTTTGGATCTTCCACAAAAGTCTCATGAGATATTAGAAGTCTAACAACAAAGGAGGACTCTAGCTATTACTCGTCCAATTGTATCAAAGCTTCAACATTTACGGTTTCCAGCTCTTGAAGTGAAAAGATACCGAGAACCTTAAGATTTACAAGATTTGAAAGATTTGTGAGTGCCTTCAAATTGTTGCAATTGCTTTGGTAGAGTGTTGAGGTGCAGAGTCCATGTGGGTGTGTTTTTGCTATTTGGGGCAGTGGATAGAGAACCCATAACAAATCTAGCTGAGAGAGGTTAGCCGGAAAGTGTGCAGCATGAAATAGGCATGCACACAATAATGGCAGTTCTATCTGCAGGAATGCAGAACTGACATGCACAGAGAGGCCACAACACAAGTGGCTCAAATTGGAGCAAGGCAGGAGTACGCCCGCTCTGATACCATGTTGAACACATACATGGCAGCAACAAAATATTAAAGATAAGCATGAGAGTATATCTATTATTAACAAATGATATACATTTATAGTACATTCATATGACCTTTGGTTTCGTATTCCAAGGTCTCTTGGACTTCCTTAGACTATTCAACTTCCACAGCAACCCTTAGAGGATTAGGTGTCCAACGAAATCATTGCTCCATGTTCCCACTTTGTAATCTTGAAGTAAATCTCTAGATGGATATGTAATTTTTGTCTTTTGAAAATTTATCAAATGATTCTAAGCAAATTATTGTTCCAGTGTTCCCACTTTGTGATCTTGAAGTAAATCTCTAGATAGATATGTAATGTTCAAGTATGATAGTTTCACCCAATTTTAATTGGTAACTCCATGTTTGTGTGCCCTAATTTAATTTGTACTCCTTAGATGCCTACCAAATCAATTGTTATAAAATAGTTTAACACAGTAAATGAGTTAGCAAACCCAATGTACCAAATAACTTCAAAATAATTCTACACTTATGCTTTACTAGAAAAGAATTCCATGACAAGGACAAATATATACATATTTACCTGTAACATGTTCAATTGTGCACATAGGAAAATGGCATAGTTACATGGGTACTGCTCCCAAGCATTGGAGAGTACATACCCGAAGCTCCCCTACTCCTGGGAGCTTGTGAGCTGATTAGAAACGCTCCAAAACTGTCGGGAGCTTCAACGGGTACTTTGGAGCTTTTCCGAAGCTTCGCTGCAACCAATTTTTGACGTTTTTGGAGCTTCACTGCAATGAATAAGTGCAAACTTAGGGGTATTTGACGTTACCAACTTGGGTGTTGCTTAAACTGATGGAACTGTGTGAAGGGAAGGGTATGTCGTTGGGTTTAGATTTGGATATGGGTCTAGAACTAAGAGAAACAACCTGTTTATGGAAAACGCTTCTATCCAAATGAAGATGAGGCGCCAGGCCAATCCTGATCTTTGTCATTAGAAAGCTATTCATTCTCCTCATATACATTGATGGCGGATGGATATAATAGAATTTAGGAAGATTGTCGGCCACTAGAAAAACCATCATTATCGCTCGAGTTGAATGGACAAAAGATGGAATACTAAAGAAAAGAAAAATAGTTGAAATTATGAAATATAAATATTATTAAAAAACATTTTTTAATTTAATTTTCATATTTATTTAAGTATAAAATATATATTAACTTGGAAATTTATAATTTTATTATACAAACTCTTTTTAAAATAACATTGGATTTAAACTCTATTGTTTTAATTTTTTTAATTACTATTATATATATTGTAACATTACATCAAGGGCAAAGAATTGAACCAGTGACTTAACATATAGCGTTACATGAAATCACCTAGTAATCGAGTAATAACAACTATTTTTCTAGTTCTACACGTTTATTGGCTCGGAAGGCTTTGATTGAGAAATTTTTGATGGATTAATATTTTGATTTTTTTGGCAATGTTTCAAAGTTCAATCTTTTACATATTTCTTTGCAAGATAGAATTTGATTGGCAAATTTTGGATGGGAAAAAAAAATAAATAATAATAATAATAAATATATATTAAATTTTAATATATTATATTATTAGGCTCCCAACTTGACTTTTTGTGTCAATTTGGGCAATACTTCTAGCAGTGCAAGATACTTGTTCCCCCTATGGGATGGGTACAAAAACTTGTGCAAAATAAGAAAATGGGTAAACCACTATGGTTAGAAAATGTGTCATTTTCGTACTACACTGTAACATGTTCAATTGTGCACATAAATTTGATAAATTTTCAAAAATTACATATCAAATTTGATAAATTTTTAGCTTAGAATCATTTGATAAATTTTCAAAAGACAAAAATTACATATCCATCTAGAGATTTACTTCAAGATTACAAAGTGGGAACATGGAGCAATGATTTCGTTGGACACCTAATCCTCTAAGGGTTGCTGTGGAAGTTGAATAGTCTAAGGAAGTCCAAGAGACCTTGGAATACGAAACCAAAGGTCATATGAATGTACTATAAATGTATATCATTTGTTAATAATAGATATACTCTCATGCTTATCTTTAATATTTTGTTGCTGCCATGTATGTGTTCAACATGGTATCAGAGCGGGCGTACTCCTGCCTTGCTCCAATTTGAGCCACTTGTGTTGTGGCCTCTCTGTGCATGTCAGTTCTGCATTCCTGCAGATAGAACTGCCATTATTGTGTGCATGCCTATTTCATGCTGCACACTTTCCGGCTAACCTCTCTCAGCTAGATTTGTTATGGGTTCTCTATCCACTGCCCCAAATAGCAAAAACACACCCACATGGACTCTGCACCTCAACACTCTACCAAAGCAATTGCAGCAATTTGAAGGCACTCACAAATCTTTCAAATCTTGTAAATCTTAAGGTTCTCGGTATCTTTTCACTTCAAGAGCTGGAAACCGTAAATGTTGAAGCTTTGATACAATTGGACGAGTAATAGCTAGAGTCCTCCTTTGTTGTTAGACTTCTAATATCTCATGAGACTTTTGTGGAAGATCCAAAATGGTAAAAGGATTTGTTGCGTATCTCTTCGTATCTCGATGATGAGGTCAATTTATTGCAAATTAGGTTTCCAGATTATGGTAATATTGAGTAAGCAAAATGCTTGTACAATTAATTCCTCCACTAGATTGGCTGCAACTATTGATGCTTGACATTGTCAAAAGTTTCATTGTATGGTGATTTGTTTCTAGCTAAAAGCATCCTCTATTGTGGAAAGCATCTGAGTGTCATTTTCGATATGGGTATTATAATCATAGCGGATAGTAATGGCAAAATGTTTTACAACTATTGAGTTTGAATCCACATATCTTCACACCCACGCATTTGAGTCCCAATAGCATTCTGCTCCACCACTCTACAGCAGCATCGAAGACAACCTCTGCCCCATCAATATCACCTGCCTTCTCTTTTAAGGATACTAATGTAGCAACAGTTCCAGCATTGATCCTCATATCTTCAAAATTTCTCTAGAATCCATGTATCAGCGTTCTAGACACTAATCGGGTATTTTCTCTGTTCATACATTTTATTTATAAATCACAGTCAACTAGAGTTAAGCATTAATACTAAGTTTAAGCACTAAAACTTTCCTTAAGCGTATTTATTAAAAGTATGAATTAAGCATGTGGGTGGTATTGATAAGTGGGAAGTGGTATCTCGCGCGCCCTAAAGGTTGTAAACAATATTCCTAAAATTCATGTGATTAACCTTAGTGGGCAACACGTAGCACAGGAAAACCACTTTTCTCGCGTTCTCTCAACTTGATATCGGTCGTGCAAGATTTCATGCGAGATTATGTGACAACCGTTCGAGTGGATGGGTCACATCGATGGTGGAGATCATATGGGTTAGTTGGTGAGCGAATGACACGATATCCATTGGATCTGGAGAAGTGAGATCAACGACGTGGATTGAAGTGCTTGATAAAAGGAGAAGTCAACGAGGGACCGACAGTGATTGGTTAGATAAGTGGGACCCCCAAGAGGAAAATCCACATACATAATCTGTTTGTGCACAATTGATTGGTTACAAAGTTAACTAGTAGTCAAATTACAGACTACCACCTCATTTCATCAACTTCCTATGTCATTTTGAGATAAAACTCATCAATTTGTGATAAAACTACTGAAGTCCTCATTGTCTCGTTCGACTCCTTACAGAAGCACCGTTTATAGGAAGTTTGCAATACTTGAAACAAGTGTTTTCAACACATCTTGTTTTCTCATAGTTCTCTACACATGACTCGTAAACAGGATCAACATCGCTAGCACTTGCGTAGGAAGCCACCACTGAGCTGAGGAGGAGCACCTCTATCTTGAAAATTCAAATCCTGACCATTGTTTGTCTCTGCGAGAGCTTTTGTAACAAAGATTGTAACAAAGAATATTGTCAATGAGGCTACTGATATCTGAAAGCTTCCTATGTTTCTGCACATGTGGGAAGCTTGCTCCATTAATGAATGGTCGGCGAGAGTCACTAAATTTAGAACTATTTAAATTGTTGAATTTGGTCTTACAGATTGCAACCTAAGATATTAAATGTAAGCTGCAACGAGCTTGGCTTGGTTTTGATGCACTGAATACATTTGACTGTATCGAGAATTGTGGCAAGTTTTAGAGTGATCGTTGGTTATATTGCCAAATTTGAGTGTATTTTGGCCATTGTGCAAAATTATCTTTGTACATTTTGTCCAACAGGGTATCTTCGGTTATTGTTGCAACCATTTTAGCCATATAATTTGAGAGACTTATCTAAATTTTTTTCAATGAAAATGACCAGAATTAATGCAATATTGGAGTTCTTGAAAACTTTGATACTATCTACTTCTAATGACACATTCCAAATCAGCAAAGTCTCTCTCTCAAAAATTCAGACTTGTCTACAATATGCACAAGAACAAACTGATTTTTTGTTGCTTGAATCTCAACTATAGCAGGAAGAATTACAGCTATGGAGTCATCATTCTGAACCTATTTTTGATCAGAAGATGAAACAAACTCCCATAAAAAAACAAAACAATAATCCTACAGTTGATTCAGATCAAGTGCCTAATAAAGCAGCAGAGTTACATGTAGATGCAGAACTTCAATTTGCACTTTCCAAGTCCATCATCAAACCTTGGGAAGAACTTGTCCACAACAAGCACATAATAGGTCTTGGATATGATAAGGAGGTTTCCTTTCATATTCTAGACTCTTCCAAGCCTATCAAATTTCAAAGTGTTGGGTTTCTTCATGACAGTTCATCTTCACATGTTCCTGCTCCTCTTCCACAATAATCACAATAGAATGTCAGATGCCAACACTGTGACAGAATTGGCCATATGAAAGACCACTATTTTGATCTTCATCCATGTAAGCACTGTCATAAAACTAGTCATTCTTCAAATAGATGATTCAAAAACAAACCTCTTGCAAAAACAAAGATTCATCTTGGATGAATCACTTCTTGGCAATGGGCTTCGACAACCAAGAAGATATTTCGCTCATAGATTTGTTCTGGAGTATTGAATAGTCTTGTAGTTGAGTTTTCTTCATCTTGTCACCTTGTATCTGATAGGGGGGGAAGTGATGGTCATCTACAAGCTTCAAAGCCACATCAAGCGAGCCTGAGACACAACCTGTCATACCAGATTCAGAGTTGTAGCTTGAGAAAAATATGTCCCTGAGCATGCCTTCAGTTAGTGATACATCTTCAAAGAATTGGAGACACTTCCTCTAGCAGAAGACTTCATCTTCTTGCCATTTTAGGAAATGTTCTAGGAATTTCATTAAGCATTCAAGTGTTGGTGGTAATCCCTAAACCATCACAGGTTGAGACCTCCCTTTTCAGGTTGAGGTTCTCCCTTTTATGCAGGGTGAAACCTCCCTTTCATGGTTGAAGGTTTCACTCTTCAAAACATTTGGAGCACTTCCTCTAGCAGAAGACCTTAGCTTCTTTCCAAACCTGGAAGAGTTCCAGGAACTGCACTAAGCGTTCCGGTGTTGGTGGTCATCCTTAAACCACCTCCCTTTATACCAACATTTCAAAGAGCACATTCAACCTAGTGTTGCCATGCATTTTTGCACGTTTTGTATTACAACTCTCTTCTTGGACCCATACATACCCCTTCGGATTAAGGGGCGAATGTTGGACACCTAATCCTCTAAGGGTTGGTGTGGAAGCTGAATAATCTAAGGAAGTCCAAGATACCTTGGAATACGAAACCAAAGGTCATATGAATGTACTATAAATGTATATCATTTGTTGATAATAGATATACTCTCATGTTTATCTTTAATATTTTGTTGCTTCCATGTATTTGTTCAACAGATTTGCATAGAACTTTTGATAGTTTTTAAAAAGACATAAGCATGTTGTTATGGATGAGGTCACTGAAGATTAATTGTATTGGGGCATGGGGTTTCAGAATATTGAAATTGACAAACATACTTTTCTCACAAGATGAGAAAGGGTTGTGGATATAGTAGATAATAGGTGGATATCCTAGATAATAAATCCTATAACTTCTAGGTTCATCCCTTAATCTTAGGAAATGTGGCAACATTCACTAATGATGGGATTAGTTGATAATAAGAAATATTTTAATTTATCATAAGTTTGTAAAGGATTTAAAGAGGAAAATTAATTAAAATTAGCCACGATAGCTTGGGAGAAGAAGGAAAGGGAGGATTTTAGTGCACTGCATGGTAACTGAAGCTTTTAGGATGAGAAGGAAAATTTACTTAGTGGAGTTTCTCCTCACCATGCATATTTCTTCTTCTTTGCTAATGTATTTTTCTTTGTTATTAAAAATAATTTCTTCTTGAAGTGGTTATGAGACCTTGTAAATTTTTTCTTTAGTAATCATGAAATATATTATAGACTTGTTCTAATTGTTTTTAGATGATTGTCTTGAATACTTAGTCAATAATAGTTTGAGCGAAACACAAGCTATTTTTTGGATTATATTGGAAGATTTTTCATTGTTCTGAGTGATTTTCATTTTTAAAACTTTGTAACGGGTTTAGCATTTATTGTTCTCTATTTGTGATAAGAGCTTTATTTCTCATAAATAAAAAATTTCAAGGGTTTTTAGTTGTTAATGATTTTGGATAGAAATTTCATTTGTTTTCATGTATGTCGTGAATTTTCTCTAGATTTATCTAGTGCACTTTCTTTCTTATCAAGAGATTTAAAGACTATCAACCTCAATAACCTCATTGATATATTGTAACTCAATACTATGTACCTATGATGTTTTCATTGGTATCTTAGACTCTTCTTCTACACTATTTGTTCATATTTTTATGTATTTATATGATGGGACAAATGTGCTATTAAAAGGGTCCTAGTTTAAAGATATAGCTAGAGTTAACTAGTATCTTTGGCCTACATTAATACCCCAACATTTTATTAAAATATCAACTTTTAAATATGGCATTTGAGGGCTTAAGTGAGTTGTTATGAGGCTATTTTGGGCAACTATCTTTGTAATAGTTTATGGGATATCCCCTCTAGTCCAAGAGTTAGTTTGAGGCCAAAATCATGGAGGATATTATCCTCCAGAGGGTTCCCTAACACGTTTCTCTTCCATATAACAGTCTTGAGGAACAACATAATCAAACATAGATTCTTTTTTGAATGAGAAGTATAAAATTGACCTTAGTATATGGGATGTTGAATCTCAACCTATTATGTGTGCAAACAACCACAAGAATTTTTTGTAGGGCTATGCTAATATTAGGATATTATTGGATAAGAGATTTGTTGGCATGTGTGCTAATGGATCCACGAATTCCTTTAGTATTTATACACCCCCTAACTAAGATCTAACTAAGATTTAAGGAAAGCATTTGTAGACCTTGGGAATCAAGAGTATTTGGGTTTTTCCTGAGAGAGCCACCTAAATCATTCTAGTATTAGAGTCAAAATGATGAGCACACTAGGAAACATGTTCTCTAAAATCAAATACTTTAGGAACACACCTAGCATTTTCTAGGTTAGTGGTTTAGATTTTATTCTTCAACTTCTACTCAGGTGTCAAATTCAAATACCAATGGTTCATGTCAACCAATCAAAATTCTTATCTTGTTGGTCTAGAGAGTTAGAAATATCTCCACAAAATACCTTTCCTTTTAGTTTCCATATTCCTTTATTCTTCCAATGCACTTGTATGCACTTGACAGGCTAAGTGTTGCATTATAAATGTCTTATCTATTTAAAATCTCACTTCATGATCAACATTTAATTAAAACATTCATTCGTCATGTACAACCTTCATCGGGACAAGTAAGAACGATAACCATGAATTAACTAACAAAGGCACACTATTTATGAGAATATGAATGATTTGGTTCAAATAATGCCATATCACTACATTTTACCTTGAATATTGAACTTTCTTAAATGCTTCTGGGACTCCTCTTGAAAGGAGCAAAAGGGGTAATGTTGTGATTTTTTCCAAGTATGGCTTATAAATAAAGAAACTATTCTTTAGTCATGAGGTTGTGGTCCAATGATTATGTGTGGAGGTTTGGTCCCCACAATTCCCCTTGTCCAATCTCGAGTAGGACTATGTGCACCTAAGAGCCAGGGACAATTTCTTCAATTTGAAAAAAATAAAGAAATCGCTCTTTAGAAAAATATATGATACGATGGTGTGGAACATTCATATATGTGTGTATGTGAGAGTGAAAAAGTATGAAAGTGTAGGAGTATATTATGCCAAGAAATGGTTGTGAGTAAGAGCATGAGGTGTCTCCTCCACAATAATAGAAATAGGCCAAGTGTGGAGAACAATGTGGAAACAATAATGTGTAGTAGTGTGGCACATAAACAATGAGGGATATGGTGGGATTGTTTGGAGCTACAAGTTTACACACAAAATTTCAAAATTAAACTATGTATAGAGTACTCAATACAAAAGGGGAGGTATGCATATGGACTAATGAAGAATGAAGATGGTTGAGGCATTGCTAGGGTGATACTAGAAAATGGATCAACACTTCTTTCATTTGAAGACTATATAGTTGTCACTTTGGGTGAATTCAGTTTGTTAGGGATTTTTTCATATAGAGATTCTCCATTCTATTCCACATTTATGATAAACTTTCCCTCCAACAATATTGAAAAGGGTATTGTCTACCAAACACAATCAAATGTTGGTGAGAGTTCTTGCATCCAAATATTCCAAGTCTTTATCCAATGCACCCATTGATTTCTCTCTCTTGCTATCCAATGCATTTTGCAATATTTGTTGCACTAACAAAACTCTCATCTTGATCTTCCACAATTCAAAGGTGTTCTTCCCATTGAACATGTTCACCTTGAATTTTATATTCATTATATTTTCCATTCTGTCTAGGTCCATAACCTCCACCAGTAGGGTAAACATAACCAAATTAAAAAAGAAAAAGATCACTTATAGTAGCCTCCATGTCTATACATTCTCATGTTGACAATGCTCAATTCCAACTCTATTTAAATTGTCCCTAGCAACTTTGCACGAGCTCCTTTTCGTCTGAATTAGGCCCAATAGCTCTCCACATGCTTCTCAATCTGTGACTTTGGACCAATGCTCTCCACAAGCTTTCCACCTTGTGTATTAGGCCCCAACGACTCTCAATGAACTCTACTATAGGTAGAACAATCTTCAAGCTCTTACACCATTTGTATTTATGGAGCCCTTTAACAAGTTAAGAAATGAACCTAGCCTATGTCGGCTGAAGAAATTGCTCCAAAAAGTTCCATAATGGGTTGCTAGGGGATTAATAAGTATTTTCTTAAACCATGTTGAGGGGAAATTAAAGACACTCATTCATTCTTTAGGTAAACACAATAGCACGACAATCGTGGAAACATCCCATTGGATTTGTGTCGTGAATTGCTGGATTGGAGCTTGCACAACTTAATTCAAAATGAAAACTTGTAGAGAACAAAGATAGAAGACAATTATATCACACAATGCATGAGTATCTCTCATTTTCAAGAATTTGTGGGGGTTTGCATTGAACATGGTTCAACACCATTTATAGTTATACAATTCTAGTATGCATTGAGGAATGTAGATAGCCTAGAGTTAATTTGAGAAGCCCTCCACATTGTTATAGAATTTGAACATGTATTAATATAAAGAACATTTGTTCATCACAAACCAACACGATATTTATCTATAAATAGCAATGCACTATATAATAAATTTATTACTATAGAAATATATACTATATCAAGAGATATGAACCAATGCTAATTGACCAAAATTCAAAATGATGATATTGATAAGTATTAACAATCTTTTCTTTTGACATTTTATAATATTTATTAACATTAACTTTCACAAATAACATTTATAATATTTATTAATATTAACCCTCACAAATAACACATATTTATTAACATTAACCTTCACAAATAACACTTGATTTTAAAATAATTTCACATTCGGTATGAATAGGCTCAACCCTAGGTCTGCATGCAGGGAGTATCACAAAAATGGTTGATTATGACTGATTGGTATTTGAAAGTAACAGATTCTATTAAAACCAACAATTTGTAATTGAGGAAGCTTCAAGTTTTCTATATTACTCCAAAACTTTGTAATCGCGTAAGCTTCAAGGTTTCTATATTACTTAACGACTTCCACTTGATTTTAAAATAATTTCACATTCGGTATGAATAGGCTCAACCATAGGTCTGCATGCAGGGAGTATCACAAAAATGGTTGATTATGACTGATTGGTATTTGAAAGTAACAGATTCTATTAAAACCAACAATTTGTAATTGAGGAAGCTTCAAGTTTTCTATATTACTCCAAAACTTTGTAATCGCGTAAGCTTCAAGGTTTCTATATATATTATTATTTTTTTTTTTTTTTTCTCTATGTTAAGACTAACCTAAGTACCCACGGGGGATTTGAACCGGTGACCTATCGCAAGGAGTGTCTTAACAAGGCACCCATTCACCGTCAATCCAAAGCCCCGTGGGCTTCAAGGTTTCTATATTACTTAACGACTTCCACTTGATTTTAAAATAATTTCACATTCGGTATGAATAGGCTCAACCCTAGGTCTGCATGCAGGGAGTATCACAAAAATGGTTGATTATGACTGATTGGTATTTGAAAGTAACAGATTCTATTAAAACCAACAATTTGTAATTGAGGAAGCTTCAAGTTTTCTATATTACTCCAAAACTTTGTAATCGCGTAAGCTTCAAGGTTTCTATATTACTTAACGACTTCCACTTGATTTTAAAATAATTTCACATTCGGTATGAATAGGCTCAACCCTAGGTCTGCATGCAGGGAGTATCACAAAAATGGTTGATTATGACTGATTGGTATTTGAAAGTAACAGATTCTATTAAAACCAACAATTTGTAATTGAGGAAGCTTCAAGTTTTCTATATTACTCCAAAACTTTGTAATCGCGTAAGCTTCAAGGTTTCTATATTACTTAACGACTTCCAGCACGTTTTTATAACACTTTTCTAACTTATCACTTCAAAACTTTGAGAACGTTTTATGAAACTTTCGAAAACCCTCGGGACCGAGCACTGACAACAGCACACAGCCACACATATGGAATATGCGCAATTTGATGTCATAGCAATTGAGTTATTACATGTGCTCAATATACCGCCATATAAAAAGATATTAAAATATCTTCCCTGTGAGATTTGCACTTAAAAAATATCAATATCTCATTGCTTCTCGTGAAAAATGTCACCTCACTAACATCGTTTTTATATTCATAGCTCATGGTGAAATTTATACCATAAAATTTCTATATATTCATAGCTTATCGTCAAATTTGCATTGTAAAAACGTTTTGGATCAAGCAAAAAGATAGGCTCCAACTTAAGGAGTTGTGTTTGCTTCCTGAAGCACTTGTGTTTTGGTTAGTTTTAGAGATGGCTCCGGCTTTCCTCTCTGGCAATGATTACAATGTAAAAGTACTTAGCAAGGATGTTGTAGTTAATGCTTATCCTGTGCAAGAGCATCGACTGACTTTGTCCAATTTGGATCTGATGATTCCTCCTGTTTCAGTTTGCGTTTTCTTATGTTATAAGAAGCCCACCACCAGATCAGTATCCTCCTTTGCAGAGGAGGCAACCCATGATCTGAAATGTTCGCTTTCAGAGGCCTTGGTTTATTACTATGTTTTTGCTGGCGAAATGATATCCAACAGCTCTGGGGAGCCGGAACTACTTTGCAACAACCAGGGTGTTGAATTCATTGAAGCTATTTCGAATATAGGACTTGTTGAGCTGGACTTCTACAATCCTGATAAAACAGTGGAGGGCAAGCTCGTTCCTAAGCTTTCGAAAAGTTCCGTATTTGCTATTCAAGTAAGCTTTTGCGTATAATATTATTTAGCTTGGTCTATATAGTTGTACTGTTTTGGACATTTTTGTCAGGAAATTCCATAAATATTTTTTGCCATTTTTAGAACTTGTCATTAGTTTACAGTTACACTGTACCTTCTATGATTGGTTTCTGTGTTTTCAGGTAACAAAATTTTGTTGCGGAGGTATTATCATTGGGTGCACATTTGACCATAGGATTGCTGATGCATTTTCTACCAATATGTTTTTATTATCGTGGGCAAAGCTTTCTCGAAAGGAGTCCACTGAAATGTTGAAACCCAATTTTGATCGATCCATATTACATGCTCGACAGCCTCCATCTTATTGCTCTGCAATTGATGAAATGTATACGAGACACTCTTCTTTGCATTTAGAAGAATCAAAGAAACAAGATCCTCCTCCTTGTCTAGTTAGCAGGATCTATTACTTGACGGCCAGAGATGTTCAGGTTCTCCAAAGTAATGCAAGTCAACACGGTAAACAGTATAGCAAATTGGTGGCCTTTTCTGCTTACCTATGGAAGTTATTGATCGTTAGTCAGGAGATCCAGAGTGATAGGAATTGTAGGATAAGTCTGGTAGTAGATGGTCGCACCCGTTTAACAAACATGGGAATGCCATCTAATTATTTTGGTAATGTATTATCACTACCTTTAGTGGAAACTCAAGCCGCAGATATTATAAACCAACCACTGAGTTGGAGCGCTAAGCTCATTCATAATGTTACGTACAGTGCTGCAAATGAGGAACATTTTCAAAGCTTGATTGATTGGGTTGAGATGATCCGACCAGACACTGGCTTAGCTACTATTTATTGCAGACGAGACATTGCATTATCCAATGGTCCAAGTATTTTGGTTTCTTCTGGCTTAGGTTTTCCCTTGTCCACGCTTGATTATGGATGGGGCAAACCTTTCTTTGGAAGCTACCATTTTCCTTGGGGTGGGGAGGCTGGCTATGTAATGCCACTACCAAGTTCTTTAGGAGATGGAAGTTGGGTGGTATACATGCATCTTCCTCTGGATCAACTAGAGGCCATTGAGTCGCATGTGGACTGCCTTTTCCATCGCATTACTTCAAATTTCTTAGGACTGTATTGATTAATAAAAGTTAAAACATTTTATAGTTATTATTATTATTATATTTTTCTTAATCATCTGCAGTTGTGATTGCATTATAATTTTTTCAAATTTCTTAGGACTGTATTGATTTATAAAAGTTAAAACATTTGAAAGTTATTATTATTATATTTTTCTTAATCATCTGTAGTTGTGATTGCATTATAAATTTTTTTTATTGTGCGGACAGTTGTTAAGATGATAAAATAATATTTATATTAATAAATTGAAATATAATAATAACAAAAAATATTTAATATTGGCTACAAATAAAATATTTAAATTTTTATCTTGGTTTTTTTGTTTGTTAGGTTATGTGAGTCTTAATATAATTGGCATGACTAACTCGTGGTTTGAGTAGTAGATATTTAGGGGCATCTAACCCACAGATCACACTTAACCTAGGCCACACTAGTGATGAGCCCCAATTTTTGGTACATTTTGGGTTCATTTGGCCTAGTTGCTTTGCTCAAACCATTCATCTTTTATTGCTTATGCATTCATTTCTTGGTTTATTCGTGTTGTTTGTAGGAAGAAGGGTAGGCATTCTATCTACGTGACTAATACATGATGATTTCAGGTTTTTAGCATTAAAAGGGAGGAAAGACCACGAAAAAGAAGACAAGGAGACAGTAAGGTGGCACTGCTGGTTTTTAGGAGAGGATGTCCACAGTCTTGGGGACCTTCCTCGTGATTCCCACCATAGCTCCAAGCTCCAACCAATCTCCCCACCGAGCTTAGAGGCAGCCAACCGTTCTAAGGAACAGCAGTTACAACTGTTCTACAGGATCAGCAGTTTAACCTTCAGTTGGACAGCCGAGCTCCACAAATCAAGGAAACATGTTGGATTATCATTTTGCATAAATACTAAGGCCGTAGCCTCTGATAGGAGCTTTTTGGAACTTTTGCATTACCATTGTAGTTTTGAAGTACGAGCTACAGCTCGGTGTTGGTTCTTGTTGCAATCCAGTTTTGGCATGACATCAGATTTTTGGTTATGAATAAAGGCAGGCAGATTTGGATCTAATTCTGAGTTTCTAAGGGAGCTATAGCTCTCAGGTTAGGGCCCAACCTGAGAGCAATAGACCTCCTCTGTGTTGTAATGTTATTTGTCTTTCGTTCCAGCACTTCGTTTCTTTACTTTGACATGCAATTTGAATTTACAGTCTGCTGATTTAGTTTTTATGAGATTGAATAGGATTCGTTTATGGTGAATTTGCTTCCAGTTGCTTAGGTTAGAAGAGAATAGTTATAATTCATTGGAGCTCCAGAAAAAGGTTGAAAGGACCTCACTGCCATCTCTGTTAGGGATTGGGGTGTAGTCTGAACCAACCACCAAAATCAAACGCAGTTCTTTTCACGTCCATGCAAGCTGCAACAGTTACTTTAGTCGTAGATCCATCCATGCACTTTGGTCTTGATCATTACTTCTTCATTCCACTTCCATGCACGAGTTTCTTTCACAAATTGTACTGCTGTTCATTGGTTCAAAATAGCATAGTTAACGTAGGTTAAAGAGTTCTCATTTTTGGTGACATTCAAAGACAATTTGTTTCATCTACACTGCTCCACACCATTCCATTACCTTCCTCTTCTTGCCAACCACACCTGAAGCCACTCAACCGACCTCTGTTCAGCTCGTTTACCTTCCAGCTCTTCCATTACTCACGTAGCTCCATTTACTTAACCTTTCGTTGATCCCATCCTCCCAGCCATCGACCCACTGCATGCACTCTTTCACCATCTGACTTCTCTGCTCCTGAGCCATCACCAGTTCCATCTCCATCTCACCTATCCTCCCATACCATTCCATCACTTCACCATCTCCCAAAACTCCCACGGTCGAACATCCTGTAGAATTTCACAGACTTCCTGTAGAACCCCTGAGTTTCCTGTAGGATCCCCTGCAGACTTCCTGTAGAAGCCTGCAAACTCGGTTGCTGAGCATCCGAAAGCGGTAGACTTCTGTGGACTGATGCTAGAGATCCTCTAGGGCCTCTCCTAGCCCCCCTGACCTTGCCCATGCTTTCCTTCCATTCGCACCGCTCCTGCACAGTCAAACCCTAATCAAAAGCATCATCACAATAAATCCAACCACTTAATGAAAAAATACAAAAACATGTCTTTTCAGATGCAAGTAGCTTAGATGCATGTATTTCAGCTCACTGCAAGTAATGGCATCATTGGTAGAAGTTTCATTCACAGTTTTGCATTGTAAGGGCCTAACTAGTCAAATTAGGGTTTACTAGGGTTTTCATGCTTTGTTGGCTTTCAGTTTCTTTCTGCAAGTAGATTAGCCTCCTTTGAGTTAGCTTTCATCCATCACTCATAAAGCTTCTTCTGTGAGCATATAGAAGTTGGCTTGAGCCCTAGCGGACTTGTTCCAGCTGACCAAGTGACAGCTGCGACAAGAGCTAGTACTTGTGCATACAGCACCGTCGCTTCCAAGTTTGTACGAACTACCGGGTTGATAAAATTAGAGATAGGAAGCTCCAGGAGTTGTAGCATTATTGCTACAATACTGGAGCCCACCATCTTTTTGGCGCCGTTGCCGGGGAAGCGTCAGAGTATTAGTAATTGTTGCTTTTCTTCTATTTTCTTACTCTTGCCTTCTGCTAAGTAGTTTATTTCATTTCCATTCTGCAAAAGTAGCATAGACATTTCCTGCTTTCATAGATTAGCATTTCCTTTCTGCAAGCGTAGACTAGCATTTCCATTCTTGCAATTTCATTTGAGCAAAGTAGATTAGTTCTTTCCTGCTTTCAGTTTAATTCTGCATCTTTCATAGTTAGTTGTAGATCAATCTGTTTCAGTTTTGTAGGTACCAAAAGGAAAAAAGCAAAAACAATCAAAAGAAAAAGAAAGTCTTTTCCATTTCATGCCTCGTAGGAACCGAGATAGATCAGGCAAATTCCTACCAAACACCCCCACCACATCACTGAGTCACCCTTCTCTCTTCTTTGGTGACAGTGACCCAGAAGAACCTATAGGTGAACATCCCGAGATATACAAAGATCCTATAGTAGAAGAAGAGTTAGAGACCACTCCATCTGAAGCTATGGCTGACAATAGAAGAGAAGATGAGAGAATAGAAGGTGCCTTCCCCATCTGAGAGACCAATGGAGAAATGAAAATGAAGAACATTAGCCCCTCCGCCTTACCTCACTTCCATGGGCTGACTACTGAAGATCCTGATACCTTCCTGTTTGAGTTTGATGTCCTTTGTAGAACCTATGACTATACTGAAGATGAGCAAAAGCTGAAACTTTTCCCTTCCACTCTTAAGGATGCAGCATTACGCTGGTTCATGGGCTTACCTGGGAATAGTATCACCACTTGGGCTCAGATGCAGCAAGCTTTCAATACCAAGTACAGGGATTATTGTAGGTCTAAGGAAACCAAGGGAGAAATCTTTCAGATGACCATGGGAAATGATGAGTCCTTAGAGGATTATGAGGAGAGGTTCCAACTAAGCTATAAGCGGGCCAGGTGCACACTTGACCCTGAATCCCTCAAGTTGGTCCTGCTCCGAGGAGTCCCTGAAGACCTCTTAGATACCCTTCACATGTTAGCTGGGGGGGACATTTACCAACTGCCTTATGAGGACATCAAGACTGTGTTTAGAAACCACTCCAGGGCAGCTAGGAAACGAGGTAGAGGAAACCTCCCCTCAACTAGTGTCCCTTTCTCCAAACATGAGCTTGCAAATCAATTAGAAGATCTCAAGAGTGAGGTGAGATAGACCATTGCCATGCAGCTGGACACATTCAGAATTCAGCAAAAGAAAGAAGAAGCTGAGAGAGCCTTGGCTGTCTTCTGCCCTAGGTGCACAAGGAGACACCCTAAGAACGAATGTCCATTGCATTCGGTTGAAGTGTGTTTCGTTTGTGAGGAGGACCACCCCACAAATCAGTGTCCAACCTTACCTGGGTTTAAAGCCATGTACCAAGGGACAGAAGCTCCCACTGAACCTCTCTATTACCTCAACCAAAGGAGGCCACAAGGATCTAGACCTTATCAGCAGGGGATGCAAGGGGCACCTCAAGCTTATTACAGCCCCAACCAATCAACTCCTATGCCTTCCTGGGGTCCCCCTGCTCATCCTTCCTGGTCCATGCCTCCTCCATGGTCTTATCCACCTCAGTACCCTACTCAACCTACTTCTCATTCATATCATTCACATGCCCAGCCACAGCCTCAATGGAATGCACCTCAATCGGGGTGGAGGCCCCAATACAACACTCCTCCCGCCATCTTGCCTCCACCACCAGTTCAACCTCAGCCATTACCTCCTGCTCCTCCAAGGCAACCTCAAATGCCTGCTCAACCGAACCCGAACCCCAACAATAGACAGGCCCAGCAGGTATACACTGGTGAAACCTCATGCCCTACCTATGCTGTGGAGATCCAGGAGATCAATCTTCGATCTGGAAAGACTCTACCAGATCGCCAACTTCCTCCCCCAGAGGATGAGGAAGATAAACAGGAAAGTGAACCAAAGGCTATTCCACCCTTTCCTGAGAGACTAACAGCCACCACACAACCCAACCCAGAGGAGGATGAGCTTCTGGGAGATCTCAAGCAATTGTGTGTGAAAATACCCCTTCTCCAAGCCATCAAGGATGTGCCAATATACAACAAATTGGTTAAGGAAAAGTGATTCAAACACCCAGGCAGGCGGAAGAAAGATGCTTCAACCATTAATGTCATAGGACAACTGTCTGACCTTATGTTAGGACAAGTCATCTGCCCAAAGTACCTAGATCCTGGAAGTCCTGTAGTAGATGTACACATCAATGGCACCATCATACCTCACACCTTGATTGATCTGGGGGCTGCCATTAATGTGATGACCAGGGATACCATGCTCAAACTCAATCTTCAGGGTTCGTTGAGGAAGACCTCGACAGTACTGCAACTAGCAGATCGCTCCACTATGACTCCTGAAGGGATTGTGGAGGATGTCTTGGTCTCTATTGACTCTTGGGAATACCCTGCAGACTTCCTGATTCTGCAACCAAAGGCAAAGCTTACTGGATATCCTCTCATTTTGGGAAGGCCTTGGTTAGCTACTGCAGATGCTTACATAAGTTGTCGTGCAGGAAACATGACCATCAAAAATGGTCCCATGTCCAAGCCGCTAGTCCTATACCCTCCTGCCCAACCCTCCTTAAAGCATGACTTACCACTCTGGTTGGAAGAAGGGGAGGAAGATGAGGTGTACTCAGCACCTCTGTGCACCTTAGATACCACTAGAAGAGACCCCCCAACCGAGGATGACTTGATCGAGACCCTGATCCAGAATCCACCTTCCAGTGCACTACCCTTAGAGAAATTGGTGGAGGATGCCCAAGCTAGCACCTTAGTGGATCTTTGTACAACCAACCCTGTCAGTCCCAGAGTTAAGAATGTGGAGTTCGGCCCTGAGAGAGCATTAAAGATCAGCTCCTCCCTATCTCCTTCCCAGGAAAAGGAGCTGTGTAGCCTGTTGGCCAGCCACTTAGATGCTTTTGCTTGGAGCTATAAGGAGATGAAAGGAGTTCATCCTTCGGTTTGTACTCATCACATATATATCAAAGAGGATTGTAAACCGGTTAGGCAACCTTAGAGGAGAATGAATCCAGCTCTTAAGGACATTGTCAAGGAAGAATTGCAAAAACTGTTGGATGCAGGATTCATCTACCCCATCTCAGATAGTGAATGGGTGTCCCCTCTAGTGTTGGTTCCCAAGAAAAATGGGAAGTGGAGAATCTGTGTGGACTACCGAGAATTGAACAAAGCTACAAAGAAAGACCATTTCCCTCTACCTTTCATAGATCAAGTGTTGGATGGACTGGCAGGAAAGAAGTTCTTCTCTTTCCTGGATGGGTTTAGCGGGTACAACCAAATCCAAATCAGCCCGGAAGACCAAGATAAGACCACCTTCACTTGTCCTTGGGGTACCTTTGCCTACCGAGTCCTTCCCTTTGGGCTATGCAATGCTCCTGCTACCTTCCAGAGAGCTATCTTGAGCATCTTCTCGGAGCTGGTCCATGATGCAGTGGAAATCTATATGGATGACTTTACTCCTTATGGGGCCAACTTCCAGGAAGCATTGTCCAATCTGGGAAAAGTCCTAACCAAATGCATTGAGATGAACTTGTCCCTTAGTCCTGAAAAATGTGAATTCTTAATGACTGAAGGGACCGTGCTAGGCCATACCATTTCTTGCCAAGGGTTACAGGTGGATCCTAACAAAATTGCTCTCATCAAAAAGGTTCCACCTCCCCAAAAGGTAAGGGATGTCCGGAGTTTCTTGGGATTAGCGGGATATTACCAGAGATTCATTAAAGATTTCAGCAAGCTAGCCTCGCCATTGTTTGGCTTGTTGGCAAAAGATGTGGAGTTTAGATGGATTGACGATTGTCAGAGGGCTTTAAATGAATTGAAGGACAAGTTGGTGTCAGCTCCAATCCTGAGAGGTCCAAACTGGGCCCTACCTTTCCACATCCACACTGATGCCTCGAACAAAGCCATAGGTGCAGCTTTAGGACAAGTTGAGCAAAAACTTCCATATGCCATTTACTTTGTTAGCAAAAACTTGACCAAAGCTGAGCTGAATTACACTGTAACCGAGAAAGAATTCTTGGCTGTGGTCCATGCACTGAACAAGTTCCGACATTATATTACTGGCTATCAAACATTTGTACATACTGACCATGCTGCAATCAGATATTTAATGAATAAACCAGATGTGAATGCTCGTATTATTAGATGGTTACTTTTATTGCAGCAGTTTGATTTGACCATTGTTGACAAACTAGGTAGAGAAAATGTTGTTGCTGACTTTTTATCTAGATTGGATTTGTCTGCAGATGAGGATGGAACAGTGGATGACCAGATGCCCGATGAACATCTGTTTTCTATTTCAGTACTCTCTCCATGGTTTGCTGATATAGCAAACTACCTTGTTTCAACACAGTTCCCTCCACACCTATCTTCCAGAGAGAAGAGCAGAATCATCAGAAAAAGTGCCTCATTTACTTGGATCGGGGGCAATCTGTTCAAGCTTGGCCCCGATCAGATCTTAAGGTGTTGTGTAAGGGAGGAGGAAGTCTTTGATATCCTCCTCACTTGTCATGATGGGCCTTGTGGAGGACATTTTGCAGCAAAGAGAACTGCCTTCAAAATCCTGCAGGCAGGCTACTATTGGCCCACACTTCATCAAGATGTCAGAAGATATGTCAGCCAGTGTGACCAATGCCAAAGAATGGGGAAACCGACCCAAAGGGATGAGATGCCTCTCCAACCTCAAGTGACTCTTGAGCCATTTGAGAAGTGGGGCATGGACTTTGTGGGCCCAATCAACCCTCCTTCGAGGCAAAGGTCTTACATCATTGTGTGTACTGACTACTTGACAAAGTGGGCAGAGACTAAAGCAATCAAAGCAGCAACAGAAGAAAAGGTGGCCGAGTTCCTAAGAGAAAACATCTTCTATAAGTTTGGCTATCCAAGAGAGCTGGTCACCGATCAAGGGAGCCAGTTCACCTCCAACCTGGTTGAAGATCTACTAGCTCATCACAAGATCAAGCATAGGACTTCCACCCCTTATCACCCTCAAGCAAATGGGCAGGTGGAAGTCACCAATAGAGCATTGGAAGGGATCTTGACTAAGGTGGTGAGCAGCAGCAGAAAGGACTGGGCAGATCGCCTGGTTGAAGCCACATGGGCTTACAACACCACTTGGAAGACCACCACCGGCTTCACACCTTATGAGCTGGTCTATGGGAAGAAAGCTTTGCTGTCCATTGAGTTTGAATACAACACTTTGAGGATGGCAGCTCAGCTGGACCTAGATCTCAGCCATGCACAGCAAGAAAGGTTATTGCAGCTGAATGGATTGGATGAGCACCGAATGCAGGCCCTCCTTCACTCAGAAGTGGTTCAACTTCAGAGAAAGGTGTGGCATGACCAACATCCCCATGACAAGCAATTTCAGCCGGGAGATTGGGCTTTGTTGTATGACTCCAGATACAAAGATTTCAAGGGGAAGTTGAGAACCAGATGGCTAGGACCATATGCAGTGGAAAAATGCCATGACAATGGATCTGTCCTTATTCGAACCATTGATGAGGAAGCCATTCCCATGCTTGTCAATGGGCATCGATTGAAGATCTACAGGAGACCTCTCTCAAGACAAGAGTTCATCAAAACTATGGAGAAATCTGTATTGGTCATAGAGAAGGGTTCTGCCTCTACTTTGGGCATACTCTGAAGGATTTAAAAAAAAAAAAAAAAAAAAAAAAAAAAAGATCCTTGGGTGAAAACCTCTCTGAGGCGCCCAAGGCAGGTGGTAGGGGTGAAAACCTCATTGAGGCGCCCCTATTGTCTTTCAAAAAAAAAGGAAAAGGTTTGAAAAAGATCCTTGAGTGAAAACCTCTCTGAGGCGCTCAGGGCAGATGGCACGGGTGAAAACCTCTTTGAGGCGCCCCTGTTATCTTTCAAAAAAAAAAAAAAAGAAAAAAGAAAAAAAAAACAATAAGCAAAATATGGTAAAATTGCATGCAGGTTGCAGATGTTCTATGGAGGAGAGGAAGCCTCTCAACTCAAAGCCAAGGGTCCTTATTATGCTGTCAAGGGACCTCACCAGCACCTCCTCCAAGGATACCCATGTTTTTTCAAGGTATGTGCAATTTTATCATGGTTTGAATCTTCTACAGGAAGATGCAGTCTTTCTACAGGAAGACGCGGATTTTCTACAGGAAAGTGCAGACTTTCTACAGGAAGCCCGAACTTTCTATAGGAAGCTCTGTGTTCTATAGGAAACTTCCTGTAGAAGTTTGGGACGGCCCAGAATTCATTTTAAAAGGAGATCTAGCGACTAAGGATCGGTTTGGACGCATGCAAGCCTTTGTTGGCACCCTTGCACATTGCTGTCACCTTGCTCCACCATCCTTGTCGACATGCAACCAAGTTCCCTGCACCAGCAAAGCAGATCGATGAGTTCTCGCGGGAAAAGCCATTTTCAAAGATAAACAAGTGCTGAGATCTCATACCACAGGCATCAGAAGCTCCGGGAGCATGATCGAAAGGCCAGATCCTCCGTCGTGCAGCATGCACCCAAGGAGGAAGAACTGTTACGAGACACCCCGCGGGAATCCTGTAACAGTTAAACCTGCTAGAGTGGATACCATTCACAGCACCGCCATCTGCAATGAAACGCGGGCGCATGCAACCAAAGCATCCACTCCATCGTCGGCAGCCTGTAACCATGAGCCTCCGGGTCTGTGTAAGTCCACATGCAGCAGGTAGATCCACTCACCATCGTCCAAAAATTGGAAAAATCGTGTGCAGCCACGCAAGTAAGTGTCTCGACCCTTCCTTCCATCAAATCGCATGAATTTTACTTTGAATTGTCTGCACAGCGTAAAAGTGAATGGTTGAGCGGCCGTATGGCCAGTCGACTGGCCACGTCGGCTAGTTATGGTATAGTTGGATGTTTGGGTGGCGGCCACGACAAAGAGAATGAGCAGCACGCACGTGAGAACACTCCCGTCAGAAGCAATGAGTTTAACAGAAAGAGGCGGCGACAGATCTGTGGGAATGGATGCGGCAGCAAGTGAATACGCAGGCGAATGATGGATGACGTCACCCAACGGTTCGGCGGGGATAGCTCACCCCCCGCGCCACGGATTGCACCGATTCAAAATCTAATCGGCTAGATTGTGCACATGCATTTATCAACCACCACTTCAAACTCGAGTGGCTACTCTGATCTCTTCTGCACTTTGATACGCCGAGCTTTTGGCTACCAGAACGCTGGTGAAGCACACCTCGAGCACAGGCCAACTACAGTCCTCCCCGAAATCTGCGCACTGCTCCTACAGGAACACAGTTTCTACAGGAACGCAGTCTCTACAGGGACGCAGTTCTACAGGAAGGCGGGTTCCCCACGTAAAAAAAAGGTGGCAGAAAAAGGTAACCCTGAAACTCTTCATGCAATTGGTTTTCAAAGGTGGCAGGATCATCGTCCACAGTCTGGTCATAAAGATATCGGTGAAATTGTTGTTTGCTGTGCCTATACTGTCGTTCTACAGGATGTCAGTGTAATTAGACTGTGTTGAATTTTGTGGATTATGTGCATGCTCTGTGTCAATAGACCAAATCTCTTTCGCATTTGCCACCTTTAGTTAAAACAACTGTGTTCATCATGCCAGGTGGGTTTATTAGACGGGAACCCACTGATTCGACCAAGTTAAGGGAAAACCAGGAGGTGGTAGAACTCTTCACACGGGTTCAATGGATATCTTTTTGTGATAAATTGCAGGGTTACGATGATGAAGTGGCCGAAGAATTTCTGCAAGCTCTAAGGCCGAAATCCAAAACACTGGCTACAGTAACCTTCAGGGGCCTAAGCCTCAAGCTCACCCCGCAGTATATCAGTCGGATTACAGAACTTCCTATGGGTCTGTCGTGGGATAAGGAAGAACGGAAGTTGAGCCAGCAGGCAAAGAAAGAATTCTTTCCACCTGAGGAGGAGTTCTCGGAGGACAAAAATGGGGTGCGAAGAACGAGTCTGTTGCCACCATGGAATGAAGTCAGTTTGCAAATCATGAAATATATAACTTGTGAAGGCCGTTTTAGCATCGTGTATGCATATCACTTTCGGTTGCTCACTGAATTAAGGCACCGGATTGATCTTCCTGTAGAACAAAAACTGAGCATCCCTTATTTCCTGCTACAGTCTCTAATGGAGTGTGCTACGAAACTGAAAGAGGGCATACCAGATCAGATAGCCCACCATGGGTTAATCAAAATTCTTGTGGAGGATGCACTTCATTCATATAAGGTTCCCCTCTCATGGGAATCATTCAGGAATTTAACCAGAGATGGAGACATAAGGATGCTCACTGAAGAGAGTGGTTCCTCCAGCAGTGAGGAACAAGAAGCAGTGGCCGAGGGAAAGAGAGAAAAAGGCCAGAAGACCCCGACCACAGTGCAGAAGAAAGAACAAAAGAAGAGGCACGAGGAAAAGGATGACAAAGAAGAAGGTGGCACACCCATCTTATCAGCAAGAGAAAAGAGGTTGAAGAGCAGAACGGACAAAGCTGAGGTGGTCCACATCAGCCCAAGTACCTCGTCAGCACCTGCCACCAAACCAAAAAGCAAAACTCAGGCAGCAAAGCAAGCAAAGGTGGAGACACCCGTGTCTACAGGAAAGCAGAAACAGGCTTCTACAGGAAGCCTGAAAATAGAGACAGGGGCTTCTACAGGAAGCCTGAGAGTGGCTAAAACCAGGTCTTCTACAGGAAGCCCAAAATTGGTAAAGAAAGGATCTTCTACAGAAGGCCTGGAAGTGGGCAAAGCAGGGTCTTCTACAGGAAGCCCGAAATCTGAAAAGAAGGGGCCCTCTACAAGGAGCTCTGAGAAAGCAAAACGCAAGAAAGAGAAGGCTGGTATTCTCGAAAAGGAGGCAGCAGCTGCGCTGGCCGCCCTCAGTACACCTCCAAAGCCGAAGGAGAAGAGAGAGAGGGAGACCCCTCTACCATCTGAAGCCAGGAGAAGTAAGAGGATAAACACGGGCAAGCCACAGCCGCCACCCAGCAGCCAAACCATTTTAGGGGATGTCCCTACTTCACCCAGTGCAAGAACCCCCTCTAAAACATCAGCCACCCCCGAGAGGGGAAGCCCAAAAATAACTTCCTGGACACGAAAAATAGGCCAATCGCCTTCCGAAGCCCGGCTCAAGGAAATGGAAAAGGGGGAAGAAGCGCCACCCTCGTCACCACCAGGGGCAGAAAAGGCAGGGCCACCAAGAACAGGAAAGGAAGAGCATGCTCCGGGCTCTAGTTCTCGGCCAAAGACGAGGAGCCAGAGCAAAGTTGCTCAAGGATGAGCAAATAGTTTAGCTGGGGGGTGATGATGAGCCCCAATTTTTGGTACAATTTGGGCTCATTTGGCCTACTTGATTTGCTCAAACCATTCATCTTTTATTGCTTATGCATTCATTTCTTGGTTTATTCGTGTTGTTTGTAGGAAGAAGGGTAGGCATTCTATCTACGTGACTAATACATGATGATTTCAGGTTTTTGGCATTAAAAGGGAGGAAAGACCACGAAAAAGGAGACAAGGAGACAGTAAGGTGGCACTGCTGGTTTTTAGGAGAGGATGTCCACAGTCTTGGGGACCTTCCTCGTGATTCCCACCATAGCTCCGAGCTCCAACCAATCTCCCCACCGAGCTTAGAGGCAGCCAACCGTTCTACAGGAACAGCAGTTACAACTGTTCTACAGGATCAGCAGTTTAACCTTCAGTTGGACAGCCGAGCTCCACAAATCAAGGAAACCTGTTGGATTATCATTTTGCATAAATACTGAGGCCGTAGCCTCTGATAGGAGCTTTTTGGAACTTTTGCATTACCATTGTAGTTTTGAAGTACGAGCTACAGCTCGGTGTTGGTTCTTGTTGCAAGCCAGTTTTGGCATGACATCAGATTTTTGGTTATGAATAAAGGCAGGCAGATTTGGATCTAATTCTGAGTTTCTAAGGGAGCTATAGCTCTCAGGTTAGGGCCCAACCTGAGAGCAATAGACCTCCTCTGTGTTGTAATGTTATTTGCCTTTCGTTCCAGCACTTCGTTTCTTTACTTTGACATGCAATTCGAATTTACAGTCTGCTGATTTAGTTTTTATGAGATTGAATAGGATTCGTTTATGGTGAATTTGCTTCCAGTTGCTTAGGTTAGAAGAGGATAGTTATAATTCATTGGAGCTCCAGAAAAAGGTTGAAAGGACCTCACTGCCATCTCTGTTAGGGATTGGGGTGTAGTCTGAACCAACCACCAAAATCAAACGCAGTTCTTTTCACGTCCATGCAAGCTGCAACAGTTACTTTAGTCGTAGATCCATCCATGCACTTTGGTCTTGATCATTACTTCTTCATTCCACTTCCATGCACGAGTTTCTTTCACAAATTGCACTGCTGTTCATTGGTTCAAAATAGCATAGTTAACGTAGGTTAAAGAGTTCTCGTTTTTGGTGACATTCAAAGACAATTTGTTTCATCTACACTGCTCCACACCATTCCATTACCTTCCTCTTCTTGCCAACCACACCTGAAGCCACTCAACCGACCTCTGTTCAGCTCGTTTACCTTCCAGCTCTTCCATTACTCACGTAGCTCCATTTACTTAACCTTTCGTTGATCCCATCCTCCCAGCCATCGACCCACTGCATGCACTCTTTCTCCATCTGACTTCTCTGCTCCTGAGCCATCACCAGTTCCATCTCCATCTCACCTATCCTCTCATACCACTCCATCACTCCACCATCTCCCAAAACTCCCATGGTCGAACATCCTGTAGAATTTCACAGACTTCCTGTAGAACCCCTGAGTTTCCTGTAGGATCCCCTGCAGACTTCCTGTAGAAGCCTGCAAACTCAGTTGCTGAGCATCCGAACGTGGTAGACTTCTGTGGACTGATGCTAGAGATCCTCTAGGGCCTCTCCTAGCCCCCTTGACCTTGCCCATGCTTTCCTTCCATTCGCACCGCTCCTGCATAGTCAAACCCTAATCAAAAGCATCATCACAATAAATCCAACCACTTAATGAAAAAATACAAAAACATGTCTTTTCAGATGCAAGTAGCTTAGATGCATGTATTTCAGCTCACTGCAAGTAATGGCATCATTGGTAGAAGTTTCATTCACAGTTTTGCATTGTAAGGGCCTAGCTAGTCAAATTAGGGTTTACTAGGGTTTTCATGCTTTGTTGGCTTTCAGTTTCTTTCTACAAGTAGATTAGCCTCCTTTGAGTTAGCTTTCGTCCATCACTCATAAAGCTTCTTCTGTGAGCATATAGAAGTTGGCTTGAGCCCTAGCGGACTTGTTCCAGCTGACCAAGTGACAGCTGCGACAAGAGCTAGTACTTGTGCATACAGCACCGTCGCTTCCAAGTTTGTACGAACTACCGGGTTGATAAAATTAGAGATAGGAAGCTCCAGGAGTTGTAGCATTATTGCTACAATACTGGAGCCCACCAACTAGCTCCTAGCATGGCTGGATTTTTGCCCAAGGAGTTTAGAATTGGTCACCCTTTCACTAGAGAGTGTCTTAATAGAATGCCATGTCATCGCCCTCTACTCCCCATGGGCCAAATTTCCAAATTCATTTTGAATCAATTTCATATAGAGATAAACTAATTGAAATTAAAAAGAAAAATCTAATTTTTTGTGTAATTACTTTGTATTTTTAGAACAAAAACATGAAGATGGCACACAATGTTAGGGTTTTTCAGCTTTATAAAGTGCCACATTGGTTGATCTTGACATTGCAACTCTTGGCAATCTTTCCTATGGCCAAAGTTTGACGGATGGGATAGGCTCGTTCTTTCGGGCCTCTGCTTGGAAACGATTGAAAGGCCTCATCATATCCCTAAAAGACACCAAGAGTGATGGGAGCCCTATTTTTTCAATTGACCATTTGTATTGGGTTAGCTTTGTGAAGAAGCTTTTCAAAGCACCCACGAGTCATTTTTCAATGGAATTTGTGTTTAGGTCTTCTCAATGGAGTCCGTAGGATGGCACAAAAACATGCCATGGCCACCTCTGGAAGTGCGATCACTGGCTTGGTGGAAGATTTGTTAGCGAAGAGCACTGCTAATAAGGTGTTGAACGACAACAAGAGATTGGAAACAAATAGAGAAATCATCGCCGGTGCCTACATAGTTCAGTTTGCCACATGCCAAGTCCCTTACAATTTGACTTGCTACCAAGATCTGGCCAAGGCCAAGCATGTAGATATGATCACAGATGGGACAAGGTAGGGGAGGTTGATCTCCTAGGTAGAAACATTTTGTAGCAAATGGAAGGGTTTTTTGACCATTTGCTACTCTAGTGGCCCAAATCTTGGAGATCTCTCTACTGGGAGAAGGGATTTCCAATTTTTTTCAAAAACCCCAATAGGAAGATCAATCATCTTGTGGACTTGAATGGACTCATTGGTGAGAGATCTGAAATTGATGATTTATAAAAAAATGGTATTCCATCGGATCTACAGAACCTGATCTATGTGGACAGATCCATGTAGGACCATAAGCGCTTACCAGACTATGGCATAGAACAAAATTCCTTGATCATCATTAACCTGAGGTTGTGGCAGGGGGGAGGGTTCGCCATGATCTAATATCCCCAAGGGCACGGGGTTAGCCAAAGGTCAAACCAATGGATCTACGTCATTTAGCATCAGGAAAACTTGAACAAACCCTCAATATTCTTAGGCCTTATATTGTAAAGCAGATGAATGGAATTCCAGAAATGATAGTAGATCTAGCAGAAATCAATAATATTTGTACAACATATCGGTCCGAGGCAATCATTTGCAGGTTCAATGGTTTTTGGCCAAAACATGTGGATCTTTACAACTTGGATGGTAAAATGTGAGATTCACTTATGCTCAAAGGGTTTCTTCGTAGTAAAATTTGAGTCATAAGAGATTAGAGATTAGGTTTTACATGAGGGTCCTTGGTTCTGGTGAAACACAGGATTATTTATAACCCCATGGTTCCAAGATTTTGATGCTAATACAATGACAGTCTCCAAAATATCGGTTTGGGTAAGACTTCATAACTTACCCCTTCACTTCTGGAACCCAAAAGTACTGGAAGGAATCAGCAACATGTTGGGGAGATACATCAAGTTAGATACACAAAGAAGAAGCAATTTATACATTTTCTAGGATATGTGCTGAGGTAGACCTCACTAAAGGATTGCCTAATCATATCCTTTTGACACACAACAACCAATGTTGGACCTTGTTCTTAAAATATGAGAACCCTTCATCTAGATGTTGTCTTTGTCTTCAAACTGGATATCTACAAACCACATGTCCTTTGGCAAAGAAATATCCCAGGAGGAAAAATAAACTTGTCAAAAAGCCAAAGAGATGGCATTTCCCAACACCACAACCCGACAAAGAAGAGGAAGAGGAGGACTTGGGACCCCCCATCACTGAGGAAATCCCAAATCCATAGACATCTTCAATGAATGAAGAAATGAGCCAACATGGAACAGGGGGATCAACTCCGCAAAATCCAAGAGCAGAAGGTCACTCAAGCCAAGAAATGCCGAAGGAGAAGGAGGTAGTAGGATTCAAACGTCCTTATACATTTGGGAGTCCAGACTCAGATAAGGAACATCTGAGGCAAACATAAGAGAATCAACTAATTATTGTAACAACCACTCCAGATCAAGGAGGATGGTGAAAAGTAGAAAAGAAGAAGGGTGACTAAGATTTTTTGCTTAGCCCCATTTTTATTTTTTATTTTTTAGTTTTTTTTTTTTACTTTGTTTCTATGGGCACCAGCTTTTTGAGTGCTGCAACTTGGGACAGTAAAGGAATGCACTATGTGCATCTACAAATGTAACTTTTTATAATTAATAGAAAGTTATGATTTTTCCATGGAAAAAAATTACTTTGTACTTTTTAGTATTAGGGAGATGCATAATTCATCTATGTTAAAGTGACCTGTATTATTTAAATAACTTATATTAATAACAAAAAATTATTTTAGTTTTGTCCATAAAGAAATTATTTTAATGTCCATATTAATTAACACAATTTTAAATTAATTTGATAGACAGAGAGATAAAATACTTGAATTAAAAAAATATTTTGAATGAAATTATAAGAAATTTCAATGTGAATTATAAATGAAATATTTTAATAAGCACTTTAAGTAAAATATATTAATGAAATGTTTCAATATGAGCTCTAAGTAAAGGTTAAGTAAATATTTCAATATAAAATAAGAGAGAGATATATATATATATATATATATATATATATATATATATATATATATATATATATATATATATATATATATATATATATATATATATATATATGTGTGTATATATATATATATGTATATATATATATATATATATATATATATATATATATATATATATATCTATATATATATATATATATACAGAGAGAGAGAGAGAGAGAGAGAGAGAGAGAGTTCTTATTCCATTGATAGGGGATTTCTAATTCAAGATATGAGGGAGAATAGTAGATTGGGATGGGTTACCCCTTTGAACCACTCTAACAGCCTCCTTTCTGTGGGATAGGTTCCCCCAACCACTTACTTTTCCCCTTACTTCAGTGGGATGAATTCCCCCTTTATCTAGCCACCTTGTTTGACATGTAAAATATAAAAAAATATTAATAATAAAAAGTATTTAAAATAAATACCTATCTATTTAGAGAGAGTAGGAGAGAAAAATGATTTATATGTTATATAAAGTAAATGGAAATAAGTAATTCTTTATGATTAGAATATTTTGTTAATGTGTTGCTCAACATGAAGAAGATGTGTGTGTGTGTCTAAGTGGAGAGAGAGAGAGAGAGAGACTCTATATTATATAAATAAATGAAAATAAATTTTTTCTTATGGTTAAAACACCATAAACATTATATTAGTATGATGTTCAAGATAAATGACATTTGTAATTCCTTCAATCCTTAATATGAAGTAGACATGTAACATTATATATATATATATATATATATATATATATATATATATATATATCTATATCTATATATATATTCATTCAACATAGATCCATGTTGATCTTGAATTTACCAACCACCAACATAGATCAAATATTTCGTTTGCACCTCAATAGATTTGATCCCTCTTGACACTTTATAAATTTGGGGTTGTCAAGCCCTAGAGTTGGGCATGCCCTTAACCAAGGTGCATACCATGGGAAAAATCTACATTACATAATTTGCGATGAAAATATCACAAGAAATGCGATGAAAGAGGATATTGGGTGAGAATGCACCAACACAAGGTGTCGAAAAATCGACACTTGGGGTTTCCATTGTGCAGGTGTGGGCATCTTGGAGGAACAATGGATGTGGGTGACCAAGCACTCGACTTGGCCGAATGATGGGTGAGGAGGCTTAGAACAACAACATGAGGAGTAGTGTGGATGCCCAAATACATGAGCCAAAATGCCCCTATATGAGTGACCAAGTGGTGGATGAAGTAGACCTCGGATGAATTGGACCAAGGAGAGGGTGCCCTAGTGGGACGATGTTGGGATGAGTCCCAAGATGAGAGAGAAAAAATTTGGTGCCACTGGGACAAGATGAGCTGGGTGATCTGAAATTTGGCATTAGTCAAGACATAACGAGCTGAGGGTCCCTAAGACAATATGAGATGAGGGCATGCTGAGACAAGATGGAATAAGACGAGGACATAATATGAGTTCCATAGAATGAATTTTGGTACCAAGAAGGATGGATTTTGAGGGAACTTGGGTGGAATAGGTGTTGACCTGACCTAAGGCATTCGACACCTAGGTGAGCTAACTTGCACAATGATGTGGAACAACTGAACTTAAACCATACAAAGGTGGGATGAGTCATATAAACATATAACTCACATCATGGAATGAGGAATCCGCCAACTGAATGAAAGTATCCAAGTCACATGCTTAAGAACTGTTTGAAGAGGAGAAAAGTACGAGATGAAGGGGAGTTGGCGAGGGACGTTTGGGCCTGCAATTGTGCAGGGCCTAAAGGTAGAGACAAGACAACCAAACCAACCTAACAGAGAAGGGGAGATGACATATCTTGAAAGAGGGACGAACCATAGTAGTGTAGTTGGGTGGCCTCATCAGGTCATCAAGTTTGGTATTGGTATCTTTGCAAATTTTATAGATTTTGGCTTTAAGATTTGGTTGGACTGAGCCATTGTCTTGGGGAATTATTATAAATATAAATTTTAATAAAATAAAAAGGTCATATGGTCGTTTCCATTGAAGTTGTGAAAGCATATGATGATGAAGTTATCTTGCATACGATGTTCATGATTTTTGTTAATGGAAGATGATGTAACAACGTTATTACTCCTCTATGTTTGAGGAATTCTACACATTAATAATAATATAGAGAATAACATGAGTAATACATTGTGATGTGTAGCCTGGGTGGAGTAACATTGTACTATTCTAGGAAACTGGGAAACACGTTAGTGCTACACACTCGAGGGATCATGGTGCATCCAAGAGGTGCCTTGTGACCGTAGTAATTAAAATTTTTTGCAAAGATTCAATTAAAAAATAATCCTATGATACATCACCATAAAGAATCGTGCCTGCAACATGAAAATTGAATAACTCTTTGTGGGAACAATAATATCCCATGTGATAGGTTTAATATTGTTTGAAAACTAAAATAACCTACTAAATTACAAATAGATAAACTATACTTAAACTACATTTGCTTTATCAAAAGTGGGGATCTTTCTCCTTTGGACCTGAAATACAATATCAAGTGCTTAGAAATGATGAGAGGATATACTAAAACCTAGATATCCGTGTTGATGAGTAGACATTGAAACCCTAATGGAAACAAATATGTAGAAGAATAAATAAGAGGGAAATTTGAGCAAGATGATTCACAAGATATTATAAAAGATAGTGACTTGGTAGTAATTGATATGATCCACGTGAATCTTGGGCTTAGATTTATAAATCCACCCTATTCATCTCACATGAATTGTTCGAGGAAATTTATAATTATTTATAAAGAAATGGTATTCTCATAGTGTTTTTGTATGAAGTAGAAATAGCCACAAAACCTTTCATATGTTGTACACAATCTAGTTTTTGGTTACCATCTAATTACTTAGTCATTGTGTTGTGTCATTACACAATCATCTGTGTTCAACCAATACCTTCTAGTTTCACCTCAAGATATTTCCAATTGGTTACCACATGTCATAGGAATAAATACCAAAGGAACTTATTATAAAAGTTATAGGAGAAATAACAATAATGCGAGGATGATGTGAGATGTGGGAATTTGGAAAATATCATAAGTGTGCAAAGGAACAAAAAATTAACACAGTTGGGAAAGTTTAAAATAAATAAATGGATCGAATAATGATAAAAATGGAAGAAATGGAGATAATGATAATGAAAGTTGAAAATGGATTAATGGAGGAAAGGTGATAAATTTGGAATATGACCTTTGTTTTTTATTTTGTAAAAGTCTAGATGAAGCCGAGACATAGGGAAATCTAATGAGAGGATGAACACAACTGATTCATTCCTTATTAACCCTTTAATTTTCCAAAGGGACAAAACCATCTTGGATAAAATTTTGTAAGTAAGAACCACATCTTGAAATTGATTTTAAACTATTAAATTTTTTGGGTCTTCTTGAGGGTCATCTCGCACATTAAAAAGAGAAAAAATTCAGGCTTCAATTTGATTAAGGAATGCTGATCAACATTGGGTCAAGATATTATTACTCAGGTTGAGCCACATCTTTTTTCATTTAATTGGAGCATGGATCTTCTTAAGAAGACACCACCACCATTTGATTTCCACAGAGAAATGAGATTCAATAAAATATGGATAGCCAAGATTTGATATATTATCACCAATTCCAAAAATATTATAAATATAAAGCACATCCTGATTATCTTCCTTGAGCCTGATAAAATTTGAGACAAGAAGGCCAACATAATTATACCATTCAACTACTTTTGAACGGATTAGCCAAATATTGACCAATGGTTCCAACCAAATTTTCCACAGATTTAGGAGTTTTTGTGTTATGGTGTCAACTTGGGAGAAAAGACTAGCCCAGTGGAGAAAATCAAGGAGAGGGGTTGATAAATGATAGTATTCACTTGCATCTAGCCATGGATCTTGCCATAAATTTAATTTCCCGTCATTACCAATATTCCATACAATCCAATTGCCTATCAAAGGGAAAGAAAAGACAAGGGATTTCCAAAAAACCCTTTAGACAATTTTTGGGGTGCCTATATTAATCTTGAGTAGAATCATTGTGTAAATATTTAAATTAAAAAACATGACCCCATAAAGAGGTGTTATGTAAGTCACCATAAGTTGTACACAACCATAAATTTTCTAAAACGGCAAATATTTTTAATCCCCTACTCACCTAAATTCTTGGGGGACACCAACTGAATCCACCTCACTGAAGTAATACCACTAGCTTGATAAGAGCTAGCCCATAGGAATTGAAATATGATTTTTCTTGATTTTAGATAAGTTACCATTTTTCACTAAAGAAATTGACATCCAATACTTAGGTATTGTTTCAAGGATGGCCTTGAGTAAAACTAAACTCCCTCTTCTGGGAAAGAGTCTATTCATTTAGAGTAAAAATCAGGCTTCAATTTTGTTATACAACCACAACTAATTTGTGAACTTATGACTATTTAGATTTAAACAAAATCCTATATACTTAAATCCTTCATTTAAATCCTTTTGCAGGAAAGGAAATAAAAGCTCAACCTAATAAGGAGAGCATCAAGAAGAGCATGGGAGATGAGAAAGGATTAATTGATATTCACCTCCATACTTATTTCTTTATAAAACAAGTCCAGAACAATTTTCAGAGATGAGAGGCCTGTCAAAAAACTAGGAGCGAAATAAAGGATATCATTTACAAAGATTCGTTGGACACCTAATTCGCTAAGGGTTATGGTTTGGAATTTGAAAGTTCATTAAAGTCCAAGAGACCTTGGAAGATGAATCCAAATGTCATGGAAAAAGTATAAATGTATATCATTGTTAATAGTAAATGAATTCAATGTTCTATCATAATTTTCCTATCATTATATGTATGATGTTTAACATGGTATCATAGCTGAGGTCTGTTAAAATCATCCTTGCCAATTTGAACCAATGAAATATCTATTTCTTATGCAACCGATTTTGAAACTTGAGAATTTATTTTACTGCCACCTATATGTGTAAAATACCTCTTTCTGATTGTTTGTGTTGGGCGTAGGATTCCCCCAAGGCAAGTTTTGGGCCTTAAAGCCCAAGTTTTGACTAAGTCCGATGTAAAGACTCCATGATTTGCGGGCGCGGAGTGCGAAGATGGTAAATGAGTCAGAGGGTTGTGCACCCTCATTTTTGTAATGTAATGTCAGTTTGAAAGATCAACCCATGGTCCGCTAACCATGGGATTTTATAAATGGAGCGAGGCTCTAAGTGTAAAGGGACATAAAAGGAAATGGAAGGAAATCAATCCATGAAGCATTAAGTCGAAGTGTAGAGTCGTGTCTTTGGGTTGTAGAGTAGGAGAAGGCTCTACAGTTGAGTGTGCAGAGGCCTAGTAGTTCATGGCTGAGTGTGCAGGGCAGGTCGAGTCTGTACCCATTGGAAGCATTAATAAACAAAAGTTTTACCATATTTCTGTGTATCTTTTCCTGTTTCATGCATTGAAGTATATTGGGTATGAATTGTAAGTTTACTGTTTATTTACTGCGTGAACTTATATGAATGTGCTGAATAAGTAAATCTAATAGAAGGTATCTGTTTATGTGAAGATAACTAATTGTTATAAGAAGATAAGTAAGATCCATGGTGTGACTTGGGGAAATAGTGCAGATTGCTGCCCTAGCAGCGCAAAAGCCCCACAGCCCCTAGTTAGGGCTGCGTGAAGGCGAATATAACATGGTGCGAAGGCCTCGCAAGTCAGGGAAGTGCGCGAAGTAACTTGTGCGAAGGTATTCATAGTTGGACTAAATCAACCCCTTAGACATCTCAAGGGTGCGGAAACCTAGTTCCAGCATCCCCCCATACTGCTTCGGGTGAGACCTCAGTCCGCTCTCCACGAATTGTTGTTGAAAGGGCCAGTAATACAGGGATTTGTTTGGATAATTAACTCTGAACTTGGGTTAGGCCCCAACAAGCCAAAAAATGGTTCTATTGCTGGGACCAGAATCTACATAGAGATGTTTGATGTCGTATCATTGGAATCCAACTAAGAAAGAAATTGAAGATTGGTTGGATAGGAAAATCCACGAGTTTGTAGCACAGGAGAATAGGAATTCATGACTATCAAAGGAAAAGTGGTTAGGCTACTACCTGTACACGGAAATCCATGAAATTTTCTTCGCATCTTTCCCTACTGAGCTGTACGAGTGGATCACGAAGCTAGCAGATAGCCAAGGAAGGTGGAAACTCGATAATTCTATCAGGTGGACTCAAGAGTTGGCACGCAGATTGAAAGCATCAGAGGATAAGATCGCATGTGCTGTTGATAACTGGATCAATCGGATTATAGGAGGATTCATTATTGAGTTTGCGGTAGACACTTTAGTCAGCTATAGTGACGCAGAGCGACGCTTTCTCAAAGGACCACGAGGTAAGTACTTTAAGTCATCTGAACACTTGGATTAAAATGCTATTGTGTGAAAAATGGATTATGCGAATACATTGATGTTCGAGGCTATGCAAAGTAAGAGAATTTACAGAAATGAAGGAAGTGCGGAACTAGAGACTAGCCCCTTGATTTCATCTCTGCGAGGGGATGAGGAAGAGCTCGCGAAGGTATCTCCGCGAAGTGTGATCCATTTGATAAGGAAAAGGATTCTGTGCATACCACCTCCACCCACACCACCCCAGTTTCACCGTCATCACTTCCATCTTCGCCCGTACCACCCCTACCGCCACTGCGTTTTAATATGGCGAGCTCGATAAAGTTTCCTGTGTTCAAGGGAGTAGGAAATGAAGATCTGAACTAGTTTTGGTTTGTTGTAAAAGCCGTATGGAAAGCATAGGGTGTTACAGACGATGGTATCAAGAAAGTGACATTGGTGTTATAGCTCCAAATCTCACTCTTATGGTTTGTGATGCTGCACTTATGGCCTAGGGCAACCCCTCCTTCCAGACCTGGTCCAAAAATTTAAAAAACAGTGTTTTATTCCCTATACGCGACTTTGCCCTGTGTTAAACGCGTGTACACGCGGGTCTGTCATACCCAACCCGCGTGTATCTATTAAAACACTTAAAAAAATATAATTTCCTCTTTTTCGGGCGGTGATCGCGGGTTTACCTGCTGGATCACCTGTTAGTGCCCGTGGCCCAACTGTTCCCAACCAACTCCTAACTAAAAAACTACTTTGGAGAGGGTATAAAAAGACATCAAAGGGAAGGCCAAGAGGAGAGAGAAAGGAGAGCAAGATTATTATGCTGAGATTTTTCCCTTAGACCAGGTCTGAAGTCCTTGGTGCATTCTGCACTTCCCCCATTTTGCATAGGAAACCCTTGTTTCCATGTGTATTGGTGATCATTCATCCTTGACATCATCATTGAGTAAGACTTGGAAGGAGCTCTTGTTGGAGGCTGGAGGCTGGAACGAATCCGGGAGGAAGCTTGCTTGGAGCCTGCTGAAGGTGTTCAGGTGATATCTTTCCGATATATGTACTTTATTTGCCTTTATATATAAAGAAACACGTCTTTGTTCCCGAATAATCTTTCTGTATGCTTATGAGATTCTTGTGTTGAATTCTTATGAAAGTAGTTACTTAAAGATTTTTTATAACTAACTTTATAGCATAAAGATGATTTGTACATAAACTTCTATACATGTACTGTTGTGTTCTTTGATTTGTTTGTCTTGCAGGTCAGAGAAAGAAGAAGGGAACTCCAAGAAGGGTTTGCACCCTAACGGTCTTCTCGAACGTAGGACCTTAGGTATGTACCCTAAACATTAGAATTTGCTTAAAAGTAAAAAAGATGGCTGTGTGTGTGTGTTTCTTTGTATAAGCAATTTTCAGTCTGGTAGAGTCTCAGCCCAAAGGACTCTAGGGGTACTTTCCCTTCAACCAGAATTGGCGACTCCACTGGGGACAACACTCTTGTTGTTCCTAGTTTGGGTAGTCCTCAAGCCAATCAAGGCTCAGTCCCTCTGTTTGTTGGTTCTGACTGTCTGATATTTTCTTGAACTCCAAGCTTTTCCAGTTTTTCAGTTTGTGTTTTTTATTTTTCTTGAAACACTTCATATACGCACTTTTTCTGGATTACAGAAGCGTATATACGCAAGTTTCACTAAGTAAACCCGCGTATACGCAGGTTTCCTTAGTTACAGTCGCGTGTACACGCATTCTGCAAATAATTGCAGGCGCGTATATCACATAATTTTCAAGATTTATAATTTTTCTTTTGCTGAATGTCTGTCTGGTGGTTTGGGTCAGTTTAAAGCAGTCAATTCCCAGTGACAGTTCTCTGTTTAACAGGGGGCATCTTGTTTCGAACTCTCTCTAGTTATAAGGAGTGCTAGTCTTGTTTTTCGTTGATTGCAAGCGTCATTGATTTTTGACACACAAGGTTTCTGTTTAAGAATCTTGATTGCTCTGTTTCGGCAGAGTGGGAAGATTGTCTTAAAATCTTTGTGTCCATTTTGTTTTCATGACATTTGTGTTTGCTTAACGAATTCATTTTTATGACCATTTGCTCCTTCGTTTCGGGAAAGTTGTTTGTTACCATTTCCTTGAAACTTGTCTTTTGATTTCTTGGACTTTCATTGCTGCTTTTGATTGTCAAAAGCGATTTCGAACACATTTTATTTTTGTTGAGTTCTCATCATTTGGAAGGTGTCAATTCACAAAAGTGTTTGGTGGCTTGTTTATCAATCATTAGTGTCAGTTTTTTTTTTGAGAGTTTTCCTTTGAAAAAGACTTTTTGGTTTGATTGAAAGAAAATCTTTTGAAAGTTTTTGAGTTTCGCTTTCTTAAACTTGCTTCTCATCTGATTTCCTTTTTTGCGAAGTGAAAGTGCTTTGTTTTTTATCTTAAAACTTGTTTTTATTGTTTGGACGAAATGATTAGTAACAAATCATCTTCTATCTAAGCATTTCAGTGGCAAGACAAAATTTGGTAAAGCAGCAACTTTCCTTCTTTGTTTTTAGAGTAGTCTTTGAATCGTGCACCCACATTTAGTTCTTGCATTAGGGAAAGATTTGCATCTCTTTTTAGGCATATTTAGTTTTGTTAGTTTTTGTGAGTGTGGAGTCTGAAAAGAAAAAGGAAAAATTTTTTGTTTATATTACAAGTGCCTTCTGAACCTCATAGAAATTGCTATTCATCAAAAACAAAAGTGCATGTGCATGTAGCTAGGTTTTATTAATTTCTTTTGCGTCCATAAAACACCACAAGTTTCACCTCCATTACCTTTGACTTAAAGAACAGCCTAATAAAATCAAGCGCTTAATTAAAATCCACTAGAACTTTTTGTTTTAGTTATTACACCAACAAGTTTAGGATTTTAGGGCCTTGGATTAGGCGAGTGGAGAGTTAACTCTCCAAGGCCACACAAAACGTCAAACATAAGAGTCTGATTAAAGAGAGTAAATCCAATAGCGTTAGGGAGACCAGGAAAGCTCCGGATCTGGGAGTTAAGCACGAGGGTCTGTGAAGACAGGGAAGAGAGATACCCCCTCTCCTACTTGTCCGAACTTACCTCACGACTGTTCCGCCTGGCTTCTGCGACGAGTTGGTACCCATAGTTGCCTCTCATAGGGATCTGCATAGGTGGCTGCGGAGGGGAATCCCGTGGCACCTGAGGTCGACGTTGTATCACTCTCGACAGTACTTCCGGAGGGCACCCTTGCGAAGCTTGGGGGCTTGCACCGGCGCAGACTGTTGTTAGGAGGTCAGCGTAACTTCCTCTGATACCTTCGCTGATAGGACTGGGCCCTCATCATCCCAGACTATCCTCGGAAGGCCCTTTGATTCACTTTCTCGTATTTTGGTGTCCGGTCTCAATCACCCGGAGCGAAAATACTTGAAAGTTGTTTGACTGGCTGTATCTTTAGGAACTTTATACTGTGTGCTCTGTGCTCCTAGTCGGCTTAGCTTTTAATTTTTTTTGAGTCTTTAGTTAGATCTTAACAAAAGAATTCAAAGTGGTTGACCGGTCTCCAAGACGGTCTCGAAGACTTCGTGGTCTCTCGCCACCTAGTTTAGAGCCTTCTCCTAGAAGGCGCAGAGGGAATACTACCGGTGGGGTCCGTCCCACGCCGGCTGACGCATCGGGGATTGATCCTCCTCTCGGGGATATTAGCGGCCAAGCAAGGCCTGGTACTTTTGAACAAGAGAGGGACGCTCCAGTCTTTTCTCAAGTTCGCTTTCAAGCGGAGGATAACGTAGAGGTAGAAGAACTTTCAGAATCATTAGTGATTCCAAATTCTCCACTACCATCTAGTTACCCAGACGTATTGCAATACGTTGGGCCTCCATTATATAGACCAGCGAGTCCAGGTTACGCTACGCGCTTACCATTTATGATCACTACTGGAAGCATGGCTTCCACGAGTGCTGCGACTATGCAAACCCCAACATCGGTGCAAGGGGGAGGAACCATTTCCATCCCCTCCGCTTCCTTGTTCGGATCGTTTGCTAGCACATCTTTGGTTGGGTCTACCTCCATTCCGTCCACGAGTGGAAATACCCAAACCAATGCTTTTAGTACTGGTTCCTTCCTTTTTGGCACCCAATCACAGGGTATTCCGTCAGTTCCGTTCAGTGCCGCTACGTCCATGATGGGCGGATCGGCTTCATTTCAGGGTTTTCCTTTTGGAAGTGGTCATATTCCACATTCCAACCCAACGGTAGGATCCATGCCTTTTTCTTCAATAGGACAAAGCAGCAATCCTTTCCAAGGTTGGAATAACCCTGGGGTTAGTAACGCAGGAACTGCGAATCCATTCATTGGCCAACAAGGAAGTAGGCCGTATTCCACGGTTAGCATGTTTCAAAGTATTCCTCCCCTCGCTTCGGCTTGGAACCCATATCAGGGGTTATCGACTCCTTACAATTCTTTAGGAGGAAACTTTGCAAGCTATGGAGCTTATACGGCAGGAGTTGGTCAAACTCCGAATTTTGCTGGACCACAAGGCTTGCCCTTTGGTTCAGCTGGTTCTACTGGTCACTTGGGGCAGCCTGGTGCCTCTCAAATCCTAGGACAATCTTTTCAGAACTTGGGGAGTTCTGCCCAGTCTGGGTGGAATCCCCTAGGTCCTCCTAGGCTTCCATTTCTGGCAACGTTAAACTTGCCAAATCTCACTAAGCTAACGAACGACCCTATCAGATACAATCCAGCCTGGCCTCCGGTCCCAACCAAACTACCTTCGGACATCCCAAAATTCGAAGGGAAGAGTGGTGAAGATCCGGGCGATCATGTAACCACATTCCATTTGTGGTGCTCATCTAACTCCCTCATCGAAGATTCGGTTAGGTTGAGACTTTTTCAGCGCACCTTGACTGGTAATGCGGCTAAATGGTACATAGAGTTGCCAGGGGGCAGCTTTACATCGTTCGCAGACTTAGCTAATATCTTCTTGAATCACTTTCAGTTGCCTGTCCGCTATGATGCCGGAACTGAACTTCTGGCTACCTTTCGTCAGGATAAGGCAACCCACATTTCTGATCACATACAGGAATGGAGACGGAGAAAAAGGCTAATTAAAGCCGAAATCCCTCCGGAGTACCGTCTAGAGTGGTTTTTGAAGTCTTTGCAACCTGAGATCTCCAAGGATGTCTCCATGTCTGGGGTCTATTCTGAGGAGCAAGCCATTTTCAGGGCCCAGCAATTAGAACTGATCTACTCTCAGTCTGGGATCCTCCAAAAGTACTTGCCAGATGCTCCTGGATCTAAGGTTGATTTAGCTAAGCCAAAGCCAGGTCCGCATGCGGATGGTATCGTGGGGTCTGTAGACTCGACTACAGTGAACTTGTTGAATCAATTGCAGCAGTTGTCATTACAAACTGCTCCTAACAACCAAGTCACAATGTCTAATCCTCCTGCTTCCCAAAATTCTTCCATTAACGCCGTCCAATCCGATAACCCCAAAGGAAATCAAAATTCCAATGGGAAAAAGAAAAGACGTGGTAAAAAGAAGAACTTGGATGGGAAGCCCGATGCAAATAAATCCGGCAACAACGCTGGTGGTGGTAAGGGTGAGTCGAGAAAGAAAGTCAAGTTTCCTTGCAAGTTATGCAGTGGGGACCATCTAACTCATCTTTGCCCTAGAATCGAAGACGCTCAGCGCTTGTTAGCACAGCAAGGGACTTCTAGTTCGCAAGCTGTGTTGACTAACCCGTTTCCCCAAGGGCAGCAACTTCTTGCTGGCGCAAATTCGAATCCTGGGACCTCCTCAGGGGGCAACCAGGAAGGGGAAAAAGCATCAAATGTTTTTATGATGGGTTCAAACGTTAACGTGACTACTCGGTCACGTGATTATGGTGAAGCCGAAACATCTAAGGATAAAACGGTTCCCGGAAGTAATGACCTTCATATTGAGCGACCTCCTGTTGAGACTGTACCTAGGATACCGAAAGGTTCCGCCAAACGCGCGACAATTAACCCCAATGCTAGAGCTGCTCAAAATTACTCCATTGTGGAGGATTTGGCTCAAAGCCCATGTGCTATGTCCGCGTTAGAGGTTCTCCAGACATGTCCTACTCAACGAAGTGCCTTGCTATTGGCAATGGGGGCAGTAGATCCAAGTAATTCCTTAGCTCTCTCTTTTGATATGAGTAATGTCAAAAAGAGACTTCCTCATCACATGGCTTTCCAGATAAAGTCTACCTACCAGAAAACGAATATTTTCCGGACGGTTGTAGATGAGGGAGCTTCCACGTGTTTCATGTCTATGTCATGCTGGAAGGCCATTGGATCACCGACGGTTGTTCCTTCACCCACCCTATTGACAGCATTTGATGGTCACTCTCATAGACCGTACGGGATTATCCCGGCTTTTCCTATATGTGTTGGAGGAAAGGTCGTTAATATTGAAGTAGAAGTCATAGACGCTAACCTAGATTATAATCTCCTATTAGGAAGGAACTGGGTATACGAGATGGAAGCCGTTGTTTCGACTCTATTTCGTGTCATTTGCTTTCCTTATGAGGGGAAAATCGTTAAGGTTGACCAATTGGACTATTGTCCAGCTGATCCTCAAGCAAACTCTGACTCTACCATTCCTTTAGTGGGTAACCCCCGTCCGCCTATTGAGAGTCTAGGAGTCGGGATGTATTCTTCATTGATGGGTACGTTTAACCTTCCCCCTCCTACAGCTGGTATAGATACAATTTCATCCTCCAGGGATCCTTTACGAAGAGAGTTTGTCCAAACTCTTTATTCTTCGAATCCTGGAACCTTAGCTTCATCTGTGACCACATCAGGTGACGACAAGGTGGGTGAAATAGAATCTCTTATGTCTACAGCAGAACCTAGATGTGAATCTATCGATAACTCTGTAGATAACCATTCTACTATTTCCTCTGGGAAAGAAATAGATGGTGATGTGGCTCATTTTCGGACCCCTGATTCCACCTCTGCATCGGATTGCTCGGATATTGTTTTTCCATCGGATGAAGCGATATTCGAAGCAATGACGGCCGTAGATCGACCTTTGGAAGATTTACATCGTCGGTTATACTTTCATTCCCCTGTGCATGAAGTAGAATCTCGGTCCTCCAGTTCGACTAGTGATGTTTGTACGGTCCCTTTGGCTCCGACACATTTATTTGCCGAAGAGAGTATATTGATTGGTTCGATCGTCGTACCTATAAACATCCCTAGGTGTCAGTTGGCAGAGCCCCCTGACGGGCTCTACCTCAGGAAGTGTTTTGCTTAGTTTTACCAGGCAATGGCTTCTTTGTATTTTATGTATATTTGTACATATCTTATCGAGCGTTTTCTGATATCAGCACTTTTGGTCTGCTTTGGCAGGTGTTGATGGATGATTTGGTTTATTTTGGATTCGCCGATGGTGCTAGTCGGCACACTCGGAATCTTGCTTCCGCAGCTTGGGTACTTTATTACCCAACTGGTCAGTTGATGACATCGAGAGGCGTGTGTATCGGTCCTGCTTCAAACAATATGGCCGAGTATACAACTGTTATCAATTTATTATCCGAGGCAATCTCTCATGGGATCGACTCGTTGGTAGTGTATCTTGATTCTCAATTGATAGTGTCTCAGTTAAATAACATTTATCGGGTTAGAGATCCATCATTATATCGCCAATATTTAAGGGTGAGGTTGTTGCAAAGATCATTTACTTACATTAATTATTTGCACATTCCAAGATCTCAAAATTGGTTAGCTGATTCTATCGCTAATCAAGCATTAGACTGGCATATCAATCATTCATCATCATAAAATCATGCATCAAAAAGTCAAACTGTATATATATATATCGCAAAGCGTCTCGAGTGTACATATGTGTGTCCAAAAATATACAACATTGGGACTCAAATGCCCATAATCATGTCAGGCATATCTAATGCCTCGGCTCTGGATGAGCAGCTAAATAACTAACTATAGCATTGGCCACGCGCCGAAAAACGCGAACCCAGTCACGTGGCATCCCAACCACATGACGCTTCATATCTGGAGGAAGGTCCTCTATCTCGGCCATCGGTACTTGATAGCTCAATCTCGCCAAGTGTCGCTGGACGTTGGCGAGGGTCCTTTCCGCATCCGCAGCCGCCTCTTCGGCTCCTCGGCCACGCCGTCCGTGCCGTGGGAATCCATCTGGTCGCACAGGCCCAATGTCTGGAACATGATCATCATATCAGTCATTTGAATCTCATCAAAAAAAAAATATATTTTTTAAAGTTCATCATTATGCTTGAAAAATCCTAAAAATCATAAAATCATAAAAATCAAAAAAATCTTACCGATCTCGCCCCATGCTGCATCTGGTGGCAGCACTAGGTCAGGATCTCCTCGGAAATCCAGTCCAGCATAGGGGTAGTCGTCTATGGCGATGATCTGTTGCTCCCACCAAGCAAAAAAGTTGTCGTCGAATGCATTCCTGGGCACTTCCCCACCCCCCAGACGTTTCATCAAGTCAGCCCACCGGCCCATACGTGGATCACGTGGACTACTGATGGGAACTGCTACCCTGGGGCGGAGTGCGGGAACCTTCTCGAAGAAAAACGTGCATAAAATGGTTCCGTACCCAAAGTTCTTGGTCTGTCCCTTCCTGATAGAAGCAAGATGCTCCTTCATGTTGGCAAGTAGAGGAGTACACCAGTCGAACACCGTGGTGAGACAGTCCACTGCTACGCTCATGTTTACTCGTGATGCCTGATGTAGCGAAGATGACCCGTTCACTCGAGCTATGGTGAACAGGATTATCCGCAGTGACAAACTCGCCACGTGTGGGATCGAGATCTGACTCCCGACCTTCCGATGACCTGGGCAGTAAAGTTGTACATAGTCGTCTACGCTGAGACTATTCCGGGTCCTGCCCCGGGAGTGGACTACCTCTCCCCTTCGGGAAAGGCCCGTGATGAAATATATATCTTCCACTTCTATCCTGAGTGGCATTTGATCAATCATAAAGGCTTCTTCCTCGACATCCCAATAATCAATAAGTCTCTCGAGCAGACGCACATTTGCTTTCATATTCGGCAACTTGAAGAATTTTAACAATCCGCATCCCCGTAAGGCATCTAATGCCTCATCATTGTCCATAACTTCATTATCTACAGCTGAGTGCTCTCTTTCACGCCATGTGAGAGTCATCCTGGAAGAAAAAATCATTTTCATCCATTAGTTTTTTGTATAAAAAATTTTTCGCTGCGCACACGCGGTTTACCCTATACACAGTCGCGTGTAGGGCCGTCGTATACGCGATTTATATACATCCAACCCGCGTGTACGCCGCAGAGCAATTTTTTGCAAAAATCTAACGGTGAAACATTAATTAAACTTCCTAAAAACTATCACAATTGATTGCAAGACAAGTTTAGTGCTTACCTGGAAGTTTTCGGCAAGTTTGAACGGTTGAATAAGTCACGGGGAAAGTTTGCTCCTTTTGCTCCACAATTTGCTCTCCAAGTCAAACGGTGAAAATGGTAAGTCCAAAATTTCTTTTTATAAGTTTTGAAAATGCAAAATTTTTTCAAAATTTTATTTTGTTTGGTTTCATGTCACTTTTAACTTGGGAGCTTGGAATGTCGAGATTGAGTTGTTTTTCAGGACATTTTGGACATTTTTCGACGGTTCGAGACGGTTCCATGACTGCTGACCCGTCATGGCAGGTATCGTGTTCTCACTGGCATATAGGTTAGGGACACCATTTTTCCGTTGCATTATGCATACTAGCCTCCATTTGACCGATACATCTGCCGTAGGGTCGACCCCATCATGTTATGGTTCGCAAGCCATTTTCACTCGCCGATTCTTTAAATCATGACCTGATGGTAGAGCCATCCTTTTACATGGGCATCCTAGTTAGCACCTCACTGACATTTGTTGCCCATGCTGCTTCGTTTTGAGTAGGCTCGGGAGTCCTCTGTAGTCCCGCCATGACTTATGCGTTGAAGACTCATTCTTCCTTGCTTCTTCGCTTCGTTCTGGCCTTATACCCTAGAGGCTCCTATGTGTGTTGAGTTGTACTTCTGCATTGCATGTTGACCATTTGCACCTTTTGGCCTATAGCCGGCTTCACTTGGACTCGTGTTTAAGCCCACTTTTGACCATGACGTCTGCAAAAATCAACCTTGCATACCCTTGACCTCTGCAGCTTGACATACCCAGATCCGTGGAAGGGACATACCTCTGAGTGTCACTGACCAGTTTTTCACCTCCCTGCATTGAGCATAGGAACGTTCCTTTCCCAGGAACTAGAGCATCTGTTTCACCGACACTCGTTCTTTCCACTGTACCATAGCATTCTTTTATTCTTTTTCCGGCTTATCAGAAAAAGACAAAAAAATTAAATATTCCAAAAAGAGCGGGAACAGGGACATTACTTCCATTTATTGTTGGCAGCTAGAGTCAGTCGTGTCGCCCTTGAACAAAGCACTCAAAACAAAGTCTCCTCCGCATGGGTGGGATTTAGTTTGACTTAGGCAAGCCATAACCTTGTTATCGAGTCAGTTCTCCCCCGATTGGTTATCTCTTCCAATCATATGGAGGGTTCGTTCGTGCCTCCTGCATGACGAACTTATACAGATTCATTATATGCTGCCACATAGTCACATTGAGTTGTGCTTTTGTTCAAGGGAAGTTAGCCTGAGTCGGCCTTTCTGCGGTGTCTCTTGACTCATTTTTCAGTCGGCCATCCCTGGTTGTCAGTGTCATGTCTATCATCACATCAGTTATATTGGTCCTTCACTCGTGCCGGTTTGAGAAGGTCCCCATTGACTTCTTGCTGGCGGGTCTTGCCCTTATCGACGACGACACATTGCTCTGAGGGCAGACCTAGAGACCGCACCCTGGCCCTATTTTCATTATTGATAGGTCACCTTGTGCTCAGCATCGATCAGTATCATGGGTCTTTGACTGAGTGGTTTCCCTTGTGTTCGACATCAGCATACATTATCACACATTGGGATTCGTGCAGTACCTTGGTTTCCATTTGACCCTATTGGTGGATACCTCGCCTCTGTGTCAGCTTTCATTATTGGTTGGTTCAGAGGGTTTCTGCCGTGCGCTAGCCACATCTTGTGTACGCCGGAAACGTACTTTGGTTGGGTTACTACATCTTTTTCGTCCGATTCCTTCCACATTATTGGCCTACGGGTTACACTCGTGCTAGATTGATGGAGGATGCCTTAATGCCTTCCTTCTAGCGGATCTTTCCCTATCGACTCCGACTCATTGCTCTGGGGCAAAGATCTAGAGTCCATTTGGCAGTACCTTGGGGTTTGCAGTCATTAGTGGCAGATTCCTCGCTATCGACAGTGGGAAACCATCATTGTCCCCTGATTGATAGATTCTTACAGGTGTTCGACTTCAGCTCATCTATTCACACTTGTTAGATTGTACTGGGTACCTTGACGCTCATTATCATTATCGGTGAGTAGTCTCGCGTTTGTTAACGGTATACATCAATGACCGGTAATCAAACGATTTCTCACATGGTCGACTTCAGATCATTTATTCCCATGGTGTAGAAATGTACCACGGCGGTCGGTGAAGACCTCAGGTTGTATCAGCATTCATTGGTTCACTTGACAGTTGCTCCTGTTGCTGCTAGTTGATACCACTCCACCTTATATGTTGCAGTCAGTCATGGCGACATTCTATATGCTGGCACCTGAGTTTGCAGTGTAGTACCATCCTATTCCATCATGTTCAGTTGGTACCTTATGGGATCAGTCTTTGATTTCAGTGTTCCGTTGCATCTTTCAGCATCATTGACAGTTTTATATGTGATATTCAGACATGTACTTACTCCTTATGATCAGATGATCCATTATGTATTTTACAGTCATTTATACTTGTATACTTAGTGGATCCGCTTGTACTTGATATGCGGACATGCTTTACTTTTCCTGAGCATGGGTATGCCCGCCTCAGACAGTGTTTCTTTCTGATCTCCTTTCGGTGGCTTGGCAGGCTGAATTCTGGTGAAGTCCTCCTCGGTTTTTCGGCAGAGTTCCTTTCCTTGTACTTACTTAATGTATTTCGGCCATCATGTTCCCCTTCTGACCTCATACATTAGGGGGCATCTGTTATAGCTCCAAATCTCACTCTTATGGTTTGTGATGCTGCACTTATGGCCTAGGGCAACCCCTCCTTCCAGACCTGGTCCAAAAATTTAAAAAACAGTGTTTTATTCCCTATACGCGACTTTGCCCTGTGTTAAACGCGTGTACACGCGGGTCTGTCATACCCAACCCGCGTGTATCTATTAAAACACTTAAAAAAATATAATTTCCTCTTTTTCGGGCGGTGATCGCGGGTTTACCTGCTGGATCACCTGTTAGTGCCCGTGGCCCAACTGTTCCCAACCAACTCCTAACTAAAAAACTACTTTGGAGAGGGTATAAAAAGACATCAAAGGGAAGGCCAAGAGGAGAGAGAAAGGAGAGCAAGATTATTATGCTGAGATTTTTCCCTTAGACCAGGTCTGAAGTCCTTGGTGCATTCTGCACTTCCCCCATTTTGCATAGGAAACCCTTGTTTCCATGTGTATTGGTGATCATTCATCCTTGACATCATCATTGAGTAAGACTTGGAAGGAGCTCTTGTTGGAGGCTGGAGGCTGGAACGAATCCGGGAGGAAGCTTGCTTGGAGCCTGCTGAAGGTGTTCAGGTGATATCTTTCCGATATATGTACTTTATTTGCCTTTATATATAAAGAAACACGTCTTTGTTCCCGAATAATCTTTCTTTATGCTTATGAGATTCTTGTGTTGAATTCTTATGAAAGTAGTTACTTAAAGATTTTTTATAACTAACTTTATAGCATAAAGATGATTTGTACATAAACTTCTATACATGTACTGTTGTGTTCTTTGATTTGTTTGTCTTGCAGGTCAGAGAAAGAAGAAGGGAACTCCAAGAAGGGTTTGCACCCTAACGGTCTTCTCGAACGTAGGACCTTAGGTATGTACCCTAAACATTAGAATTTGCTTAAAAGTAAAAAAGATGGCTGTGTGTGTGTGTTTCTTTGTATAAGCAATTTTCAGTCTGGTAGAGTCTCAGCCCAAAGGACTCTAGGGGTACTTTCCCTTCAACCAATTGGTTAGTACTTTGCAGGATCGCACGCTGACCTAGTACATCAAGCACTCAAGTGATAATCTGAATGTGGAAATCGCGGTTATCGAAGCTATGCTAACTAGGGAGTTTAGCAGGCCGAAGTCAGAAGCGCAGTAGATCATTGGGTTCAAAGATATCATGATGCTACCAGGCGAGACTCCTTGGGAGCTAGACCAGAGGCTGAAGTGCATGATTCACGAAGCTAACATGACTCTGACAGATGGACAGCACCGCAAATGGTTTGTAGCATCACTATCGCCACATTTAGGGAACGCGTTGTTGCAGCAAAGGTTAACAACTTAGGCAGAAGCCTTAGAGACTGCGATGAGGTTGCATGAGACCCCAATATAGGATCCTAACATGGGAGTTCAACAGATCCACGTGCAGTTGAAAAAACTATGCCTGGAGATGCAGAGTTTGAAAAAGGACCAGACAACTTGTTGGGAAGTGCGCGAAGAAGTATAGTTTGTAAAGTGCAAGGGTCAGGGACATGACAAGGACCACTTCCCAGTGTTCATGAATTACCTCATGGGAGGAGGACCGATGCGAAGGCACAAGCAGGACCGAGCACAGTGCCTACTTTGTGGTGTGTGATTTGTCAAATAGGAGGAAATCATATTACAGGCAACTGTCATCTATTGCAAAAGTACACACAGAATTCGCAACAGTTGTTTTATAATTTTTGTAGATCGGTTGGACATGATGAGCACACATGTAGAAGCTATGAGCTGATGATGGAGAGGACTCCCACCTATAGAGTTCAGGCCGAAATGTGTCCCCTTGACCAGAATGGAGGAATGGCACAAACCGGATTTCAAGGGCACGGACGAGGCCGAGGTGGAGGAGGACTTGGAAGAGGTCGTAGACAGCTGATTTGTTACAATTGCAGGGGGCTAGGACATTATGCCTGTGATTGTATGAATCTAACGCATCCATCATGTCTATATTGTACCTTGTTTGATCATGAGATGGAGGATTGTCCCACACTGATAGCGAGGCTGCGCGACAAGGGAGCACTCCAACCTCCCCTGACTCAGAACCTACAAATGATGAGGTTTGAGCCACGCGAGGAAGACCCCAATGCAAACATTGTGCTCTGAAGTGGAATTACGATGGGAGATGATAAAGGCAAGCACCCTGAAGATAGTACTTGGGTTCACAAGGCTCCGACGAAAGAACTAAAGTTTTATTTGGAGTGCACTAAGGAAACTTTCATGGAAGCTAGGAAGAGCTTTGCTAATGCCTCCACTTCAGGAAGAAAAGATAGAATGGAGCCAGAAATGGACCCATCAATGCTCACGACATTCCTAGAAATGTGCATGAAGCTACTGCGTGACAGTAAGGCTGTAAAGGGATTGAAGGAACTCATTAATAGATGCGCTAGGACCGTGCCAGAAGAACCGCACATAGTCCCAAAGATTGGAAAGAATGTGATGAGGACGGGAAGAGAAATGAGGTTGACCATGCAGATTGGAGAATATGAGATGGACCAAGTGATTCTGGACCGAGGATCAGATGCAAACATTCTGCCGAAGAAAACATGGGAGCACATGGGAAGACCTACAATATAATGGTCTCCTATCCAGCTGCGAATGGCAAACCAACAAAAGATAATACCCATGGGAAGATTGCAGGGAAACACCGTGGATATTAAAGGGGCAAGCACGCTAGCAGACTTTGAAGTGATAGAGATTGTTGATGACAGCAATCCCTACCCTGCACTATTAGGAATCGATTGGGCCATTGACATGAACAGGGTGATAAACTTGAAGAAGCGCAAAATTATTTTTGAGAAAAAGCCTCTGCGCGTAGTCGTACCTTTGGACCTTGTTGAGGGATCATGCTACACGGAGCCAGTGCGTGAATATGATAGCGACGATGACTTGGACTGTATCTACAAGATAACCGTGCAAGAGAAAGACTAGGTAAATCCCACCACAGATGGATGAATCTCATGAGAGGCGAAAGCTCCTGTACATCAGATCCAGACGAGGAAATAGAGCGATGATAGAACTCGTTACACGAGGTAACCACGCTGAACTATAACATGATGAAGAGATAATTGTACTACGTATCAACTAAGGTAAGGGATCTGCCTACTTATGATGGGTTAAGTGAAGTAGATGCTTTCATTGAACATATTTGAAAGAGAGGTGCCGGAACAACAACATTTTGAGGTTTTGAAATGGGTACTTCATGCTACGCTTGTGAGGTGGTGGGGAATGCACCAAGGAATCTTTGAAGACTGGCGCGAATGCAGGAGAATGATGCACATGCGTTTTGGAAAGCCTCAGATGCGATTAATAGACAAGAATGCCGGATGGAACGGTCTGCCCGCGCACCTGTCCAGGTGGGTACAGGCATATGTTAAACAACCTGCACAGATGCGCATGGACTTTGCGCTAGGGGACATGGTCAATAAGCATGTGTGAGCAAGGAAATTGCATAAACGACCCCTCTAGTTGGGATGACGGAGTATGGGAAGAACGAGTGTGCAGAAGGTTATCCATGTAGAAGCCTTTAACAAAGTGTGTGAAGCACTAAACAAGGTATATGATGTGCAACTATTATGTAACCAGCTCAAGAAAAGATAGAAAAGATAGATCAACGCCTTAGAATTCAGCCTCTTCGAGGGGGAAACCTCCTTTACATTACATAAATGAACAATTCTTCAATGATTCAAATGAAAAAACCTCCTTTCTATATATAGGAGTCTAAGGAGTCACAATATAATCCAGCCGACCTAACAATAATAATATAAAGCCACAAAAATAACAATAGAGGGATTCCATGGCGCACAAAAATAACAACATGGGGGTAATAGGGGCACAACAATATAAATAAGGGGTATAACTACAATAGTAATGGGGTAATCACTAGTATTATAGGGACCCAACATGCCCCTCTCCTTCAAAAAAGTGTTGTCCTCAACATTTGAGTAGTTCTGGATACTTCTTCATAAAATTATCATCCTCCCATGTGGAATCTTCAGCAGATAAGTTCTTCCACTTGATAAGATACTCTGAAATTGATCGATTTCGTAGCTGTCGAGTTCTTGTTTCTGTGACTGCTTCCGGTTCCAAAATAATTTTTCCTTCCTCATCAAGTTCTGGCAATATTGTTTGAACTGGGAGCTTGTCAACTATAACCTTCTTTAAACATGAAACATGGAAAACTGGGTGCAATCGAGAAGCTACAGGAAGCTCCAATTTGTATGCCATAGTACCAATCTTTTGCAACACCTTGTACAAACCATAATACTTTGGTGATAATTTATTATCCTTCTTAGCTTGCTTTAGGGACATTTGCTTGTATGGTTGTAGCCATAGGAATACCCAATCACCTACATCAAAACTTCTTTCACTGCGATGTTGGTTTGCCTGTTGTTTCATTCTATTTTTTGCCAACACGAGGTTATCCTTTAAGAGTTGGAGGACTTGTTGTTGATGTTCGATGTGATGTTCCACTGCCTGAACCTTAGAATTTTCTCTTAAATATGATGTGATGGATGGTGGTTGATACCCATAAAGTGCCATAAATGGGGTCATTTTTGTTGCTGTATGGAAGGAAGTGTTATACCACCATTCAGCCAGAGGCAACCATTTGACCCATTGTGTCTGTTTATCAGATACAAAGCAACGAAGATATCCTTCCAAACATTTGTTTACTATCTCAGTTTTCCCATCAGATTGAGGATGATAAGATGAGCTATGAGCTAACTGACTACCAAGACAAGAAAATAATTCTGTCCAAAAATTTCCAGTGAAAATGGGATCTCTGTCACTTACAATAATCTTTGGGTTTCCATGTAGCTTTTGAATTGTTTCCATTAAGGCAGTAGAAACTGTACTGGCTTTAAATGGATGTGATAATGCACAAAAGTGTGCATACTTGGTAAGTCTGTCAACTACCACCATGATTACACTCTTTCCCTCAGACTTGGGTAAACCTATGATAAAATCCATTGAAACCTCCTCCCACCGTTGGCTTGGAATGGATAAAGGTTGTAATAGACCCGGTGTCTAATTGTTTCAACTTTATTTTGTTGGCAAACCAAACATTCTGCCACAAACTTTTGAATATCTGATTTAAGGCCATCCCAAAAAAATTCCTTCTTAACCCTGTGGTAAGTTTTTAAAAATCCTGAGTGCCCTCCTAAGGGAGAAGTGTGCAATTCCATAAGAATCTTTTGTTTTAGCTAGGAATTCTTACAGAGGTATAAGCGATCTTTGTACCATAATGAATCATTTTTCCAGCTAAATGTATCAGACGTACTGGAATCTTGTTGTAGCTTTCGAATAAGTTCCCACACTTCTTCATCATTCTTCCATTCCTCCCTTGCTTCGTTTATCCAATCTGGTTGGATAATAGAAATGGTGCACAACAATGCTTCCACATCCTCATCCTTTCTTGAGAGTGCATCTGCCACCACATTTTGCTTCCCTTTTTTGTAGATGATTTCAAAGTCATAACCCAACATCTTTGTGACCCACTTTTGTTGCTCTTCCGAGGATAATCTTTGTTCTAAAAAGTATTTAAGGCTATCATGATCCGTTTTTACCTTGAAGTGTCTTCCCATTAGGTAGGGTCGCCATTTCTTAAGTGCATGGAGTATTGCCAACATTTCCTTCTCATAAATAGCTTTTCTTAAAAACTTTCCCTTGATTGGACGACTTTCAAAAGCAATGGGTCTTTCATCTTGCATTAGAACAGCACCAATTCCATTTCCTGAAGCATCACATTCCACAATAAATGTTTTTGTGAAGTCTGGTGTAGCTAAGACCGGTGCTTGGCACATTTCCTCCTTAAGATGTTCAAAGGCCTTTGTTGCTTTCAGAGTCCATGAAAATGCATCTTTCTTCAATAATGTTGTTAGAGGTGCTGCTATTCTCCCATAATTCTTAACAAATTTGCGATAATACCCTGTCAACCCAAGAAATCCTCGCAGATGCTTTATAGATGTGGGGATTTTCCATTCCTTAATGGCTTTAATTTTGCTAGGGTCTACCTTAACGCCTTCATGAGATACAATATGACCCAAATATTCCACCTCCTGGACTCCAAAGAAACATTTGGATCTTTTTGCATATAATTGTTTCTCCTCCAATAGTTGTAGCACCTTGTCAACATGTTCAACATGATCCTTCCAAGACTTGCTGTAGATTAGTATATCATCAAAAAATACTAACACAAATTTTCTAAGGAATGGTTTGAAAATTGAATTCATCAAACCTTGAAATGTTGAAGGTGCATTGGTAAGGCCAAAAGGCATGCCCAAAAATTCATAATGACCCCCATGAGTTCTAAATGCCGTTTTCGGAATGTCTTCAATCTTCATTCTGATTTGATGATATCCCAAACGAAGATCCAACTTGGTGAAGTAAATTGATCCATGCAATTCATCCAGTAATTCATCAATGACAGGAATGGGGAACTTATCTTTAATAGTGAGCTTGTTGAGCTCCCTATAATCTGGACACATGTGCCATGATCCATCCTTCTTGTGCACCAATACTACTGGAGCAGAGAAAGAACTTTGACTTGGTTGAATTATACCCTCCTCTAGCATTTCTGCAACCATACGTTCAATTTCACTTTTTTGGACATAGGGATATCTGTACGGCTTGATGTTTGGAGGAACACTTCCTGGAATCAGATGGATAGCATGATCATGATCATGCATAGGTGGGAGACCTTTGGGAGTCTCAAATACCTTGGAATGATTGTCTAGGACTTTTTGGAGATCTGGAGAAATAGATGATTCCGATGTGGAAACATCTAGCGAACATAATTGTGCAATTACACCTCTTTTCTCCTTTTTTAGAAGCTTTGTCATACCATTAGAGCTGATTATCTTTCCTGGTTTCCCTGCAATACCCCTTAATTCAACTTCCTTTCCTTCCGTATAAAATTTGATGAAAATTTTTTGAAAATTAAAAGCTATTGTACCCAAGGATTGTAGCCATTGGACTCCTAGTACAACATCAGCACCTCCCATTGGAATGGCAAGCATTGGGCTAGTCAATACATATTCTCCCATGGATAGCTTGATATTATGGCACCTTCCAGAGCAATTTATTGTTCCTCCATTTGCAATCATCACTTGACACTCTGGTGCTGGATATAGAGAGCAATTCAATTCTTTTCCTACCCTACAATGAATAAAATTGTGGGTGCTTCCTGAATCAATCAACACTATTACCTTTTTCTTCTTGATTTTTCCTTCTATCTTGATGGTTTGAGGAGTGGTAATTCCCGCCAATGCATTACAAGATATGGTCGGGTTTATTTGTTCTTCATCTAAGCTTTGTTCCTGGAGTATATCTTCTTCTTTTGACCTTTCTTGCTCCTTTTCTTCTTGCTCTTCACAATCTATGTAGAATAATTTCTTCTCAGCACACTTATGACCTTTAGTGTATTTGCTATCACAACTGTAACAAAGCACTTTTGCTCTTTTTTCTTCCAATTGTTGTGGTTTCAACCTTATAGGTTGTGGAAGACTAGGGGAAACAACACTTCCATCTTTATAGTTGTGAGTGGTATGCTTCCTGGTTGCCATAATTTTTCTTTCCATTTTTCTTGCTAACCTGAATGCCTTCTCTAATGAATCAGGTTCCCAAAGGCGAACATCATGTTGGATATTATCCTTTAAAGACCCTATGAACACATCAATCCTATGCTCCTCTGGAATATCTTTTACCCTTATGTTCAATTTTTGGAACTCCTCAATGTGCTCCATTACTGAACCCTTTTGTTTGAGACTTATCAATTGGCTAAAAAAAGTGTTGCTTTTTGTATCTTCATAATTTGCTATCAATTCTTCCGTAAAAATTGCCCAAGTGATAAATTGTTTACGAGAGCAAAGCCATTGATACCATACAAACTGATTTGGTTCCAAATATACAGTTGCCATATGTACCTTTTGTGTGTTTTGCACATTATTGAGATCTAAGAACTGCTCCATCTGTAATATCCATGTGGCGGGATCCTTGCCATCAAACTTCCTCATATCGATTTTTGGAATATGGTGAGTCTTCAATCCAACATTAGCGTCTATGGAATCATGATTAACATTTCTTTTGTTCTCATCATGAGTTTCCTTTATTACCCTTTAACCCTTAGGGACTATTTCTTGTAGCAACTTATTCATACTTATCTTCAATTCGTCCATGTCTGTCTTCAAATCTATCTTCAAATCATCCATCTTAGCTTCCACGTCAATCATCTTAGCTTCTACGCCTTTCTTTAAATAGTCCATCTTAGCTTCTACACCTTTCTTTAAACCATCCATCTTAGCTTCTACATCTTTCTTTAAACCATCCATCTTAGATTCTGTTCCTTTTTGTGCAAGGGACAGTTGTTGCACTTGGTCTTGTAATTTTGATATATCATGTTGCATTTCTTCCTCTTCTTCAAGAGTCATGCTAGAGCTTTCAGGTTCCTTACTAGGTGTTTGCATTTTCTTTCCTCGGGGCATCAGTTACCGATAATAATGCTCTACTATGCCCTTTGAATTCCTTCAAAATAAATTTTCAAACCAAGCTTAAGCAAAAATTTAAGAAAATATACACACCTTTTTTCACTTTGTAGGAGCTCGATATTGCCTCTGATGTATCTCTATATTTTCCAATCATCTACTTCTGCATTTGTGAGCTGTAGTAGCCCTCTGTGTCCTCTTTCCAATGCCACAAGTCTGACCCAAATTGGATTCTCCAAGAAAGAGTTATGTGAAATCTCCCACAGTGACTTGCTTATAGACTAGTTCTGTAGATCGAACTTGTACGACGTGCCACGAGTCACTGTTTCGACCTTTGGATCTGAAACATGCAAACAAGAAACTATCGTCCATCCTCTTTCTGTACCTTCTTATGAAATTTCAATCCGATCCCCAGAGAGAAATTTATGATGATTTTCCCCAGGTCACCTATTTTGAATGTAATTCAGGAGTTTGCAGAAAGACCAACTTCCTCAGATCATATCTCTGCAAATATCACATGAAAAGATCTGAAATTCGCACCCAAGGTTCAGTACAACTTCTTCTCAAATGGGTTTTTCTTGCGACTTCTGAAACATCACAGAAAAAAAGTTATAGCGAAAATTCCACGATGACCTGTTTGGAGCAGCGAAACCCTAGAATCCAAACCTCTGATACCAAATGTTATGTAACCAGCTCAAGAAAATATAGAAAAGATAGATCAACGCCTTAAAATTCAGCCTCTTCGAGGGGTCAACCTCCTTTACATTACATAAATGAACAATTCTTCGATGATTCAAATGACAAAACCTCCTTTCTATATATAGGAGTCTAAGGAGTCACAATATAATCCAGCCGACCTAACAATAATAATATAAAGCCACAAAAATAACAATAGAGAGATTCCATGGGGAACAAAAATAACAACATGGGGGTAATAGGGGCACAACAATATAAATAAGGGGTATAACTACAATAGTAATGGGGTAATCACTAGTATTATAGGGACCCAACAGCAACGAAGTGATTGGGAGCTGTACATACCAGCAGTTCCGTGGGATTATAGGACAGCATGCAAAAAAATGACAGGACAAACGCCTCCAACGCTGGCCTATGGATCGAACGCTATAATCCCAATACAATATAATATGCCTAGTCTGCGCATAGCAACACCAGTAGATATGATGGCTCACAAAGCTTTGAAAGAAGGGATAACGCAGTTGAACGAAGAAGAATGCTTAGGACCTGAAGAAAACATTTGACAGAGTGATCTTAGGCTCCAAGAACTCATGAAAGAAAGAGTGTGGTCAAGAAGCTTGAGAAAGAAATAAATAAGGCTTTTCTTGATAAGAAAATGAGGGTAATAAAAGAGGGTCCGCACAACTACAGTGACAAATTTGGGGACTACCACTGGGAATTGATCAGCTTAATGCCTTGGATTAGACTGTATATTACTAAAGGGATCACGCATGATGGCACGATGCAGATGGTGAAGTGCACAACGCAGATAGTAAAAACAAGAGGCAGACTTGTTCCAGGAAAAGTGATGGATGACCAGTTGGAACCCTATACAGGTGGTGTGGTCACCTGACTAGCTGTGGAAAGTACAGTCTCAACACTCTAGGTAGCTGAAAGGAGGCACGGTACTATAAACTACTCTGCCTGGAAGTTGCGCGATGTCGGGGCTACGAGCAAGAGCAAAGTGTCACAAGGTCTACGACCGTGCAAGGGGGGTTGCGCTGCCGCGCAGGTTGGCTGGAAAGTGACCATTGTAGTCACTATTCACGATGTGATGCTTGACTTGAGACCAAATGGAGTGGGCAGTAGACGTTTAAGATGAGTTTTATGGGAAAGATTTGGTAAAATCTGCCACCAAGTGAGCATTAATGGACTGGATTTGGGGGGAATGGTTGAATTCAAATTCAAAAGGCGTTATAAATTACAAAGGGTTGCCCAACAAACAACACTTGGTCATTTGTGAATTGAGTTGTCCTGTGCCTCAAGTATTCCGAACCGGGACCTGTTTGTCCTGTGGAGAGCGTTGGTTGAGCACCTGAGTGAATGGTTGAGAGCTTTCTTGATGAATAAGATGGCAGTGTCTGAAGAAGCCAGGGAAATCACCGAGATGACCACCAAAGAAGTCGTACAGGCTATGACCATAGAATATGCCCCTGAGAGTGTCGGGATTGTTGTGGAAATCCCTAAATCACCCCACACACCAAGACCAAAGAAAGATAAACAACTAATGATTCCGGTGCATGTGTCCCCTCCAAACCCGCTCTGAACCAGATTAACGATGGAGGAAAAAGGGAAAGCGGTTAACCTAGAAATTGATGAGGAGGAAGAAGACCTTGAGGATCTCATAATTGAAGAGGACGAGGATGAGGGCATGGAGGAAGAAACCGAGGCTGCGCACCCTCCAACAAAGCTGCCCACGTATGTCCCCCCGCGGAAGGGGAAGGCAAAGGTGCCCAAGGACCTCGATGAGAGCAAGAGCTCTCTGCAAACTCCGCTCCTCCTAGACAATATCATTCTTAAAGGAACGCACCTGGGACAGATGCCAAATTTGAAGTTCAAATATTGGGATCTCGCCCACAACGAGAAATTCCCTCACTTGGCAACCACACAGCTCATGAAGCTGAAGTAGAACACCGCGGTGGGAGTTAAATATTTGGAGCCACACAAGTGGTTATGCGAAGTCAAAAAGGTAGGGTTGTTGAACCTACTCTGGGTTTCGCATTACCACCGTGCCCCAGTGACTATCTTCGTCATCAGGCAGCTGCTCTGCCTGGTGCATGGTGGGTGTTTATGGCTAGAGGAGCCCATCCCCATCACAGACCACCTAATCCATAGAATTACTTGACTCCCGTGTAAAGGAGAGGACCCCATAGACATTTCGAAGGGCAAGAGCAGTGATTTGGCCATCGCGGAGGCCATGAAAAAGAAATACAAGCTGGAGAAGAAAAAGAGGGGCTACACAATCTCCAGTATCAACAATAAAGCAGTTAAAGTTGCGACTCAAATACTGGTAGGTAAGCTCATGTGGAAGTGTCGCACGGATGAGGTACCCACACTGGTGGTTGCACTTTCCAAGCAGTGCATAGAAGGGGTCTAGTTTAACTGGTCTGAATTTTTGTGCAAGGAGTTTCTGGAAAATTGCCGCGAGGCACAAGAACAATGAAACACTTTCCACTATACATGGCTTCTGCTATCCATAGTGCTGGTGGCTGGGGAATTTCCTGAAGACAACTAGTTCCCCAAAATTGCAAGGGAACTCCTAGAGGCTGCGAAGTAAGCTTTGCTGTGGGCCACTAAAGACGCGAACCGAATCTGTGACAGTAAAATATTCTGGGTGTTCATGGAGATGAACATAAGAATGGGGATTAATCGCAAGCCATGGTTATCACCCATTGTTTACAATACCTACAAAGTTTTACAGAGTTTAAAGTGGACTTTCATCACATCTACCTCAGGGCGTGCAAGGACCCTACGAAGAAGTGGAACGAGTTACCATATATGGCCAAAAATGATGTGATCTTCGACGTACTGGAGACGTGGCCGCCGGAGTGGCATGCTTCAGACATATCTGCACTGGAAAAGTCTACTGTGTAGAAGAAGAAGGAGGAGGCCAAATTGCGCATGACACAATTGGTAGAAAAGAGAAGGAAAGAAGCAGTAGCAACAAAGGTGCAGGAGGCGCGGACGTTGCGCAGACAGTAGCAGAACAACAAGAGGACACAACAACAGCGCAGAAGGCAGCAAGGAAGTCGCGCGAGGCCTAGAAGCCGCCTTCGCCTGAGCAGGAACAAGAGATGGGAACAGAGGTAGAGGAGGGCGGCACGGACCCATAAACAATGTCGACACTATTAAAGCATTGACGCCCAAGTGAGTGGATGGGGTCATGCAATAAGGTAAAAGCTTCGAAGCTATCTATCGACCCGATCACCCTTACTGAGGGGGATCTGCACGATATAGGGGAAATGGTGCACGAGGTCACCAAAGAGGCCCTCCAAAACTTTGGTGAGGAGAATCAGATTGTGTTGGGGGCCCTTCGAATGTAGATTCAGGAATTGCAAGTGCGCACACCTCAGGTTGGTACTCTCTTGACCAGCCTCGCAGTAGGGACAACCATAGCTGAGGAAATAATGTGTGCTCATACGAACAACACAATAGTACTGCCAGAAGGGGCATTGGTTACAACAAAGGAGGCTGGTAGGCCTATGGTTAGTACATTGAAAGGTATAGGGATCAACATGGTTGCGATTCCATGGGAAACAGTCTATGTTCTGCAGGATGGGATTACTGCAGAATTGCGGGCTAGGGAGAGCCACACGCTGCAGGTGCTGAGTGAGTAGAATATCAACATGGAGTAGTTGAGATTGCAACGTGATGAGGTCATGTCTTGGAACAGGCAGATGGTGCAAGTACTTGAAGAAGCCTTCCAGATGGTTACTTATTTGGCCATCCCAGCAGAAGCACCAGCAGAGGCGTGCATTTAGAGATTAGCAGCAGGGGTGCACGAGGCACAAGATGAAATGGCCAAGGTTCAGCTAGAGCTGAACCTTCATATAGTAGAGCTACTGTTGAAGGTGCGGCCTTCAACTCCTCCAGAGATAAGGGAACAATGCGGCAGCGCCATTACATCGGGGATGGAGGAGATCAGCAGTGCAGTAAGGGACTGCACCAGAATGTTGGAAGAATCATTCAAGGTCCTCACCAATCTGCAGGAGGACTTGAACATACAACACTTGGAAATAGAGGCGCATGAGCTACAATAGTAGTATGACAACATTAAAGGGACTGCATAGGCGGTGACCCTCACACAGAGGCTTGCACGAATGCAACAGGTGAAAGTGCTTAAGGAGCAAGTAGACGCAGTGCAACATACAGAAGATGTTTTGAAGGCACCTGTTTAGCCTTGGATCGACGAGGCCTTCGTCATCATAGAAACAATTGTAGGCAAGCTCGTACAGATCTAGGGGATGCAGAAATAGATCCAGGGAAGCAGCTCTGACACCGTAGTCTCGGAACAATGAGTACAGGAGATTCAACAGGTAGCCGCTCAGTGCATTGCTGACCTTGCAGTTGTCCGAGCAAAGTTGGGAGGTATTCCACGTGAAGATCTCCACACCAAAAGAGTGACTTGAGGGTGAGTCACACTGTTTGTGTTGGGGGCCTGTTGGGCATGGGATCCCCCCAAGGCAAGTTTTGGGGCTTAAAGCCCAAGTTTTGACTAAGTCCGATGTAAAGACTACGCAACTTGTGGGCGCGGAGCGTGAAGATAGTAAATGAGTCAAAGGGTTGTCTGCCCTCATTTTGTAATGTAATGTTGGTTTGAGAGATCTACCCATGGTCCGCAGACCATGGGATTGTATAAATAAAGCGAGGCTCTAAGTGTAAAGGGACATAGAAGGAAATGGAAGGAAATCAATCCATGAAGCATTGAGTTGAAGTGTAGAGTCGTTTCTTTGGGTCGTAGAGTAGGAGAAGGCTTTGTAGCTGAGTGTGCAGAGGCCTAGTAGTTCACAGTTGATTGCGCAGGGCAGGTTGAGTCTGTAACCATTGGCAGCATAATAAAGAGAAGTTTTACCATATTTTTTGTATCTTTTCGTGTTTCATGCATTGAAGTATATTGGGTATGATTTGTAAGTTAACTGTTTATTTATTGCGCAAACTTATATGAATGTGCTAAATAAGTAAATCTCATAGAAGGTATCTGTTTACGTGAGGATAATTAATTGTTATAAGAAGATAAGTAAGATCCACATTGTGACTTGGGGAAATAGTGCAAATATCTACCTTAGTAGTGCAACAGCCCCTGGTTAGGGCTACCGAAGGTGAATATAACAGGGTGCGAAGGCCTCACAAGTCAAGGAAGTGCGTGAAGTAACCTGCACGAAGGTATTCACAGTTGGACTAAATCAACCCCTTAGACATCTCAACGATGTGGAAACCTAGTTCCAACATCCCCCCATACTGCTTCGGGTGAGACCTCAGTCCACGCTCTATGAACTGTTTTTGAAAGGGCCAGTAGTATAGGGATTTGTTTGGCTAATTAACTTCGAACCTGGGTCAAGCCCCAACAAGCCAACAGTTTGTAATATCTATTGTCCTAACTCTGTCTATGTGAGTTGGGTGAATTCTACCCATGTGTGAGGAGTCTGCCTAGACATGCCTCTATTCAAGCATGCGTTATTTATGCTCAAACTTGTACCATAAATTTTTTGAATGCTCCCTAATGTTGTATTGCATACCTAATGCTCACCTCTCCCTTTATGCCTCCTTGTATGGTCTATCAATTGAGCGAAGATTGAAGTAATAACATAAATTATTAAAAGAACATTTTTTTACATAACCTGAGAGCGTAAGTGCCATAAGAGCGGAGATAATGAGCATGAGAGATGGAAAACACCATCACAACCCCTCAAAGTGGAGAAATAACTATGTGATTATTATTGCAAAGTGGTTTTGATTTCATTTTCATGGTGGATCTTCGTGTGTGAAGGTTTGAATTTGTTCAGACAGAGTTGTCGAAATCAATTGCAATGGTATCTGAAGTGCATCACCAACCACGTTGGATGAATTCACCATTGGCACCTAGAACTTCGAAGACATAAACTTGGTGGATGACTACAATATTTCTATTTCCATAGCTCCCCGCAGAGGCTCCAAAAAAGGCACATATGCAAGGTGCATAAGTGGTGTGAACTTGAACTACCCACCTTCTCGTTAGGTGAAGAATGAGTAACGTTGTGTCATGACTTCTTACAATTATGCTTATAATGATTTGAGTATCTTGGTTACATGCTCGGGAGCTAGCTATCTCATCACTATATATCATCGTTGACAATGACCCTATAGACACTTTCCACTTTTGAGCATTTGAGAGAAACTATTTGCATATTTTAAATAAAAAATGCTTAAGAAAATGTAATTGTAATTTGTGATGACTATTCACTTTTTGACATTAAAAGAGAAACTATTCAAGAATTTGAGATCATAGCCATTATTGAAAGTGTAGCAAGTTGTATTTTGTGATCACTTTTTAGGTTGGGAAATTTCCTTAGTTCTTGAATTTTCAGAAAATTTTGAATCTCAACCTTAGATGTGCGTCAACATATGTGCCTATTTTGGAAAAAAACAATACATAAAGGCATGTGACTTGTTTTAATTGATCTAGATTTGATCTTGTAAAGACTTTTGCAATGTGCTGCAACCCATGTATATTTGGTAACCAAAAGTCAAGATTTTTTCTATCAAAGTTTACACACATGAAGAGTGTTTGAATCTTGTCTAGTAGTAAATTGCTTATTCAGAAGAATATTGTCCATTCTCAACAGAGTCACAAAATTAACATTGTAGACACTTTTCATTTGTTGAGTTAGAGTTGTTGACAAAATGACCAGAATTACTGAGCTATTAAAGTTACTAAATACTTTGATACTATCCATTGTTGATGGGATGGTAAAAATCAACAAGAATACAGTGTTTGACATTCAAACTTGTCTACAAAATGCACAAGAGAAGATCAAATTTTTGTAGCTTGAGTCAGAACTACAACAAGATGAGATACAATAGAAAAGACATCATTCTGAACTTGTTTTTGTTAAAAAAAATCCTCCGTTTGAGTTTGAAGCAGACTCCCATCAATTGTCAGAAAGTAATTATATCAATGACGTTGAGGTTGATTCACATTCAATGCCCACTTCATGAACAAATTTGCATGAAAATGTTCATATTCAGCCTGCACTTCTCAAGGCCATCATTAGACCTTGGGAAGTGATTATCAACAAAAAAAACATATCCAATATTGGATATGATAAGGAGGTTTCTCTTCAGACTCCTAACTATTCCAAGCCCATCCACTATCATAGTTTTGGGTCTCTTCAAGGTGATTCATATTCACCTATTCTGGATCCCGCTCCACTTCCACAACAATAGATTGTTAAATGGAAATATTATGATAGAGTTGTCCATGCAAAATATCATTGTTTTAATCTTTACCAGTGTGAGAATTGTGGCAAGGACACTCATCATTCAAACAAATGATTCAGAACTAAGCCTCCTACAAGAATAAATATTCACGTTGGATGGGTGCTTCTTGGCAATGGGCTTGAACAACCAAGAAGATATTTCAGCCATACAATAGAATTTGTTCTCGAGTATTGAAAAGTATAGCATTTGAGATCTCTTCATCTGTCACCTTGTATCTAAAAGGGGGGGAATTAATGGTCATATACAAGCTTCAAAGACACATCAAGCAATCTCAAGCCACAACCTAACCCTATTTCCCAAGCCTACAATTAGAGACAACCATACCCAAATTCAGTTTTGTATCTAGAGATTGAGAAGCCCTGAGCGTGCCTTTGCTTGGTGCCCTTCCTTAAACCACTATAGGTTGAGACCTCCCTTTTTAGGTTGAGGATCTTCCTTTTTCTAGAGTTTTGTAGTGGCTACAACCACCCTCCAAAATTTTGCCTTAGCTTCGTTTTGGAGCCTCCCTACCAACCATCCTCAGCAGCATGTCTTGCACTGTCAAGTACACAAGCTTCAGTGGTTTTCTACTAGCATGAAAACTTGTGCATGATAGCTTGTTTCATTCCCCTCACAAGTTGTTTCTCCGAACTTGGTCCATCTACAAGTTGAGAAAATCCCTGAAGAAATTGCGCAATTCTAGAGGGGAACCAGCCTTCCCTCCAGAAATTGTGCAATCCTGTCTGACAGCCTGCTAGGCTTAGAAACTACGCAATCCTGCCAGTTAACCTTCCCAGAGAAAACTGCACAATCTGACCCACCAGGATTGCTCAGTCCAGAAATTGCACAATTCTGGGCAGTGATTAACTACTTAGCCTAGAAATTGCATAATCCCTATGGGAAGCCAGCCCAGTTCCCTCCTAGAAATGCACAAATTTCTCCCTCAGGAAAGCAGGCTATTGAATTTGACATCGGGTTGATCGGCTCCACCCGGGACCGAGAAAACTTGACTTGCATGCATGGGCTGCTATTTCTTGAAATAGAAAAAGGCAACATGAAAAAAGAATCCCTAGATTTTAGGGAGCTATTTTTAGTAGATGGAGGCTACATGCAAAGATCGTTATAAAAACTTTCCTCCAAGGTCGTTGTTGGGCCTAAAAGTTATCCTTAAAATACATCCACTTTCACTCCATTCACACATTTTCTCACCTCTATTCCACCACCATGTCACCACATCAGCTTCACTTTATTAAATGTGTTACCATTGTGTTTTCCAAAACATTATTAATTCTTAGTATTTTTAAGTGAATTTGTGGTTAAACTTTAGAAAATAATATCCATATACTTATACCGAAGAATTAGAATGAGTTTGTTAACATGTGTAGGTACAAAGGAAGCTTCCAAGGCATCTTTATGTGGCACTCTATGTTCAAACTCGAAATTGAGGAGATCATGGACCTCATGGAGAAGATCATGGTCCTCATGGAGGAGATCATGGAGGATAGGGTTATGTGCCACCATTGGTTGAGAAATATGTGGATCAAAGGAGGGAACAATGGGTCTACATTTATGAGTTTGTTATCATAGATTTTGTATGAATAGGAGTGTTATCTCCTTCTTTTGTAATCATCATTTTTTGTAATCTTAATTTTTAGAATCTTAGAACCTAGTAGAATTTAGAATATTTTTGGTTTGGATCATATGAGCTTATAGCCATTGTACTTTGAAAATTATGATGAATAAAATGGAGCTTCTTTGATCTTCTACGTTTGACTTCTCTTTTGGTGTGCTTGTGAATCCTTGGAAGGATCCCCATTGCCTAGCAAGTACACTTTTATTTTGGTAATCTTTTATTTTATGTTTGTTTGTGAATTTCATTAGATTAAATTATTAGGTTCATATGTCTGAAATATTAATGCATGACCTTTCGTAAGAAAGTACTAATGTTTCCTTCAATGAATTTGATTTGTTATTTAATGTTTGATTTCATTACTTTAAGTTTTTGATTTATATGCTTGAGATATAAACAAATAGTATCTTGTAAGAGAGCTTTAATATTTCATGCAATCAATCAGAATTATGTTTAAGAGCTTCAATTCCATTAGTTTAAATAGTTGATTAGAAATATTAATGAATAGTCTCCTGTAAGGGAGCTTTAATATTTCTTCACCTAGCTTAGTTTAGTTTGTCTCTAAGTCCATATATATTGGATGATCCTCGAAGTTTTACTTACCTGGGTTGACAGTAAATGAAACTCTAATTTGCATTCGCATTTTAGACCCAACATTTTGGCGCCGTTGCCGGGGAGGATGATTTGGAGATAGACTTAGGAAGTTGTTTTTATTTCAATTTCCTTTTATGGACTAACTTGTGAAACTTGGTGATAGCAGGATCTTTATAAAGGAGTTCAAGCTTGAGCTTTTTTATTTTTTTCATACTTAGTTAGTTTCAAATTCAATTCTTAAACCCCCCATTTCTTACTAATTCATCTACGGATGAGAAAATTGAAAATGTTGAACAGGTACTTCTTGGAGAGAAAGAACAATATTTAAGACTGGTTTCAAAAGAACCTTGTGCTAACTCTAAGAATAAGACAGGTTACTCACATGCTTGCAAATAATCAGGTAAAGAATTTAAATCTAGATGTGAGCATTTTTGAATTTTTAGTCCGTAGATGGCTTCACTGGAAGCATTCTTTTACCTAGGAAATAAAAAAAAATCTTTCAAGTTAAAAGTAGAATAGACTATAAAAAATAAAATGAGATCTCATAGAGTTTTCCTTTAGTCTTGTTTAAAAATAATAATAATAATAATAATATTAAAAAAATCATCCACATTTCTCATGAATAAATTTAGGTAAAAGTCACTTCAGCGACGCTAACCTGCAAAAGTAAAAAGAAACAACAACAAATCAATAGGTTAGCATAGATAAGATAAGATATTGATAAACTGCTCCCTACAATATTATAATTTTTTTGCAAATAATTAATATTAATATAAAAATTTAGGGCACCAATGCCTTCCATGTGATGCCTTCGATCATGTATAAATATCTCTTGCAGAGTGTTGGGTTCTCTCTGTAAAGACTTTCAAGTTGTGTAAGTTGGGATTAAAATGTTAAACCTTAGATCCTGAGCACCTTCCAGAAGAAAAACATGTGGAGGTAGCATCTCCTTGATGATCTTAGTCTCTGATTGATCTTGAATTTTTTATTTTCAGAGAACGAACTCATAAGTTTGTTTGTTGCTGTGGAAAACATCAGCACTCGTCAACTTTTCTCGTTAAGGAACTATCCCTCTTACCTCACTGTGAGTTGATCGTGCTCCTCAACTGAAATCATCACCACAGAAGCAAACATGGTATCTCTGGTGTTTCTTGTAGGTGGAACTCATTTGTATTTGGCACAATAATTGCAGCGGTGCATTTCTGGTTCTTTTTTAACATTGGCTCCATATTGGGACAACATTCTTTAGCGGAACACTGAGAATACTTCAACTTGCTAGCAAAATCTGTAAAATCGACTATTGACTATAATTTGACTTTAGACTTTATGGACTTGCTTGAAATCTATTGACTATTCTGATGACTAAAATTACATGCATGAAGAGACTCGGTAACAAATTGAAAATTCTTCAAACATTTACTCAAAAAGCATTAGATGAAGATTGAAAATGAAAAGAGCATTATTGACTCAAACTGAAATGTATTGATGAATGAAACATGAAACATAACAAACCAAAATGAACTTGAATCAAGACTTGACGCAACTACTATCTCTTTGATGCTGTGCAATTATAAAACATGAAGCCATACTTTGTATCAGGACACACACACAGAGGGGGCACATATGGACCAATAGATCAGGGAGATGGATTCTTGGCAGATTTTTTGTAGGAGAAAACTGAATGGCCGCAACTGTCTCTCCATTAAAAGTCGTTTTTATCTCACGCAGTTTTCCAAATAAGGCTCCAGAGAACGCCACATATCTCCCAATCGATTACAAATTGGAGCAAAACGTTTTTGGGTTATATAACTGACCCTGTTTTGAGAAAAACCCACATTTTATTTTTTAAACATTCGTTTTATTTGGCAAAAATCGAGTTTTAAAATGACGTGTCACAATTGCTACACGTTTCTGGAAAACTGCTAAGATGAAAAATGTTTTCCATCTTGAACTTTTGGTCAATGTTTATTTATGTCGTCACCTATCCTTGTTCCATTAATAAACCACTAACATGCTTTACATAGAAAGTAGATTTCTTGGCAGAATCCACTATGTTGTCCATGGATTTGTCAAATTTGATGACATAAATTGATGAAGAGGTGTCATTGTCTTCCTGGCTGGTTTTTATTGCAGATTTTAGGAATTTTTGGAATTAAATAGATAAGAAACGAAGTAAAATGATTATTTAAACTTGCATTATCCATAATATTCTGAAACATTCCAAAAATCTATTATAAAAAAAACAAATAGCAATAAAAATGAGATGAAAAATAAAGAAACAAGTACTGCGAGTTGTTGAAACATTGCAGGAAGAAGAATGGTAAGGATGGTCTATTGCAACAATATATTACCACACACTATACAGGCTTGAGAATGGTAAGGATGGTTTTTTTTAATGGTTTCATTTCATTCATGCAAATGTGTGACTATAATAATATTTATAGTCACTCTTATTGATGGATCGAATCAAGTAAATTTATAATCACTCTTATTGATGGATCGAATCAGGATTGAATAAGCTACATAAGTATATGATCATGTTAATTAATGTGAAATTGCAACACATATGAGATATGCATTCTTGGTTGTCTTGGGAAGCATAAGATGTCATTTGCACATGCTGATTAATTTGGTAGATTTCAATGACCATTATGTTATTTGTGATGAATAATACAGGTTGTATCTGTAACTGGTGATATTAAGCATGAGGACATAGTGGAATTGTCGTTTACAAACCTTTCAATAGATACTGTAACTACAACTCATCTTATAGATAAAGAGCCAGCTATCTTCATTAGATATGATTATCGATGATATTCCATAGGCACAATTTGTTGTAGCTTTCAATGGTGCTTCATGGACAGATCCAGATTCAATTGCATTAATGGTGATGCAAACAATGTTGGGTGTTGTTTCAACAAGCCGGTTCATATTAGACAACACTCATTGCAGGAAAACTAGAACCAAAGACTCACAATCATAGGCACTGGTATGTCAGTTTTACTCTTAAGTGAATATAATTGCACCACCTATGCAAGACTCAGAGAAAGCAAAGACCAACAATGAGTAGCGAGTTTATATCTAAATCGAAATAAAGCATAAGGGTTGAAACATTTCCACATTTACAGTAAGAATTAATTACTTGGCTGCTAAGATCCATCATATTGTAGCAGAGGACGTAGATTTACTTTCATTATTTTTCAGTTTTTGATGTAAATGACTTGAGGAAAAGTCAATAAATAAGGTTGGGGGGGAAGTGTAAATTCTAAATTTTGAATACCTTCCAAGCCTTATACATTTTCAGCCTCATTCAGCACCAAATTCTGAACATTCAACAAAATATCCAGCAACAGACGCAACAACAATAAAAGATTCACTTTTTCAACTTTTTCCACCATTTTCCCAGCCAAGAGAAGACGAATATGATCAAAATTTTGCAGCCACACATGCACAACTCTCATCCATTTTTGAAAGGGTAAGTTGAGGTATGATATTTTCTAACTTTTAACCATTTAATTCCTTAAAAAAAATTAGAATGATACTTTTTGGAAACAAAAAGCACTTCCATTTCTCATTTCACACAACTACCAAAACCATCAGTTTGGGGGGAGGATGCATTTACATTCATACTTTGTCACATTCATATTTTTCCATATTCATATATCACATTCCAAAACCCACATACTTTCCAAATATATTTACTATTACATCATCATGAGCATATAAATGGCTTTGTAAAAAAGTACCAACCATGATGCATTCCATTATCATTATGCCAAGATCATACATTGAAGGCAACACACAAAATATGGTTGAAACACAAGAACCAACCAAGTTGAAATTCATCAAAAACACTTTGAAAAAGTTAAGTAAATGATATCATGCAAAGTTTAAGCCAAAGCTCAAGTATCAAAATGTAATAGATTGCATGAGGACATGCAATACCTTCAGTTTGGGGGTATATGTTGGGCCTAAAAGTTATCCTTAAAATACATCCACTTTCACTCCATTCACGCATTTTCTCACCTCTATTCCACCACCATGTCACCACATCAGCTTCACTTTCGTCATTAATGTGTTACCATTGTGTTTTCCAAAACATTATTAATTCCTAGTATTTTTAAGTGAATTTGTGGTTAAACTTTAGAAAATAATATCCATATACTTATACCTAACAATCAGAACGAGTTTGTTGACATGTGTAGGTACAAAGGAAGCTTCCAAGGCATCTTTATGTGGCACTCTATGTTCAAATTTGAATTTGAGGAGATCATGGACCTCATGGAGAAGAGCATGGACCTCATGGAGGAGATCATGGAGGATAGGATTATGTGTCACCATTGGTTGAGAAATATGTGGATCAAAGGAGGCAATAATGGGTCTACATTTATGAGTTTGTTATCATAGCTTTTGTATAAATATGAGTGTTATCTCATTCATTTGTAATCTTCATTTTTTTTAATCCTAATTTGTAATCTTAATTTTTAGAATCTTAGAACCTAGTAGAATTTAGAATAGTTTTGGTTTGGATCATATGAGCTTATAGCCATTGTACTTTGAAAATTATGATGAATAAGATGGAGCTTCTTTGATCCTCTACATTTGACTTCTCTTTTGGTGTGCTTGTGAATCCTTGGAAGGATCCCCATTGCCTAGCAAGTACACTTTTGTTTTGGTAAGATTTTATTTTATGTTTGTTTGTGAATTTCATTAGATTAAATTATTAGGTTCATATGTCTGAAATATTAATGAATGACCTTTTGTAAGAAAGTATTAATGTTTCCTTCAATGAATCTGATTTTTTGTTTAATGTTTGATTTCATTAGTTTAAGTTTTTGATTTATATGCTTGAGATATAAACAAATAGTCTCTTTTAAGAGAGCTTTAATATTTCATGCAATCAATCTGAATTATGTTTAAGAGCTTCAATTTCATTAATTTAAATAGTTGATTAGAAATATTAATGGACAATCTCCTATAAGGGAGCTTTAATATTTCTTCACCTAGCTTAGTTTAGTTTGTCTCTAAGTCCATATATATTGGATGATCCTCGAAGTTTGACTTACCTGAGTTGACAGTAAATGAAACTCTAATTTGCATTCACATTTTAGACCCAATAGTCACTTTTTCCTAGAGTTGTGGCATGCGCGTCATGAGAATCAAACTTATCTATTCAAAGATTTAGAGCTCATTCCTTCACATCGATCTTGGAGCTCTGACATCGCACAACACATCCAAGAGTCTTCGACATGTCCAGATCAGCTATATCCAGGTAAGTCGGCTTAACCTTGCTTTTGCAGCATTTCTTTCACTTTTTGTGTTTTGGTTTGTGTGAGTGTTGTCTACTTGATTTCTATGAATGCTTGCTGTTGTTTGCATGCATATTGGCCTGTACTAGCACCATTTTAGTTTTTGTTAGCATTTAAATGCTGTCACATGCATGAGACTGTTTTGCACAAATGGTCGCCGGTTTGGCGACTCGCTTCACACACATGCATGTTGCTTCATTTTTTGAATCTTGCATTCACTGTTTGCATGCACGATCATTCACTCCTACTTACACTCATTATCGCAATGCATTCACATCCACATTTTCTTTTAGTTTCCCATCGAAGGGTCTAGGTAACCTTGGCCCAAACTTTGCCTCACCAAGATAGCATTGCATAATCCTAAGAGGGAAGGCTTTTCCTTCCTCCCAAAAAATGTAGATTTCTGCCTAGTGACTGTCCTCCAGTCTTGCATTGCGCAATTTTGAGAGGTAGTGACTGTTGGCCTACAAAATTGTGCAATGTAGTCACTGGGTCTACAACCCTTGTCAGCTGAAATTGCACATTGCACAATCCCAACAACCAGCAGGCCAGTCTAGATTGCACATTGCGCAATTCCAGCAGTTGGCTAGCCTCCCAGTAGCCTAGACTTCCTTTTACACAATTCTGGCAGCTAGTATCCTGACCTCCCAGGAAAAATTGCGCAATCCCCGCCAGTCAATCCCTAGGTATGTAGCATGTCATCCCTCAATTTTTCTTTGGTTTTAGCTAACAGATTTCTTGCCATGCATGTCACCATGTCTCCAGATCTAGCAGGTGTTCACCCACCTCTCAGAAATTTAGGGTCAATTGCCTCCAATAGAGTAGGATCAAAGGACACTGACGGAAGTGTAACTAGAGCAGTAGTTGAGTGAGTGTCTACAAGTTTGTCGATCTACGAAGGCACCAAAATGCCAACATTGTGTCAAAGTCGGCCATGCGAAATATCATTGTTTTAATCTTTAGCAGTGTGAAAATTGTGGCAAGAACACTCATCATTCAAACAAATGATTCAGAAATAAGCCTCCTGCAAGAATAAATATTCACCTTTGATGGATTTATTCTTGGCAATGGGCTTGAACAACCAAGAATATATTTCAGCCATACAATAGAATTTGTTCTCGAGTATTGAAAAGTATAGCATTTGAGATCTCTTCATCTTTCATCTTGTATCTAGTAGGGGGGAATTAATGGTCATATACCAGCTTCAAAGATATATCAAGTGATCCTAAGCCACAACCTAAGCCTATTTCCTGAGCCTACAATTAGAGAAAACCATACCCAGATTCAGATTTGTATCTAGAGATAGAGAAGCCATGAGCATGCCTTTACTTCGTGCCGTTCCTTAAACCACTATAGGTTGAGACCTCCCTTTTTAGGTTGAGGATGTTCCTTTTTCCATGGTTTTGTAGTGGCTACAACCATCCTCCAAAATTTTTCCTTAGCTTTGTTTCAGAGCCTCCCTACCAACCATCCTTAGAAGCATGTCTTGCACTGTCAAGTACACAAACTTTAACGGTTTTCTAGCAGCATGACAACTTGTGCATGATATCTTGTTGCATTCTCCTCATAAGCAATTTCTCTGGACTTGGTCCATCTACAGACTAAGAAAATCCCTCAAGAAATTGCAAATCCTAGAGGGGAACCATCCTTCCCTCCATAAATTGCACAATCCTATTTGGCAACTTACTGGGCTTAGAAACTACATAATCCTGCCAGTCAAACTTCCCGGAGAAAACTACATAATCTAACTTGGGAGGACTACTCAACCCATAAATTGTGCAATTCTAGGCAGTAGTCAGCTGCTCAGCCCAGACATTACGCATTTCCTCTGGGTAGCTAGCCCAGCTCCCTCCTAGAAATGCACAAATTTCACCCTCAAGAAAGAAGGTTGTTGCATGTGCCATCGGGTTGACCGATTCCACCCAGGACCAAGAAATCTTGACTTGCATGCATGGGTTGCTATTTCCAAAAATAGAAAAAGGCAACATGCAAAAAGAATCTCTAGATTTTAGGGAGCTATTTTTAGCAGCTAGAGGTTACATGCAAAGATCATTTTAGAAACTTTCCTCCAAGTGTCGCTTTTTCCTAGATTTTTGGCATGTGCGTCATGAGCATCAAACTTATTTATTTGATTCTTTAGAGCACATTACTTCGCATAGATCTTGGAGCTCTGACATCCCACAACACATCCAGGAGTCTTCAACACATCCAAGCACTCGACTTGGCCGAATGATGGGTGAGGAGGCTTAGAACAACAACATGAGGAGTAGAGTGGATGCCCAAATACATGAGCCAAAATGCCCCTATATGAGTGACCAAGTGGTGGATGAAGTAGACCTCGGATGAATTGGACCAAGGAGAGGGTGCCCTAGTGGGACGATGTTGGGATGAGTCCCAAGATGAGAGAGAAAAAATTTGGTGCCACTGGGACAAGATGAGCTGGGTGAGCTGAAATTTTGCATTAGTCAAGACATAACAAACTGAGGGTCCCTAAGACAATATGAGATGAGGGCATGCTGAGACGAGATGGAATAAGACGAGGACATAATATGAGTTCCATAGAATGAATTTTGGTACCAAGAAGGATGGATTTTGAGGGAACTTGGGTGGAATAGGTGTTGACCTGACCTAAGGCATTCGACACCTAGGTGAGCTAACTTGCACAATGATGTGGAACAACTGAACTTAAACCATACAAAGGTGTGATGCGTCATATAAACATATAACTCACATCATGGAATGAGGAATCCGCCAACTGAATGAAAGTATCCAAGTCACATGCTTAAGAACTGTTTGAAGAGGAGAAAAGTACGAGATGAAGGGGAGTTGGCGAGGGACGTTTGGGCCTGCAATTGTGCAGGGCCTAAAGGTAGAGACAAGACAACCAAACCAACCTAACTGAGAAGGGGAGATGACATATCTTGAAAGAGGGACGAACCATAGTAGTGTAGTTGGGTGGCCTCATCAGGTCATCAAGTTTGGCATTGGTATCTTTGCAAATTTTATAGATTTTGGCTTTAAGATTTGGTTGGACTGAGCCATTGTCTTGGGGAATTATTATAAATATAAATTTTAATAAAATAAAAAGGTCATATGGTCGTTTCCATTGAATTTGTGCAAGCATATGATGATGAAGTTATCTTGCATACGATGTTCATGATTTTTGTTAACGGAAGATGATGTAACAACGTTATTACTCCTCTATGTTTGAGGAATTCTACACATTAATAATAATATAGAGAATAACATGAGTAATACATTGTGATGTGTAGCCTGGGTGAAGTAACATTGTACTATTCTAGGAAACTGGCAAACACGTTAGTGCTACACACTCGAGGGATCATGGTGCGTCCAAGAGGTTCCTTGTGACCGTAGTAATTAATTTTTTTTTGCAAAGATTCAATTAAAAAATAATCCTATGATACATCACCATAAAGAATCATGCCTGCAACATGAAAATTGAATAACTCTTTGTGGGAACAATAATATCCCATGTGATAGGTTTAATATTGTTTGAAAACTAAAATAACCTACTAAATTACAAATAGATAAACTATACTTAAACTACATTTGCTTTATCAAAAGTGGGGATCTTTCTCCTTTGGACCTGAAATACAATATCAAGTGCTTAGAAATGATGAGAGGATATACTAAAACCTAGATATCCGTGTTGATGAGTAGACATTGAAACCTTAATGGAAACAAATATGTAGAAGAATAAATAAGAGGGAAATTTGAGCAAGATGATTCACAAGATATTATAAAAGATAGTGACTTGGTAGTAATTGATATGATCCACGTGAATCTTGGGCTTAGATTTATAAATCCACCCTATTCATCTCACATGAATTGTTCGAGGAAATTTATAATTATTTATAAAGAAATGGTATTCTCATAGTGTTTTTGTATGAAGTAGAAATAGCCACAAAACCTTTCATATGTTGTACACAATCTAGTTTTTGGTTACCATCTAATTACTTAGTCATTGTGTTGTGTCATTACACAATCATCTGTGTTCAACCAATACCTTCTAGTTTCACCTCAAGATATTTCCAATTGGTTACCACATGTCATAGGAATAAATACCAAAGGAACTTATTATAAAAGTTATAGGAGAAATAACAATAATGCGAGGATGATGTGAGATGTGGGAATTTGGAAAATATCATAAGTGTGCAAAGGAACAAAAAAATAACACAGTTGGGAAAGTTTAAAATAAATAAATGGATCGAATAATGATAAAAAGCGAAGAAATGGAGATAATGATAATGAAAGTTGAAAATGGATTAATGGAGGAAAGGTGATAAATTTGGAATATGACCTTTGTTTTTTATTTTGTAAAAGTCTAGATGAAGCCGAGACATAGGGATATCTAATGAGAGGATGAACACAACTGATTCATTCCTTATTAACCCTTTAATTTTCCAAAGGGACAAAACCATCTTGGATAAAATTTTGTAAGTAAGAACCACATCTTGAAATTGATTTTAAACTATTAAATTTTTTGGGTCTTCTTGAGGCTCATCTCGCACATTAAAAAGAGAAAAAATTCAGGCTTCAATTTGATTAAGGAATGCTGATCAACATTGGGTCAAGATATTATTACTCAGGTTGAGCCACATCTTTTTTCATTTAATTAGAGCATGGATCTTCTAAAGAAGACACCACCACCATTTGATTTCCACAGAGAAATGAGATTCAATAAAATATGGATAGCCAAGATTTGATATATTATCACCAATTCCAAAAATATTATAATATAAAGCACATCCTCATTATCTTCCTTGAGCCTGATAAAATTTGAGACAAGAAGGCCAACATAATTATACCATTCAACTACTTTTGAACGGATTAGCCAAATAATGACCAATGGTTCCAACCAAAATTTCCACAGATTTAGGAATTTTTGTGTTATGGTGTCAACTTGGGAGAAAAGACTAGCCTAGTGGAGAAAATCAAGGAGAGGGATTGATAAATGATAACATTCACTTGCATCTAGTAATGGATCTTGCCATAAATTTAATTTCCTGTCATTACCAATATTCCATACAATCCAATTGCCTATCAAAGGGAAAGAAAAGACAAGGGATTTCCAAAAAACCCTTTAGACAATTTTTGGGGTGCCTATATTAATCTTGAGTAGAATCATTGTGTAAATATTTAAATTAAAAAACATGACCCCATAAAGAGGTGTTATGTAAGTCACCATAAGTTGTACACAACCATAAATTTTCTAAAACAGGAAATATTTTTAATCCCCTACTCACCTAAATTCTTGGGGGACACCAACTGAATCCACTTCACTGAAGTAATACCACTAGCTTGATAAGAGCTAGCCCATAGGAATTGAAATATGATTTTTCTTGATTTTAGATAAGTTACCATTTTTCACTAAAGAAATTGACATCCAATACTTAGGTATTGTTTCAAGGATGGCCTTGAGTAAAACTAAACTCCCTCTTCTGGGAAAGAGTCTATTCATTTAGAGTAAAAATCAGGCTTCAATTTTGTTATACAACCACAACTAATTTGTGAACTTATGACTATTTAGATTTAAACAAAATCCTATATACTTAAATCCTTCATTTAAATCCTTTTGCAGGAAAGGAAATAAAAGCTCAACCTAATAAGGAGAGCATCAAGAAGAGCATGGGAGATGAGAAAGGATTAATTGATATTCACCTCCATACTTATTTCTTTATAAAAAAAGTCCAGAACAATTTTCAGAGATGAGAGGCCTGTCAAAAATCTAGGAGCGAAATAAAGGATATCATTTACAAAGATTCGTTGGACACCTAATTCGCTAAGGGTTATGGTTTGGAATTTGAAAGGTCATTAGAGTCCAAGAGACTTGGAAGATGAATCCAAATTGTCATGGAAAAAGTATAAATGTATATCATTGTTAATAGTAAATGAATTCAATGTTCTATCATAATTTTCCTATCATTATATGTGTGATGTTTAACATGGTATCAGAGCTCAGGTCTGTTAAAAACATCCTTGCCAATTTGAACCAATGAAATATCTATTTCTTATGCAACCGATTTTCAAACTTGAGAATTTATTTTACTGCCACCTATATGTGTAAAATACCTCTTTCTGATTGTTTGTGTTGGGCGTAGGATTCCCCCAAGGCAAGTTTTGGGCCTTAAAGCCCAAGTTTTGACTAAGTCCGATGTAAAGACTCCGTGATTTGCGGGCACGGAGTGCGAAGATGGTAAATGAGTCAGAGGGTTGTCCACCCTCATTTTTGTAATGTAATGTCAGTTTGAAAGATCAACCCATGGTCCGCTAACCATGGGATTTTATAAATAGAGCGAGGCTCTAAGTGTAAAGGGACACAGAAGGAAATGGAAGGAAATCAATCCATGAAGCATTAAGTCGAAGTGTAGAGTCGTGTCTTTGGGTTGTAGAGTAGGAGAAGGCTCTACAGTTGAGTGTGTAGAGGCCTAGTAGTTCATGGTTGAGTGCGCAGGGCAGGTCGAGTCTGTACCCATTGGAAGCATTAATAAACAAAAGTTTTACCATATTTCTGTGTATCTTTTCCTGTTTCATGCATTGAAGTATATTGGGTATGAATTGTAAGTTTATTGTTTATTTACTGCGTGAACTTATATGAATGTGATGAATAAGTAAATCTCATAGAAGGTATCTGTTTATGTGAAGATAACTAATTGTTATAAGAAGATAAGTAAGATCCATGGTGTGTGTTATCACAAAATCACTACTGAGGGCTACAACCAAGCAAGATTTCATGTAACTCTTTCAACCAGACTTTAGACCAAAGATTAGCCTCTTTGGTCAGAGAGGGCTCTCTCACAAACTCTTGATAAAAATCCTTCACTACAACAGATGGCTAACTCTTTACTCATTCATGAAAACAAAAGCTGGTTGGATACATATCAAACTGGTCCTCATTGGGCTATGGAGTCTCATACACTAAGTAAACAAGAAAAACATAGTCATTTCATGGAAGTCAAGGCTCTTTGCATTAAATGTTCAAACATACTCCATAAAAACCACAGCTTGCCAAACACACAGGAAGTCAGAGCATAAGATATGAATTCTGAGTGGTTGTGCTATAACAAGGCTGTAAAAGAACATATAATATAAAACACCACCATTATATTTGAACACAATAATCCATCGAGAATCTTGAGAAGAAATCAACACTGTTTTACTATTACTGTAACAAGTCTTACAATGGCCCAAATAACTCTGTTTTTGTATAAAATGTCCAACCCTTTCTACATCCAACATTGATCCATATATAGGCAAACAAACTTAACCACCTCGAGCTTCCTCCTCCAGCATGAGGGGAGCCTCGAAGGTGGCTATTGACTATCCCTATCTAGTGCATAACTAACTTATTAATTACATAATGGCTAAACTGAAATTACAAATGGTTTTCATTTAATCAAAATCCACAATCTTTGCTCCTCGTAGCATGATGCTTTTCTGGCTCTTGACACATGTCCTTTTGCTGCTTGGGTTGAGGTGTCTTGAAGGAGAGTACACTAAATGAGTTAGCTTTGGATTCTAGTTAGGTAGATGGCTCATTAATTGACCAAGAGAAAAGCTCTATTTTAACGGTCTCTGTCTCCCAACATTCTCCGAAAGTGTAGCAACATGTTCCCAAATCTTTTAACAACCCCAAGTATGAAATACTACCATGTTTCTGAATGTGCTGTAGGTGGTATTGATAGACAGATGTCTCTCTTCCACAACTCCCGCTCACAGTATCACACTAGCTGCTCTGCGCTTTAAAATCATCACCTACAGCAGTTTCGTAGCGCGCTACGAAACTGCTGTAAGTGAGTATGGTTAATAGCCTCAACCTTTCTTTAGGGTTCATCTATTCTTCCTTTAGTGAAGTCTCACAGCCACACTCTGTACTGTCTTCATTTTCCCGCTTGAAATCATTGAAACAAGGTTGTAGAATATATCAAAGGGTACAATGTCTTCAAATTGCAATATTGGCGCTGATGAAATTGGACATTTCAACCTCATCCGAGCAGTTAACATTCCACTATAAAAACCATCAATGTATCTATTCCACTTGAGCCACTACACTAATTATCATCCGTTCTATAGATGACTGTGATGTTCCATTCGTAGCTTGCAATGGTTTCCTTGTCGGAGAAGGTGAATAGTCCAGCTTTCCAGTTTGTTTGAGTTTTCCATTCTCATACCATTCGGCTCAGCTAAGGCCTTCGACTTACTGTGTACAATAGCAAGACGATGTCGTGCTCCTTCTTCAGTCTGTGTATATGAAGACTTCTGTTGACAATATCATGATCCTTTTCAAGGCCATCACAGACTAATATATTGCTCACTGTATACAAAATAGCCCTCTCCAACTCCAAAAATCATCTTCACCTGAAACTGTAATATGGATTTGAATGAAAAAATCATAACTAGCGCGGAAAGGAAATCATTCAAAGAGTATATTCTGGTCACCACTATTTGGCAAAGTGCTCTAATTTCACTGACATAAATTGCACAGCCTCTGACAACTCGAACAACACCATGATATTCAGTTGCTGGAAGTAAGTTATGAAACATATCCCAATCTGTTTGTATGTATTTTCCTAGCAACAAGGTATTGTAAACAACAGAGGAAATATATGCCTGAATTATAACTGCTGTTGGCTTCGCACTGTAAATCCCGTCATTATTGTGGCACATATGAACAATACAGCCATTATCAGGAAAATTGCGAACAATTGAAGCTTCTAATGCCTGAAGATATTGCCTTATAATAGACTCACGACCCTTATGACCATCACCTAAAGTTTCAATGATATTTTGAACATCAACTTTAATACCATCAACACCAGCCGATGTCAAATAGCTGTGTAACTCATTGTAGAAATTGTAAACCTTCTTCAAATGAACAGGGCCTAATCCATAAACTGAAAAAACTATTCAAAACAACATCTGGTTGATTGCCCAAAATAGCGAGGGAGGAATCATAATACTCCATTCCAGCTGCAGCTGGTTTGACCCCACCCCAGTAACCAGCAAGGGCATGCCACACATAGACATATTTCACGTTATGGTGCTCCTTTTCATTTGCTAGTTCACTTATATTCTGTTGAACAGATGGTAAAGATGATATGAAGTCCTCCAAAGGCAAATTTGAGAGGTTGATAGATTTATCTGTTTTCTCAACTGAACTGAACTTGATAGACATGTCCAGGCTATGAATAACTTGATCCACAAATTCATCACCCTCAATATTGAAGGAGTCACTGTATCCATACCGAGCAATGCACCTGTAAACTCCTTTATATCCCAATCCTTCTACATGAAACCTTTCATGTGGTAATACAGTTTCAACAGGGACATACCTGATAGTTGTTAATATAATTACCTCATGCAAGGAACCTACATTTTTCATATAATGACCAACGATAGGAGGAACACCATGAATGATATGGGTATAGAAGAAACACAATCCTGGCACCCGTTGAATTCCATTGTCAGAGAGAAGAGTAGCCAGGCTGCCGGAGTCTATGTTGTGGGTCACTTCATACTGAATTTTCTTCTGTCTTCCATGATTCCAACTAAACATTATAACAGCAAGTACAATCGAAACTGCAAAAGGAAGCCAACCTCCATGTGGAACTTTAATGAGCATAGAAGAAACATATATGCCTTCCATGATAGAAAAGCAAGTGAAGAACAGAAGCACAGCTGGTAAAGGAGTTCGCCAAACAACGATCATAACCAGTGCCAATAAGACAGTTGTAATCAGTATCACCATAATCACCACAACCCCGAAGGCATTCCCAATTTGATTTCCACTCCGAAAGCCAAGAATTACGGCCAAACAAAGAGACATGAGAATGTAGTTGATTTCAGGACAGTAAATTTGGCCTTCTTTATATTGTGATGTGTGAATCAGCTTGACACGGGGAAAATAATCCAGAGCCACAGATTGCTTGATCACAGAAAAGGAAGCGATATTAATGCTTGACTTGCAACAATAGCTGCGAGCGTGGAAACGACAAACATGGGCTAGTACACAGCATTTGGTACGAATTGTAAAATCCATCAGCATGATCATAAGGGTTTTTGATAAGATATGCTGTTTGTCCGCCATAGGTGAGAATCAGGGAAGAATATACAACGCATAAGAAGACTATCTGAATAGAAGACTTGTTAAAATGTCCAAGATCTGCAAACATGGCTTCTGCACCCTTGAAGTACCAAATCTATGTACAATAAACAACGTGATTAGAGTGACGAATGACAGGGCTACAATTGCATTTTGACTGATAGAAGGACAAGCATTTCTTAGCCCCTGCACTGCTGAGAGCACTGATATAGCAGGAGTCAGTATGCCATCTCCAATTAACATACACATGTACAGAATGCTAGCCGGCTTAACAAAACTGTCGCCATTACTGAGCTTCTATTAGGTTCCCGTGATCCTCGTTACAATATCATGGACTGGTGCGAAGAGGTGCTGTGGCTTTGAAATCCACATCCACAGATAACTATCTGAAACAACTGCAATAATTGCATTGTATTTATAACTCAGATCACCGCATGTTTCATTTTTTGGCGTGCTCTGGAATGCTTTAAATCTAGCTCCGTATACCTAGGAACATCATCCAAAACCGCATATGGATGTTTTGAACAAGAAACTCCATCATAAGGACGACTAGGCGCATCCAAAAAACTATTCACCCTTTCCACATGTCAGCTATATCCATCATTAGCTTTCATTACATAAGATTGCATGTTACCACGTGCTCTCTTAATGTTTTGATGCTGTCGAAGTTATAAATCCACCATTCGCCCGTTTGCACCAAGTGTAACTGCTGCAAGTGATCAAGGATACTACAGGAAACATTAAAAAGGCGCCATATATGTCTGACTTCAAGACCCTTTTGAAAAGAGAAAGTTGAGATATCTTGTGTTGATATGCCTGCTGTCTATTACCCAGAATCTGGACGTCCATGTTCAGAAAGGGCGACATTGACCTTGCTTACGCGCTCCCAATGCACTTATGATATTTCCAAGTGCCAATAAACACTTGTTAATGTGAACACTTTCTTTGAAACAGAGGCCATCCGCACCTGTCTTCTTGGCTTGTAACGCAAACAATGTTTGTACTGCATTCAAGGGTGTGCAATCCTTCCCTTAATTTCACAGCCAGATATAATGTCCTGTACCATTCCAGCAACTTCCTCCAAGTAATGATTTGAATCCTTTACGTTACCAAGGCCGTCTTCAAAGGAGTTTTGTCTAGCGGTCTCTTCATGTTTCACTGAACCGGGAGCGCCATTTGTTGAACCTACCTTAGCAAACTTCCCATCAAATATCAAAAGAGCTAATCTCCAAAATGTTGGTACATGATGCACAATGACAGATGTATGCCTACGAATGAATCTTCCTCTGAAAACATCTGCTTCTTCACCAATCACTTCTTTAATATGAGATTCCCTTCTTATATCATTATCACCCAACAGAAAGGAATAAACTATTGAAGATTGCACAAACTCTTATTTGATTTACCCAGAAGATTAGCCACTAAACCATAGACATTGTTCTGCAACTGCTAATGAGAACATTAAACTAATACAAGTATACTTCAATTTTAACTATCAGCTTTATACACAATCAATCCACTCAAATTATTGTTTCGGTGCAGGGAGGAACAAAGGATCTGGATTTCTCTTGAACAATTTGGGCAATTTGGAGGGCAGCTTGCCAATGCCACATATGCAGCTTTGTGTAGTGCTTCTAGAAGTTTCCCTTAAATATCTGTCATTTCCCAATTTCGCAGCGCAGCCAATGCAAGGTCAATGTTTTCGCTACGAAATCACTAAAACAGATGGCGCTGCTAAACTGCTAACGAATTTATGCGCTGCGAAACTGCTAAAAAGAATTCAGACGCTGCGAAAACACCCGGTCTTTAAACTAGGCTAAAAATTTTTGGCAACAGCATTTTCAGTGATAACAGTGGCTCCACTTGGGATAGTGTGCCCTTGTGGTACACTAAGAACCTGCAGTTCCAGTGCCTTAACCATTTATGACAAACAGAAATTTGCTCAACAAGCATGATTGTAGGAGAAAGAAAGCTACATCTACTGAAAAATGCTCAGTTGACCTTGAGCTTATTTGCATTTACCTACCTACCTACCCTAACAATTCAAACTTCCCTCAGCTCAATCAATATGAAACTTCCAATGCAGCCAATCATTTGTCTCATCTGATATTTGATTTCTTTGACTGTCCCAGAGTTCAGAGCCAATGTGATAGTGTGATGACCACTGCCACTGAAATTGTCTCTGACTGTATCGGATTTCAGAGCCAATGTGATAGTGTAATGATCGCTGCCACTGAAATTGTCTCTGATCTTCATAGGAAAACTGAAACACTGGAGAGTAAAACTCTTCCATGTAATCAGCTATAGGATCCCAGAACACATGATCAGCTTGTCCTTCCTTGAAACTTTCCAGCTGTGCAAACTGATCTTCAACCACAGTGTTCAGTTCCTCAATCGTGAAAGAGAGAGGAAACAGCATAGTCTCCTTACGTTCTGCCATAGAAAATTTCTGAGAATAATGATCATGATCATGAAAACTGTATGCCTGAATTTGTCCTTCTAAACCTTCAATTTCTTTCTCAATGTCTTTGGCAAATTCATCAAAAAATTTCATCTTATCTTCTGACTTGCAGTTAAAGGATTTCAGATATGAGGATAAGGACAAAGAAAAAGATTCATTTGTTTCTTCTTTACTATGATCATCATTCCATTGTTTGAAACCCTCCACTGAAGGAGAGTTTACCACCAACTCTGACCTATCTATCCATTCCTCCAAAAACATGAGCCAAAGGTCTTGAAATGACTTAATGGATTTGGCAGGCAAGCATTCAACCCACTGTTTGCATTTCCCTTGGAGTGAATCATAGAATAACCTTATGCAAACATCCTCATGTTTAACTCTAAGAAGCTGCGCAAATTCACAAAAATCTGATATATGATTCAAGGTTAAACTTAAATCCTCTCCGTTGAATTTTGGACCATTCCTTAGAAAGTATGCATCCTTGAACTAAGAATGGCAGCTTCTGGGTCCTTCATAACTCCAGTGGAATCACCATGAATGTATAAACCTTGAATTCTTCAACAATGGAGTCGCCAAGGTAGTTTTGCAGCCTTGAAAATCATTTTGAATTCCTGCTACCTTCAGAAATCCAATCTTCAAATTTCGGGAGAGAGTAAGCTTCAGGCTCCCAGCAGACGCACCAAAATGTTATCACAAAATCACTACTGAGGGCTGCAACCAAGCAAGATTTCATGTAACTCTTTCAACCAGACTTTAGACCAAAGATTAGCCTCTTTGGTCAGAGAGGGCTCTCTCACAAACTCTTGATAAAAATCCTTCACTACAACAGATGGCTAACTCTTTACTCATTCATGAAAACAAAAGCTGGTTGGATACATATCAAACTGGTCCTCATTGGGCTATGGAGTCTCATACACTAAGTAAACAAGAAAAACATAGTCATTTCATGGAAGTCAAGGCTCTTTGCATTAAATGTTCAAACATACTCCATAAAAACCACAGCTTGCCAAACACACAGGAAGTCAGAGCATAAGATATGAATTCTGAGTGATTGTGCTATAACAAGGCTGTAAAAGAACATATAATATAAAACACCACCATTATATTTGAACACAATAATCCATCGAGAATCTTGAGAAGAAATCAACACTGTTTTACTATTACTGTAACAAGTCTTACAATGGCCCAAATAACTCTATTTTTGTATAAAATGTCCAACCCTTTCTACATCCAACATTGATCCATATATAGGCAAACAAACTTAACCACCTCGAGCTTCCTCCTCCAGCATGAGGGGAGCCTCGAAGGTGGCTATTGACTATCCCTATCTAGTGCATAACTAACTTATTAATTACATAATGGCTAAACTGAAATTACAAATGGTTTTCATTTAATCAAAATCCACAATCTTTGCTCCTCGTAGCATGATGCTTTTCTGGCTCTTGACACATGTCCTTTTGCTGCTTGGGTTGAGGTGTCTTGAAGGAGAGTACACTAAACGAGTTAGCTTTGGATTCTAGTTGGGTAGATGGCTCATTAATTGACCAAGAGAAAAGCTCTATTTTAACGGTCTCTGTCTCCCAACATTCTCCGAAAGTGTAGCAACATGTTCCCAAATCTTTTAACAACCCCAGGTATGAAATACTACCATGTTTCTGAATGTGCTGTAGGTGGTATTGATAGACAGATGTCTCTCTTCCACAACTCCCGCTCACAGTATCACACTAGCTGCTCTGCGCTTTAAAATCATCACCTACAGCAGTTTCGTAGCGCGCTACGAAACTGCTGTAAGTGAGTATGGTTAATAGCCTCAACCTTTCTTTAGGGTTCATCTATTCTTCCTTTAGTGAAGTCTCACAGCCACACTCTGTACTGTCTTCATTTTCCCGCTTGAAATCATTGAAACAAGGTTGTAGAATATATCAAAGGGTACAATGTCTTCAAATTGCAATATTGGCGCTGATGAAATTGGACATTTCAACCTCATCCAAGCAGTTAACATTCCACTATAAAAACCATCAATGTATCTGTTCCACTTGAGCCACTACACTGATTATCATCCGTTCTATAGATGACTGTGATGTTCCATTCGTAGCTTGCAATGGTTTCCTTGTCGGAGAAGGTGAATAGTCCAGCTTTCCAGTTTGTTTGAGTTTTCCATTCTCATACCATTCGGCCCAGCTAAGGCCTTCGACTTACTGTGTACAATAGCAAGACGATGTTGTGCTCCTTCTTCAGTCTGTGTATATGAAGACTTCTGTTGACAATATCATGATCCTCTTCAAGGCCATCACAGACTAATATATTGCTCACTGTATACAAAATAGCCCTCTCCAACTCCAAAAATCATCTTCACCTGAAACTGTAATATGGATTTGAATGAAAAAATCATAACTAGCGCGGAAAGGAAATCATTCAAAGAGTATATTCTGGTCACCACTATTTGGCAAAGTGCTCTAATTTCACTGACATAAATTGCACAGCCTCTGACAACTCGAACAACACCATGATATTCAGTTGCTGGAAGTAAGTTATGAAACATATCCCAATCTGTTTGTATGTATTTTCCTAGCAACAAGGTATTGTAAACAACAGAGGAAATATATGCCTGAATTATAACTGCTGTTGGCTTCGCACTGTAAATCCCGTCATTATTGTGGCACATATGAACAATACAACCATTATCAGGAAAATTGCGAACAATTGAAGCTTCTAATGCCTGAAGATATTGCCTTATAATAGACTCACGACCCTTATGACCATCACCTAAAGTTTCAATGATATTTTGAACATCAACTTTAATACCATCAACACCAGCCGATGTCAAATAGCTGTGTAACTCATTGCAGAAATTGTAAACCTTCTTCAAATGAACAGGGCCTAATCCATAAACTGAAAAAACTATTCAAAACAACATCTGGTTGATTGCCCAAAATAGCGAGGGAGGAATCATAATACTCCATTCCAGCTGCAGCTGGTTTGACCCCACCCCAGTAACCAGCAAGGGCATGCCACACATAGACATATTTCACGTTATGGTGCTCCTTTGCATTTGCTAGTTCACTTATATTCTGTTGAACAGATGGTAAAGATGATATGAAGTCCTCCAAAGGCAAATTTGAGAGGTTGATAGATTTATCTGTTTGCTCAACTGAACTGAACTTGATAGACATGTCCAGGCTATGAATAACTTGATCCACAAATTCATCACCCTCAATATTGAAGGAGTCACTGTATCCATACCGAGCAATGCACCTGTAAACTCCTTTATATCCCAATCCTTCTACATGAAACCTTTCATGTGGTAATACAGTTTCAACGGGGACATACCTGATAGTTGTTAATATAATTACCTCATGCAAGGAACCTACATTTTTCATATAATGACCAACGATAGGAGGAACACCATGAATGATATGGGTATAGAAGAAACACAATCCTGGCACCCGTTGAATTCCATTGTCAGAGAGAAGAGTAGCCAGGCTGCCGGAGTCTATGTTGTGGGTCACTTCATACTGAATTTTCTTCTGTCTTCCATGATTCCAACTAAACATTATAACAGCAAGTACAATAGAAACTGCAAAAGGAAGCCAACCTCCATGTGGAACTTTAATGAGCACAGAAGAAACATATATGCCTTCCATGATAGAAAAGCAAGTGAAGAACAGAAGCACAGCTGGTAAAGGAGTTCGCCAAACAACGATCATAACCAGTGCCAATAAGACAGTTGTAATCAGTATCACCATAATCACCACAACCCCGAAGGCATTCCCAATTTGATTTCCACTCCGAAAGCCAAGAATTACAGCCAAACAAAGAGACATGAGAATGTAGTTGATTTCAGGACAGTAAATTTGGCCTTCTTTATATTGTGATGTGTGAATCAGCTTGACACGGGGAAAATAATCCAGAGCCACAGATTGCTTGATCACAGAAAAGGAAGCTGATATTAATGCTTGACTTGCAACAATAGCTACGAGCGTGGAAACGACAAACATGGGCTAGTACACAGCATTTGGTACGAATTTGTAAAATCCATCAGCATGATCATAAGGGTTTTTGATAAGATATGTTGTTTGTCCGCCATAGGTGAGAATCAGGGAAGAATATACAGCGCATAAGAAGACTATCTGAATAGAAGACTTGTTAAAATGTCCAAGATCTGCAAACATGGCTTCTGCACCCTTGAAGTACCAAATCTATGTACAATAAACAACGTGATTAGAGTGACGAATGACAGGGCTACAATTGCAATTTTGACTGATAGAAGGACAAGCATTTCTTAGCCCCTGCACTGCTGAGAGCACTGATATAGCAGGAGTCAGTATGCCATCTCCAATTAACATACACATGTACAGAATGCTAGCCGGCTTAACAAAACTGTCGCCATTACTGAGCTTCTATTAGGTTCCCGTGATCCTCGTTACAATATCATGGACTGGTGCGAAGAGGTGTTGTGGCTTTGAAATCCACATCCACAGATAACTATCTGAAACAACTGCAATAATTGCATTGTATTTATAACTCAGATCACCGCATGTTTCATTTTTTGGCGTGCTCTGGAATGCTTTAAATCTAGCTCCGTATACCTAGGAACATCATCCAAAACCGCATATGGATGTTTTGAACAAGAAACTCCATCATAAGGATGACTAGGCGCATCCAAAAAACTATTCACCCTTTCCAGATGTCAGCTATATCCATCATTAGCTTTCATTACATAAGATTGCATGTTACCACGTGCTCTCTTAATGTTTTGATGCTGTCGAAGTTATAAATCCACCATTCGCCCGTTTGCACCAAGTGTAACTGCTGCAAGTGATCAAGGATACTACAGGAAACATTAAAAAGGCGCCATATATGTCTGACTTCAAGACCCTTTTGAAAAGAGAAAGTTGAGATATCTTGTGTTGATATGCCTGCTGTCTATTACCCAGAATCTGGACGTCCATGTTCAGAAAGGGCGACATTGACCTTGCTTACGCGCTCCCAATGCACTTATGATATTTCCAAGTGCCAATAAACACTTGTTAATGTGAACACTTTCTTTGAAACAGAGGCCATCCGCACCTGTCTTCTTGGCTTGTAACGCAAACAATGTTTGTACTGCATTCAAGGGTGCGCAATCCTTCCCTTAATTTCACAGCCAGATATAATGTCCTGTACCATTCCAGCAACTTCCTCCAAGTAATGATTTGAATCCTTTACGTTACCAAGGCCGTCTTCAAAGGAGTTTTGTCTAGCGGTCTCTTCATGTTTCACTAAACCGGGAGCGCCATTTGTTGAACCTACCTTAGCAAACTTCCCATCAAATATCAAAAGAGCTAATCTCCAAAATGTTGGTACATGATGCACAATGACAGATGTAAGCCTACGAATGAATCTTCCTTTGAAAACATCTGCTTCTTCACCAATCACTTCTTTAATATGAGATTCCCTTCTTATATCATTATCACCCAACAGAAAGGAATAAACTATTGAAGATTGCACAAACTCTTATTTGATTTACCCAGAAGATTAGCCACTAAACCATAGACATTGTTTTGCAACTGCTAATGAGAACATTAAACTAATACAAGTATACTTCAATTTTAACTATCAGCTTTATACACAATCAATCCACTCAAATTATTGTTTCGGTGCAGGGAGGAACAAAGGATCTGGATTTCTCTTGAACAATTTGGGCAATTTGGAGGGCAGCTTGCCAATGCCACATATGCAGCTTTGTGTAGTGCTTCTAGAAGTTTCCCTTAAATATCTGTCATTTCCCAATTTTGCAGCGCAGCCAATGCAAGGTCAATGTTTTCGCTACGAAATCACTAAAACAGATGGCGCTGCTAAACTGCTAACGAATTTATGCGCTGCGAAACTGCTAAAAAGAATTCAGACGCTGCGAAAACACCTGGTCTTTAAACTAGGCTAAAAATTTTTGGCAACAGCATTTTCAGTGATAAGAGTGTGACTTGGGGAAATAGTGCAGATTGCTGCCCTAGCAGCGCAAAAGCCCCACAACCCCTGGTTAGGGCTGCGCGAAGGCGAATATAACATGGTGCGAAGGCCTCGCAAGTCAGGGAAGTGCACCAAGTAACCTGTGCGAAGGTATTCATAGTTGGACTAAATCAACCCCTTAGACATCTCAAGGGTGCGGAAACCTAGTTCCAGCATCCCCCCATACTGCTTCGGGTGAGACCTCAGTCCGCTCTCCACGAATTTTTGCTGAAAGGGCCAGTAGTACAGGGATTTGTTTGGATAATTAAATCCGAACTTGGGTTAGGCCCCAACAAGCCAAAAAATGGTTCTATTGCTGGGACCAGAATCTAATAGAGATGTTTGATGTCGTATCATTGGAATCCAACTAAGAAAAAAATTGAAGATTGGTTGGATAGGAAAATCCACGAGTTCGTAGCACAGGAGAATAGGAATTCATGACTATGAAAGGAAAAGTGGTTAGGCTACTACCTGTACACGGAAATCCATGAAATTTTCTTCGCATCTTTCCCTACTGAGCTGTATGAGTGGATCACGAAGCTAGCAGATAGCCAAGGAAGGTGGAAACTCGATAATTCTATCAGGAGGGCTCAAGAGTTGGCATGCAGATTGAAAGCATCAGAGGATAAGATCGCATGTGCTGTTGATCACTGGATCGATCGGATTATAGGAGGATTCATTATTGAGTTTGCAGTAGACACTTTAGTCAGCTATAGCGAAGCAGAGCGACGCTTTCTCAAAGGACCGCGAGGTAAGTACTTTAAGTCTCTGAACACTTGGATTAAAATGCTATTGTGTGAAAAATGGATTATGCGAATACATTGATGTTCGAGGCTATGCAAAGTGGGAGAATTTACAGAAATGAAGGAAGTGCGGAACTAGAGACTAGCCCCTTGATTTCATCTCTGTGAGGGGATGAGGGAGAGCTCGCGAAGGTATCTCCGCGAAGTGTGATCCATTTGATAAGGCAAAGGATTCTATGCATACCACCTCCACCCACACCACCCTAGTTTCACTGTCATCACTTCCATCTTCACCCGTACCACCCCTGCCGCCACTGTGTTTTAATATGGCGAGCTCGATAAAGTTTCCTGTGTTCAAGGGAGTAGGAAATGAAGATCCGAACTAGTTTTGGTTTGTTGTAAAAGCCGTATGGAAAGCATAGGGTGTTACAGACGATGGTATCAAGAAAGTGACATTGGTTAGTACTTTGCAGGATCGCACGCTGACCTAGTACATCAAGCACTCAAGTGATAATCTGAATGTGGAAATCGCGGTTATCGAAGCTATGCTAACTAGGGAGTTTAGCAGGCCGAAGTCAGAAGCACAGTAGATCATTGGGTTCAAAGAGATCACGATGCTACCAGGCGAGACTCCTTGGGAGCTAGACCAGAGGCTGAAGTGCATGATTCACGAAGCTAACATGACTCTGACAGATGGACAGCACTGCAAATGGTTTGTAGCATCACTATCACCACATTTAGGGAACGTGTTGTTGCAGCAAAGGTTAACAACTTAGGCAGAAGCCTTAGAGACTGCGATGAGGTTGCATGAGACCCCAATATAGGATCCTAACCTGGGAGTTCAACAGATCCACGTGCAGTTGAAAAAAATATGCCTGGAGATGCAGAGTTTGAAAAAGGACCAGACAACTTGTTGGGAAGTGCGCGAAGAAGTATAGTTTGTAAAGTGCAAGGGTCAGGGACATGACAAGGACCACTTCCCGGTGTTCGTGAATTACCTCATGGGAGGAGGACCGATGCCATTAAGATCGAAGGCACAAGCAGGACCGAGCATAGTGCCTACTTTGTGGTGTGTGATTTGTCAAATAGGAGGAAATCATATTACGGGCAACTGTCATCTATTGAAAAAGTACACACAGAATTCGCAACAATTGTTTTATAATTTTTGTAGATCGGTTGGACATGATGAGCACACATGTAGAAGCTATGAGCTGATGATGGAGAGGACTCCCACCTATAGAGTTCAGGCCGAAATGTGTCCCCTTGACTAGAATGGAGGAATGGCACAAACCAGATTTCAAGGGCATGGACGAGGCTGAGGTGGAGGAGGACTTGGAAGAGGTCGTAGACAGCTGATTTGTTACAATTGCAGGGGGCTAGGACATTATGCCTGTGATTGTATGAATCTAACGCATCCATCCTGTCTATATTGTACCTTGTTTGATCATGAGATGGAGGATTGTCCCACACTGATAGCGAGGCTGCGCGACAAGGGAGCGCTCCAACCTCTCCTGACTCAGAACCTATAGATGATGAGGTTTGAGCCACGCGAGGAAGACCCCAATGCAAACATTGTGCTCTGAATTGGAATTACGATGGGAGATGATAAAGGCAAGCACCCTGAAGATAGTACTTGGGTTCACAAGGCTCCGACGAAAGAACTAAAGTTTTATTTGGATCGCACTAAGGAAACTTGCATGGAAGCTAGGAAGAGCTTTGCTAATGCCTCCAATTCAGGAAGAAAAGATAGAATGGAGCCAGAAATGGACCCATCAATGCTCATGACATTCCTAGAAATGTGCATGAAGCTACTGCGTGACAGTAAGGCTGTAAAGGGATTGAAGGAACTCATTAATAGATGCGCTAGGACTGTGCCAGAAGAACCGCACATAGTCCCAAAGATTGGAAAGAATGTGATGAGGACAGGAAGAGAAATGAGGTTGACCGTGCAGATTGGAGAATATGAGATGGACCAAGTGATTCTGGACCGAGGATCAGATGCAAACATTCTGCCGAAGAAAACATGGGAGCACATGGGAAGACCTACAATACAATGGTCTCCTATCCAGCTGCGAATGGCAAACCAACAAAAGATAATACCCATGGGAAGATTGCAGGGAAACACCGTGGATATTGAAGGGGAAAGCACGCTAGCAGACTTTGAAGTGATAGAGATTGTTGATGACAGCAATCCCTACCCTGCACTATTAGGAATCGATTGGGCCATTGACATGAACAGGGTGATAAACTTGAAGAAGCGCAAAATTATTTTTGAGAAAAAGCCTCTGCGCCTAGTCGTACCTTTGGACCTTGTTGAGAGATCATGCTACACGGAGCCGGTGCGTGAATATGAGAGCGACGACGACTTGGACTGTATCTACAAGATAACCGTGCAAGAGAAAGACTAGGTAAATCCCACCACAGATGGATGAATCTCATGAGAGGCGAAAGCTCTTGTACATTAGATTCAGACGAGGAAATAGAGCAATGATAGAACTCGTTACACGAGGTAACCACGTTGAACTGTAACATGATGAAGAGATCATTGTACTACGTATCAACTAAGGTAAGGGATCTGCCTACTTATGATGGGTTAAGTGAAGTAGATGCTTTCATTGAACATATTTGAAAGAGAGGTGCCAGAACAACAACATTTCAAGGTTTTGAAATGGGTACTGCATGCTACGCTTGTGAGGTGGTGGGGCATGCACCAAGGAATCTTTGAAGACTAGCGCGAATGCAGGAGAATGATGCACATGCGTTTTGGAAAGCCTCAGATGCGATTAATAGACAAGAATGCTGGATGGAACGGTCTGCCTGCGCACCTGTCCAGGTGGGTACAGGCATATGTTAAACAACCTGCACAGATGCACATAGACTTCGCGCTAGGGGACATGGTCAATAGGCATGTGTGAGCAAGGAAATTGCACAAACGACCCCTCCAGTTGGGATGACGGAGTATGGGAAGAACGAGTGTGCAGAAGGATATCCATGTAGAAGCCTTTAACAAAGTGTGTGAAGCACTAAACAAGGTATATGTTGTGCAACTGTTATGTAACCAGCTCAAGAAAAGATAGAAAAGATAGATCAACGCCTTAGAATTCAGCCTCTTCGAGGGGGCAACCTCCTTTAGATTACATAAATGAACAATTCTTCAATGATTCAAATGAAAAAACCTCCTTTCTATATATAGGAGTCTAAGGAGTCACAATATAATCCAGCTGACCTAATAATAATAATATAAAGCCACAAAAATAACAATAGAGGGATTCCATGGTGCACAAAAATAACAACATGGGGGTAATAGGGGCACAACAATATAAACAAGGGGGATAACTACAATAGTAATGGGGTAATCACTAGTATTATAGGGACCCAACATGCCCCTCTCCTTCAAAAAAGTGTTGTCCTCAACGTTTGAGTAGTTCTGGATACTTCTTCATAAAATTATCATCCTCCCATGTGGAATCTTCAGCAGATAAGTTCTTCCACTTGATAAGATACTCTGAAATTGATCGATTTCGTAGCTGTCGAGTTCTGGTTTCTGTGACTTCTTCCGGTTCCAATATAATTTTTCCTTCCTCATCAAGTTCTGGCAATATTGTTTGAACTGGGAGCTTGTCGGCTATAACCTCTTGAAACATGAAACATGGAAAACTGGGTGCAATCGAGAAGCTGCAGGAAGCTCCAATTTGTCTGCCATAGTACCAATCTTTTGCAACACCTTGTACGTACCATAATACTTTGGTGATAATTTATTATCCTTCTTAGCTTGCTTTAGGGACATTTGCTTGTATGGTTGTAGCCATAGGAATACCCAATCACCTACATCAAAACTTCTTTCACTGCAATGTTGGTCTGCCTGTTGTTTCATTCTATTTTGTGCCAACACGAGGTTATCCTTTAAGAGTTGGAGGACTTGTTGTTGATGTTTGATGTGATGTTCCACTGCCTGAACCTTAGAATTTTCTCTTAAATATGATGTGATGGATGGTGGTTGATACCCATAAAGTGCCATAAATGGGGTCATTTTTGTTGCTGTATGGAAGGAAGTGTTATACCACCATTCAGCCAGAGGCAACCATTTGACCCATTGTGTCTGTTTATCAGATACAAAGCAACGAAGATATCCTTTCAAACATTTGTTTACTATCTCAGTTTGCCCATCAGATTGAGGATGATAAGATGAGCTATGAGCTAACTGACTACCAAGACAAGAAAATAATTCTGTCCAAAAATTTCCAGTGAAAATGGGATCTCTGTCACTTACAATAATCTTTGGGTTTCCATGTAGCTTTTGAATTGTTTCCATAAAGGCAGTAGAAACTGTACTGGCTTTAAATGGATGTGATAATGCACAAAAGTGTGCATACTTGGTAAGTCTGTCAACTACCACCATGATTACACTCTTTCCCTCAGACTTGGGTAAACCTGTGATAAAATCCATTGAAACCTCCTCCCACCGTTGGCTTGGAATGGATAAAGGTTGTAATAGACCCGGTGTCTTAATTGTTTCAACTTTATTTTGTTGGAAAACCAAACATTCCGCCACAAACTTTTGAATATCTGATTTAAGGCCATCCCAAAAAAATTCCTTCTTAACCCTGTGGTAAGTTTTTAAAAATCCTGAGTGCCCTCCTAAGGGAGAAGTGTGCAATTCCATAAGAATCTTTTGTTTTAGCTAGGAATTCTTACAGAGGTATAAGCGATCTTTGTACCATAATGAATCATTTTTCCAGCTAAATGTATCAGACGTACTGGAATCTTGTTGTAGCTTTCGAATAAGTGCCCAAACTTCTTCATCATTCTTCCATTCCTCCCTTGCTTCGTTTATCCAATCTGGTTGGATAATAGAAATGGTGCACAACAATGCTTCCACATCCTCATCCTTTCTTGAGAGTGCATCTGCCACCACATTTTGCTTCCCTTTTTTGTAGATGATTTCAAAGTCATAACCCAACATCTTTGTGACCCACATTTGTTGCTCTTCCGAGGATAATCTTTGTTCTAAAAAGTATTTAAGGCTATCATGATCCGTTTTTACCTTGAAGTGTCTTCCCATTAGGTAGGGTCGCCATTTCTTAAGTGCATGGAGTATTGCCAACATTTCCTTCTCATAAATAGCTTTTCTTAAAAACTTTCCCTTGATTGGACGACTTTCAAAAGCAATGGGTCTTTCATCTTGCATTAGAACAACACCAATTCCATTTCCTGAAGCATCACATTCCACAATAAATTTTTTTGTGAAGTCTGGTGTAGCTAAGACCGGTGCTTGGCACATTGCCTCCTTAAGATGTTCAAAGGCCTTTTGTTGCTTTCAGAGTCCATGAAAATGCATCTTTCTTCAATAATGTTGTTAGATGTGCTGCTATTCTCCCATAATTCTTAACAAATTTGTGATAATACCCTGTCAACCCAAGAAATCCTCGCAGATTCTTTATAGATGTGGGGATTTTCCATTCCTTAATGGCTTTAATTTTGCTAGGGTCTACCTTAACGCCTTCATGAGATACAATATGACCCAAATATTCCACCTCCTGGACTCCAAAGAAACATTTGGATCTTTTTGCATATAATTGTTTCTCCTCCAATAGTTGTAGCACCTTGTCAACATGTTCAACATGATCCTTCCAAGACTTGCTGTAGATTAGTATATCATCAAAAAATACTAACACAAATTTTCTAAGGAATGGTTTGAAAATTGAATTCATCAAACCTTGAAATGTTGAAGGTGCATTGGTAAGGCCAAAAGGCATGACCAAAAATTCATAATGACCCCATGAGTTCTAAATGCCGTTTTCGGAATGTCTTCAATCTTCATTCTGATTTGATGATATCCCGAACGAAGATCCAACTTGGTGAAGTAAATTGATCCATGCAATTCATCCAGTAATTCATCAATGACAGGAATGGGGAACTTATCTTTAATAGTGAGCTTGTTGAGCTCCCTATAATCCAGACACATGTGCCATGATCCATCCTTCTTGTGCACCAATACTACTGGAGCAGAGAAAGAACTTTGACTTGGTTGAATTATACCCTCCTCTAGCATTTCTGCAACCATACGTTCAATTTCACTTTTTTGGACATAGGGATATCTGTACGGCCTGATGTTTGGAGGAACACTTCCTGGAATCAGATGGATAGCATGATCATGATCACGCATAGGTGGGAGACCTTTGGGAGTCTCAAATACCTTGGAATGATTGTCTAGGACTTTTTGGAGATCTGGAGAAATAGATGATTCCGATGTGGAAACATCTAGTGAACATAATTGTGCAATTACACCTCTTTGCTCCTTTTTTAGAAGCTTTGTCATACCATTAGAGCTAATTATCTTTCCTGGTTTCCCTGCAATACCCCTTAATTCAACTTCATTTCCTTCTGTATAAAATTTGATGAAAAGTTCTTGAAAATTAAAAGCTATTGTACCCAAGGATTGTAGCCATTGGACTCCTAGTACAACATCAACACCTCCCATTGGAATGGCGAGCATTGGGCTAGTCAATACATATTCTCCCATGGATAGCTTGATATTATGGCACCTTCCAGAGAAATGTATTGTTCCTCCATTTGCAATCATCACTTGACACTCTGGTGCTGGATATAGGAAGCAATTCAATTCCTTTCCTACCCTACAATGAATAAAATTGTGGGTGCTTCCTGAATCAATCAACACTATTACCTTTTTCTTCTTGATTTTTCCTTCTATCTTGATGGTTTGAGGAGTGGTAATTCCCGCCAATGCATTACAAGATATGGTCGGATTTATTTGTTCTTCATCTAAGCTTTGTTCCTGGAGTATATATTCTTCTTTTGACCTTTCTTGCTCTTTTTCTTCTTGCTCTTCACAATCTATGTAGAATAATTTCTTCTCAGCACACTTATGACCTTTAGTGTATTTGCTATCACAACTGTAACAAAGCACTTTTGCTCTTTTTTCTTCCAATTGTTGTGGTGTCAACCTTATAGGTTGTGGAAGACTATGGGACACAACACTTCCGTCTTTATAGTTGTGAGTGGTATGCTTCCTGGTTGCCATAATTTTTCTTTCCATTTTTCTTGCTAACCTGAATGCCTTCTCTAATGAATCAGGTTCCCAAAGGCGAACATCATGTTGGATATTATCCTTTAAAGACCCTATGAACACATCAATCCTATGCTCCTCTGGAATATCTTTTACCCTTATGTTCAATTTTTGGAACTCCTCAATGTGCTCCATTACTGAACCCTTTTGTTTGAGACTTATCAATTGGCTAAAAAAAGTGTTGCTTTTTGTATCTTCCTAATTTGCTATCAATTCTTCCGTAAAAATTGCCCAAGTGATAAATTGTTTACGAGAGCAACGCCATTGATACCATACAAACTGATTTGGTTCCAAATATACAGTTGCCATATGTACCTTTTGTGTGTTTTGCACATTATTGAGATCGAAGAACTGCTCCATCTATAATATCCATGTGGCGGGATCCTTGCCATCAAACTTCCTCATATCGATTTTTGGAATATGGTGAGTCTTCAATCCAACATTAGCGTCTATGGAATCATGATTAACATTTCTTTTGTTCTCATCATGAGTTTCCTTTAGTACCCTTTCACCCTTAGGGACTATTTCTTGTAACAACTTATTCATACTTATCTTCAATTCGTCCATGTCTGTCTTCAAATCTATCTTCAAATCATCCATCTTAGCTTCCACGTCAATCATCTTAGCTTCTACGCCTTTCTTTAAACAGTCCATCTTAGCTTCTACACCTTTCTTTAAACCATCCATCTTAGCTTCTACATCTTTCTTTAAACCATCCATCTTAGATTCTGTTCCTTTTTGTGCAAGGGACAGTTGTTGCACTTGGTCTTGTAATTTTGATATATCATGTTGCATTTCTTCCTCTTCTTCAAGAGTCATGCTAGAGCTTTCATGTTCCTTACTAGGTGTTTGCATTTTCTTTCCTCAGGGCATCAGTTACCGATAATAATTCTCTACTATGCCCTTTGAATTCCTTCAAAATAAATTTTCAAACCAAGCTTAAGCAAAAATTTAAGAAAATATACACACCTTTTTTCACTTTGTAGGAGCTCGATATTGCCTCTGATGTATCTCTATATTTTCCAATCATCTACTTCTGCATTTGTGATATGTAGTAGCCCTATGTGTCCTCTTTCCAATGCCACAAGTATGACCCAAATTGGATTCTCCAAGGAAGAGTTATGTGAAATCTCCCACAGTGACTTGCTTATAGACTAGTTCTGTAGATCGAACTTGTACGACGTGCCACGAGTCACTGTTTCGACCTTTGGATCCGAAACATGCAAACAAGAAACTACAGTCCATCCTCTTTCTATACCTTCTTATGAAATTTCAATCTGATCCCCAGAGAGAAATTTATGATGATTTTCCCCAAGTCACCTGTTTTGAATGTAATTCAGGAGTCTGCAAAAAGACCAACTTCCTTAGTTCATATCTCCGCAAATATCGTACAAAAAGATCTGAAATTCGCACCCAAGGTTCAGTACAGCTTCTTCTCAAATGGGTTTTTTTTTTCGACTTCTGAAACATCACAAAAACAAAGTTATAGCGAAAATGCCACGATGACCTGTTTGGAGCGGTGAAACCCTAGAATCCAAACCTCTGATACCAAATGTTATGTAACCAGCTCAAGAAAATATAGAAAAGATAGATCAACGCCTTAAAATTCAGCCTCTTCGAGGGGGAAACCTCCTTTACATTACATAAATGAACAATTCTTCGATGATTCAAATGACAAAACCTTCTTTCTATATATAGGAGTCTAAGGAGTCACAATATAATCCAGCCGACCTAACAATAATAATATAAAGCCACAAAAATAACAATAGAGAGATTCCATGGGGAACAAAAATAACAACATGGGGGTAATAGGGGCACAACAATATAAATAAGGGGTATAACTACAATAGTAATGGGGTAATCACTAGTATTATAGGGACCCAACAGCAGCGAAGTGATTGGGAACTGTACATACCAGCAGTTCCGTGGGATTATAGGACAGCATGCAAAAAAATGACAGGACAGACGCCTCCAACGCTGGCCTATGGACTGAACGCTATAATCCCAATACAATATAATATGCCTAGTTTGCGCATAGCAGCACCAGTAGATATGATGGCTCGCAAAGCTTTGAAAGAAGGGATAACGTAGTTGAACGAAGAAGAATGCTTAGGACCTGAAGAAAAAATTTGATAGAGTGATCTTAGGCTCCAAGAACTCATGAAAGAAAGAGTGTGGTCAAGAAGCTTGAGGAAGAAATAAATAAGGCTTTTCTTGATAAGAAAATGAGGGTAATAAAAGAGGGTGTGCACGACTACAGTGACAAATTTGGGGACTACCACTGGGAATTGATCAGCTTAATGCCTTGGATTAGACTATATATTACTAAAGGGATCACGCATGATGGCACGATGCAGATGGTGAAGTGCACAACGCAGACAGTAAAAACAAGAGGCAGACTTGTTCCAGGAAAAGTGATGGATGACCAGTTGGAACCCTATACAGGTGGTGTGGTCACCTGACTAGCTGTGGAAAGTACAGTCTCAACACTCTAGGTAGCTGAAAGGAGTCACGGTACTATAAACTACTCTGCTTGGAAGTTGCACGATGTCGGGGCTACGAGCAAGAGCAAAGTGTCACAAGGTCTGCGACCGTGCAAGGGGGGTTGCGCTGCCGCACAGGTTGGCTAGAAAGTGACCATTGTAGTCACTATTCACGATGTGATGATTGACTTGAGACCAAATGGAGTGGGCAGTAGACATTTAAGATGAGTTTTATGGGAAAGATTTGGGAAAATCTGCCACCAAGTGAGCATTAATGGACTGGATTTGGGGGGAATGGTTGAATTGAAATTCAAAAGGCGTTATAAATTACAAAGGGTTTCCCAACAAACAACACTTGGTCATTTGTGAATTGAGCTGTCGTGTGCCTCAAGTATTCCGAATCGGGACCTGTTTGTCCTGTGGAGGGCGTTGGTTGAGCACCTGAGTGAATGGTTGAGAGCTTTCTCGATGAACAAGATGGCAGTGTCTGAAGAAGCCAGGGAAATCACCGAGATGACCACCAAAGAAGTCGTACAGGCTATGACCATAGAAGATGCCCCTGAGAGTGTCAGGATTGTTGTGGAAATCCCTAAATCACCCCACACACCAAGACCAAAGAAAGATAAACAACTAATGATTCCGGTGCATGTGTCCCCTCCAAACCCGCTCTGAACCAGATTAACGATGGAGGAAAAAGGGAAAGTGGTTAACCTGGAAATTGATGAGGAGGAAGAAGACCTTGAGGATCTCATAATTGAAGAGGACAAGGATGAGGGCATGGAGGAAGAGAACGAGGCTGCGCACCCTCCAACAAAGCTGCCCACGTATGTCCCCCTGTGGAAGTGGAAGGCAAAGGTGCCCAAGGACCTCGATGAGAGCAAGAGTTCTCTGCAAACTCCGCTCCTCCTAGACAATATTATTTTTAAAGGAACGCACCTGGGACAGATGCCAAATTTGAAGTTCAAATATTGGGATCTCGCCCACAACGAGAAATTCCCTCACTTGGCAACCACGCAGCTCATGAAGCTGAAGTAGAACAGCGCGGTGGGGGTTAAATATTTGGAGCCACACAAGTGGTTATGCGAAGTCAAAAAGGTAGGGTTGTTGAACCTACTCTGGGTTTCGCATTACCACCGTGCCCCAGTGACTATCTTCGTCATCAGGCAGCTGCTCTGCCTGGTGCATGGTGGGTGTTTATGGCTAGAGGAGCCCATCCCCATCACAGACCACCTAATCCATAGAATTACTTGACTCCCGTGTAAAGGAGAGGACCCCATAGACATTTCGAAGGGCAAGAGCAGTGATTTGGCCATCGCGGAGGCCATGAAAAAGAAATACAAGCTGGAGAAGAAAAAGAGGGGCTACACAATCTCCAGTATCAACAATAAAGCAGTTAAAGTTGCGACTCAAATACTGGTAGGTAAGCTCATGTGGAAGTGTCGCACGGATGAGGTACCCATGCTGGTGGTTGCACTTTCCAAGCAGTGCATAGAAGGGGTCTAGTTTAACTGGTCTGAATTTTTGTGCAAGGAGTTTCTGGAAAATTGCCGCGAGGCACAAGAACAAGGAAACACTTTCCACTATACATGGCTTCTGCTATCCATAGTGCTGGTGGTTGGGGAATTTCCTGAAGACAACTAGTTCCCCACAATTGCAAGGGAACTCCTAGAGGCTGTTAAGCTTTGCTGTGGGCCACTAAAGACGCGAACCGAATCTGTGACAGTAAAATATTCTGGGTGTTCATGGAGATGAACATAAGAATGGGGATTAATCGCAAGCCATGGTTATCACCCATTGTTTACAATACCTACAAAGTTTTACAGAGTTTAAAGTGGAATTTCATCACATCTACCTCAGGGCATGCAAGGACCCTACGAAGAAGTGGAACGAGTTACCATATATGGCCAAAAATGATGTGATCTTCGACGTACTGGAGACGTGGCCGCCGGAGTGGCATGCTTCAGACATATCTGCACTGGAAAAGTCTACTGTGTAGAAGAAGAAGGAGGAGGCCAAATTGCGCATGACACAATTGGTAGAAAAGAGAAGGAAAGAAGCAGTAGCAACAAAGGTGCAGGAGGCGCGGACGTTGCGCAGACAGTAGCAAAACAACAAGAGGACATAGCAACAACGCAGAAGGCAGCAAGGAAGTCGCGCGAGGCCTAGAAGCCGCCTTCGCCTGAGCAAGAATAAGAGATGGGAATAGAGGTAGAGGAGGGCGGCACGGAGCCACAAACAATGTCGACACTATTAAAGCATTGACGCCCAAGTGAGTGGATGGGGTCATGCAATAAGGTAAAAGCTTCGAAGCTATCTATCGACCCGATCACCCTTACTGAGGGGGATCTGCACGATATAGGGGAAATGGTGCACGAGGTCACCACAGAGGCCCTCCAAAACTTTGGTGAGGAGAATCAGATTGTGTTGGGGGTCCTTCGAATGTAGATTCAGGAGTTTCAAGTGCGCACACCTCAGGTTGGTACTCTCTTGACTAGCCTCGCAGTAGGGACAACCACAGCTGAGGAAATAATGTGTGCTCATACGAACAACACAATAGTACTGCCAGAAGGGGCACTGGTTACAGCAAAGGAGGCTGGTAGGCCTATGGTTAGTACATTGAAAGGTATAGGGATCAACATGGTTGCGATTCCATGGGAAACATTCTATGTTCTGCAGGATGGGATTACTGTAGAATTGCGGGCTAGGGAGAGCCACGCACTGCAGGTGCTGAGTGAGTAGAATATCAACATGGAGTAGTTGAGATTGCAATGTGATGAGGTCATGTCTTGGAATAGGCAGATGGTGCAAGTACTTGAAGAAGCCTTCCAGATGGTTACTTATTTGGCCATCCCAGCAGAAGCACCAGCAGAGGCGTGCATTTAGAGATTAGCAGCAGGGGTGCACGAGGCACAAGATGAAATGGCCAAGGTTCAGCTAGAGCTGAACCTTCATATAGTAGAGCTACTGTTGAAGGTGCGGCCCTCAACTCCTCCAGAGATAAGGGAACAATGCGGCAGCGCCATTACATCGGGGATGGAGGAGATCAGCAGTGCAGTAAGGGACTGCATCAGAATGTTGGAAGAATCATTCGAGGTCCTCACCAATCTGCAAGAGGACTTGAACATACAACACTTGGAAATAGAGGCGCATGAGATACAATAGTAGTATGACAATGTTAAAGGGACTGCATAGGCGGTGACCCTCACACAGAGGCTTGCACGAATGCAACAGGTGAAAGTGCTTAAGGAGCAAGTAGACGCAGTGCAACATACAGAAGATGTTTTGAAGGCACCTGTTTAGCCTTGGATCGATGAGGCCTTCGTCATCATAGCAACAATTGAAGGCAAGCTTGTACAGATCCAGGGGATGCAGGAACAGATCCAGGGAAGCAGTTCTGACACCGCAGTCTTGGAACAATGAGTACAGGAGATTTAGCAGGTAGTCGCTCAGTGCATTGCTGACCTTGCAGTTGTCTGAGCAAAGTTAGGAGGTCTTCCACGTGAAGATCTCCACACCAAAAGAGTGACTTGAGGGTGAGTCACACTGTTTGTGTTGGGGGCCTGTTGGGCATGGGATCCCCCCAAGGCAAGTTTTGGGGCTTAAAGCCCAAGTTTTGACTAAGTCCGATGTAAAGACTACACAACTTGTGGGCGCGGAGCGTGAAGATAGTAAATGAGTCAAAGGGTTGTCTGCCCTCATTTTGTAATGTAATGTTGGTTTGAGAGATCTACCCATGGTCCGCAGACTATGGGATTGTATAAATAAAGCGAGGCTCTAAGTGTAAAGGGACATAGAAGGAAATGGAAGGAAATCAATCCATGAAGCATTGAGTTGAAGTGTAGAGTTTTTTCTTTGGGATCGTAGAGTAGGAGAAGGCTCTGTAGCTGAGTGTGCAGAGGCCTAGTAGTTCACAGTTGATTGCGCAGGGCAGGTTGAGTCTGTAACCATTGGCAGCATAATAAAGAGAAGTTTTACCATATTTTTTGTATCTTTTCGTGTTTCATGCATTGAAGTATATTGGGTATGATTTGTAAGTTAACTGTTTATTTATTGTGCAAACTTATATGAATGTGCTAAATAAGTAAATCTCATAGAAGGTATCTATTTACGTGAGGATAATTAATTGTTATAAGAAGATAAGTAAGATCCACATTTTGACTTGGGGAAATAGTGCAAATATCTACCTTAGTAGTGCAACAACCCCTGGTTAGGGCTACCGAAGGTGAATATAACAGGGTGCGAAGGCTTCACAAGTCAAGGAAGTGCGTGAAGTAACCTGCACGAAGGTATTCACAGTTGGACTAAATCAACCCCTTAGACATCTCAACGGTGTGGAAACCTAGTTCCAACATCCCCCCATACTGCTTCGGGTGAGACATCAGTCCACGCTCTGTGAACTGTTTTCGAAAGGGCCAGTAGTACAGGGATTTGTTTGGCTAATTAACTTCGAACCTGGGTCAAGCCCCAACAAGCCAACAGTTTGTAATATCTGTTGTCCTAACTCTGTCTATGTGAGTTGGGTGAATTCTACCCATGTGTGAGGAGTCTGCCTAGACATGCCTCTATTCAAGCATGCGTTATTTATGCTCAAACCTGTACCATAAATTTTTTGAATGCTCCCTAATGTTGTATTGCATACCTAATGCTCACCTCTCCCTTTATGCCTCCTTGTATGGTCTATCAATTGAGCGAAGATTGAAGTAATAACATAAATTATTAAAAGAACATTTTTTTACATAACCTGAGAGCGTAAGTGCCATAAGATCGGAGAGAATGAGCACGAGAGATGGAAAACACCATCACAACCCCTCAAAGTGGAGAAATAACTATGTGATTATTACTACAAAGTGGTTTTGATTTCATTTTCATGGTGGATCTTCGTGTGTGAAGGTTTGAATTTGTTCAGACAGAGTTTTCGAACTCAATTGAAATGGTATCTGAAGTGCATCACCAACCACGTTGGATGAATTCACCCTTGGCACCTAGAACTTCGAAGACATAAACTTGGTGGATGACTACAATATTTCTATTTCCATAGCTCCCCGCAGAGGCTCCAAAAAAGGCACATATGCAAGGTGCATAAGTGGTGTGAACTTGAACTACCCACCTTCTCGTTAGGTGAAGAATGAGTAACGTTGTGTCATGACTTCTTACAATTATGCTTATAATGATTTGAGTATCTTGGTTACATGCTCGGGGGCTAGCTATCTCATCACTATATATCATCGTTGACAATGACCCTATAGACACTTTCCACTTTTGAGCATTTGAGATAAACTATTTGCATATTTTAAATCAAAAATGCTTAAGAAATTGTAATTGTAATTTGTGATGACTATTCACTTTTCGACATTAAAAGAGAAACTATTCGAGAATTTGAGATCATAGCCACTATTGAAAGTGTAGCAAGTTGTATTTTGTGATCACTTTTTAGGTTGGGAAGTTTCCTTAGTTCTTGAATTTTCAGTAAATTTTGAATCTCAACCTTAGATGTGCGTCAACATATGTGCCTATTTTGGAAAAAAACAATACATAAAGGCATGTGACTTGTTTTAATTGATCTAGATTTGATCTTGTAAAGACTTTTGCAATGTGCTGCAACCCATGTATATTTGGTAACCAAAAGTCAAGATTTTTTCTATCAAAGTTTACACACATGAAGAGTGTTTGAATCTTGTCTAGCATTAAATTGCTCATTCAGAAGAACATTGTCCATTCTCAACAGAGTCACAAAATTAACATTGTAGACACTTTTCATTTGTTGAGTTAGAGTTGTTGACAAAATGACCAGAATTACTGAGCTATTAAAGTTACTAAATACTTTGATACTATCCATTGTTGATGGGATGGTAAAAATCAACAAGAATACAGTGTTTGACATTCAAACCTGTCTACAAAATGCACAAGAGAAGATCAAATTTTTGTAGCTTGAGTCAGAACTACAACAAGATGAGATACAATAGAAAAGACATCATTCTGAACTTGTTTTTGTTAAAAAAAATCCTCCGTTTGAGTTTGAAGCAGACTCCCATCAATTGTAAGAAAGTAATTATATCAATGACGTTGAGGTTGATTCACATTCATTGCCCACTTCATGAAAAAATTTGCATGAAAATGTTCATATTCAGCCCGCACTTCTCAAGGCCATCATTAGACCTTGGGAAGTGATTATCAACAAAAAAAACATATCCAATATTGGATATGATAAGGAGGTTTCTCTTCAGACTCCTAACTATTCCAAGCCCATCCACTATCATAGTTTTGGGTCTCTCCAAGGTGATTCATATTCACCTATTCTAGATCCCGCTCCACTTCCACAACAATAGATTGTTAAATGGAAATATTATGATAGAGTTGTCCATGCAAAATATCATTGTTTTAATCTTTACCAGTGTGAGAATTGTGGCAAGGACACTCATCATTCAAACAAATGATTCAGAAATAAGCCTCCTAAAGAATAAATATTCACGTTGGATGGGTGCTTCTTGGCAATGGGCTTGAACAACCAAGAAGATATTTCAGCCATACAATAGAATTTGTTCTCGAGTATTGAAAAGTATAGCATTTGAGATCTCTTCATCTGTCACCTTGTATCTAAAAGGGGGGGAATTAATGGTCATATACAAGCTTCAAAGACACATCAAGCAATCTCGAGCCACAACCTAACCCTATTGCCCAAGCCTACAATTAGAGACAACCATACCCAAATTCAGTTTTGTATCTAGAGATTGAGAAGCCCTGAGCGTGCCTTTGCTTGGTGTCCTTCCTTAAACCACTATAGGTTGAGACCTCCCTTTTTAGGTTGAGGATCTTCCTTTTTCTAGAGTTTTGTAGTGGCTACAACCACCCTCCAAAATTTTGCCTTAGCTTCGTTTTGGAGCCTCCCAACCAACCATCATCAGCAGCATGTCTTGCACTGTCAATTACACAAGCTTCAGTGGTTTTCTACTAGCATGAAAACTTATGCATGATAGCTTGTTTCATTCCCCTCACAAGTTGTTTCTCCGAACTTGGTCCATCTACAAGTTGAGAAAATCCCTGAAGAAATTGCGCAATTCTAGAGGGGAACCAGCCTTCCCTCCAGAAATTGTGCAATCCTGTCTGACAGCCTGCTAGGCTTAGAAACTACGCAATCCTGCCAGTTAACCTTCCCAGAGAAAATTGCACAATCTGACCCACCAGGATTGCTCAGTACAGAAATTGCGCAATTCTAGGCAGTCATTAGCTGCTTTGCCTAGAAATTGCACAATCCCTATGGGAAGCCAGCCCAGCTCCCTCCTAGAAATGCACAAATTTCTCCCTCAGGAAAGCAGGCTATTGAATTTGACATCGGGTTGATCGGCTCCACCCGGGACCGAGAAAACTTGACTTGCATGCATGGGCTGCTATTTCTTGAAATAGAAAAAGGCAACATGGAAAAAGAATCCCTAGATTTTAGGGAGCTATTTTTAGCAGATGGAGGCTACATGCAAAGATCGTTATAAAAACTTTCCTCCAAGGTCGTTGTTGGGCCTAAAAGTTATCCTTAAAATACATCCACTTTCACTCCATTCACACATTTTCTCACCTCTATTCCACCACCATGTCACCACATCAGCTTCACTTTCATCATTAAATGTGTTACCATTGTGTTTTCCAAAACATTATTAATTCTTAGTATTTTTAAGTGAATTTGTGGTTAAAATTTAGAAAATAATATCCATATACTTATACCGAACAATTAGAATGAGTTTGTTGACATGTGTAGGTACAAAGGAAGCTTCCAAGGCATCTTTATGTGGCACTCTATGTTCAAACTCGAAATTGAGGAGATCATGGACCTCATGGAGAAGATCATGGACCTCATGGAGGAGATCATGGAGGATAGGGTTATGTATCACCATTGGTTGAGAAATATGTGGATCAAAGGAGGGAACAATGGGTCTACATTTATGAGTTTGTTATCATAGATTTTGTATAAATAGGAGTGTTATCTCCTTCATTTGTAATCATCATTTTTTGTAATCTTAATTTTTAGAATCTTAGAACCTAGTAGAATTTAGAATATTTTTGGTTTGGATCATATGAGCTTATAGCCATTGTACTTTGAAAATTATGATGAATAAAATGGAGCTTCTTTGATCTTCTACGTTTGACTTCTCTTTTGGTGTGCTTGTGAATCCTTGGAAGGATCCCCATTGCCTAGCAAGTACACTTTTATTTTGGTAAGCTTTTATTTTATGTTTGTTTGTGAATTTCATTAGATTAAGTTATTAGGTTCATATGTCTGAAATATTAATGCATGACCTTTCGTAAGAAAGTACTAATGTTTCCTTCAATGAATTTGATTTGTTATTTAATGTTTGATTTCATTACTTTAAGTTTTTGATTTATATGCTTGAGATATAAAAAAATAGTATCTTGTAAGAGAGCTTTAATATTTCATGCAATCAATCAGCATTATGTTTAAGAGCTTCAATTCCATTAGTTTAAATAGTTGATTAGAAATATTAATGAATAGTCTCCTGTAAGGGAGCTTTAATATTTCTTCACCTATCTTAGTTTAGTTTGTCTCTAAGTCCATATATATTGGATGATCCTCGAAGTTTTACTTACCTGGGTTGACAGTAAATGAAACTCTAATTTGCATTCGCATTTTAGACCCAACATTTTGGCGCCGTTGCCGGGGAGGATGATTTGGAGATAGACTTAGGAAGTTGTTTTTATTTCAATTTCCTTTTATGGACTAACTTGTGAAACTTGGTGATAGCAGGATCTTTATAAAGGAGTTCAAGCTTGAGCTTTTTTAATTTTTTCATACTTAGTTAGTTTCAAATTCAATTCCTAAACCCCCCATTTCTTACTAATTCATCTACGGATGAGAAAATTGAAAATGTTGAACAGGTACTTCTTGGAGAGAAAGAACAATATTTAAGACTGGTTTCAAAAGAACCTTGTGCTAACTCTAAGAATAAGACAGGTTACTCACATGCTTGCAAATAATCAGGTAAAGACTTTAAATCTAGATGTGAGCATTTTTGAATTTTTAGTCCGTAGATGGCTTCACTGGAAGCATTCTTTTACCTAGGAAATAAAAAAAAATATTTCAAGTTAAAAGTAGAATAGACTATAAAAAATAAAATGAGATCTCATAGAGTTTTCCTTTAGTCTTGTTTAAAAATAATAATAATAATATTAAAAAAATCATCCACATTTCTCATGAATAAATTTAGGTAAAAGTCACTTCAGCGACGCTAACCTGCAAAAGTAAAAAGAAACAACAACAAATCAATAGGTTAGCATAGATAAGATAAGATATTGATAAACTGCTCCCTACAATATTATAATTTTTTTGCAAATAATTAATATTAATATAAAAATTTAGGGCACCAATGCCTTCCATGTGATGCCTTCGATCATGTATAAATATCTCTTGCAGAGTGTTGGGTTCTCTCTGTAAAGATTTTCAAGTTGTGTAAGTTGGGATTAAAATGTTAAATCTTAGATCTTGAGCACCTTCCAGAAGAAAAACATGTGGAGGTAGCATCTCCTTGATGATGTTAGTCTTTGATTGATCTTGAATTTTTTATTTTCAGAGAACGAACTCATAAGTTTGTTTGTTGCTGTGGAAAACATCAGCACTCGTCAACTTTGCTCATTAAGGAACTGTCCCTCTTACTTCACTGTGAGTTGATCCTGCTCCTCAACTGAAATCATCACCACAGAAGCAAACATGGTATCTCTGGTGTTTCTTGTAGGTGGAACTCATTTGTATTTGGCACAATAATTGCAGCGGTGCATTTCTGGTTCTTTTTTAACATTGGCTCCATATTGGGACAACATTCTTTAGCAGAACGCTGAGAATACTTCAACTTGCTAGCAAAATCTGCAAAATCGACTATTGACTATAATTTGACTTTAGACTTTATGGACTTGCTTGAAATCTATTGACTATTCTGATGACTAAAATTACATGCATGAAGAGACTCGGTAACAAATTGAAAATTCTTCAAACATTTACTCAAAAAGCATTAGATGAAGATTGAAAATGAAAAGAGCATTATTGACTCAAACTGAAATGTATTGATGAATGAAACATGAAACATAACAAACCAAAATGAACTTGAATCAAGACTTGACGCAACTACTATCTCTTTGATGCTGTGCAATTATAAAACATGAAGCCATACTTTGTATCAGGACACACACACACAGAGGGGGCACATATGGACCGATAGATCAGGGAGATGGATTCTTGGCAGATTTTTTGTAGGAGAAAACTGAATGGCCGCAACTGTCTCTCCATTAAAAGCCGTTTTTATCTCACGCAGTTTTCCAAATAAGGCTCCAGAGAACGCCACATATCTCCCAATCGATTACAAATTGGAGCAAAACGTTTTTGGGTTATATAACTGACCCTGTTTTGAGAAAAAACCCACATTTTATTTTTTAAACATTCATTTTATTTGGCAAAAATCGAGTTTTAAAATGACGTGTCACAATTGCTACACGTTTTTGGAAAACTGCTAAGACGAAAAATGCTTTCCATCTTGAAATTTTGGTCAATGTTTATCTATGTCGTCACCTATCCTTGTTCCATTAATAAACCACTAACATGCTTTACATAGACAGTAGATTTCTTGGCAGAATCCACTACGTTGTCGATGGATTTGTCAAATTTGATGACATAAATTGTTGAAGAGGTGTCATTGTCTTTCTGGCTGGTTTTTATTGCAGATTTTAGGAATTTTTGGAATTACATAGATAAGAAACAAAATAAAATGATTATTTAAACTTGCATTATCCATAATATTTTGAAACATTCCAAAAATCTATTATAAAAAAAAACAAATAGCAATAAAAATGAGATGAAAAATAAAGAAACAAGTACTGCGAGTTGTTCAAACATTGCAGGAAGAAGAATGGTAAGGATGGTCTATTGCAACAGTATATTACCACACACTATACAGGCTCGAGAATGGTAAGGATGGTTTTTTTAAATGGTTTCATTTCATTCATGCGAATGTGTGACCATAATAATATTTATAGTCTCTCTTATTGATGGATCGAATCATGTAAATTTATAATCACTCTTATTGATGGATCGAATCAGGATTGAATAAGCTACATAAGTATATGATCATGTTAATTAATGCGAAAATTGCAACAGATATGAGATATGCATTCTTGGTTGTCTTGGGAAGCATAAGATGTCATTTGCACATGCTAATTAATTTGGTAGATTTCAATGACCATTATGTTATTTGTGATGAATAATACAGGTTGTATCTGTAACTGGTGATATTAAGCATGAGGACATAGTGGAATTGTCTAAGAAATTATTTACAAACCTTTCAATAGATACTGTAACTACAACTCATCTTATAGATAAAGAGCCAGTTATCTTCATTAGATATGATTATCGATGATATTCCATAGGCACAATTTGTTGTAGCTTTCAATGGTGCTTCATGGACAGATCCAGATTCAGTTGCATTAATGGTGATGCAAACAATGTTGGGTGTTGTTTCAACAAGCCGGTTCATATTAGACAACACTAATTGCAGGAAAAATAGAACCAAAGACTCACAATCATAGGCACTGGTATGTCAGTTTTACTCTTAAGTGAATATAATTGCACCACCTATGCAAGACTCAGAGAAAGCAAAGACCAACAATGAGTAGCGAGTTTATATCTAAATCGAAATAAAGCATAAGGGTTGAAACATTTCCACATTTACACTAAGAATTAATTACTTGGCTGCTATATATAACATACTAATCTGCAGGACACAAAAAATCTATAATGCCAAGCTTTTACATGCACATGAGTCATTGGACATAAACAGGGAGTTGATTTACATTTCATGGATATTTTTATTAAAAATAGATTGTTATGAACATCATGAACTAGACTAAAATTATGCTTTTGATATTCCTTAATCTGTTTCATTTTGGCATTCAATTTTTGCATAAGAATCACGAAGGGAATGGCCATCTCTTCTTGAACAAACTTATGATCTTTATGCCAAGTTTTTTTTTTGCAGGTTTCGGATAATCAACTGATCATTAAGGAGATTAAATTGTGACGACAATTGGTCTTCAAAAGACTATTTTCATGATAAATTCTAAAGAAAAAAACCATGATTATAAGAATGACATTTCCAGAAAATTACAAGTTCTTGTAACTTCCTATAAGGGTTTAATGGTTTGATAGGTTGCATGACAGATTAGCAAATTCGAAGACTTGAGGGTTGTTCCTAAATGGAAAAGGATGATGAAATACCTATTCGCACTTGAGTTCAATGTTTACAGGTGGCTGGTCAATGTTGGTCAACCTCATCTATTTCAACACAAAGCCCAAAAATATTATTTGTTACCCTTGAGATTTTGCGACCTCTTTGGAAAAATTGTAAATCCAACCACTTGTCAAAGCATGCCATAATTCACTTTATCCTAGCAAGAGTCACTATCCTTTTTTTTTTCACATACACGTCATTATACATTCCTAACCCACAAATAAAACCAAGTAGCTCACTTACAAGTTTTTTGCGCCACTTTCCGTTTTCGTTTTATGCCACTTTCCAGTTTTATTTCCATTTCCATTTACAAGTTTGAAAATAAAAGCCTGCTTCTATGTAAATCATTGAGTCCATAGTCGTTGAGTCTAAATATCTTTCTAAAAACACCTTGTAGCTTGCATGCCTTAAGGGCAAGCTATCATGCCGATTAACAATGGGAATACATCAACGTCCCTTGTTCATCGGATCTTCTAAGTATTCAACAACAACAAATTAATTCATACTTAGAATGATGTGTTAGGGGCATCTTGACTCTCATCCACACCAAAGATGGGAGCTCTTGCGTTGACTAGTGGCATCCATTAATGGCCACTAAGTTAAAAAAATTCTTGTTATGTTCAACATTGAAACATTTATTCACATGACAAGAATTGTGCCACTGAGGGTTGAAGACTTGAAGATCCATCATATTGTAGCAGAGGACGTAGATTTACTTTCATTATTTTTCAGTTTTTGATGTAAATGATTTGAGGAAAAGTCAATAAATAAGGTTGGGGGGGAAGTGTAAATTCTAAATTTTGAATACCTTCCAAGCTTTATACATTTTCAGCCTCATTCAGCACCAAATTCTGAACATTCAACAAAAGATCCAGCAGCAGACGCAACAACAATAAAAGATTCACTTTTTCAACTTTTTCCACCATTTTCCCAGCCAAGAGAAGACGAATATGATCAAAATTTTGCAGCCACACATGCACAACTCTCATCCATTTTTGAAAGGGTAAGTTGAGGTATGATATTTTCTAACTTTTAACCATTTAATTCCTTAAAAAAAATTAGAATGATACTTTTTGGAAACAAAAAGCACTTCCATTTCTCATTTCACACAACTACCATAACCATTAGTTTGGGGGGAGGATGCATTTACATTCATACTTTGTCACATTCATATTTTTCCATATGCATATATCACGTTCCAAAACCCACATACTTTCCAAATATATTTACTATTACATCATCATGAGCATATAAATGGCTTTGTAAAAAAGTACCAACCATGATGCATTCCATTATCATTATGCCAAGATCATACATTGAAGGCAACACACAAAATATGGTTGAAACACAAGAACCAACCAAGTTGAAATTCATCAAAAACACTTTGCAAAAGTTAAGTAAATGATATCATGCAAAGTTTAAGCCAAAGCTCAAGTATCAAAAAGTAATAGATTGCATGAGGACATGCAATACCTTCAGTTTGGGGGTATATGTTGGGCCTAAAAGTTATCCTTAAAATACATCCACCTTCACTGCATTCACACATTTTCTCACCTCTATTCCACCACCATGTCACCACATCAGCTTCACTTTCGTCATTAATGTGTTACCATTGTGTTTTCCAAAACATTATTAATTCCTAGTATTTTTAAGTGAATTTGTGGTTAAACTTTAGAAAATAATATCCATATACTTATACCTAACAATCAGAACGAGTTTGTTGACATGTGTAGGTACAAAGGAAGCTTCCAAGGCATCTTTATGTGGCACTCTATGTTCAAATTTGAATTTGAGGAGATCATGGACCTCATGGAGAAGAGCATGGACCTCATGGAGGAGATCATGGAGGATAGGGTTATGTGTCACCATTGGTTGAGAAATATGTGGATCAAAGGAGGGAATAATGGGTCTACATTTATGAGTTTGTTATCATAGCTTTTGTATAAATATGAGTGTTATCTCATTCATTTGTAATCTTCATTTTTTTTAATCCTAATTTGTAATCTTAATTTTTAGAATCTTAGAATCTAGTAGAATTTAGAATAGTTTTGGTTTGGATCATATGAGCTTATAGCCATTGTACTTTGAAAATTATGATGAATAAGATGGAGCTTCTTTGATCCTCTACATTTGACTTCTCTTTTGGTGTGCTTGTGAATCCTTGGAAGGATCCCCATTGCCTAACAAGTACACTTTTGTTTTGGTAAGATTTTATTTTATGTTTGTTTGTGAATTTCATTAGATTAAATTATTAGGTTCATATGTCTGAAATATTAATGAATGACCTTTTGTAAGAAAGTATTAATGTTTCCTTCAATGAATCTGATTTTTTGTTTAATGTTTGATTTCATTAGTTTAAGTTTTTGATTTATATGCTTGAGATATAAACAAATAGTCTCTTTTAAGAGAGCTTTAATATTTCATGCAATCAATCTGAATTATGTTTAAGAGCTTCAATTTCATTAGTTTAAATAGTTGATTAGAAATATTAATGGACAATCTCCTGTAAGGGAGCTTTAATATTTCTTCACCTAGCTTAGTTTAGTTTGTCTCTAAGTCCATATATATTGGATGATCCTCGAAGTTTGACTTACCTGAGTTGACAGTAAATGAAACTCTAATTTGCATTCACATTTTAGACCCAATAGTCACTTTTTCCTAGAGTTGTGGCATGCGCGTCATGAGAATCAAACTTATTTATTCAAAGATTTAGAGCTCATTCCTTCACATCGATCTTGGAGCTCTGACATCCCACAACACATCCAAGAGTCTTCGACATGTCTAGATCAGCTATATCCAGGTAAGTCGGCTTAACCTTGCTTTTGCAGCATTTCTTTCACTTTTTGTGTTTTGGTTTGTGTGAGTGTTGTCTACTTGATTTCTACGAATGCTTGCTGTTGTTTGCATGCATATTGGCCTGTACTAGCACCATTTTAGTTTTTGTTAGCATTTCAATGCTGTCACATGCATGAGACTGTTTTGCACAAATGGTCGCCGGTTTGGCGACTCGCTTCACACACATGCATGTTGCTTCATTTTCTGAATCTTGCATTCACTGTTTGCATGCACGATCATTCACTCCTACTTACACTCAGTATCGCCATGCATTCACATCCACATTTTCTTTTAGTTTCCCATCGAAGGGTCTGGGTAACCTTGGCCCAAACTTTGCCTCACCAAGATAGCATTGCATAATCCTAAGAGGGAAGGCTTTTCCTTCCTCCCAGAAAATGTAGATTTCTGCCTAGTGACTATCCTCCAGTCTTGCATTGCGCAATTTTGAGAGGTAGTGACTACTGGCCTACAAAATTGTGCAATGTAGTCACTGGGTCTACAACCCTTGCCAGCTGAAATTGCGCATTGCACAATCCCAACAACCAGCAGGCCAGTCTAGATTGCACATTGTGCAATTCCAGCAGTTAGCTAGCCTCCCAATAGCCCAGACTTCCTTTTACACAATTCTGGCAGCTAGTATCCTGACCTCCCAGGAAAAATTGCGCAATCCCCGCCAGTCAATCCCTAGGTATGTAGCATGTCATCCCTCAAGTTTTCTTTGGTTTTAGCTAACAGATTTCTTGCCATGCATGTCACCATGTCTCCAGATCTAGCAGGTGTTCACCCACCTCTCAGCAATTTAGGGTCAATTGCCTCCAATAGAGTAGGATCAAAGGACACTGACGGAAGTGTAACTAGAGCAGTAGTTGAGTGAGTGTCTACAAGTTTGTCGATCTATGAAGACACCAAAATGCCAAATTGTGACAAAGTCGGCCATGCGAAATATCATTGTTTTAATCTTTAGCAGTGTGAAAATTGTGGCAAGAACACTCATCATTCAAACAAATGATTCAGAAGTAAGCCTCCTGCAAGAATAAATATTCACCTTGGATGGATTTATTCTTGGCAATGGGCTTGAACAACCAAGAATATATTTCAGCCATACAATAGAATTTGTTCTCGAGTATTGAAAAGTATAACATTTGAGATCTCTTCATCTTTCATCTTGTATCTAGCAGGGGGGAATTAATGGTCATATACCAGCTTCAAAGATATATCAAGCGATCCTAAGCCACAACCTAAGCCTATTTCCTGATCCTACAATTAGAGAAAACCATACCCAAATTCAGATTTGTATCTAGAGATAGAGAAGCCATGAGCATGCCTTTACTTCGTGCCGTTCCTTAAACCACTATAGGTTGAGACCTCCCTTTTTAGGTTGAGGATGTTCCTTTTTCCATGGTTTTGTAGTGGCTACAACCATCCTCCAAAATTTTTCCTTAGCTTTGTTTTGGAGCCTCCCTACCAGCCATCCTTAGAAGCATGTCTTGCACTGTCAAGTACACAAACTTTAACGGTTTTCTAGCAGCATGAAAACTTGTGCATGATATCTTGTTGCATTCTCCTCATAAGCAATTTCTCTGGACTTGGTCCATCTACAGACTAAGAAAATCCCTCAAGAAATTGCAAAATCCTAGAGGGGAACTATCCTTCCCTCCATAAATTGAGCAATCCTATTTGGCAACTTACTGGGCTTCGAAACTACATAATCCTGCCAGTCAAACTTCCCGGAGAAAACTACATAATCTGACTTGGGAGGACTACTCAACCCAGAAATTGTGCAATTCTAGGAAGTAGTCAGCTGCTCAGCCCAGACATTACGCATTTCCTCTGGGTAGCTAGCCCAGCTCCCTCCTAGAAATGCACAAATTTCTCCCTCAGGAAAGAAGGTTGTTGCATGTGCCATCGGGTTGACCGATTCCACCCGGGACTGAGAAAACTTGACTTGCATGCATGGGTTGCTATTTCCAAAAATAGAAAAAGGCAACATGCAAAAAGAATCTCTAGATTTTAGGGAGATATTTTTAGCAGCTAGAGGTTACATGCAAAGATCGTTTTAGAAACTTTCCTCCAAGTGTCGCTTTTTCCTAGATTTTTGGCATGTGCGTCATGAGCATCAAACTTATATATTCGATGCTTTAGAGCACATTACTTCACATCGATCTTGGAGCTCTGACATCCCACAACACATCCAGGAGTCTTCAACACATCCAGCTCAACTATTTCCAGGTAAGTCGGCATAACTTGTCTTTTGTAGCATTTCTGTCGCTTTTCGTGTTTTGGCTTGTGTGAGTGTTGTCTACTTGATTTCTGTGAATGCTTGCTGTCGTTTGCATGCATATTAGCTTCTACTAGCACCATTTTAGTTTTCATTAGCATTTCACTGCTATCACATGCATGACACTGTTTTTCACGAACGGTCGCCGATTTGTCAACTTGCTTCACACACATGCATGTTGTTCTGTTTTCTAAATCTTTCATTCACTGTTTGCATGCATGATCATTCGCTCCTGCTTACACTCAGTATCGCCATGCATTCACATCCACACTTTCTTTTAGTTTCCCATCAGCGGGACTGGGCAACCTTAGTTCAGACTTTGCCTCACCAAGATAGAATTGTGCAATCCTGAGAGGAAAGGCTCTACCTTCCTCCGAGAAAATGCGGATTTCTTCCTAGTGGCTATCCTTCAGTCTTGCATTGCGCAATTCTAAGAGGCAGTGACTACTGGCCTAGAAAATTGTGCAATGCAGTCACTGGGCCTATAACCCTTGCCAGCTAAAATTGTTCATTGTGCAATCCCAATAGCTAGCAGGCCAGTCTGGATTATGCATTACACAATTCCATCAGCTAGCTAGCCTGCCAGTAGCCTAGACTTCCTTTTGCGCAGTTCCGGCAGCCAGCCTCCCGGCCTCCCAAGAAAAATTGTGCAATCCCCACCAGTCAATCCCCAGGTATGTATCATGTCATCCCTCATGTTTTCTTTGGTTTCAGATGACATATTTCTTGCCATGCATGTCGCCATGTCTCGAGATCTAGCAGGTGCTCACCCTCCTCTGAGTAGCTTAGGATCAATTACCTCCAATAGAGTAGGATCAAAGGAAACTGACGGAAGTGCAATTGGAGCAGCAATTGAGCGAGTGTCTACAAGTTTACCGATCTACGAAGACGCCAAATTGAGTGTAGACAAGGACATCAAGCTGAAATGGCAAGATGTCAATGATGCATTTGCAAGCACATTTGGGGAAGACCTCAAAGACCACCAAGTGTATGTGAACATTTACAAGTCTGGCTTGTACTGGATTGCGTGCAGGTATTCCATGTTCCCATGCGCGGACATGATACATTGGATCATCGCACATTGATCTCGAGATGATGACATGAAGTAGTGTCAGCGGGACAGAGATTGCTACCTTTAGGGCACAGGATTATGAATAGGTGTACCATATGTCGAAACCAGTGATCACCATGGAGACACCCTTCAGCATACCCAACAACAATGCCAACTCTAGGGATATCTTAAAGAACTGGGTAAAGGAGCCGACCAAATTTAGGATGAAACCCAACCAGGTTTACAAAATGAAGATACTACAGAAGGTGTATCAATACTTGGTCATATTTGCATGTTGCTTGTATGGCCAAGAGAGCATGGAAACATTCCCACAGAGTTGGGTGATTGCATTGGACTAACTAGCCAGTGAAGGCAAAGCATGCAACTGGTTTGACAAGTTGGCTCACTAGGTGAAGGAACAGATATCAAGAGCTCGAAAACCACCCAAAGATTAGCAAGCATAAATCTACATGTCCTCTTACATCTTGAATGCAATCGATGCCTATCAGGAGTTCCCGGGCTTGAATTGGGCATGGACATCGGTGGAGACCTCTGTGAACACTTATTGTAAGATGTTGTTTGAATGTAGCTTCAGAGGAGTTAGCACACAACTACCAGAACATTTTTTCATCCTATTGTACAAGATGGTATTTGAGCAAGATCCACCTTGCATGTCAAAGGCAACAATGGAGGCATTGATTGACATAGAGATTTGGTATGCCTCACCGTCTGGCACCTTCATACGGATGTACACCATGGAGAAGCCTCTGCATGTTCTACCAAATTTTGTTGTGGACAAGCTCATCATGCAAGAGGTATCATAACACACCTCGACATGATTGTCAGCTAGGCTGCACCAGAAGAATAAGGCACCTTGGCCCGCTCTTCCATTGCAGATCAAGTTATACGAGATACAAAATTTCAACCATGCTAATGTTGAAGCAGAGGAGATCAAGAAATATAGATTCGATGCCCAAAGCTACAATCTGTATGACCCACATTGTTTTGTAAAAGATCACCACATGGGAGTATAGTTTTAGTGGATCAATGGGGCATGTCATTGGGCGGAGGAGGACCCATGGAGATATTGTTACAACTTTTCTAGGCCCAATGAACTGGTTGGAAACGGTGTGGAATGGTTAGTGAAACAACGTGAAGCAGCATCTAGGAGAGCACTAGCAGTAGTAGCAGCAGAGGTAAACACACCAACACATGACAAAGGCAAGAGGAAGATTTTCGACAGCATGGAGGCATAGCAAAGTTGCAAGTTCCGAGTAGACCCACTTGTGCAGAAAGAAGATTTGGTGATAGAGGCGAAGAGCCAACAACATGATAGGAGGAATGCACAAAGGCAGAGAGAAAAATAGGGAATGAAGCAAACAGAGAAGGAGTGGCATGAGTTGAAGGAGAAACTCCGAGAGGAATAGGAGTTCTATAGACAGGAGAAGGAAGCGCAGCATGGACATGTACAATAGGGGCTGAAACATGTACAAATAGATGAAACTGCTCCCATATAGGCAGTTGACTCATCCGAATAGCTATCTCCAACCAGATAGGGTGAGCAGTCATAGGAGCAAGAATTTTCTCAAGAGATTGAACAAGCACTTCAGCAAATGGATACAGATACGGAGAAACAGGAGTTAGATCAAGACATCAACCTCATGCCTCACCACCAAGAGGTCGACCCACCAGCTTCACTGGATCTAGAAGCAGAGCAAGTCCCAAGAAGCCAAGGAGACACTGGAATCCTTAGAAATAATATGGAGGGAGAGGTGCACAACATCTCATTCGATGAGTCCCAACATAGAGTTGTGTAATCTCGCAGAGTTTCGACTCCAGATGATGACACATATCCTGCGAATTTTGAGGAACGAGTGATCATGTTTGACGTGCAAAAGCATCCAATAGCATTGGCTAATGCTACTAGAGCATATGTCGAAGTCACTATCTTGAGTGTTCACTTCTTGATAGCAGAGAATGAACAAATGGCTAAGGAATCACAAAAAACTAAGTAGGGAGGAGAATTGGTTACAGCATCCGCCCGAGTAGAGTTGAAGAAGGAAATACTATATGAAGTATTGTCCCTTGACACAGTCATGCGGGGGTCGTATTCCAAGTTTGGTACCATGCATAAGGCAGTTTCCATCTCAATGGATGGCAGCAACGATGTGCTAGAAGAGCATGTAATCTTGTCGAACGTGCATGTTGTTGTTGATTACATGGAAACATGGACAATGAGATACAAGGGAGCCCCGTTACACTTTCCCATATGATGAAGCCCAGAGTGGTCAAACTGAAAGCATGCATCTTGAGTCAGATCCAAAACCGTGAAGATCCCTCACAACTCATCACTAGTCTACAGGCTTCCCATGCATGAGTATTTAGGAGCATGGATGTTGTTGTGCATGCACATGTGATCCCATCTATTCGAACAATCACATAGGCAATGACAAAGGCACAGGTCCGACTGGAGCTTGACTCATACTTTGATGAGTTGATGTGCATTGCCACCAACCCAAACTTGCTGATCAGTGCAAACACCATGCATTAGTATGTTTCTAGTCCGACCGTACTGAAGACAATGATGCGCATGTTATCAAACGAGTTGTATAGAGGATCTCCAACAGTGTACCCAAATGCTATTGAGGCAAGAGTTCGTTTCGAGAAAGATATCACCTTAGAGTACACTGCCACCATCATGGACTAGCGAGCTTGGCATCAGTTTGCTACTGTCGACCACCATGAGGATGTCGAAGAGCTGGTCTTCCCATAATTGTCCGAGTCATAGTGATGTATTGCATGGCTTGCTCAAGCCTATTTTGTCTCACATGGGTACATGTGAAGATTGTATGTAATGTCTTGTAAAGTGGAAGTTCAAGTGTCGATAGTTGGATGTCATAGTCATAGAGTAGATGAAGAGTAATGAGGGTAGTTGAACTGTCACAAAGGGGAATGTCAAGGGCCACCCCACCCTTTGCTATAAATAGTCCCTCATAACTCATTGTAAAGGATTTTGGTCAGCGAAGCTTTCGATAGGAGTATCTTAGAGAGAGATTTGACAGTATTGTAATGGGCCTTGGCTTCTCCACTGTGCAGAGTTAGTATATCTCTTTGGAGGAGCAGGCGAAAGTGACTATAACATTCCACTGTCGGAACTAGTGATTGGTCATGATTGTATTGTATGAATGGAACTTACACTTCTTAATATAACAGAGCCAACACGTTTCATGCATATGTCGTATTGTATTTCATCTATCTTGTTTACTCTAAATGATATATGTATCTGTTTTCTTACGCATGCATGTGTAGCTATTTTCTATATATGTATGTTTGAATCTTACCGAAATGTGGTGTTGGTTTAACCATCACTTTGGATTGCTAGCTTACTTTCCTTCCATGTTGTGATGCATCTTTGCTCATGTGTTCCCTTCTTAACTACGTGCTTTCACAGGTTTCCAAGGGGTGCACTCACCTCACCCTCCGTGTGTTAGAACCGCTCATGCACCTTCCTTGACTTATCGCATATGTCACACCCTTGCTACCAACAGGGACATCTTACTTGCCTCTGTGCGAAACCACGGGCAAGGCGATACTGTATGACCCACTACTTGGACTCCTACACTAAACCGTCTAAGGTCTAGTTGGGACTTCTTACTGGGGAGATCCCCTGACATGTTGGCAGGTCTAGCACCGTCAACATTTCTGGCGCTAGAAGGAGAGCCAGATGACAATATGTGTCCTCTCATCCTATTTTGAACCTTTGCACATCTATCATGGATCTCGTCACACTCACCCCTCCACGATGTTTTTCGCATGACGAACCTCTCAACATCATGAGGGAGTTTTTTAATCTCTTGTCCAAATTCATGTATGATGGTGAATGCAAAGTGGCCTGACTTGAGTACTTAGACGACTTTTATGCATTACTTGAGAATGCAGACGAGTTCTATGCAGAAGAGGCTAGTCTGATGCTTGCATACACACTTCATGAATCCCCACTATGGTGGTGCTACATCCTTTCGGCCAACAGCGTGCACTCACACGAGCAGTTCTATGATCTCATTGGTCCTACTTTCCATCATTTTGATCTAGAACCTCTTGACCAAAAACTGTTACAACAACGGAAGGCCCTGCATGAATCGGCTATTGATTTTTGGTAGCACTTCTGTGTTTTTCAATTTGAAGCTTCAAAGAGCCAGATAAAATTTCCTTATCTTTGGGATAGATTCGAGTACTGTCTTAACAAATCAGTCCATCCCAAGAAGAAGTTTGAACCCAAACCTCACTCAGCATACTTCAGTGATCGAGCTGCACAATCATAGACAGATACAGTCATTGTCACTAGTGAATGTCTGCCTTCCCCTCATCAAACAGCTTCATCACTGCAGAGTGATGCAAGAGAATAGGGAGACACCTTTGTTCAACTGTCACATCCTCCCAACACCACTTCCCTTAATTTTCGTGCAGATTTGGTTGTAAGTCCATTGAGTTGTCACATGAATTTTGTACCTCAACCTCTGCCTTCATACACGGATGATCCTCCGGATGATACTATCTTGTGTTCTTCCATTCTAAACTCTACACTTGTTGTGAATGAGGATCAAGCCATCGATGGAGTTGGTGTTGCACAACCAACATGCGTTGTCATTCATGAAGAGTATGACTGGGAGCTTGAGCATCAAAACTCGGTGAAGGATGACTCCCTTCTGTCTGAGCCTCCTCCGTTCTTTCCTGACATCTTTGGTGAACCTTACATCCATGATTTCTCATGTGTATCTCCATCTACGGGTGCACCCATTCTTGATCATTCGCGGGACACACCAGATGTCAGTCCATCATCCAACAATGGAGAGGATAAATTATTCTTTGAAAATCCACTTGACTTTTCATCTACCTTTTCCAAAAACACAGAGGGTGAATTTGTCTACTTCTCATCTACCCCTCTATTTGATTCATCAGATCATGAGGATACCGATGAAATCACTGAGTTTGATGATCGTAGCTATCGTGATCTATTTACTCTCGTATTCGAACACGATGATGATTCTATCGTAGTTGATTTTTCGAAGCCACCTGTTTATGATGATCTATTTTTCAATGAAGTCAAAACCCCCTAGACTATCGAGGAACTTCAGCCCAAGATGATGGTTATGTCAGGCCCTCGCTGTCCTGAGGTTAGTTTCACTTTTGATTAGGAAATTGTTGAAACACCCAAGGCTCCTCATCACTCATCTGTATGCATTGAAGATCAATCTCACACACAGAACATACTTCATTGACTCGAACTACACGATCCCATCGCTCATGCACTGGAGTAATATTACATAGCAAACACACATGCACGAAGCAATTTGTCTGTATTTATGTCATTTGCTTGTATGTCACAGTCAAGAGAATGCGTGTGCTTCACAACTGCACATAGTGTAGCACAACACCACGATAAGTCCACAGATTACACATCATGTACTTGCACTCACTTATGTTCCATGGAGACTTTTAAACTTGGGGTGTGTTTGTCTTCATTGTTATATCTTTCATGTTTGTTGGTTCACACAACTGTGTTGCTCGCAAACCATGCCTTCACCAACATGGGTCAACCAATGCACTAGTGGTTGCATTGGAAGTATCACTCCATGTGATTAGACCCATGCACCATTAGCTTAGGAGTAGGAGAAGTGTTTGCTTTTGGTTGTTTTCTTGCATCCTTGTTATAGATCCATTTGGGCACATCACTCCCATCATTCAGATCAGTACCATTAGGGCTCATCAAACCCTAATTCAGTTGCTACATGCCCTAGACAAGTCACCTCTTTGAATGCCTCCTTCCCTGATAGTTCTTTGGCCTCAAACCCTCTAGAATTGCCTCCTTGAGGACCAGCACAGCTTTGGACAGGGGTAAGTGCACTTCAGTGAAGGTAGGCCCATGTTAGGGTGCTTTGTAGAGAAGCTAGGCCCACTTTGACCTATGTTGGGCGAGATTGAACGAAATTCACATAGGGTTCTGGGAATATTCTCATTTTTTAGAGCCATCTAGAAGATTCCCACACTTATCATCTCCTATGAGCTCAAAAATGGATGAGGAATGAGTTAAGTAACCTCCTATCGTCTCATCCCTTCCTCCATGGGAACTAAATCTAAGTTTGGAAGGCCATTCAATACCCTCATTTATGACAAAACTTCCTCCTTTGGCCTATAAATTGAGCACTCATCTAAGTGATCAAGGGATGGACTTTGAGAATTTGTAGGGAAATACTATTGAAGTGAGGAATAAGATTGTAAATGAGTAGTGTTATGCTGCCAGAGTGCTGTGCTATCGATGTGATGTTGGTTGGAACCCAAGCTAGAAGAGTGACAACGGATCAAACTTCATGGTTGTAATTCTTCCTTCTATTCAATAAAGCAACTTACACACTTTTTCCATATGCTTATCTTGATATATGATGTTTATATGTGTGAATGTATCTGATTCCATTTACTTGTATTCGATAGATCTTTTTCTTTGATTGGTTCTCTGTCTTCTATTTATGCTTGTAGGTACTTTTGGAGCGATTTAAGTGCGAAAAGGAGTGACGAGAGTCAAACAAAGGAGAAAAAAGGAAAGCGAAAGAACAAGTAGGTCTTTTGACCCCTTTTTCTTATTTATCGCTTATAGAAATAGGATAAGTGCTTTAAATATGTTTTTCTACGTATAGCTACCTACCTAGGGAATTAGTATTTATCCGTAGATACCAAATTCCTCATAACAAACTGGCGACTTCACTGGGGAGAAATCATCATTCTGGGTAGTTTACCTTCATCCTAGTACCCTCTAGTAGACTCTACTTGCTTCCATTGATCTTATTTCTTCCTTTTGAAGTGTTTTTTGGTGAAATTTGTACTTGTAATCCCCTAGTATGGCCTCTCTGGCACTAGCGCAGGCTTAGTCTAGAGACAAAGTACTGTAGAGCACCCTTGGCTTGAGGACAGTGCTCTGAAGTGCACTGTCTCCCATTCAAGGCTACGTTGATCCCTCTTAGGACAAAAATCCCTCCTTTGAGTTGATTTTTTGCCAAATTTCCTTCTGTTTCTTCTTGCTGAAAGATCAATGATGCTTGTCTCTCTGAAATCAATTTGTGTTTCCTTTTCCAGCCCTAATTTGTCTTTGATTGTTTAGTGTTTCTTAAATGATTTCTTTATCACTATCAATTCATTGTCAAAGTTAGATTATAGTCGATTGATCTTTGTTCGAAAGAAAGTGTCGTAAAAGTCTTCATTTCTTTCGAAATGGAACTGTCATAAAGTTTGAAAACAACCATATTGATCAATCGACTATAATCTATGGTGTGACTATGTTATGACATGGGAGCTATTGTTTCAACACTCTTTCAAGTGATGTGTTTCCCGCATGAAGGAAAAATTGTCACCATTGACCAACTTTCATTTCCTGGTCCAAATATGGCTTCCAGTCAACCATCTTCCCTAAATGGTACTTTTGTACCAATGGTATCTTCCCCACCACGGGTCAATTATGTGGTAACCCGTTTCATGGATACATCAATGGACAATCAATTCCTTTGATTGGAATCAACTAGAAAGATGTCATCTTCCTTCATATGTGCCTTTCCAGATCATAGTACAAGTTTGTAATATGATTGTACCCGGCACAATTATAGATGAAGGTACATCTATGAGTATCCCTTCCTCCACTGCTTGGCAAGCACTTGGTTCACTGCCACTTGTGCCTATTACCCAGAATCTATTGGCTTTTAACAAAGGAACCAGTCAACCATTAGGGATCCTTCCTCAGTTGCCTATTACTTTGGGAGGAAAAATTGATTATCTCAATGTGATGGTAGTCCCAGGCCCTTTAGATTACAATTTACTTCTTGGGTGTGACTATGTTTATGACATGGAAGCTATTGTTTCAACACTCTTTTGAGTGATGTGTTTCCCACATGAAGGCAGAATTGTCACCGTTGACCAGCTTTCATTTCCTGGTCCAAATATGGCTTCTAGTCAACCATCTTCCTTAAATGGTACTTTTGTACCAATGGTATCTTCCTCGCCATGGGTCAATTATGTGGTAACCCATTTCATGCCTACATCAACGGAAGATCAATTCCTTGATGTTGTACATGATGTGCTAGGGGCATTGGAACCAGATATCTCTAATGGATCCCTTGCTACGTATCCCTTCCAGAGCATTGTTCTCCCATCTGATGAGAACCTCTTGGAAGTCATGACCTCTTATGGGTCGTGAAACAAGGAATATGAGGATAGTTCCTTGTCTTGTGTCAACTTCGTTAAAAAAGGAAACAAGGAATATGAGGATAGTTCTTTTACTATGTCAACCTCATTAAAAAATGAAACATGCCCCATAGCATAGTTCCTTGTCATGTCAAGCTCGTTAAAAAATGAAGAAAGGAGTATGAGGATAGTTCTTTACTGTGTCAACCTCATTAAAAAATGAAACAGGCCCTAGAGCATAGTTCCTTGTCTTGTGTCAAGCTCGTTAAAAAATGAAACAAGGAAAATGAGTATAGTTCTTGGTCTTGTGTCAACCTCGTTAAAAAATGAAACAAGGAATGTGAGGATAGTTCTTTTACCATGTCAACCTCATTAAAAAATGAAACAACTCCCATGAGGATAGTTCCTTGTCTTGTGTCAACCTTGTTAAAAAATGAAACAAAGGATATGAGGATAATTCCTGGTCTTGTGTCAACCTCGCTAGAAAATGAAACAAAGGGTATGAGCATAGTTCCTTGTCTTGTATCAAGCTCATTAAAAAATGAAATAGGGAATCTAAGCAGAGTTCCTTGTCTTGTGTCAAGCTCATTAAAAAATGAAACAACGTCCCCTGGAGCAAAGTTCCAAGTCGATTCTTTGAGTAGATCTCGTAAAATCCCAGTTGAGTCTTTCACTTGATCTTGTAAATGAACCTTCATTCCATCCACCTCATAGCCACAAGTAGCCTACTTAGGTGAATGCAATGAAGCTTGGGATGCATGCACCTAGAATCGAGTCATCACACTGAGGGCATGTAAACCAATCTCAAGCATAGTTTTTCGTTTCAAGCTTGTGTAAAAATGAAACTGAATCCAAGCATAGTTTTTCGTTTCAAGCTTGTGTAAACATGAAACTGAATCCAAGCATAGTTTTTCATTTCAATCTTGTGTAAACATGAAACAGAATCCAGGCATAGTTCCCTATGGTTCAAGCTTGTGTAAAAATGAACTCATCTCCATTTTAACCCTCGTGATTTCCATTCTATCATCCTTTTCCATCAGATGTGCCTGTAGAAATTCTTAATATAGATTAAACTGATTATGCAATGTACTAAAGCAAAATACTTAATCTACTTCTACAATCAAACTTACGGAAGCTTAATCGATTTTGAGAAAGATCAAATAGAACACATATAACAGAGAAGAAGATTCAATCACACAGAAGAATACTTTTGGGAAAGCTTCAGCTAAAAAGCCCACTATCTATATTATCATACAAGTGGAAATATCCCAGGATTACACAAAGCTTTAGCTCTCAAGCTATCCAGCTCTTAGTACAATCCCTCAGCGCTGCTCATAGACGGAATAGACAACACATATGCCTTCGTTCAATCCTCCAAGCCTCTTATTTCCTTGCACAGTTTCTCCTGGGTCCTCCAGCTGTAACCTGTGTGATTCTCACCTCACACACTGCTCTGACCTCTATAGTAACTGCGCAATCCTCAAGGAATGAATTCCTTCTGCATGCAAGAGATATTCACATGGGAATATTCTAGCAACTGATAGTACATTGTCCCTACCTTTAATCTCAACTGGGTCTTTGTCTGAACTGACATGCATGAGTTATTTATGAGAGAATATTCAGTTATCTGGAGAACACTAGTTGCATGCATGCATGCATTAACTGACTGAACTCACAATTAGTTCCACAAACTGTTTGGAACTAATTTAACTGGACTTAACTCAGTTGACTGAGCTAACTAATTACAAATGAAATACAACTCATCCTTATCTCCTTAATTAAGGGATAACTTCCTCAATCAAAGGGATAACTGTTGTATGTCTTCACAAAGACTTCGTGTTTGAATTTCACCAACTAATTAACTCAAGATGAATTAATTATTTATTTTCAAATAGATGGTGAGACTAAATTCGAATTTTAATTCTCAATTTTAGTTCAAGGACAAATTAAAATTGGAATATATCCTGCAATGCTATCTATAACAATGCTATTTTAGCATTTCTTGTTGCTATTTTCAACACTCCCTCTCAACAAGAAAAGAATTCAACTCGATCCCGATCTTGAACCATTGGAATGTTCTGCATGCAACACTTCTCTCAAGTGTTGTCGCTCCAACCATTCTAGAAACAAAAAATATCAACTTGAATCAGAATGATGCCTCTGTCATCAAATTCTCTGACTTCTATTTGCTTTGTTGACTGAAAACTCTGCACCTCTGTGCTCTTTAGTATTTGACTACTATAGCTTCTGTCACTTTGATATCTGACTGCATCAATCACACTGATTCCTCTTGCTGCATCTGTGTTGCCGCTAGTCATTTATCCTAGCACTGCATCTGCACTGCACCTCCTCTCGTCATGTTGCATCATGCTGCCCACTGCTGCACTGCAACTCAGTTACTGAGAAGTAAGTAATCGATCTCTCAACTGACCTCCCTGTTGGGCTAGAAACACCCTCTGATGCTGAAGCTCCCTCTGCTACTCCATCCACATCTATCTCTACCCACTTAGCTAGTCCTACTACTCCTCATCGGGGCTCCCATAACAAGGTCTAATCAAAGAGGTTGGGTACCTCAAGGATCCTGCCCCTATTTCAGCCTTCTTGGGACTATCACTTCACATTGCCCCACCTCCCATCTAGAGGTATGGCTGTATGCGATCCCTCTCCTAACTTCTCCAATTGTGGCTCCTCCACAATTGTCTAAGACTTCTTCTAGCACTACATGTTGAGAGGCAATGTACTCTCCCTCTCAACCACCAAGTCTCTAACATTGGCCTTGCTCCTCAAGCCTTTGCATGCATCTTGAACCTCAGGAACATACATGTTATGTACCTATGAACTGACCTGTTTCACCTGTCTCGTGGTGATGTGTCTAAGGAAAACATTTCCCTTACTGAAGACAACATTGTAGCCTTCTTCCTCCAACATCATTGTCGATACCAAGTTTTTCTTCAGTCCAGGCACATACTTTACATCAGTCAGGGTGAGAAAAGCTCCATGCTCCCTCTGAAACATAGCCATACCTTCACTTGAAACACGGTACTTTCCATCATCACCCATCTCTATGCACATCTAGAGGTCCTTCTCCTCCAAGGTACTGAATAAACTCTTACCACTGGTCATGTGGAATGAGGCTCCACTGTCTAGAAACCAACCACAACCCATCATCGATGAAACCATTCATGCGATGAGGATAAAATCCAATTCAAACTGAGAGGCTAGGGCCTCACCTTTATATCCTTCTGAGGATCCCTTCTTGGATTTCTTCAATGGATAATTAGTTGCATAATGGCCCACCTCATGATAGTTAAAGCATCTCACTTTAGATTTGTCAATCTTCTTCCTACCATGGGAAGAACTCGAATTGGAATGAGAATCCTTCTCCTTCCCTTTCGTTGCCTTACTCTCTAAGGCTATATTTTCTTCATCATCATGCTTAGATGAAGAACCATCTCTGGTGCTTCTCCCGATCTCATCCTACATCAGATCCAATCACAGTCGTTCCCAATCTGGCAGTTTCTCTCTTCCATTCACTGAGTCTTGGTAGCTATGCTAGCTCTTAGGAAGACCGAGGAGAGCAAGACTCACCATATCATCACCAGATGTCATGATTACTACACTTCCAAGCTCATCTCTGCAGGTGGTGAGCTTGTTTAGATATGTAGAGATCTTGTCGCCCATTTCATGCTTGATTTTTCGAAGCTTGTCCTTCAGCGCTAGCTTCCTCTGGTCGCTGCTGTTCTGATATAGATCCTTCAATAACTTCCACATTGAAAACGAAGTCTCCTTCCCATGGAGACTCAAGACAATATGGTCTCGAACTGCCTCCAGAAGAATCCTCCTCGCTCTTGCCACACATTTCTTCCATTCCGCCAATTCTTGGGCATTAGTTGCTGCTCACTTGGGGACTTCTTGATCAATGAAGTCCTTCAGACCATTGTCCTCTAATACCGCTTCCATGCGATCCTTCCATGCTATGTAATTCTAGCTACCATCCATGGCATACTCAATTCTCAAGCCATTGAATGCCATTGGTGAACTTTGAGATGTGATAAGAAATCGATTTTGTACCTATAATCAAGAACTTCAACCTTCGAACTTCTCTCTTCTTTGTATATTGTTCTCCGCTTTGATCACCTTTCCTCTGATACCATGTAGAAATTTTCAATGTAGATTAAATTCATTATGCAATGTACTAAAGAAAAATACTTAATCTACTTCTACAATCAAACTTGTGGAAGCTTAATCGATTTTGAGCAAGATCAAACAGAACACATATAACAGAGGAGAAGATTCAATCAAACATGAAACAAAGAAGAATACTTTGGGGAAAGCCTCAGCTAAAAACCGCGCTATCTTTATTATCATACAAGTGGAAATATCTTATGATTACACAAAGCTTTAGCTCTCAAGCTATCCAGCTCTCAGTACAATCCCTCACTGCTGCTCATAGATAGAATAGACAACACATATGCCTTCCTTCAGTCCTCTAAGCCTCCTATTTCCTTGCGCAGTTTCTCCTGGGTCCTCCAGCTGTAACCTGTGTGATTCTCACCTCACACACTGCTCTGACCTCTGTAGTAACTGCGCCATCCTCAAGGAATGAATTCTTTCTATATGCAAGAGATATTCACATAGGAATATTCTAGGAACTAATAGTACACTGTCCTTGCCTTTAATCTCGCCTGGGTCTTTGTCTGAACTGACATACATGAGTTATTTATAAGAGAATATTTAGTTATCTGGAGAACACTAGTTGCATGCATGCATGCATTAACTGAATGAACTCACAATTAGTTCCACAAACTGTTTGGAACTAATTTAACTGGACTTAACTTAGTTAACTGAGCTAACTAATTACAACTGAAATACAACTCATCCTTATCTCCTTAATTAAGGGATGACTTCCTCAATCAAAGGGATAACTGTTGTATGTCATCACAAAGACTTCGTGTTTGAATTTCACCAACTAATTAACTCAAGATGAATTAATTAATTATTTTTCAAACAACTGGTGAGACTAAATTCGAATTTTAATTCAAGGACAAATTAAAATTGGAATATATCTTGAAATTCTATCTATAGAAATTCTATTTTTATCATTTCTTGTTGCTATTTTCAACAATGCCTTTGTTCTTCTCCTTCCATCGTCACTCTTTTCTTGGCTGATCATACGCTTTCACTTGGTTGTGTTACCATTTTTGAGGAACAATTGCAATGAGTGGTCTTATTAGCCAACCCATCCACATAAATCAACATGTTTTGAGAAGTTCCAACATCACCAGAACAAGTTTCTATCCTAGACACCACTCGTTCCTCAAAACAGAGTCCTCTTTAAGCTCTTTTCAAACTCTCGAAATATGAAAAGATTGTCGAGAACTTGTCCTTTTCAGCTCGTTAACGGATTGGAAATGACATCTACTAAGTATAAGTTTAACCCTTTTCTAGACTGAGATAGATTATTTACAAAAAAGGAATACGTTGACTGAACATGGTCAATAGGTTCTCTCTTGTATTGTTTTACGCTTTCTTGGACTTGAGAGACAAATCTATGAAAAAGAACTTGTGGAGTTTTCTTTTCGTCCCTTTTCAAACTCTCTAAACATGAAAAGAACTGAGTTATCATTGTCGTTATACTCGTTAAAACATCAAATAGCGACAAACTTGTCCATCATGACAAGACCGAGTTTCACCTTCTCTAGAATCATTAAAACATCACATAGTGATGGATTCACCAGAAGGGTGGAATTATACAACAAGCATATGTTATCCTCCTCAAGCTTGATAAAAAATAAAGCAGTACTTGTCAACAATGACTGGGGAAAATGGGAAAAGGGGTAAACCACTTTATGGTAGCAGGTCGCTCTTGAACATGACACTTTCACTTCATGATTGTGACTATATGGGTTGGGTTATCTGCTTGATTGTCATCATACCTTGGTCTATCATACCATCCATTAATTTTTTTTTTGGGTCAATGCTGCCAATTCATTTAGTGTCGCCGACATGTTCAAGAGAAGTCACTCAGTTAAAATTCATCCTTTGCAATACTCATAAACCTTCATTTTCATGACTGCAATTCCTAAACCTTGTGTCGTCAGTCAAATTCCGTCTCCAAAATCATTAAACTTGTTTCGTGTCATTGATGTGGGATATATCAAGGGCCTTCTGTGATGAGTCACTTCTTGTTGACATCAGCACATTATCCAAGAAGTTGACTTAGAAACACCCTTTCAATACCTTGAGGCTTGCATACATCAATGGAAAGTTTCTCACTTCAAACGATAGGTTGACACCACTGGCCTTTGACCAAAAGACTTTGTATGGTGTTCAACATCAAAACATCCATTCACACCATGCGAAATGTACTGCAGTACCTTGAGGATCATTATCATTATCGGTGATTTCTCTCGTGTTTGTTAACGACTTACATCATTAGCGGGTATTCAGACGGTGTCTTCCCATGTTCAACTTCAGATCACATATTCGCATGGTTAGACTCATACTTGAGCGAACAATTGAATGCGATAGAAGACCCTGGATCTAGTTTCATCCATTTGGGCTGCCATTTCAGGAAATGTACCAAATCATGCGTACAATGGCTTTACATTGATAGTCATTCCGATCATGGGTCTATATCTGTAGATGACTGTCTATGTATTTGTAATGAAAGTTTATATGCTGAGCATGGGTATGCCTTCCCTCAACAATTCATGAGAAAAAATGAAAATATCATGATGTTATGTATTATAATCGATGCAGGTCACCATCCACTTCGGAACCTCCTCATTACATCATAAAGCATATCACTCGACATTATTATTTTCGACTTCATGCTTTAGGGGGCAGTTGTTTGATCCATTTGGGCACATCACTCCCATCATTCAGATCAGTACCATTAGAGCTCATCAAACCCTAATTCAGTTGTTACATGCCCTAGACAAGTCACCTCTTTGAATGCCTGCTTCCTTGAGAGTTCTTTGGCCCGAAACCCTCCAGAATTGCCTCCTTGAGGGACTAGTGCAGCCTTGGATAGGGGTAAGTGCGCTTTAGTGTAGGTATGCCCATGTTAGGGTGCTTTTTAGAGCACCTAGACCCACTTTGACCTACACTGGGTGAGATTGAGTGAAATTCACATAGGGTTTTGGGAATATTCTCATCTTTTAGAGCCATCTAGAATATTCCCACACTTATCATCTCCTATGAGCTCAAAAATGGATGAGGAATGAGTTAAGTAACCTCCTATCCTCTCATCCCTTCCTCCATGGAAACTAACTCTAAGTTTGGAACGCCATTCAATACCCTCATTTATGACAAAACTTCCTCCTTTGGCCTATAAATTGAGCACTCATCTAAGTGATTAAGGGCTGGACTTTGAGAATTTTTAAGGAGATATTGTTGGAGTGGGGATTAAGATTGTAAATGAGTAGTGTTATGCTGTTGGAGTGCTGTTCTATTAATGTGATGTTGGTTGGAACCCAAGCTGGAAGAGTGACAATGGATTGGACTTCACGATTGTAATTCTTCCTTCTATTCAATAAAGTAGCTTACACCCTTTTTCCATATGATTATTTTGATATATGATGTTTATATGTGTGAATGTATCTTATTCCATTTACTTGTATTCGATAGATCTTTTGCTTTGATTGGTTCTCTGTCTTCTGTTTATGTTTGCAGGTACTTTTGGAGCGAGTTAAGTTTGAAAAGGAGCAACGGGAGTCAAACAAAGGAGACAAAAGGAAAGTGAAAGAACAAGTAGGTCTTTTGATCCCTTTGTCTTATTTATCATTTATAGAAAAAGGATAAGTGCTTTAAATCTATTGTTCTAGGTATAGCTACCTACCTAGGGAATTAATATTTATCCGTAGATACCAAATTCCTCATAACAATGCTTGTTTTCTTACTTACCTCACATGTTTGTTTTTTGCTTTCCGCTTTGCTTTCACATTTACTTCTTCTTTGCTTTGTTTTGTGTTTGTTTTCTTGTTTTGCGCTCGTAGGTTAGTTTCACATGAAACCGTGCGTGATTCTTGAAACAAGCTGGGTAAAGTACAAGAGGCCTGGTGCAGCTATCACTACTTGGTTATCTGTCATCCTGCCTATGTATGAAGAACTTGTTATCCTCAGTCCATAATACGCCAATGGAAAATACGTACTATTCAAAGTGAACCTTAGTGAAAACACAACGCTTGTCTGTTGTTTTTGGTTAATGCTTGTTAGCTTAGTCAAGTAGAGTTAGGTGAGAGGGAAAACCTTAACAAGCACGTCAGAGGTATATATAAAACTAATTCTCTGAAGGAACATCCTCTTTTGCTCTCAATAAGTCAGGATCCCTCTTCCGCCCTAGAAATGAATAAGTTCTATACATAGTTATTAAAATGAAAAATTAAAAAGTGATTTAAAAAAGAAATGAAAAATGAATAAGGTGAAAGAAGAGAAAGGCTTAATGTGCAGAGAGGTGATGTAAGTAACTCTGTCAGGGTAGTGACCAAGCTCGCTAGAAGTAGAGTCATGCTTGTGTTCCTTCTTGACTCCACTCGGGTACTGTCTAGGCCTGCTGGCATCGGAGCAACACCAGTGATGAAACTAAGACTCTGATGGCTATACTACTTGTGCACCAATATAATCCTCATCCCCAATCGAAACAACTATGTTGGATTGGCTTGGAATGTGTGTCGACCGACCAAGAGCTTGGCAGATGCTACATCTCACAATCAAGCAAGTGTGGAAACCAAGATGGACAGAGAATTGAACAATACTTTCGGAGGTGTTAGACTTGCTTTCCACAAACAAGGTCCATTCAAAGAGCTGGAGTTCTACTAGTGTGTCGCCAAATGTTGTAGTGGCTACAACCACCCCCCAAATTTATTCCTTAGCTTTGTTTTGGAGGCTCCCTACCAACCATCCTCAGCGACATGTCTTGCACTGTCAAGTACACAAGCTTCAGTGGTTTTCTAGCAGCATGAAAACCTATGCATGATAGCTTGTTGCATTCCCCTTACAGGTTGTTTCTTCAGTCTTGGTCTAGCTGCAAGCTAAGCATCTCCCTCAATAAATTGCGCAATTCTAGAGGGGAACCAACCTTCCCTCTAGAAATTGTGCAATCCTTTCTGGAAGACTACTCGACTCAGAAACTGAACAATCCGGCCAGTCAACCTCCCCAAAGAAAACTGCGCAATTTGACCCAGTAGGTTTGCTAATCCCAAAAATTGCATAATTCTGGGCAACAGTCAGCTGTTTAACCCAGAAATTACACAATTCCTCTAGGAAGCCAACCCATCTCCCTTGTAGAAATTTGCAAATTTCTCCCTCAAGAAAGCAGGCTGTCGCATGTGCCATTGGGTTTACCGGTTGCACCCGAGACCAAGAAAATTTGAATTGCATGCATGGGCTGCTATTTCCAAAAATAACAAAAGGAAACATGCAAAAATAATCCCTAGATTTTAGGGAACTATTTTTAGCGTCTAGAGGTTACATGCAAAGATCGTTTTAGAAACTTTCCTCCAAGTGTCTCTTTTTCCTAGATTTGTGGCATGCGCATCATGAGCATCAAAATTATTTATTCGATGCTTCAGGGCTCATTCCTTCACATAGATCTTGGAGATCTGACATCCCACAACACATCCAGGAGTCTTCAACACATCCAGCTCAACTATTTCTAGGTAATTCCCCTTAACTTGTCTTTTGCAGCATTTCTGTTGCTTTTTGTGCTTTGGCTTGTGTTAGTGCTCTCTGCTTGATTTCTGTGAACACTTGCTGTAATTTGAATGCATATTAGCTTGTACTAGCACCATTTTATTTTTCATTAACATCTCACTCCTATCACATGCATGACACTTTTTTGCACGAACAGTCGCTGATTCGGCGACTCGCTTCACACACATGCATGTTGTTCTATTTTTTGAATCTTGCATTCATTGTTTTCATGCATGGTCATTCACTCCTACTTACACTCAGAATCACCATGCCTTCACATCCACATTTGCTTTCAGTTGCCCGTCGGTAGTTCCGGGTAACATTGGCCCAGAGTCTACCTCACCAAGACAACATTGCGCTATCCTGAGACGGAAGGCTCTGCCTTCCTCCTAGAAAATGTAGATTTCTACCTAGTGACTGTCCTCCAGTCTTGCATTGCGCAATTCTGAGAGGTAATGGCTGTTGGCCTAGAAAATTGTGCAATGTAGTCATTGGGCCTACAACCCTTTCCAGCTGAAATTGTGCATTGCACAATCCCAACAGCCAATAGGCCAGTCTGGATTGCATAGTGTGCAATTCCAACAGCCAAACAACCTCCCGGTAGCCTGGACTTCCTTTTGCATAGTTTCAACAACGAGTCTCCTAGCCTCCCAGGAAAAATTACGCAATCCATGCCAGTGAATCCCTAGGTATGTAGCATGTCATCCCTCAAGTTTTCTTTTGTTTTAGCTGACAGATTTCTTACCATGCATGTCGCCATGTCTCCAGATCTAGCAGGTGTTTGCCCGCCTCTCAGTAGTTTAGGATCAATGGCCTCCAAGAGAGTAGGATAAAAGGACACTGACAAAAGTGCAACTGGAACAACAATTAAGTGAGTGTCTACAAGTTTTCTGATCTACGAAGACACCAAACTGATTGTAGACAAGGAAATCAAGCTAGAATGAAAAGAGTTCAATGACGCACTTGCAGGCACATTTGGGGAAGACCTCGAAGAACGCCAACTCTATTTGAACATTCACAAGTCTGGCTTGTACTAGATTTCATCAAGGTATCATGTGTTCCCATGCGTGGACATGATACATTGGATCGTCTCGTACACTAATCCCGAGACGATGACATTAAGCAGTGTCAGTGGGATGGAGATTGCTACCTTCAGGGCAGAAGATTATGTACAGATGTACCATATGTCGAAGCCAGTGATAACCATGGAGATACCCTTCAACATGCCCAACAACAATGTCAAATCCAAGGATATCTTGAAGAATAGGTAAAGGAACCAGCCAAATTCAGGATGACACCCAACCAGGTTTACAAAACACAAATATTGCAGAAGGTGTATCAATACTTGGTCATCTTTTCATGTCACTTGTATGGCCAAGAGAGCACATAAACCTTCTGCAGAGTTGGTGATCGCGTTGGACCAATTGGCCATTGAAGGAAAAACATGCAATTGGTCCGACATGTTGGCTCATTGGCTGAAGGAATAGGTAACAAGAGCTAGACAACCGCTTAAAAGTCAACAAGAAGAAATCTACATGTCCGCTTACATCTTGGATGCAATCTGTGCCCATCAAGAGTTCTCGGGCTTGAAGTGGGCATGGACATCGGCAGAGACCTCTGTGAACACTTATTGTAAGATGTTTTCTGAATGGAACTTCAAAGGAGTTATCACATAGCTTTCAGATCATTTTGTCACCTCAGTGTACAAGATTATATTTGAGCAGGATCAGCCTTGCATGTCAAAGGAAGTAATGGAGGCAATGATCAACATAGAATATTGGTATGCCTCACTGTCTGACACCTTCATATGGCTGTACAATGAGGAGAAGCCTCCTCATGTTCTACCAAAGTTTTCCTTGGACACACTCATCATGCAAGAGGTATCATACCAAATCTCAACAGGATTGTCAGCTAGGCTGCACCGAAAGAAGAAGGCACCTTGGCTTATGATGAGCACCAATATTAAAACAAGAATGCTACAACTCCTAGGGCTACCAGCTTTACTTTATCAACCTAGGGTTTGTACAAACTTGGAGGTGACAGTGCTGTATACACAAGTAAAAGTGATGGTCCTACCCTTTTGTCACTATTCAACTAGCAAGAGACCACTAGGGTTTTTCAAGCTAGACTCCTATATATTTAGTAGAAGCTGGATTATTGATGACGGAAAGAGAAATCTACTCTAAGAGAAAGCTTGTCTACTACAATAAGGAAAAATACTGAAATCCAATGCTAAAATCACACCATTTTCTAACTAACTACTAAGAGACTCTGCTTCAGAAAGAACACTAAGTTAATCATGTATGAAATTCTACTTTCCTAAGCATGTAACTTCAAAAAATAAAACATTACTACTACGAATGTAAATGATTAGAATAAATCTATTTGTCTTTTTATCTTTTTTTATGGAAGATTTTGAAGGCTAATCTCTTCTGGCGATGTGGCAGGTGGCTTAGGAATGTTGGTGGATGGTTGGGAGGTTTAGGAGACTCTTAGCTGAACTTGTCTGGCTTCCTATAGGATTTTCCCTCAATTCAGTCTCAAAATAGGCCACTACAAGAAAACCTACAGGATGTCCTAAAAACCTATAGGATTCCATGTATTTCTACAAGATACAGCCGAGAGAAAAATGATGGATGGTGAAGGTGACGGAAGGCTTAGGGAAGGTGTTTGGTGGATGGAACGAAGCAAGAAAATGCCTAGGATCACTCAGAACTCAAAACCAAGGTTGGGATATGGTTGGATTTTCTCAACATGCTTGGAGAAGTTTCCTTGTAAAATGATGTAATTTGTGAGGGTCTTAGTGAAAGCAAGGAATGATCATGGATGGATGAAGTTTGAAGGATTTTGTTGGCTATGATATATCTCTTTACTTCTGGAACAGTTGCACTACATCAAACATTGATATTTGACCAAAAATCATGTAAACAAGGAGAATTTCAATAAGCTAGGAAAACAAAGTTTAATGAGGTAGCTTTCTACTTCATACATGAGGAAAACTTGTAGAATAATATGGAATAATTGATGAGATATACTGTAAGGATGAAGATGGAAGAAATGATGACTAGGTCCTACTCTTGCAAATTGATCAAATGCTGGCTTAAGTACAGAAAACTCTAAATTCTATGGGAAAGTAGAATTCTATCTTTTTGGGGCTGCATAGGAGAGCTTTCCTCAAATCATCATCCTTGAAGGAAGAAGTGAGGCCAAAACACCTATTGACAGATTTTGGATGGTTCTTTATCTCTTCTAAACTACCGCTGAAGTAAAACACAAATGGAAGCAAACTAATAAACAAATTAATCAAATCTACACTACTTGCAATGAAATTATTCTAAGGAAAATTAAACCATGAATCTATTAAATCAATCTAAGCATACAGATACAAGAAGAGGAGCCTTTGCTGCTAGGGTTTGGCCCTAACCCAAGAGCTTCAACCTTATGAGTTAACTCAGTACTGGATCAAGAAAAAGCCCATTCTCATTATCAAAACAGAAAATTACATAGCAATGTCCTCCACAAGTCTGGAGCTCAAAAATAACTATTGTTTTTACAACAAAAATTCGAATACTAATGAGGCTCTAGGCCTCTTTATTTATACAAATAAAGTCCCCAACGACTTCCTTAAATCTAGGGAGGCTCAGCTCCAAAAATCGAGATTAACTAAATTTTTGACCGCCACTTGCTCAGTTGCCTTTTGATCTTCATGACTTGATTACTTGTACTCTGAGCTAGTGTGATTGATGGAGGAATATTCGAATGAGGAAGGAGTAAATGAGGAGGATTTACCTCCTACAATATCTCTTCCTTGTCCCATTCTAGTTTCAACCTTTAATCTTGCCAAAATCCTTGATTTTCTCTCACAAACCTGCATTCAATTCACATTAGTCCACTAGGCATAATATCTCACTTTGACTCATCTCATTAAGAAATATATAATCAAAACATGTAATAAATTGTGAGAAGAGTTGATTTTACTAAGATAGGAGGTGAATTAAGGTCCATATAGTTACCCAATGCTGAGGCTCATCATCACCCCCCTACTGAAAGTGTTTCTCTTCCTCTAAGCAACTCAATCAATATCCATATCTTTCATAGCCCTGGTGGCCTCCCTGACATCTCATGCTTCTACCGTGGTTTCCTCTTCTTGTGCATATAATCCCGCCTTCCTTTCTATCTCCTCCCACTGCTTTCTTTCTTCCTCTTCCTTCCTACCTTCTAATATCCCCAAGAGCAGTGGTGGATTGAGTCTCAAGCCAATCCAATTGACTTTGAGCCTTTGGATGGTTTGCTTGTACATGGGTGTTCTGTTCAATGCTTCTCTCATTATTTGAGGAGAATGGTACTCTCTGATTTTCAAACTGTATGGAAAAGTATTCAATCTCCTTTAGCAAGCTTGCATGCTGTCATCCCCTAACATCCTAAACATATCCTCAAAATGTGTAATTGCTTGCTCTTGGGCAGCAATATACCTGGGTGCAAGTTGAGGATCATTTGCAATTAAATTATGTGTGTTGATGACAACCATTGGATTTGACTGCTCAACTCTTATCATAAGAGGCTCTGTTTGTTCCTTTCCAATATCTTCTTCTTTTTTTGCAGCCCTTTCTTCTTCATGGCTCATCGATGATGCCAAAGCCATCAACTGTAAATCCCCTAGTTTTGCATTAGGGTCCCATATATTCAGGTCTGTCAAGGCCATGTTATGCAAGTATAACTCATAAACCTTAGCCCTATCCTCCAATTTGCTTTGATCACATAGATCAATGAACTGTCTATAATCCTAGAATGACATAGTGCCTCTCTGTGCTAGGGTCTTCATTTGGAACTGCAACCACTATTCCTTAAGGTATAATGCATAGGACTTAGCTGGAATCCTGCACTGGATTGCCTCTAAAGATAGAATGGCCATGGTTGCCAATTTATTCTCTTTTTCTTGCAGTTGTCCTTTCAACCATGCATTTTCTACCTCCAACTGAGTTTTCATTATGGCCTCTCTATCCCTCAGGCTGCTTAGTTATCTTCCCATCTCTTTGAGCTTTTCCTCCATGTGACCTATGTTCTTGCTCTTTCTTCTCAAGCTCAAAGAATAATTGGATGGAAAATTTTTGTGGAATGACCCTGCCCCCTTTAATAAATCTATAGTAGGAGTCAAGGTTAGGTTGAGGACTAGGTTCCCTTAACTCTAGATCCTCCTTCTTTGTTTCTTGCTGGATACTCCCTTCCTTATCCAATTTTTGAGTTTCTCGTAGGTTTAGCAGAGTTTCCTATAGGATTGCCTCTGCTTCATGTAGGTCCTACTTGTTATCAGGAAAACTAGTGTCCATTCAGAGCTGCTAGTCCCACTAAGACGGGTAGCTATCTTAGAAATAAGCAATTTAAAGTCACTTGTGTTTTCCTTTATGAGAGATAGATGAGAGAGAAGTAGAGAGTACCAACCTCAGTCTTTCGCTTCGCTCCTTGCTTGTTTCCTCTCTCCCTTGATAGTGCTTTTGCCACTCCTTCCTCACTTGTCCCACTTCAAAGAACACCTGTAGAGTCAAAGCAGAAAAATACCATCAAAGCATAGAGATCTATAACCATAAACAATATAGGATCAGATGTATATTGACCATACAAATGCATACACAAATACAAGATTTAGAGATATACAAGTATATGGAGGAAAAATCAAATAGCTTTATTGATAGAAGTAGTAGAAGAGAGGATTACAACCATGCTGTTTGATCCAACACCATCCTCTCAGCATGAAAGCCCTCTTAACCTCATGAAAATCTTAGATCACCCAACAATACAATGTTTCATAGAGAAACCAACAACACTTACAAAATACAAAATTCCAGCCTTTGGATCTCTAGGATGAGGGATCCATATATAGATATTTGCAGGTGGGTGAGTCAGCTTTTGGGATATTTGATTAGTGTCATTTCACTAATAGTTCTTGGTTCCACTTGGAGATTTCATGATCTCTTACTCATCCCTAGGCGAATTCAGAGAGGCATGTGTCAAATGAGAAGTTTCTAGAAGATTCTGTGGGTTTTCACCTAGCAAACTGCCTCTGCCATTTGTCTGCTCTCACTCATCGCACCCTAAAGAAGGGATCTTTAGTATGCATCACACTTTTTACATGTAGCAGGTGAGATGCATCACACCCTTAGCACTGAGCAGTCTGTATGGTCCAGTTTTGACCAGTTCTGAGTAGTTTTTCAAGGAGAACTTCTGGGAGATGATGTAATCAGCTGACCTTGTTCCTTTAGGGTATGAAACAAAACTTTTAGGGGCTTAGAAGCCCTTGGTTTATGGACATATGGGATTGGGGTTGCAGTGCCCAAATATGTCTATAACACTTTCCCCCTAAAGCCTGAGGTCATAAATCTTCTAATGTCGGGTGAAATGCTTTATCATGAGGATCCGAGGTTTTTCGAATTGGAAGGTGACCTGTAATAAGATATAATACAATACATTATCTTCATAATATTTTCATGATCTAGCTGAGGCATGCATTCCCATGCTCAACTTTATAAATTCATTTTCATGTACATAGGACAGACAACCGTCTGTGTGGCAGATTGATGATTCTGGTAGAGCCATCATCCCTTAGCTTGGATGATTATCTGTGTAGCTATGATGTACATTTGATGTCTTTATTTTCCTGAATATATCACAGCCCGGATGGATGAAACTAGATCCGGGGTCTTCAAACTTGTTAAATCTTCGCCCGAAGTACAAGTCGATCCATGTGAAAAGATGTTCTGGTGTCAAACATGGAAAGACATCGCCTGATTACCAGCCAATGATGTAAGCTATTAACAGGCGTGAGAGGAATCACCGATAATGATAATGACCCTCAAGGTACTGTAGTACAATTCACGTGGTGTGAATACATGAGTCGATGTCGAACACGATGCAAAATCTTTCGGTTGAAGGCCATTGATGTAAACCTATCGCCAGAAGTGAGAAACTTGCCATTGAGGCATGCAAGCTTCAAAGTATTGAAAGGGTTGTTCCTAGGTCAACTTCTTGGATAATGAGCTGATGTGGACAAGAAGTGACTTGTCGTAGGAGGGACTTAATTAATTCCACATCTATGACACGAAATGGAGCAAATGATTTTGCGGGGGTGAAAACGATCTGATGATACAAGGTTCAGGGTGGCGGTCATGAAAGAATGAAGCATGAGGGTATTGTAGTGGATGAGATGTTAGCTGGGTTGGTGAATTCTCTAAGTGACTTCTCTTGAACATATCAGCGACACTGAAATGGATTGGTAGCGTAAACCCCAAAAATGGATGGTATGGAGGACCAATGGTGATATGACTGGTGAATGGAATAACCCAACCTGACTCAATCATGGTGATGGAGTGAAAATGTCATGTTCAAGAGCGACTTGCTACCAATAAAGTTCTTCAAGTTTTCTTCCCAATTTTTCCCCAGTCATTGCTGACCAATACCTCTTTATTTTTTTCAAGCTTGAGGAGGATAACGTATACTTGTTCTATAATTTTCCCTTCGGGCAAACCTATCACTATGTTTTAGTGAGCCTAGCGACAGTGAAACTCTCTCTTGTCTATAATGGACAAGTTTTTCGCTATTGTTTTAACGAGTTTAACGACAAAGATAACTCAGTCCTTTTCAATTTTAGAGTGTCTAAAAAGAGATGGAAAGGCAACTCCAGTAGTCCTTTTTCATAGTATCATCCCTTAAGTCTGAAAAAGTATAAAATAATACGAAAGGGATGACTTTTCGATAGTTTTAATGAGCTGAACAAGACAAACGCTCGATCTTTTTGTGTAATGATCCCTCAAGTCCAAAAAGATTAAAATATAGAGGATGGATGGCACTTCCAATGACTTTAATGAGTTGTAGAGGCCAATTGCTCGGCAATCTTTTCATATTTTACGAGTCAGATGAAAAGAGCTTAAAAGAGACTCGTTTTTGAGGAACGAGTGATGTTTTTTGGATAGCAACTGATTCTAGGTAAGGTTTGGAACCTTTTTAATCATGACAGTGTAAAGAAGGTGGCTAACAGAATCAATCGTTGCAACTATTCCTCAAAAGGGTAAACAATCAAATGGAGGCATATGATCAGCTAAAATAGAGTGGAGGTGATCGTAAGAACACGACCAAGGTTCAAAAGCTGATAATTATGGGATCGCAATGGTTATTTACTGAAGGTGGGTTCATTTTTTGATGAGCTTGAACTCTGGGGGAAAATGTGCTCATTGCTAGGTTTATTTTTTAACGAGCTTGAACTTTGCGTAAACCTGCTCGTGCCAGTCATATAATAAGGATGTCTATCATCAGTAGGTTCATTTTTTAGGGAGCTTGCCCCATGCGCAACTTTGCTTCGGAGCCTTTTTTATGCAAGCTAGGAATGACCTACCTACGAGGTTAAAGGGTTGAGAGCCTAAAAACTAAGAAAATAAGCCTACAAACTAGCAAAATAAAGGGTCGCTTTTCACCTGCATCCAAAAGGTTTTGATTCCCCCAGGTATAAAGAGAAGTAGAGCTTCCAGGTTACCATACGGAAGTTCTCGCATTAGCAAGATTGTTCCATCTGCATTTGCAGACAAAACACTTCCTTGGCTCTATCCATCGAAATAGACAAAGGTGAATGGTGTCAGTTCCAATCACATAACCTTTGATGAAGGAATCCTTTTCCAGTCTAATCCCATTTTCCTAAATGGACGGGTGTGTCAGACTAGTCATATATCCTACGCGGAAACTTACCTTATACTTGGGGTTTTCCTGTCGAAGTAGACGAGGGCACATGCCCCCCTGGGTTTAGTCACATTGACCGAATCACTCACACTCATCAGGTGGACGGACTAGAGATTGATGAGACATTCCTTGTGCAAAAAGACCAGTTAGGGATGGTGTTATGAAACCAGCTCAAGAAAAGATAGAAAAGATAGATCAACGCTTTAGAATTCAGCCTCTTCGAGGGGGCAACCTCCTTTACATTACATAAATGAACAATTCTTGGATGATACAAATGACAAAACCTCCTTTCTATATATAGGTGTCTAAGGAGTCACAATATAATCCAGCCGACCTAACAATAATAATATAAAGCCACAAAAATAATAATAGAGGGATTCTATGGGGCACAGAAATAACAATATGGGGGTAATAGGGGCACAACAATATAAATAAGGGGTATAACTACAATAGTAATGGGGTAATCACTAGTATTATAGGGACCCAACATGCCCCTCTCCTTCAAAAAAGTGTTGTCCTCAACGCTTGAGTAGTTCTCGATACTTCTGCATAAAATTCTCATCCTCCCATGTGGAATCTTCAGCGGATAAGTTCTTCCACTTGATAAGATACTCTATTTCGTAGCTGTCGAGTTCTTGTTTCTGTGACTGCTTCCGGTTCCAATATAATTTTTCCTTCCTCGTCAAGTTCTGGCAATATTGTTTGAATTGGGAGCTTGTCACCTATAACCTTCTTTAAACATGAAACATGGAAAACTGGGTGCAATCGAGAAGCTGCAGGAAGCTCCAATTTGTATGCCATAGTACCAATCTTTTGCAACACCTTGTACGGACCATAATACTTTGGTGATAATTTATTATCCTTCTTAGCTTGCTTTAGGGACATTTTCTTATATGGTTGTAGCCGTAGGAATACCCAATCACCTACATCAAAACTTCTTTCACTGCGATGTTGATCTGCCTGTTGTTTCATTCTATTTTGTGCCAACACGAGGTTATCCTTTAAGAGTTGGAGGACTTGTTGTTGATGTTCGATGTGATGTTCCACTGCCTGAACCTTAGAATTTTCTCTTAAATATGATGTGATGGATGGTGGTTGATACCCATAAAGTGCCATAAATGGGGTCATTTTTGTTGCTGTATGGAAGGAAGTGTTATACCACCATTCAGCCAGAGGCAACCATTTGACCCATTGTGTCTGTTTATCAGATACAAAGCAACGAAGATATCCTTTCAAACATTTGTTTACTATCTCAGTTTGCCCATCAGATTGAGGATGATAAGATGAGCTATGAGCTAACTGAGTACCAAGACAAGAAAATAATTCTGTCCAAAAATTTCCAGTGAAAATGGGATCTCTGTCACTTACAATAATCTTTGGGTTTCCATGTAGCTTTTGAATTGTTTCCATAAATGCAGTAGAAACTGTACTGGCTTTAAATGGATGTGATAATGCACAAAAGTGTGCATACTTGGTAAGTCTGTCAACTACCACCATGATGACACTCTTTCCCTCAGACTTGGGTAAACCTGTGATAAAATCCATTGAAACCTCCTCCCAACGTTGGCTTGGAATGGATAAAGGTTGTAATAGACCCGATGTCTTAATTGTTTCAACTTTATTTTGCTGGCAAACCAAACATTCCACCACAAACTTTTGAATATCTGATTTAAGGCCATCCCAAAAAAATTCCTTCTTAACCCTGTGGTAAGTTTTTAAAAATCCTGAGTGCCCTCCTAAGGGAGAAGTGTGCAATTCCATAAGAATCTTTTGTTTTAGCTGGGAATTCTTACAGAGGTATAAGCGATCTTTGTACCATAACGAATCATTTTTCCAGCTAAATGTATCAGAAGTACTGGAATCTTGTTGTAGCTTTCGAATAAGTGCCCACACTTCTTCGTCATTCTTCCATTCCTCCCTTGCTTCGTTTATCCAATCTGGTTGGATATAGAAATGGCACACAACAATGCTTCCACATCCTCATCCTTTCTTGAGAGTGCATCTGCCACCACATTTTGCTTCCCTTTTTTGTAGATGATTTCAAAGTCATAACCCAACATCTTTGTGACCCACTTTTGTTGCTCTTCAGAGGATAATCTTTGTTCTAAAAAGTATTTAAGGCTATCATGATCCGTTTTTACCTTGAAGTGTCTTCCCATTAGGTAGGGTCGCCATTTCTTAAGTGCATGGAGTATTGCCAACATTTCCTTCTCATAAATAGCTTTGCTTAAAAACTTTCCCTTGATTGGACGACTTTCAAAAGCAATGGGTCTTTCATCTTGCATTAGAACAGCACCAATTCCATTTCCTGAAGCATCACATTCCACAATAAAGGTTTTTGTGAAGTCTGGTGTAGCTAAGACCGGTGCTTGGCACATTGCCTCTTTAAGATGTTCAAAGGCCTTTGTTGCTTCCGGAGTCCATGAAAATGAATCTTTCTTCAATAATGTTGTTAGAGGTGCTGCTATTCTCCCATAATTCTTAACAAACTTGCGATAATACCCTGTCAACCCAAGAAATCCTCGCAGATGCTTTATGGATGTGGGGATTTTCCATTCCTTAATGGCTTTAATTTTGCTAGGGTCTACCTTAACTCCTTCATGAGATACAATATGACCCAAATATTCCACCTCCTGGACTCCAAAGAAACATTTGGATCTTTTTGCATATAATTGTTTCTCCTCCAATAGTTGTAGCACCCTGTCAACATGTTCAACATGATCCTTCCAAGACTTGCTGTAGATTAGTATATCATCAAAAAATACTAACACAAATTTTCTAAGGAATGGTTTGAAAATTGAATTCATCAAACCTTGAAATGTTGAAGGTGCATTGGTAAGGCCAAAAGGCATGACCAAAAATTCATAATGACCCTCATGAGTTCTAAATGCCGTTTTCAGAATGTCTTCAATCTTCATTCTGATTTGATGATATCCCGAACGAAGATCCAACTTGGTGAAGTAAATTGATCCATGCAATTCATCCAGTAATTCATCAATAACAGGAATGGGGAACTTATCTTTAATAGTGAGCTTGTTGAGCTCCCTATAATCCGGACACATGCGCCATGATCCATCCTTCTTGTGCACCAATACTACTGGAGCTGAGAAAGAACTTTGACTTGGTTGAATTATACCAGCCTCTAGCATTTCTGCAACCATACGTTCAATTTCACTTTTTTGGGCATAGGGATATCTGTACGGCCTGATGTTTGGAGGAACACTTCCTGGAATCAGATGAATAGCATGATCATGATCACGCAGAGGTGGGAGACCTTTGGGAGTCTCAAATACCTTGGAATGATGGTTAGAAAATTTTGGAGATATGGAGAAATAGATGATTCCAATGTGGAAACATCTAGCGAACATAATTGTGCAATTACACCTCTTTGCTCCCTTTTTAGAAGCTTTGTCATGCCATTAGAGCTGATTATCTTTCCTGGTTTCCCTGCAATACCCCTTAATTCAACTTCCTTTCCTTCCGTAGAAAATTTGATGAAAAGTTCTTGAAAATTAAAAGCTATTGTACCCAAGGATTGTAGCCATTGGACTCCTAGTACAACATCAGCACCTCCCATTGGAATGGAAAGCATTGGGCTAGTCAATACATATTCTCCCATGGATAGCTTGATATTATGGCACTTTCCAGAGCAATTTATTGTTCCTCCATTTGCAATCATCACTTGACACTCTGGTGCTGGATATAGGAAGCAATTCAATTCTTTTGCTACCCTACAATGAATAAAATTGTGGGTGCTTCCTGAATCAATCAACACTATTACCTTTTTCTTCTTGATTTGTCCTTCTATCTTGATGGTTTGAGGAGTGGTAATTCCCTCCAATGCATTACAAGATATGGTCGGATTTATTTGTTCTTCATCTAGGCTTTGTTTCTGGAGTATATCTTCTTCTTTTGACCTTTCTTGCTCCTTTTCTTCTTCCTCTTCACAATCTATGTAGAATAATTTCTTCTCAGCACACTTATGACCTTTAGTGTATTTGCTATCACAACTGTAACAAAGCCCTTTTGCTCTTTTTTCTTCCAATTGTTGTGGTGTCAACCTTATAGGTTGTGGAAGACTAGGGGCAACAACACTTCCGTCTTTATAGTTGTGAGTGGTATGCTTCCTGGTTGCCATAATTTTGCTTTCCATTTTTCTTGCTAACCTGAATGCCTTCTCTAATGAATCAGGTTCCCAAAGGCGAACATCATGTTGGATATTATCCTTTAAAGACCCTATGAACACATCAATCCTATGCTCCTCTGGAATATCTTTTACCCTTATGTTCAATTTTTTGAACTCCTCAATGTGCTCCATTACTGAACCCTTTTGTTTGAGACTTATCAATTGGCTAAAAAAAGTGTTGCTTTTTGTATCTTCATAATGTGCTATCAATTCTTCCGTAAAAATTTCCCAAGTGATAAATTGTTTACGAGAGCAAAGCCATTGATACCATACAAACTGATTTGGTTCCAAATATACAGTTGCCATACGTACCTTTTGTGCATTTTGCACATTATTGAGATCGAAGAATTGCTCCATCTGTAATATCCATGTGGCGGGATCCTTGCCATCAAACTTCCTCATATCGATTTTTGGAATATGGTGATTCTTCGATCCAACATTAGTGTCTATGGAATCATGATTAACATTTCTTTTGTTCTCATCATGAGTTTCCTTTACTACCTTTTCACCATTAGTGACCCTTTCTTGTAGCAACTTCTTCAATTCTTCCATATCTGTCTTCAAATCTATATTCAAATCTGCCATTGAATCCTCCATCTTAGCTTCCATGCCCTTTATCTTAGCTTCCATGCCCTTTATCTTAGATTCCACACCATTTATCTTAGATTCCACGCCACTTATCTTAGCTTCTGTTAGCTTTTGTGAGCGTGACATTTGTTGCACTTGTTCTTGTAATTTTGATATATCATGTAGCATTTCTTCCTCTTCTTCATGAGTCATTCTAGAGCTTTCAGGTTCCTTACTAGGTGTTTGAATTTTCTTTCCTCAGGGCATCAGTTACCGATAATAATGCTTTACTATGACCTTTGAATTTCGATAAACCAAGCTTACACAAAAATTTAAAAAAAACTACACACCTTTTTTCACTTTATAGAAGCCTGATATTGAATCTGATGTATCTCTGTAATTTCAGATCATCTAGTTCTGAAATTGCTACATGTAGTAGCCTTCTGTGTCCTCTTTCCAATGCCAGAAGTCTGAGCCAAATTGGATTCTCCAAGGAAGAGTTATGTGAAATCTCCCACAGTGACTTGCTTTTAGACTAGTTCAGTAGAGCGAACTTGTACGACATGCCACGATTCATTGTTTCAACATTTGAATCTGAAACACACGCACAAGAAACTGCAGTCCGTCCTATTTCTGTAACATCTTACGAAATTTCAATCCGATCCCCAGAGAGAAAGTTATGACGATTTTCCCTAGGTCACCTGTTTTGAATGTAATTCAGGAGTCTGCAAAAAGACCAACTTCCTCAGATCATATCTTCACAAATATCATGCGAAAAGATCTGAAATTTGGAGCCAAGGTTTAGCGCGATTTCTTCTCAAATGGGTTTTTTTTGTGAATTTTGAAACATCACAGAAAAAAAGTTATAGCGAAAATTCCACGATGACCTGTTTGTAGCAGCGAAACCCTAGAATCCAAAGCTCCGATACCAAATGTTATGAAACCAGCTCAAGAAAAGATAGAAAAGATAGATCAACGCTTTAGAATTCAGCCTCTTCGAGGGGACAACCTCCTTTACATTACATAAATGAACAATTCTTGGATGATACAAATGACAAAACCTCCTTTCTATATATAGGAGTCTAAGGAGACACAATATAATCCAGCCGACCTAACAATAATAATATAAAGCCACAAAAATAACAATAGAGGGATTCTATGGGGCACAGAAATAACAATATGGGGGTAATAGGGGCACAACAATATAAATAAGGGGTATAACTACAATAGTAATGGGGTAATCACTAGTATTATAGGGACCCAACAGATGGCATTTGACTAGTAGTTGTGTTTGAACCAGGGAATGAAATTTGGTCTATAAGCTTGACCATTCTGCCTTCATGTGGGAAACACATCACTCAAGAGAGTGAGGAAACAATAGCTCCCATGCTATAAATGTAGTCACGCCCAAGGAGTAGATTATAATCTAAATGCCCTTGGACTACCATTACGTTCAGATAAACGGTTTTCCTTCTCAAAGTTATAGGCAAATTTGGAAGGATCCCTAATGATTGACTGGTTCCTTTGTTGAAGCCTGACAGATTTCAAATCTTAGGCAGAAGTGATGGTGAACCAAGCGCTTTCCAAGCAGTTGAGGAAAGGATACTCACGGAAGCCCCTCCATCTATGATAGTACCCGCCATGATCATTCTGTAAGCTTGTACTATGATTCAGAATGGTACATTAGATGGTAGGCGGGGTCTCCCTAGTAGATTCCAATCGAAGGAAACAACTAGATTGCTTGGAGGAGGGACCAAATAGAAGGCCAAATGAATCTATGATGAACTTCCTTCCTGCGGTAAAGGAACAGGTAGATTTCCCCCAGGTTCATCAGATTTTGTGTTGACATAAATAATTTGAACGGTGTCGTCCTCATTCTCTTTGGTGACTGTATCATCTGAAGGTGGACCTTCTAAAGACAAGACTGGGTTGACTGCCATCTTGACCTATTGAATTTGGTCTGGTGGAATTAGAGGGTTTATCTTCAATTATAGGTGTTTCGACTGACAACAAAGGTGTGTCAGTCATATTTTCAACTAGTGATGGGCTCGGCAAGAGTTTCTTGTATCCAGGAGGAAGTCGTAGTGGTGAAGCAGGATGGTTATCCGAGACTCTTTTAGCTTTGTCCAGGAAGGGACAATGGTGGAGGGCATGATCACCTTCACACAATCTACAAGGAAATTTAGATTTTTCTTTTTGTCCATTGACTTCGTTTTCACTAGTTGACGGTGTACTCTCAACATGATTGTCAGAGGTTGAGGACACCAGATTTTGCAAGCGGGGAGACCAGTCCCTTAAGATCTGTGGGATGCAAGGACAATCTCAATGATAGTGGTCTCCTTTGCAAATGACACATGGAGATTTAGGTTTCAATGGTGCAGTGTGTGGATTTTTGCCAGACGATGCATGGTTGCCCCCTTTTGCCGTTGGCTTCTTCTTCTTCTTCTTCTTCTTCTCCTTCCCTTTCTTCATCTTCTCAGTTACTTGGTTTTTAGTTTTACTAGCTTCACCAAGCGAAGAGGAAGAAGGGGAGGGAGAAACAAACGAAGTAGAAAGTGGGGGAGCAACTCTAGTATCATCTGGTTGCTGATTTGATTGCTTAGGAATTACGGTGTTTTGAACGACAGAGGTCGAGAAAAGCCATACTGGCAGGCCGATCGTAAGTCCTGGAAGGAACAAAGTAGGCATATGAGGTGCACCAACACCTCCCCAAGAAGAGAAAGGACTAGGATTCCCCCCAAGGGGAAATCCTTGATTGGTGGACCCCATTTTCTCAACCTAAAACCGATGAAGGAATAGTGATGTTATTTCGATTAAAATAAATTTTATGACGCTTTGACACAACTTGGTTTTTCAATTTTTAAGAGTCGAGAAAAAGCTAAAGATGACTCTAGTCACCTTCAATTTTTAATGAGCCTGAAGTGACAAGTTCTCAGATGGACCTTTTCTTTTAAGGAGTCTGAAAAGGAACGAAAGTGACTACTCTGGAAATCTAGACAGAGGGATTACCAAACCAATCGCAAAACTGCAGAATACTTTTTAAGGTACGGCAGTCAATCTTCCCGAATGCTGTGTTCAATGCATTTCAGTCGATAGGGCGGTAGACACGACTTCCTAAGGATAAAGGATATATCCTACTGTGGTCTCCCAATATATACTCAACAGTACGTGGGAGCACAAGTCTGTACTGGCATTTGTCATATCAAAGAGGAGGAATCACCCAACCTACGATGAAAACGATAGTTACCAGGCTTTACAACATCGGAATATGTCTCTAGCCTAGACTTCTAAATGTTGTGCGTTAGGATCCAAAGCGTTTTTATGTTCATTGAGCTTTATTTTACATTTGATCTTTCTTAAGAAGTTTGATTTTAAGGTTCACCGCGTGATGTATATATACAATTCCTAAATATGCAATCTAAGATTATAAACAGTCGTTTATTTTCTTTTAGCAATGAAAATCCTAGCTACTAAGGAAAGAGAAATAAAAATCTTTCAACATAGAGCAGAGAGCACACACTAGATGCACTTTTCCTAAATCAATTTCCGCATGCAGTCTAAATGCAAATGCACATGCATGTATTTGTTTCCCGTTTTCTTAATGCGTGAATGAAAAAAAGATTGCTAAGTACAGATCTGAACTATTTTTCTTTCAAAGCGACAGTACTAACAATTTTCTTTTCAAAAAAAGAAAGGAAGACTAAGACGACACTTTATGATTTTGAATTCAAAAAACGAAAGGAAGACTAAGACGACACTTTGCAATTTCGAATTCAAAAAACGAAAGGAAGACTAAGACGACACATTGCGATTTTGAATTTAAAATTTCTTTCGACACTTGAAATACTGATAATCCAAATCAAATACAATGGCAAAAGTGTAATCGACTATCTAAAAGAGGAAGACTTTACGACACTCTTTTCTTTGACTGAAAATGACACTTGCGACACTTTTAAATCAAAATACGACAGTTCGATTAAGCTACTGTTTGCAAAGGAGAACTGTAAATGATGAAAAATACATAAAAAACATTCACAATTCTTTATCAATGGAGGTTGAATAATGCAAAGGAAGAGAGTTTCATCAGTGATATACTGATCATAGACAGCAAAACTACAGAATAAAGCTGAAGACAATGAAGAAAAACCCAAAATCTAGAGGCGGAAACAGTCTCACTCAATCATCGCACCTGTAACACAGGGAAACAAGGATGCATCTCACCTGCAACACACGAGAGGTGTGATGCATCCAGGTTGCCAATGAGAGACAGTGCGATGGTCCAGGGACGAGACTGAGCTTGGTTTTCACTCACAGTTTGCAGCTAAGTTCAGGGATTTAGGCTGAGCTAATGATAGACAGTAAACACAAAGTATAGGGGCTGATCTAATGAGGTTACTAGAGCTACCACCAGGGCACTTAGGATGTTTGTAAATTTAATTGTTCAATTCATAAACAAATCCAAAGATTGACTGAAGCAGCATTGATCTACTTTGCACTTGCATAGCAAATGCAGTTCGAAGGCTAGCTGGCTTAACTTCAGGCTCCGTCTATAGTTTATAAAGCAAACAAATAGAAACAAACAAACAAACTATTCACTCCCCAGTGGAGTCACCATTTTGTTATCGGGAAAACTAGTGTCCATTCAGAGTTACTAGTCCCACTAAGATGGGTAGCTATCTTAGAAACAAACAATTTAAAGTTACTTGTGTTTTCCTTTATGAGAGATAGATGAGAGAGAAGCAGAGAGTACCAACCACAGTATTTCGCTTGGCTCCTTGCTTGTTTCCTCTCTCCCTTGATAGAACTTTCACCACTCCTTCCTCACTTGTCCCGCTTCAAAGAACACCTATAGAGTCAAAGCAGCAAAATACCATCAAATCATAGAGATCTATAACCATAAACAATATAGGATCAGATGTATATTAACCATACAAATGCATACACAAATACAAGATTTAAAGATATACAAGTATATGGAGGAAAACTCAAATAGCTTTATTGATAGAAGTATTAGAAGAGAGGATTACAACCAAGCTATCTGATCCAACACCATCCTCTTAGCATGAAAGCCGTCTTCACCTCATGAAAAGCTTATATCACCCAACAATACAATGTTTCACAGAGAAACCAATAGCACTTCCTTACAAAATACAAAATTCCAACCTTTGGATCTCTAAGATGAGGGATCCATATATAGATATTTGCAGGTGGGTGAGTCAGCTTCTGTGATTTTGATTAGTGTCATTTCATTGATAGTTCTTGGTTCCACTTGCAGATTTCATGATCTCTTACACATCCCTGGGCAAATTCAGAGAGGCAAGTGTCAAATGAGCAGTTTCTAGAAGATTCTCTGGGTTTCCACCCTGAAAACTGCCTCTGCCATTTGTTTTCTCTCACTCATCGCACCCTACAGAAGGGATCTTTAGTATGCATTTCAATTTTTGCATGTAGTAAGTGAGATGCATCGCACCCTTAGCACTGAGCAGTCTGTATGGTCCAGTTTTGACCAGTTCTGAGTAGTTTTTCAGGGATAAATTCTTGGAGATGATGTAATCAACTGACCTTGTTCCTTTAGGGTATGAAACAAAAATTTTAGGGGCTTAGAAGCCCTAGGTTTATGGACATATGAGATTGGGGTTGCAGTGCCCAAATATGTCTATAACACTACTGTGTATCATGTAGGATGTCTTTTCCCTTGGATGAGGCAGATCTAGTGACAGTCCTTCTCACATAAGTGATAGGAGACTTAGGGGAGGTTTGTCTTGAGGATCCTTCTCCTTGAATTTGTATAAGAGGAGCCATATTCTCCTATTTTCTAGGCAAGTATTCAATAACAATGAGAACCTTGGTGGGAGTTTGAGGTTTTCGTTGCCTTATTCTTGTATTTTTTCTTGTTCTAAAGTACAAAGGAGCTTGTCTCTACCTTTTGCCTTTTTGTTTGATAGGGGTCCTAAGGACAATGAGGGCAGTTGCTGCCTCTTTCTCAGTGGGTTATGGAGACACCCTGGGTGACTCCTCCTTATCTCCTTCCTCTTCTTTTCCATTTCCCTTTTCATCTTTTTCTTTCTCCTCTTCTTCTCCCTCTAGTTCCTCACCTTGTTCATCAATTTCCTCCTTGGCATCTTCTTCTATTTCTTCACCACTTTCCTTCTCTTTCTCTTCCTCTTCTTCCTCATCTATTTCCTCTTCATCCCTCTCTACTTCTTCTTCATCTGTTTCAGTCTCTTCTTCATCCCTTCCACTGGCAGTAGGAATCTTGTCATATTCGAGGGATTATATATCCTCCTCTGTTTGCATGTCTATGAAAATTTCCCATGTGATAGGAACTCTAAGGTTATGGAGGGAATATTCTATGACGAGTCTAATTAAGCCATGATGGGCTAGATGTTGGTAGTTTCCTTCCTTCACCTTCATGCTCATATCTATCAGTGATTGAAGAAGGAAGTAAGGTATGCTGAGTTTGTGGTGAGGAGGTGTATCTGCTCCAAACCTCAATTCTTCAAGAAGCCTAAAGTGGTATCCATATACCACACTATACCTACCTTCACATGATATATATTTTATAAGGTGGTAGCTTATTTCATTCCAGGGGTATGGTAGGCTTGCTCTTATTACTCCATTTTTGTCTTCCATGGACTCCTCTCCCTCTAAAAAGAATTTCTTCTTTGCAGTTTGACTATTTCCCTTGTATCCCTTTCTCCAAGGCACTCCTAAGGGGAGTGTGGTAATTTTGCTTATGAGTTCAGGGGTGAGCTCTATGGAGAGGCCTCTCACCACAACAGTGGCATGGGTCCTAGTTAGTGGAATGAGGGAGAGAGCAAAATCTCTGGCTACTTCATCATCATACCCCCTTAATTTCTCAAAGAAGCCCATCCAATTATGCCTTGCGAATATTTCTAACACAGGAGGGTGTTGGTGAATCCTCATAGTGTTGATGAGAACTCTTCTATTAAACCCCCCTATCATTTTGTCTGATGGATGGAGGAGTATATATGTATGATACCAAATCTTAATGAAGGAGGAAATTGAATTGAAATTTCTGTGGATAAAATTCCCTTTTACTGGAATCAATTTCAAAAAACTAAAAGATTTTTTGTTCCTTTCACTTAGAAAAATAGGAGGAAATGTAGAGCCTACCTCCTTACAATGCTTGATGTAGCCAACCCCTGTCTTTCTCCCTCTAAAATTGCTCACTGCCAATCCTGTAGACTGCCTGATTGTATACTGTAGGATTCCTGTGGCATCTTGTAGGATTCCCTGTAGGATCCTGTAGTTGGTCATGCATAGGAAAAAAAATGAAATTTACCTCTCCTGTAGACTACTGGAGGGCCGAGAGTGACTTTACTATGTGAACCTTGAGAATGTGAATGCATCTATGCATGGGGATCAATGCTTATTTCCTCTTATGGTTGATTCTAGTGAGGTGGTGTGCTGGCAGCCGAGGTACGAATATCTATTTTTGGACCGTTGGTCCCACTACCACATCATCATTCTCCTCAACTTGTAATCAACTCCCACTTCGGGCATCCGTAGTCTCAAATTATTTCGACCTCATCCTCCTTTTCTTTGACTTGACTGCTACCACGTGTCTAAGGACTAACTGTTTTGTCCTCGTTCACTGAATAAAGGTGGCAAAGTTAACTGGCTACCTTTTGCTGATAAACCAAATTGTTCACATTTTTTACATCTTTTGATCAAATTATGCAAATGAGAGAGTGGAAGTGAGATACTTACCTGTGGTAACAATACCTTGTTGTAGTTGTTAAAGAAATGAGGTCTTTGTTGTGTGTTGGTTGCATGTGATTTCTACTCTTTTTTTCTTTTGATGATTTCCTTTGATGTGTAGGTACCTGGTGTTGATGATGATGATGCTACTGCTATTGCTAGGCTCTAAAGGATCTTCTTCTACCTTTGGATTTCCATGCTCGAAACTTGCTGCAAGCAATGATTTTTGTTTTGTGGGATAGGCTACTACAAGATTTCCTACAGGATGTCCTGTAGCTACTTTTCCCTCAAAAATTTTAATCATATTATACTGTTGGGACCTGAGGATGATTAGCATGGGAAGAGATGAGGTCTATGGGTTTATGAATGGTAAAAAATAACCTTTAGTTGTTGTCCCCTTGCTCTCTATATTCATCTTTTTCTCTGTGTTTTTTCTTGACAACTGTAAATTTTTTGAAATATATATATATATTTTTTTTTTTATGAATGCATGGGGGATCAAGGTGGAGAGAGGTATGGTAATGAGATGGTGATGTAGGAATTTATTTCTTTGACATGGGCTAGTCATTTCCTTACTCTAGGGTTACTTCCTTTAGGATTCCCAAGCTACTGTAATTCCTTTAGGATCATCCTATAGGTTTTTAGGGGATCTTGTAGGTTTACAGGGAATCCTGTAGAAAACACAGAACCCTTGCAAATTGAGGCAAATGAGTGAAAAAATGAAAGGAATGGTGGAATGATGAAGGATAATGAATGGAGAAATAAAAATATGAGCTGAATAGGTCCCTTTTGATTCTCCATTGTTGCTCTGATCATCCTCTTGCTGACCTGCGAACAATATTTTCATAATTTTTCTTTTCGCGTTTTATATAATTTTTATTAATTTTTTTTTTTATTTTTTGAAAAAAAACTAGTCTACCTCCAAGAGGTTTTCATCCTAGCTTCTTTCCCTGGGCGCCTCAAGAGAGGTTTTCACCTAGATATATTTTTATCTCTCTCTCTCTCTCTCTCTCTCTCTCTCTCTCTCTCTCTCTCTCTCTCTTTTGACACCATTGGGCCGCCTCAAGAGGTTTTCAACCCAACAGTGTGACTTAGGTGCCTCATGGAGGTTTTCACCCAAGTCTCCTTATTTATTTATTTTTCTCAGTGACCTGATGAGGTAGGAGCTGAAACTTGCTCCACCACCATCACTGTTTTGTTGATACCATCAATGAACTCTTTCTTTGGCAATGGCCTTTTGTAAACTTTCAATCTATGCCCATTAACAAGTAAAGGAATGGCCTCTGCATCTATGGTTCTGATCTGCACTAAACCATTATCATGACATTTCTCTATGACATAAGGCCCTAACCATCTAGTCCTTAACTTGGCCTTGAAGTCTTTATATTTGGAATCATATAACAAAGCCCAATCATCTTCTTGAAATTTCTTGTACTTGATGTTCTTGTCATGCAAAATATTCCTCTGAATTTGAGTTACCTCTATGTCTAGGAGGGCCCGCATTCTGAACTCATCTAACCCATTCAACTGGAGTAATCTCTCTTTTTGTGCACTACTGAGATATAGATCTAGTTTAGCTTCCATCCTTAATGTATTGTACTCAAATTCAATGGATAATAGGACCTTTTTCCCATAGACCAACTCATAGGGTGTGAATCTAGTGGTGGTCTTCTAGGTGGTATTGTAGGCCTAGGTGGCCTCAACTAGTCTATCTGCCCAATATTTTCTGTTGCTTCTAACCAATTTGGTTAGGATGCCCTCTAGCACTCTATTGGTCACCTCCACTATCCCATTAGCTTGTGGGTGATAAGGAGTGGAGGTCCTATGCTTGATCTTGTGCTGGCTTAACAAGTCTTCAATCATGTTGGATGTAAAATTGATGCCTTGATCAATGACGAGTTCTCTAGGGTACCCAAACTTGTAAAAGACATTTTCCCTTAAGAACTCATCCACCTTATCCTTTGTTGTTGCCTTGAATTCCTTGGTTTCAATGCACTTAGGCAGATAGTCAGTGCACACAATGATGTACTGCTTTTTCTTGGAAGGAGGGTAAATGGGTCTAATGAAATCAATGCCCCACTTGTCAAATGGCTAGAAAGTCACTTGAGGTTGCAGAGGCATTTCATTCTTTGGAGTAGGGTTTCCCATCCTTTGGCACCGATCACACTGACTAGTATATATTTTCACATCCTGATGAAGAGTGGGCCAATAATAACCAACTTGTAACACCTTGAATTCTGTCCTCTTTGCTGTAAAGTGACCTCCATAAGGCCTGTAATGATAGGTCAAAAGGATGTCAAATACTTTGTCCTCCTTCACACATCTTCTCAGAATTTGATCGGGCCTACTTTGAAAAGGTTTCCCCCAATCCAAGTGAATGGGGCACTCTTCCTCAAAATCTTTCTTTTCTCTTTGGAGGACAAATTTGGTGGGAACTGTGCAAATACCAAATAGTTTTCTATATTAGCAAACCATGGAGAAATAAATGAAATGGCAAATAAGTTTTCATCTAGTAATTGATCATCAACCATTCCTTCCTCACCTACAGGCAAAGTTAATATGGACAAAAAATATGCAACAACATTTTCCTTTCCAGGCTTATCAACAATAGTTAGATCAAACTGCTATAATAAAAGTAACCATCTAATAATCCGAGTATTCACATCAGGTTTACTCATTAAATATTTGATTGCAGCATGGTAAATATGTACAAATGTTTGATAACCTATAATGTAATGCCTAAATTTGTTCAATGAATGCACAATAGCCAGGAGCTCCTTTTCGGTCACTGTGTATTTCAGTTCGACCTTTGACAAATTTTTACTGATAAAGTAAATGACATAAAGAAATTTTTCATTTATCTGACCTAGAGCTGCTCCTATGGCTTTGTGAGGCGTCAGCATGTATATGAAAAGGAAGGGTCCAATTTGGCCCTCAGAGAATCGATGTAGTGGTTAACTTGTCCTTCAAGGTGTCCAGGGCCTCTTGATAGCTTTTTGACCATACAAACTTAGAGTCTTTGGCCAACAACCCAAATAAAGGAGAAGCTAACTTTCTGAAGTCTTTATAAGCCTTCGATAGTATCCAACTAACCCTAGGAAACTTTTGATACCTCTCTGCTTTTGCGAAGGTGGGACCTTTGGATGATAGCTATCTTGTTTGGGTCCACCTGCAATCCTTGCTGGGATATTGAATGACCTAGAATAGTCCTTGCAGTCATCAAGAACTCACATATTTCAGGACTAAGAGACAGGTTCATTTTGATGCATTTGTTCAACACCTTACCTAAGTTGGACAGAGCCTCCTGGAAATCACATCTATAAGGTGTAAAATAATCCATATAAATCTCTATTGCATCATGGAATATCTCGACAAAGATACTCAAGACCGCTCTCTGGAAACTGGCAGGAGCATTGCATAGGCCAAAAGGAAGGACCCTATAGGTGAAAGTACCCGAAGGACAAGTCAAGGTGGTTTTATCTTGGTCTTCTGGGCTGATCTAGATTTGATTGTATCCGTTAAATCCATCTAGGAAAGAGAACAAATTTTTCCCTACCAGGCCATCTAGCACTTGGTCGATGAAAGGTAGAGGGCAATGGTCCTTCTTTGTGGCTTTGTTTAACTCTCTGTAATCGACACAAATCCTCCACTTACCATTTTTCTTTGGAACCAACACCAAAGGAGAGACCCACTCACTGTTGGAGATAGGGTAAATGAATCCCACATCTAGTAGCTTTCGCAGTTCTTCTTTGAATATATCTTTGAGAGCTCGATTCATCCTCCTTTGGGGTTGTTGGACTAGTTTGCAACCTTCTTTGATATAAATGTGGCGAGTACACATCGAGGGGTACACTCCCTTCATTTCTTTTTAACTCCAAGCAAAGGCATACAGATGTTCCTTTAGCATGTTGCACAACTTTTCTTCTTGGTGAACTGAAAGAGATGGGTTGATTTTCAAAGTTCTCTCAGGGCCGAATTTTATGGTTTTGACATGAATAGGGTTGGAATCAGCTAAGAATAGATCAATCTAATTGTTGTTCTAGGTTTCCTTTACTACTTCTTCTAAGGAAAATGTACTGGGAGTTGGACATTGGAGTATGTGTTCAATCAAATCATCTTCATCTGGTTGTCCCCCTCCCATGGTTGTTTCTAAGGTATAGAGTTGGGCGGAATAAACTTAATCTTCTTCCTCCTCTTCTAGCCATAAAGGTAAGTCATGTTCTAGAGATGGATGGGTAGGAGGATATAGGACTAACTGCTTGGACATATGCCCATTCTTGATAGTCATATTTCCAGCCCTACAGCTAATGTAGGCATCAACAGTGGCTAGCGAGGGCCTCCCAAGGATGAGAGGGTAACCAGTAAGCTTGGCCTTAGGATGGAGAACTAGGAAATCTGTAGGGTATTCCCAAGATTTGATGGAGACTATCATATCCTCCACATTCCCCTCGGGGGTCACTGTGGAGTGGTCTAAAAGTTGCAGGACTATTGTGGTCTTTCTCAATGAACCCTGGAGGTTGAGCTTGAGCATTGTGTCCTTGGTCATCACATTAATGGAAGCCCCAAGATCAATCAAAGTGTGTGGGACAATGGTGTCATTGACGTGCACATCTACTACAGGGCTTCCAGGGTCCAAATCCAAATACTTTGGATAGATTAGCTGCCCCAATATTAAGTCGGACAACTGTCCAATGACATTAATGGTAGGGGAATACCTTCTTTGCCTCCCTGGATGCTTGAAGGACTTTTCCTTGATCAACTTGTTGTAAATAGGCACATAATTTATAGCTTGGAGAAGTGGAATTTTGACACATAGATTTTTCAATTCTCCCAGAAGTTCAGTCTCTTCTGGGGTAGGATGGAGTGGTTGGGTTAATTTGTCAAGAAAGGGTGGTGGATTTACTTTAGGCATGCTTTCCTCTCTTTCTTCCTCAACCTCCCTAGGTGGGGGTAGAGGTTGGTTGTCTGGGAGTACTCTCCTAGATCTCAGGTTGATTTCCTGAATTTACATAGCATAAGTTGGATAGGATGTCTCTCCACTGTATACTAGTTGTGCCATTCTGTTGCTCGGGTTCGGATTTGGTTGGGCAGGCATCTGGGGTTGTTTAGGTGGAGCTGGGTGTAAAATATCTGGTTGAGTAGGTGGTGAAGTCAATAAATCTAGAGCATTGTTGTATTCAGACTCCACCCATGGGGCATCCATTCCACTGAGGTTGTGGTGGAGCATATTGTTGAAATGACTGGCTGGTTGGCTGGGAATGATACTGAGGTGCAAAGGACAAAGGAGGAAGTGTAGACCAGGAAGAATGAGTAGGGGGTCCCCAAGCAGGAATGGATGTGGTCTAGTTGGGGTTGTAATATCCATGGGATGACCCTTGCATGCCTTGCTGGTATGGCCTAGGCCCATGGCGTCTCCTTTGGTTTATGTACCAGAGCTGTTCGATTACCCCTTCATCTCCTTGATATATAGCTTTTAGACCAGGTAGAGAAGGGAACTTGTCTATGGAGTGGTTTTCTTCATAGACTGAGCATATTTCAATCAAATTCAATGGACATTCATTCCTAGGGTTCCTCCTAGTGAACCTAGGGTAGAAAATGGCTAACGCTCTCTTTGCTTCCTCCTGTTTTCTCTTAATGTGCATAGTGTCCATATGTAGGGAAAGGGTTTGAAACCTTTCAAACTTGAAATCCTCGAGCATGTTTCCAATTTCACCCTTGATGGATGCATTGGAAGAGGATGGACTGACCATAGGTTGACTACGCCTACCCTTTTTCCTAGCTGCCCTAGAATGGTTTTTAAAGACAATCTTGATATCCTCATAGGGTAACTCGTAGATGTCCCCTCCTGCTAACAAGTTTAGGGTATCAAGAAGATCTTCCCTTACTCCTCTAAGAAGGACTAGCTTTAGTGACTTAGGGTCAAGTGTGCACTGGCCCTTTTGTAGTTAATATGGAATCTTTCTTCATAATATTCTAGGGATTCATCATGCCCTAAGGTCATCCTAAAAATTTCCTCTTTAGTGTCTTTAGACCTACAGTGGTCTCAATACTTATTGTTGAAGGCTTGCTGCATCTGAGCCCAAGTGGTGATGCTATCCCTAGGTAAACTCATGAACTAGTGCAAAGTTGCATCCTTGAGAGTGGATGGGAATAGTTTCAACTTCTGTTCATCATTGGTGTAGTCATAGGTTCGACATATGACAACAAATTCAAATAAGAAAGTGTCTAGATCTTCTGAGGTCAGGCCATGGAAATGAGGAAGGGAAGAGGGGCCTATAGTCTTCATCTTAGTATCCCCATCGATTTTCGTGATGGGGAAGGTGCCCTCAATTTCTATTTTCAGTGATTGGATCAGTAGGAATGGGTTCTTCTTCTTCTTCTTCTTCCCCTATAGGTTCTTCAAATATTTTAGGTTGCTAACCTAAGGGTTCCTCCAATTCATAGCCACTGAGGAAGAGGAAAGGTTGACTACTTGAAGAAGTGGGGGTATTTGGAAAAAACTTCCCTAAGTTATCCCTATTCATACGAGGCATGAAAGAAATGTTTTTGTTTTGTTTTGAGTTTTTTTCAAACTTTGAAAGTGATTGCAGAATTGAAATTGCAGACTGAATGAAAATTAACTGACCGACTGAAAACTAACTATTTGAATGGAATCTTACTTGTAGAATAGAAAGGGAAGCAAATAATGAAGGATGGAAAATAAAGCAACTAAATTACTCTTGCCGAAATGAAACTAATAGCATAATATTAGAAACAAGAAATGGAAGAGAGAAAGCAGCAATCACATATTACTCAGACACCTCCCTGACAACAACACCAAAAAGTGATGAGCACCATTATTGCAACAAGAATGTTACAGCTCCTGGGGATACCAACTTTACTTTATCAACCCAGGGTTCATACAAAAGTGGAGATGAAAAGGCTATATACACAAGTAAAAGTGATGGTTCTACCCTTTTATCACTGTTCACCTGGCAAGACCACTAGGGTTTTTCAAGCCAGACTTCTATGGATTCAAAAGAAGCTTGATCACTGATGAGGGAAAGAGAAATCTACTCTAAGAGAAAGCTTGTCTACTGCAATAAGGAAAAAGTATGAACTCCAATGCTAAAATAACACCATTATCTAGCTAACTTCTAAGAGACTATGCTTAAGAAAGAATGCTAATTTAATCATGTATGAAATTCTATTGTCCTAAGCATGTAAGTTCAAAACATCAAACATCTGTGCATGTAAATGACTAGAATAAATCATTTTGTCTTTTTATCTTTTTTTATAGAAGAGTGTGAACGCTAATCTCCTTTGGTGATGTGGCAGGTGGCTTAGGAATGCTGGTGGATGGTTGCAAGGTTTGGGAGACCCTTAGCTAACCTTTCTAGATTCCTAGAGGCTTTTCCCTCAATTCGACCTCAAAACAGACCACTATAGGAAAACCTACAAGATGTCCTAAAAACCTACAGGATTCCCTATAGTTCTACAGGATACAGTTGAGAGAAAAATTATGGGTGATGAAGGTGATGGAAGGATTTTGGAAGGTGGTTGGTGGATGGAATGAAGCAAGAAAATTCCTAGGATCACTCAAAACTCAAAACCAAGGTTGGAAGATGGTTGAATTTTCTCAACATGCTTGGAGAAGTTTCCTTGTAAAATGATGAAATTGGTGAGGGTTTTAGTGAAAGAAAGGAATGATCATGGATGAATGAATTTTGGAGGAGGTTGCTGGCTATGAGATCTCTTTTTACTTCTGAAACACCTGCACTGCATCAAACATTGATATTTGCCCAAAAATCATGTAAACAAGGAGAATTCAATAAGCTAGGAAAACAGAGTTTAATGAGCTAGCTGTCTACTTCATGCATGAGGAAAACTTGAAGAATAAGATGGAATCATTGATGAGATGTAATTTAAAGCTAATGATGAAAGAAATGATGACTAGGTCCTACTCTTGCAAATTGATCAAATGCTGGCTTAAGTACATAAAACTCTAAATTCTATGGGAAAGTAGAATTTTGGCTTTTTTGGGCTACATAGGAGTCCTTTCCTCAAATCATGATCCCTGAAGGAAGAAGTGAGGATAAAACACCTATTGATAGCTTTTTGGTGGTTCTTTATCTCTTCTAAACTACTACTGAAGTAAAGCACAAATGGAAGAAAACTAATAAACGAACTAATCAAATCTACACTACTTGCAATGAAATTATTCTAAGGGCAATTTAACCATGAATCTATGAAATCAATATAAGAATAAAGATACAAGAAGAGGAGCCTTTGCTGCTAGGGTTGGACCCTAACCCAAGAGCTTCACCCCTTCGAGTTAACTTAGTATTGGATCAAGAAAAAACTCATTTTCAATATCAAAACAGAAAATTACATAGCAATGTCTTGCACAAGTCTGGAGCTCAAAAATAACTAGTGTATTTACAGCAAAAATTTGAATCCTAATGAGGCTCTAGGCCTCTTTATTTATACAATTGAATTCCCCAAAGACTTCATTAAATCTAGGGAGGCTTGGCTCCCAAACTCAAGGTAAACTAACTCTTTGACTGTCACTTGCTTGGCTGCCTTTTGATCTTCATGACTTGGCTACTTGTACTTCGAGCTAGTGTGATTGATTGAGGAATATTTGAATGAGGGAAGAGTAAATGAGGAGGACTTACCTTATACAATCTCTATTCCTTGTCCCATTTGAGTTTCAACCTTTAATCTTGCCAAAATCCATGATTTTCTCTCACAAACCTGCATTCAATGCACATTAGTCCACTAGGCATAATATCTTACTTTGACTCATCTCATTAAACAAAATATAATCAAAACATGTAATAAATTGTAAGAAGAGTTGATTTGACTAAGCTAGGAAGTGAATTAAGGTCCATATAGTTACCCAATGATGAGCCTCATCAGCCCACTCTTCCATTGTGGATCGGGTTATATGAGATATAGAATTTCAAGCATGCGTATGTCGAAGCAGAGGAGATCAAGAAATATCCATCTGAAGCCTGAAGCTACAATTTGTATGACCCGCATTATTTTGTAAAATATCATTGCACGATAGTAAGTTTCAATGGATCCACGGGGCATGTCATTGGGCGGAGGAGGACCCATGGAGATATTGTTACAGCTTCACCAGGCCAACAATGTAAACTTTGAAACAGGAACTATAAACTCAAAACGGGAACTCTGGCCAAAAAACCCCGAAAAAACATCAAAAACAGTGCTAAAATTGAAAAGTGTGTATACTGTAACGATGATTTTATTTTTTAGGGGTCAATTTTGAACATGTTTTAAAAATGGCAGTGACTACGAAATTTACTACGAAATTTTCATGCAAAATATAGCTTAAAAATGAAAGTGATGATACTGGAACAATGACTTTTTTTTTAGGGTCAATTATCAAAATTTTAAAAAAATGCTAGTAAAACCAAATTTTTATGTGCCAAACAAAGTTGTTTATGAGGAAAAAAACACATTAATGTTTTTGGTAGGATATCATTTTTCTTTCCTAAGTATAAATTCAACATGTTTTCAACCATAACATGCTAGATACAAAAGAAAAATGATTCCAGGAATTGCCCAGCCACCAGCTGGGTGGACGGGTGGGCCGCTGGGGTGGCGCCAACCCAGCTGAGCCACCCCAGCGGCCAGCCTGCCCACCCGGTTGGTGGCTAGGCAATTCTGGGAATCGACCAACCACTAGCTGGGCGGGCGGGCAGGCCGCTGGGGTGGCACGGCTCGTGACTGGGTGATTCCCGAAATCCCCCAGCCACCAGTCGGGCAGGCTGGCAGGCAGCCGGTGTGGCGCCAGCCCAGGCCGCGCCACCCAGGAGGCCCGCCCGCCCAGTGGCTGTGTGATTCCCGGAATCACCCATCCACCAGCCGGGCGAGCGGCTGGTGGCCGGGCAATTCCCGAAATCGCCAAGCCACCAACCAGGTGGGCAGGCAGGCCATCGGCGTGGCGCCAGCCCAAGCTGTGCCACCCCGGCGGCCTGCTCGCCTGCTCAGCTGGTGGTTGGGTGATTCCTGGAATCGCCCAGCCACTAGCCGAGCAGGCGGGCAGGCCACCAGGGCGGTGCCAGCCCAGGCCGGGCCACCCCAGCGGCCCGCCCGCCCGCCCGGCTAGTGGCTGGATGAATCGTGCCACCCCGCCTGCCCGGCTGGTTAGTGGTTGGGTGATTCCGGGAATCACCCAGGCACCAGCCGGGTGGCCCAGGCCGCACCACCTTGGCAGCCGGCCCGCCTGCCTGGTTGGTGGCTAGGAGATTCCGTGTGCCCGGCTGGTGCCTAGGTGATTCCCAGAATCACCCAGCCACCAGCCGGGCAGGGGATTGGTGGTTGGGTGATTCCCGGAGTCAACCAGCCACCAGCCGAGCGGGCGGATGGGCCGCCGGGGTGGCGCAGCTTAGGGTGGCACCACCCTGGTGGCCCGCCCGCCCGCCCGGCTGGTGGCTTGGAGATTCTGGGCCGCCCCACCCCGACAGCCCGTCTGGCTGGTGGCTTGTTGATTACAGGAATCACCCAGCCGGAATCACCCAGCCACTAGCAAGGCAGGCGGATGGTGTCTAGTTGATTCCCGGAATCACTCAGCCACTAGCCGGGCGGGTGACATGGCTGGTTGATTCCGGGAGTCACCTAGACACCAACCGGGCGGGCGGCTGTGCGGCTGGTGGGTGGTTGATTCTCGGAATCACCCAACCACAAGTCGCCCGTAATCAACCAGCCACCAGCCACCTACCTGGTTGGTGGCTCCGCCCGGCTGGTGGCTGGGTGATTTCGAGAATCAACAAGCCACCAGCGGGGCATCTAGTGGCTAGTTGATTCTTGGAATCAACCAGCCACAAGCCGGGCGACCAATCGGTGGCTAGTTGATTCTCGGAATCAACCAGCGACCGGCCGGCCGCCCGGTTGGAGGCTGGTTGATTCCCGGAATCACCTAGCCACCAGTCGGGTGGCGTGACCTGTTGGTGGCTGGTTGATTCCGGGAATCAACCAGCCATCAACCGTGTGGCCGGTTGGTGGCTGGTTGATTCCGAAAATCAACCAGCCACCAGCCGGGTAGAGCCACCAGCCGGGCGAGCGGCTGGTCACTGGTTGATTCCGGGAACAAACCAGCCACCAGATGACCACCCAACTGGTGGCTGGTTGATTCCCGGAATCATCCAGCCACCAGCTGCCCGCCCGGCCGGTGGCTGGTTGACTCCCGGAATCATCTAGCCACCAGTCGGGCGGAGGAATCAATCAGCAGCCCGGTTGGTGCCTGGTTGATTCCGGGAATCAAGCAGCCACCAGCCGGGCGGAGCCACCAGTCGGGAGGGTGGCTGGTGGCTGGTTGATTCCGGAAATCAACCAACCACTAGGCGGCCAGCTGGTGGCTGGTTGATTCCTGGAATCAACCAGCCACCAGCCGCCTACCCGACCAGTGGCTGGTTGATTCTTGGAATCAACAAGCCACCACTTGTTGATTCCGGGAATCAACCAGGCACCAGCCGGGCAGGCGGCTGGTGGTTGGTTGATTCCCGGAATCAACCAGCCACCGGCCGGGCGGGTGGCTGGTGGCTCGTTGATTCCCGGAATGAACCAGCCACCAGCCGGGCGGCCAGCAGGTGGCTTGTTGATTCCCGAAATCAACCAGCCACCAGCCACTCGCCCGGCTAGTGGCTGGTTGATTCCGGGAATCACCCAGCCACCAGCGGGGCGGGTGGCTGGTGGCTGGTTGATTCCGGGAATCAACGAGCCACCGGCTGGCCGCCTGGCTGGTAGCTGGTTGATTCCGGGAATCAAGGAGCCACCAGCCATCGGCCCGGTGGCTCGTTGATTCTCGGAATCAACCAGCCAACCGCCGGGCGGGTGGCTGGTGGCTCGTTGATTCCCGGAATCAACCAGCCACTAGTCGGGCGGCCAGTTGGTGGCTCGTTGATTCTCGGAATTAACAAGCCACCAGCCACCAGCCGCCCGCCCGGCTGGTGGCTAGGTGATTCTCGGAATCAACCAGCCACCGGCTGAGCGAGCGGCTGGTGGCTCATTGATTCCCGGAATCAACCAGCCACCAGCTGGGCGGCCAGCTGGTGGCTCGTTGATTCCCGGAATCAACCAGCCACCAGCCGGGTGGCCAGCTGGTGGCTCGTTGATTCCCAGAATCAACGAGCAACCTATTGGCTGCCCGGCTAGTGGCTGGTCGAATACGGGAATCAACGAGCCAAAAGCCATTGGCCGGGCAGGCGGCTGGTGGCTCGTTGATTCCCGGAATCAACCAGCCACCGGCCGGGTGGGCGGTTGGTCGACCAGCCGGCCGGCTAGCTGGTGGCTGGTTGTTTACGGGAATCAACCAGCCACCAGCCACCCTCCCGGTTGGTGGCTCCGCCCGGCTGGTGGCTGGTTGATTCCCGAAATCAACCAGGCACCAGCCTAGCGGCCAACTGGTGGCTGGTTGATTCCCGGAATCAACCAGCCACCAACCGGGCAGTTGATTGATTCCCCCGCCCGGCCGGAGTCTGGATGATTCCGGGAATCAACCAGCCACCGGCCGGGTGGGCGGCTGGTTGATTCAGGGAATCAAACATCGGTGGCTGGTTGATTCCTGGAATCATCCAGCCACCGGCCGGGCAGCCATCTGGTGGCTGGTTGATTCCCGTAAACAACCAGCCACCAGCAGCCCGCCCGGCTGGTGGCTCTTCCTGGCTGGTGGCTGGTTGATTCACGGAATCAACCAGTCACCAACCGACCACCTAGTTGACGGCTGGTTGATTCACGGAATCAACCAGCCACCAACCGGTCACCTGGTCGGTGGCTGGTTAGATTGGTTGGTGGCAGGTTGATTCTGGCAATCAACCAACCACCAGCTAGCCACCCAGCTAGTGGGAGGTTGATTACCGGAATCAACTAGCCACCAGTCGCCCACCCGGCTGCTGGCCACTAGCCGGGCGGCCAGTTGGTGGCTGGTTGAATCCTGGAATCAACCAGCCACCAGCCGGGCGGCCAGTTGGTGGCTGGTTGAATCCTGGAATCAACCAGCCACCAACCAGGTGGCCGGTTGGTGGCTGATTGATTCTGGGAATCAACCAGCCACCAGCTGGCCGCCCAGTTGGTGCCTGGTTGATTCCGGGAATCAACCAACCACCAGCCGAGCGGAGCCATCAGCTGGCCGGCAAGCTGGTCCACCAGCCGCCCACCCGGCCGCTGGCTGGTTGATTCCGTGAATCACCCAGCCACCAGCCGGGCGGGTGGCGGGTGGCTGGTGGCTTATTGATTCTAGGAATCAACGAGCCACCAACTAGCTGCCCAGCTGGTGGCTGGTTGATTTCGGGAATCAACGAGCCAACAGCTGGCTGCTCGGCCGGTGGCTCGTTGATTCCCGGAATCACCCAGCCACCAGCTGGGCGGGCAGGTGGTGGCTTGTTGATTCCGGGAATCAACGAGCCACCAGCCGCTTGCCCGGCTGGTGGCTGGTGGCTCGTTGATTCCCGGAATCAACCAGCCACCAACCGGGCGGCCAGCTGGTGGCTCGTTGATTCCCGGAATCAACCAACCACCAGCTACCAGCCGCCCGCCCGACTGGTGGCTGGGTGATTCACGGAGTCAACCAGCCACCGGCTGGGCGAGCAGTTGGTGGCTCGTGCCACCACCTGCCCGCCCAGCTGGTGGCTGGGTGATTCCGGGAATCAACGACCCACCAGCCACTTGCCCGGCTGGTGGCTGGTGGCTCGTTGATTCCCGGAATCAACCAGCCACCAACCGGGCAGCCAGCTGGTGGCTCGTTGATTCCCGGAATCAACCAACCACCAGCCACCAGCCGCCCGCCTGACTGGTGGCTGGGTGATTCACGGAGTCAACCAACCACCGACTAGGCGAGCGGTTGGTGGCTCGTTGATTCCCGGAATCAACCAGCCATCAGCCGGGCGGCCAGCTGGTGGCTGGTTGCTGGCTGGGGGCTGGTTGATTCCCGAAATCAACCAGCCACCAACCGGCCACCCGGTTGATGGCTGGTAGATTCCTGAAATCAACTAACCAGCTGGTGGTTGGTTGATTCCGGGATTCAACCAACCACCAGCTGGCTACACAGCTAGTGGCAGGTTGATTCCGGGAATCAACCAGCCATCTAGCTGGCCGCCCCGCTGGTGGTTGGTTGAACCAGACACCAGCCACCAGCCCGGCTAGTGGCTGGTTGATTCTCGGAATCAACCTGCCACTAGCCGGGCGACCAACTGGTGGTTGTTTGATTCCTGGAATCAACCAGCCTCCAACCGGACGACCGGTTGGTGGCTGGTTGATTCCAGGAATCAACCAGCCATCAACCGGGTGGCTGGTTGGTGGCTGGTTGATTCCCACCAGCCGGGCAGAGCCACCAGCCGAGCGGGCGGCTGGTGGCTGGTTGATTCCGGGAATCAACCAGCCACCAGATGGCCGCCCAGCTGGTGGCTGGTTGATTCCCGGAATCATCGAGCCACCAGCCGCCCACCCGGCCGGTGGCTGGTTGATTTCGGGAATCAACCAGCCACCAGCCGCCCACCCGGCTTGTGGCTCATTGATTCCCGGAATCATCCAGGCACCAGCCGTGCAGGGGAGTCAATCAGCCGCCCGGTTGGTGGCTAGTTGATTCCGGGAATCAACCAGCCACTAGCTGGCCGCCTCGCTGGTGCCTAGTTGATTTCGGGAATAAACCAGCCACCAGCCGGAAGGGTGGTTGGTGGCTGGTTGATTCCAGGAATCACCCAGCCACCAGCCTCCCGCCCGGCCGGTGGCTGGTTGATTCCCGGAATCATCCAGGCACTAGCTGCCCGCCCGGCCGTTGGCTGGTTGATTCCCGGAATCACCCAGCCACCGGCCGCCCGCCCAGCTGGTGGCTCGTTGATTCTCGGAATCAAACAGCCACCAGCCACCTGCCCCGCTGGTGGCTGGTTGATTCTGGGAATCAACCAGCCACCAACCGATCGCCCGGTTGGTGGCTGGTTGATTCCGGGATTCAACTAGGCACCAGCTGGCTGCCTGGCTAGTGGCAGGTTGATTCCGGGAATCAACCAGCTACCGACCGGGCGAAGCCACCAGCCGGGTGGGCGGCTGGTGGCTGGTTGATTCCGGGAATCCTGGGTGGGCGGCTGGTGGCTGGTTGATTCCGGGAATCAACCAGCCACCAGCTAGCTGCCCGGTTGGTGGCTGGTTGATTCCGGAAATGAACCAGCCACGAGCCGGGCGGTCAGCTGGTAATTGGGTGGCCAGCTGGTGGCTGGTTGAATCTCGGAATCACCCAGCCACCAGCCGGGCGGCTAGCTGGTAGCTGGTTGATTCCAGGAATCAACCAGCCACCAGGTGGCCACCCATTTGGTGGCTGGTTGATTCCGGGAATGAATCAGCCACCAACTGGGCGGAGCCAGCACCTGGGTGGGCGGTTGGTGGCTAGTTGATTCCGGGAATCAACCAACCACTAGCTGGCCACCCGGTTGGTGCCTGACTGATTCTAGGAATAAACCAGCCACCATCCGGGAGGGTGGCTGGTGGCTGGTTGATTCCCGGAATCAACCAGCCACCCGTTGGCCGGCAAGCTGGTCCACCAGCCGCCCACCCGGCCGGTGGCTGGTTGATTCCGTGAATCACCCAGCTACCAGCCGGGTGGGTGGCTGGTCGCTGGTGGCTTGTTGATTCCGGGAATCAATGAGCCACCAACTGGCTGCCTAGCTGGTGGCTGGTTGATTCCGGGAATCAACCAGCCACCAACTGGCCGCCCGGCCGGTGGCTCATTGATTCCCAGAATCAACCAGCCACCAGCCGGGCGGCCAGATGGTGGCCCGATGATTCCCGGAATCAACAAGCCACCAGCTGGCTGCCCGGCTGGTGGCTAGTTGATTCCGGCAATCAACGAGCCACCAGCTGCTCGCCCAGCCGGTGGCTGGTTGATTCCGGGAATCACCCAGCCACCAACTAGGCGTGCGGCTGGTGGCTGGTGGCTTGTTGATTTCGGGAATCAACGAGCCACCAACTGGCCGCCCGGCTGGTGGCTGGTTGATTCTGGGAATCAACGAGCCACCAGCCGCCCGCCCGGCTGGTGGCTGGTGGCTCGTTGATTCCCGGAATCAACCAGCCACCAGCCACCAGGCCAGCTGGTGGCTCGTTGATTCCCGGAATCAACCAGCCACCAGCCACCAGCCGCCCGCCCGGCTGGTGGCTAGGTGATTCCCGGAGTCAACTAGCCACCAGCTGCCCACCCGGTTGGTGGCTGGGTGATTCTCGGAGTCAACCAGCCACCGGCTGGGCGAGCGGTTGGTGGCTCGTTGATTCCCGGAATCAACCAGCCACCAGCCGGGCGGCCAGCTGGTGGCTCGTTGATTCCCAGAATCTACCAGCCACCAGCCACCCGCCCGGATGGTGGCTGGTTGATCCCTGAATCAACGAGCCACCAACCGGCCACCCGGTTGATGGCTGGTTGATTCCCGAAATCAACCAGCCACCAACCGATCGCCCGGTTGGTGGTTGGTTGATTCCGAGATTCAACCAACCACCAGCTGGCTGCCCGGCTAGTGGCAGGTTGATTCCATGAATCAACCAGCCACCAGCTGGCCGCCCCGCTGACCAGCCACCAGCCGCCAGCCTGGCTGGTGGTTGTTTGATTCTGGGAATCAACCAGCCACCAGCCGCCAGCCCTGCTGGTGGCTGGTTGATTCACGGAATCAACCTGCCATTAGCCGGGCGACCAACTGGTGGTTGGTTGATTCCCAGAATCAACCAGCCTCCAACCAGACGAACAGTTGGTGGCTGGTTGATTCCGGGAATCAACCAGCCATCAACCGGGTGGCCGATTGGTGGCTAGTTTATTCCCACCTGCCGGGCAGAGCCACCAGCCGAGCGGGCGGCTAGTGGCTGGTTGATTCCGGGAATCAACCACCCACTAGATGGTCGCCTGGCTGGTGGCTGGTTAATTCCCGGAATCGTCGAGCCACTAGCCGCCCACCCGCCTGGTGGCTGGTTGATTCCCGGAATCAACAAGCCACCAACCGCCCGCCCGGCCGGTGGCTCATTGATTCCCGGAATCATCCAGGCACCAGCCGGGCGGGGGAGTCAATCAGCCGCCCAGTTGGTGGTTGCTTGATTTCGGGAATCAACCAGCCACCAGCTGGCTGCCCGGCTGGTGTCTAGTTGATTCCGGGAATCAACTAGCCACCCTTCCGGCTGGTGGTTGGTGGCTTGTTGATTCGCGGAATCAACCAGCCACCAGCCGGGTGGCCAGCTAGTGGCTCGTTGATTCCCGGAATCAACCAGCCACCAACCGATCGCCCGGTTGGTGGCTGGTTGATTCTGGGATTCAACCAGCCACCAGCTGGCCGCCCGGCTAGTGGCAGGTTGATTCCGGGAATGAACCAGCCACCAACCGGGCGGAGCCACCAGCCGGGTGGGCGGTTGGTGGCTGGTTGATTCTGGGAATCAACCAGCCACCAGCTGGCCGCCCGGTTGGTGGCTGGTTGATTCCGGGAATCAACCAACCACTAGCCGGGCGGCTAGCTGGTGGATGGTTGATTCGCGGAATCAACCAGCCACCAGCCACCCACCCGGCTGGTGGCTGGTTGATTCCCGGAATCAACCTGCCACTAGCCGGGCGGCCAGCTCGTAGTTGGTTGAATCCCGGAATCAACCAGCCACCAACCGATCACCGGGTGGGCGGCTGGTGGTTGGTTGATTCCGAGAATCAACCAGCCACCAGCCGGGTGGTCGGTTGGTGGCTAGTTGATTCCGGGAATCAACCAGCCACCAGCTGGCCGCCCGGTTGGTGGCTGAGTTATTCCCGGAATCAACCAGCCACCAGCCGCCCGCCCGGCTGGGGGCTCCGCCCGGCTGGTGGCTGGTTGATTCCCGAAATCAACCAGGCACCAGCCGGGCGGCCAGCTGGTGGCTGGTTGATTCCTGGAATCAACCAGCCACCAACCGGCCGCTCGGTTGGTGGCTGGGTCATTCCCCCGCCCGGTTGGTGGCTGGGTGATTCCCACCATCCGGACGGCTAGCTGATGGCTGGTTGATTCCGAGAATCAACCAGCCACTAGTTGGGCGGCAGCCACCAGCTTGTCGCCCAACTGGTGGCTGGTTGATTCCTGGAATCACCTAGCCACCAGTCGGGCAGCCGACTGTCGGCTGGTTGGTTCCTGGAATAAACTAGCTACTAGCCGACCGCCCGGCTGGTGGCTGGTTGATTCCCGGAATCACCCTGCCACCAGCCGGGCTGGCGGGTGCTCGCTAGTGTGGCCGGCTGGTGGCTGGTTGATTTTTGCAATCACCCAGCCACCATCCAGGCGACCGGCTGGTGGTTGGTTGATTCCGGGATTCAACCAACCAGCAGCTGAGTGGCCAGCGAGTGGTGGTGACTGGTTGATTCCCGAATAAACCAGCCACCAGCTGGCCACCCGGCTGGTGGCTGGTTGATTCCCGGAATCACCCAGCTACCAGCCGGGCGGGCGGCTAGTCGCTGATTGATTTCTGGAATCACCCAGCCACTAGCCGGCCGCTGGGCTGGTGGCTGGTTGATTCCCGAAATTACCCAGCCACCAGCCGGCCAGCCACCAGCCTGGTGGCTGGTTGCGGCTGGGTGGCTGGTGGTTGGTTGATTCTCGGAATCACCCAGGCTCGACCAGCCACCAGTCGGTGGCTGGTGGCTGGGTGATTCCGGGAATCAACCAGCCACCAGCCGGGCGGGCGGCTGGTGGGTGGTTGATTCCCGGCTGGCTGGTGGCTGGTTGATTCCCGGAATCACCCAGCCACCAGCCGCCCGCCCTACTGGTGGCTGGGTGATTCTAGGAATGAACCAGCCACCAGCCGCCCGCTCGACTGGTGGGAATCACCCAGCCACCAGCCGCCCGCCCGGCTGGTGGGAATCACCCAGCCACCAGCCGCCCGCCCGACTGGTGGCTGGTTGATTCCTGGAATCAAAAGCAAAAGGAGAGATAGTTAACATTTATCAAAAACGACAATTATTGATTAACTATCTTATAGACATTTTTCAGATGAAGGAGATTAGGTTCTGGATTTATTTTCTGGCTCAGGTAGGTTTTATTATATGGTATTGAATTTCAATATGTTATTTTTTAATTAATATGTCATTGTACTAATTTAGTTCATTATTTCTTTTGTGCTTGATAATTAGGTACAACGCTAGCATGTTGCCTTCAAAAAGGAAGAAATTGCGTTGCAATTGAAAAAGATCCAGTACAGTGCAATTTCATTCAGCAAAGAATTAATGTTTTTCAATTTCTTCCAGATGCAATGCAAGAAATTGGGTTGAATAAAGGGGACTTTAGTGAATCACGTGTGGCAAAAAAGGCGAAGGAACGCCAACCACCATTACATGGAATGTTTGGAAAAACATACATTGGGAGATTCACAAACATCAAAGACCCATTAAAAGAGGAAAGTGAACAAAAGGAAACAGAAAATATTGTGGAAGAAGACAATGATGAAACTCTAGAGGACGAAGAGTTTGGATTACGTGACATTGTTGATTAAATTTAAGTTATGCTTGTAAATCAAGCTTTGCAATGTTTTGACTTTGACATTTTATGAGAATAATAAACACTCAATTAGGGTTGTTATAGGTTCAATATTTGTAATATGTGATTTTCGCATTGATTTTTAAGTTAATCATTATTTTTTGAAAAAAAAAAAGTGATTATTATTATTTTTTTGACATCAAATTCATAAAAAAAACTATTATTTAACTGTTTTTGGTTAAAATTATCGTATAAAAATTGTGATTTTGACATGTCAATTCTAGCAAAAAATTATCAAAACATGTAATTTTTTAGTTATATTTATGTTAAAAATGGTTATTTTTATGTCCATTGTTAAACAATATTGTTTTTTAGAAACAATTATTTCATGTGGATTCAAAAATTAATTAAGGATGTATAAATATGTAGAATATCGAAAATTCTAAATATCGACCTCCTAATTTAAAAATGCAAAACAATAAAAACCTCACTAAAAAAAGTTAAAATTAAAATAAAAAACAAGAAAATGTGAAGAAAACGGCCACTTCAAAAATGATCAAATTTACAAAATAATTATTTACATTTTATACATTAGAAAATTTAAAGCCAAAACATAGGTCTTTTAAAAAAAGGTGGTGATGTAGAATACTCGTTTTTTTAAATCAGCATGAAAATCACTACCATTCTAAAACGATTCTAAAACGTAATGTACATAAAAAAATTAAAGTGCCAAAAAGTATGCTCTAAAAAAAACATGTTCGTTCTGCATCACCCCTTTTCAAAATCAGGTCACTTTTTTGCTATCTCTACGAAACAGGTAACAGTATCAGTTCCCGTTTCAAAGTTTACATTGTTAGGCCCAATGAATTGGTTCACATCGCTGTGGAATGGTTAGTGAAGTAGTGTGAAGCAGCATCCAGGAGAGTACTAGTAGTAGCAACAACAGAGGTAAATACACCAACGTGTGACAAAGGTAAGTGGAAGATTGTCGACAGAGTGAATGTAGAGCAAAGGTGCAAGTTCCGAGCAGACCCACTTGTGTAGAAAGAAGCTTTGGTGATAGAGGTAAAGAGGCAATAGCGTGATAGGAGGAACGCGCAAAGGTAGAGAGAAAAACAAAGAATGGAGGAAACAGAGAAGGAGTTGCATGAGTTGAAGGAGCAACTCTGGGAGGAACAGGAGCTGCGTAGATAAGAGAAGGAAGCGCAGTAGGAACATGTACAGTAGGGGGTGAAACATGTACAAACAAATGAAACTATGCCCGTACAGGTAGTCAACTCATCCGAATAGCTGGCAACATGAAGACAGGGTGAGCAGTCGCAGGAGCAGGATTTCTCTCAAGAGATTGAACAAGCACTTGAGTAGATGGATATGCATATGGAGCAACAGGAGTTAAAGCAAGACATTGACTTCATGCCTCACCACCAATAGGTCAACTCACCAGCTTCAATGGACCTAGAGGCGGAGAAAGTCCCAAGCAACCAAGGAGACACTCAAATCCTTGGAGACAATCTGGAGGGAAAGATTCACAACATCTCATTTGATGAGTCCCAGCATAGAATTGTGCAATCTCGCAGACTTTGGACTCTGCATGATCACACATCTCTTGTGTAGTTTGAGGAATGAGTGATCATGTCTGACGTGTGCAAGCATCCAACAAAATTGCCTGATGCTACCAAAGCATATTTCGAAGCCATTAGCTTGAGTGTTCGCTTCTTGATAGCAGAGAATGAACGAATGGCTAAGGAATTTTAGACAGCCAAGCAGGGAGGAGAATTACTTACAGCATCTTCTCGAGCAGAGTTGAAGAAGGAAATACTAAATGAAGTATTGTCCCTTGACACAGTGATGCGGGCATTGTATTCCAAGTTTGGTATCGTGTATAAGGCAGTTGTCCATCTCAACGGATGGCAATAGAGATGTGCTAGAAGAGCACATATCTTGTTGAACGCGTATGCTACTATTGATTACATGCAAACATGGACAATGAGATACAAGGGAGACCCATTACACTTTCTCAAGATGATGAAGCTTGATGCAGGGTTACGCTTGCTTTACCCACAGTATGCATACCTTATGCATATATCTGATATGTTCCAGGAATTTCAACTCTCTAAGGAGTTAAAACTTCAATCATGAATGGTTAAGGCCCACTTTAATCAAATCTCTATGCGGAATATTTAACTAACTCAACATAGTCTCACCCTTCACTCATATGCATGTATTGGGCTTAAATCACCCCTTATCCTTCAATTATTACTTTACCAAACCATTCATTATAATTCCTCCTATCGGGATTCATTTACCCATCTAAACCGTTCCATTAACCTTTAAGTGCTTATATCCAGCTTTCCCGTCTTTAATGTTGGTTACATATGACTTCAACGTATAAAACCTTCCATCCATTATAACATTGAAGTTATATATATGATGTCTCATGCATCCGCGCTTAATCATTTATAAACCGATTACAAAGGAATTATACCCAAAACATACCTTTTTCGCCTTTTGTACGGCCTCCACACAGTTATCGATGCACCTTTATCGCAATCGCTCCTCGCTCCTCCACGATATCGTTAACACAGGACTCTATTGCATCCAATATGTGATTAATGCAATATTGGATTTCAAAGCATACACAATTGCACCTATAGTACTATCAGGTCCACCTTACCATTCACTTCCAATCTCTGAAGCCCTCGACGGTCGATCGCTGATAATGCCGAACTCTGATCGTCGTTTTATCACTATCTGCAATATTGCAACATTGTTGATCATCGCCGCTATCCCTTGGCACTTCCGACTTCCGATTGAAATTTAAATCATGACGATTGATCTGGCCACAATCCAACGGTCCACAATTAATTAACGCTCGTTCATCGCAATCCTCTAAGGCTCGTTTCTGATAACTCCACCAGTTCTCCACCGATACGATTTAATCTTGACCATTGATCTCCCAGATCCAACGGCTGCTGAGCGTTAACATTCCATTTCTCTGCACTTTTCTTCAATTTTATGTGGTTTTCGGGTTTCTTTAAATGTTTCCCTTTTTCTCATCTCCTATTCAATTAAGTCCTACTTGAACTTATCTCCATGATTTGTGGCTCCGGGTCACTCTATAGCATCACTTGGGTTCTCCACTTGAGTTCTACACCATTTACGATCCTCTATTTCTTCTCCTACTCTGTGTATTCACCTTGATCTTGCCTTCATATATTTACATTATGCAATCTCTGATAAACTTCTAATTCATCACTTAACTTCTGAAATATGCATTTATACAGATTCAAATCAACCTTTGTATACAAAAATACAAATAAATAATTACAAAATAAGAACTTTGTCTCTGGGCCTGATGTTCTGATATCAGTGGCCTTTTATTTACAAATTTTCCCATAGGCTTCAAACCACACTCTAATTAACTATCTAATTATCTCACTTCCTAAACCCCGTCTCTGCCTTTTAGGCTTACATTTATACAAAGGATTCTGAAACCAATTTCTGGTTTAGATCCATAAATCCCTTAACAAAATTCCTAAATCTCTTCCTTGTTCCTAAAACTGCTCTCTAATCCCTAAATTCATGAATTCACTCCTAATCTAAGATTTGCAATCAATTCTCAAATCCCTCAATCTCTCAACTATCCTAAATCTCTCATGTTCTCCCATATTCGAGAACATTTACAAATATGCCTCACAATATTCAATTAATTCCTTATTCTAGCTTCTCTCATTAAAATCACTCAAAAAATTAATAATTACACTTAATTCACACTTAGGAAACCAACTTCCTTGAAAACACAATACCCCTATGTCTACTAGAATACAATGAGTTTTCTTGGGTTGAATGCTCCTGCATTAGACTCCCAAAGTAGAAAATTTCCATGATCTCCTGATCATGTATCTTCATAAGTTGTTAGAAAAACCTCCAGGATCCCAAACTTTAGTTTGTAGTTGCCCAAACGCTTTGCTCCTTTGCTGCTGCTGTATGTTTGTTGTTTTCTTCTCTATCTTCCTCTCGTTGTCAATCAAATTCATACTCTGATTGATCATCCTTCCTACTATTGTTAATCTCCTTCATATGGATTGTTTCATCATTAACTACCACATTTCATTAATCTCTATCTCCAGCACATTCTTGAACTAGTCCATATTCTGCCATTCACTGTTATTTCTTTCCTTCTACTTCAGGTTGTTGCTGTTGTCCATCAATTTTTCAAACTGTTGTTCTTCTTCTTGTTCTGTTATTCTTTCTCTAGCTTTTTCTTTGCTTGCTTTGTTTATTTTGTTTGCTTTGTTTGTTGCCTCCCTATCATTCTTACCCTCTCTCATGACTGAATCATGACTATTCAGCATTTCCTCCAGCAAATTAACATCTTTATTCCATGGATTGAATTCTTCCATGGAGTTTTCTTCCTTCATTTGGCTGCTCATTTGTGCCAAGTTTCCTCTAGCATCTGCAACTAAACCTGCACTCATAAAACACTTGTTAAAATAAAAATCATAAGGCTTCTGTGCCTTATCTCCCTCTGGAAACACATTAGTATGCTGCTCTGATTTTTCCTCCTTTATCAACACATCAGTATGCCGATTTGAATTCCCCACAGAATTCACAAGACTATCATCTAGCCTCTCCTCCATACCATCTGTTTCTATGATGTCTTTCTACTCTTGTCCACTGTAGTGAACTCCTTCCTTTGCAATCACACTGTCATACTTTGACTTACCCAGCAAATACTCCAGCAATTCGAGTTCTCTATGACACTTCATAAGTACTTCATCATTACTTATGTTTCCTGCATTTATATACAAATTATCAATCTGAAATTTACAAGGTTCAATAGTCTCAACTGTTGCTTTACATATCAACTCTCCAGACTGAATTTCACCTCCTTCTTTCACAAGAAATTGTTCCTGTGTTGTCACAGTTTCAATAATCAATACATTATTAATTTCTTTCTACTGCAATAAATCACCACTTCTCTCATTTAAGATATATTCACCATTCTCCTTTACTTCAAAATTTTTATCTTCTGAAAGATACTCTCCCATACTTCTAACAGCTTTACAAGATTGATTATCCACTGCAAAAACTATAATCATATCAAAATTATTAGATTCATAAATACAAGGTTTTACCTGTTCTTGCTGGTTTGCATTTGTCCAACAGTTTAGAAAGTCATCAATAATCCCTTCCTCTTCACCCAAAACTTCACGCTGCTCTAGTTCACAAATGGATACTTCCATTCCCATTTCAATTTCTTTGAGTTCTTCAGATTTCAATTGAACATCCAGTACCTGTTCAAGCTTCATTATCTCTTCTGCTAATTGCATATTCACCTACTGACTTCTCTTCTCTTGTAACCTTCTCTGTAATTTATACACTCTATGCCACCTCACTGGCTTCCTCTTCAAGACCCAACCTTTTCGTTGGTTCTCCTATAGCAGTATTACTAACACATCGAGTTTTCCTCTTATCTCAGCCATTTCCTTATCAATCTCTACTTGACTCATCCATTCCCTATGGATTGTTTGAGCATCCTTTTCCTTCATCTTGTAGCTTTCTTCTGAACCTTCCATATGACTTTCCACAGTCATCTTTTCTTCAGTGTGAGCTTCTACACCTACAACCAATCAACCCTTTTAAGTATATCTCTCACCAAGCTTCTCCTCTGCTTGGTTTCCAAGTCCTCTTCCTTTAGAACTTGCAGTGAGCAATCTTTCTCTTTCTCTCTCTAGTTGTTCTACTCACTACTCTTAAGGACTCCTCTGTCCTTATCTATTCCAAGCCTTAGCTGGAATAAGGTTCTGCTACAATTCTAAGAACTTCCAAAATTTCTTCGTACAACCTTACTGTTGTAGTCCTGTGCCAAACTCACATTCATTCAACTACTGCTACTTTCATACCTCTGTTTACTTAAGCCAAAGATCATTTCCAAGATTTCAAAAGCTTAATTCTCAATTTCCTTTTGAGAATACTCTTATACTCTTTGTCCAAGCTTCATTTGGATTCTTCAGGTTCACTGCTACTGCATGGCTTCATAAGAAATCTCCATCCATTCTTCACATTCGAGTGAATCTTCATCCTCCTCAAGAAAACAAACATCACTGCATTTTCTTTATGTTTCTACCTGTGCATTAGTTTAAAACACACATTCTCCAATCTTCAATCAAATTAAAACAAATATGTCATCTCACCTTCAAGATCTTATGTATGATCTTGTTCCACCATTTGCTCCCCTTTGAATGGATTGTCCTCTGTCTTTTGCATCTGTAAATTCTGCTATACATCATCTCTGTGTACCTACTGTCTGTCAGATTAGAATCTGATCCTTCCTCTTGCTTGCATAAACATCTTAAAACACATAACTCTGTTTTCAATTCCTTCACACAAAATTTCTCTGTTCTGCTTTAACCCAACTGTTTTTAATTACAATTCTGCTCTACTATTAGTTGTTTCAATCATAGTTATGCTATGATACCAAATGATGCAGGATTACCCCTGATTTAACCATAGTATGCATACCTTATGCATATATCTGATCTGTTCCAGGAATTTTAACTCTCTAAGGAGTTAAAACTTCAATCATGAATGGTTAAGGCCCACTTTAATCAAAGATCTATGCTAAATATTTAACTAACTCAACATAGTCTCACCCTTCACTCATATGCATGTATCGGGCTTAAATCACCCCCTATCCTTCAATTATTACTTTACCAGACTATTCATTATAATTCCTCCTATCGGGATTCATTTACCCATCTAAACCATTCCATTAACCTTTAAGCGCATATATCCAGCTTTCCCGTCTTTAACGTTGGTTACATATGACTTCAACGTATAAAACCTTCCATCCATTATAACATTTAACTTATATATATGACACCTCATGCATCCATGCTTAATCCTTTATAAACCTATTACAAAGGAATTATACCCAAAACATACCTTTATCACAATCGCTCCTCGCTCCTCTACAATATCGTTAACACAGGCCTCTATCGCATCTGATATGCGATTAATGCAATATCGGATTTCAAACCATACATAATTGCGCCTATAGTAATATCGGGTCCGCCTTACCATTCGCTTCCAATCTTTGAAGCCCCTGATTCCCAATCACTGATAATGCCAAACTCCGATTACCGATTTATCGCTATCAGGGATATCGCAACATCGCTGATCACCGCCGCTGTCCCTTGGCACTTCCGACTTCTGATTGCGATTTAAATCATGACCATTAATCTGGCCACGATCCAATGGTCCACGATCAATCGACGCTCGTTCATCGCAATCCTCCAAGGCTCGTTTCCGATAACTCCGCATGTTCTCCATCAATGTGATTTAATCTGAACCATTGATCTCCTAGATCCAACGGCTGCTGAGTGTTAACATTCCATTTCTCCGCTATTCCACTTCACTTAGATTTTGTGCCTTTTCTTCAATTTTTTGTGGTTTTCGGGTTTCTTTAAATGTTTCCCTTTTTCTCATCTCCTTTTCAATTAAGTCTTGCTTGAACTTATCTCCATGATTTCTGGCTTCGGGTCACTCTATAGCATCACTTGGGTTCTCCACTTGAGTTCTACGCCCTTTATGATCCTATGTTTCTTCTCCTACTCTGTGTATTCACCTCGATCCTGCCTGCATATATTTACATTATGCAATCTCTAATAAACATCTAATTCATCACTTAACTTCCGAAATACACATTTATACAGATTCAAATCAACCTCTATATATAAAAATACAAATAAATAATTATAGAATAAGAACTCTGTCTCTCAGCCTGATGTTCTGATATCAGTGGCATTTTATCTACAAATCTTCCCATAGGGTTCAAATCACACCCTAATTAACTATCTAATTATCTCACTTCCTAACTCCTGTCTCTGCCTTTTAGCCTCACATTTATACAAAGGATTCTGAAACCAATTTCCAGTTTAGATCCATAAATCCCTTAATAAAATTCCTAAATCTCTCCCTTGTTCCTAAAACTGCTCTCTAATCCCTAAATTCATGAACTAACTCCTAATATAATATTTTCAATCAATTCTCAAATCCCTCAATCTCTCAACTATCCTAAATCTCTCATGTTCTCCTATATTCGAGAACATTTACAAATATGCCTCACAATATTCAATTAATTCCCTATTCTAGCTTCTCTCATTAAAATCACTCAAAACATTAATAATTACACTTGATTCTTACATAGGAAACCAACTTCCTTGAAAACACAATACCCCTATGTCTACTAGAATACAATGATTTTTCTTGGGCTGAATGCTCCTGCATCAAAGCCCAAAGCGACCGAGTCGAAAGCATGCATTCAGAGATAGATCCGAAACTATAAAGATCTCTCGCAGCTCATCACTGGTCTACAGGCTTCCCATGCATGAGTATTTAGGAGCATGGATGTTGTTGTGCACGCACATGTGATCCCATCTATTGGGACACTCACCCAAGCAATAAAAAAGGCACAAGTCCGATTGGAGCTTGACTCATACCTTGATGAGTTGATGCACATTTCCACCAGCCCTGACTTGGTGATCAGTGCAAACACCATGCATCAGTTTGTTGCTGGTCCCCACACTCAACATAATGATGCACATGTTATCAGATGAGTTGGACAGAGGAACTCGAGCAGCGTACCCGGATGCTATGGAGGTAAGAGTTCATTTCCAGAAATATGTCACCTTAGAGTACATCGACACCATCGTAGACTATCGAGCTTGGCATCAGTTCGCTACTGTCTACGACCATGAGGATGTCGAAGAGTTGGTATTCCCACAATTGTCCGAGTCATAGTGATGTCTTGCATGGCTTTCTCAAGCCTATTTTGTCTCACATGGGTACAAGTGCAGATTGTATGTAATGTCTTGTCAAGTGGAATTTAAAGTGTCAATAGTTGGATGTCATAGTCATAGAGTAGATGAAGAGCCATGAGGGTAATTGAACTATCACAAAGGGGAATGTCAAGGGCCACCCCACACTTTGCTATAAATAGTCCCTCATAACTCATTGTAAAGGCTTTTGGTGAGCTAAGATTCTGATAGGAGTATCTTAGAGAGATCTTGGATAGTATTGTAATGAGCCTTGGCTTCTCCACTGTGCAAACCTAGTATATCTCTTTGGAGGAGCAGGAAGTAGTTACTGTAACGTTCAGCTGTTGGAACTTGTGGTTGGCCATGGTTGTATTGTATGACTGGAACTTAAACTTATTAATATAACAGAGCCAACACATTTCATGCATATGTCATATTGTATTTCAACTATCTTGCTTACTCTAAATGATATATGGAACTATTTTCTTATGCATGCATGTGTAGCTATTCTCTATATATATATATGTATGAATCTTACTGAAATGTGTTGTTGGTTTAACCATCACTTTAGATTGCTAGCTTACTTGCTTGCCATGTTGTGATGCATCTTTCCTCATGTGTTCCCTTCTTAACTACATGCTTTCACAGGTTTCCAAGGGGTGCACTCACCTCACCCTCCATGTGTTAGAACTGTTCATGCACCTTCCTTGACTTGCTGCATATGTCACACCCTTGCTACAAAAGGACATCTTACTTGTCTCTATGCGAAACCGTGGTCAAGGCGATACCGTACGACCCACTGTTGGGACTCCTACCCCAAATGGCTTGAGGTCTAGTTGGGAATTATTATTGAGGAGATCCCCTGACATGTTGGCAGGTCCAGCACCATCAATGCACAGGTTGAGACCTGCCTTTTCCAGGTTGATTGTCTCCCTTTTCAAAGAATTAGGCACACTTCCTCTAGCATAAGACTAACAACTTCTTGTCAAATTTGGATCTGTTCTAGGAATCGCACTAAGAATTCCAAGTTGATACACAGTGGTCTCCATTTTCAAAATAATAGGGAGCACTTCCTCTTGTAGAAGAATTCAACTTCTTGCTGGATTTGGAAGAGTTCCAGGAACTGCAGTAAGCATTCTAGTGTTGGTGGTCATCCTTAAACCACCACCAGTTAAGACCTCGAGTTCTCGCATGTTATGCCATCTTCTCAAAGAGAACATTTAGCCATTGGTTGCCAATTTTATATTACAACTCTATTCTTGGACTCATATATACCCCTTCGGATTAAGGGTAGAGGGGCAATGTTGGACACCTAATCCGCTAAGGGTTATGGTGTGAAATGTGAAAGGTCATTGGAGTCCAAGAGACCTTGGAAGATGAATCCAATAGTCATGGAAAATGTATAAATGTATATCATTGTAAATAATAAATGAATTGAATGTTCTATCCTAATTTGCCTATCATTCAATGTGTGGTGTTTAACCCTTAGTAAATGAGAAATATATTGTTTTTCTATGACCTTAAATTTTATAAGATTAACTCTAGACCAAAAATCATAAATAGATTTACTAAGATTATATGCAATAATAAAAAAAATAAAATGGGAGAAAGGGAACTCCTTCCATAGCCTACGAGAAGACTTGAAGAAAGATGAAGGAGCTACATTAATAAAAATAACATAGGATACAAATTAAATGCATACCATTATCCAATTGGCTGAAGAGAGCCTCATCCCTAATTTAAGGAGGATAATTCGAAGGAAGGTCCAACTTACCCTATTATAGGATTTGAATAAATAAAGTTTTGTACAAGCTCTTTATGAAGGGCTTCAAAATATTGGACACCTTCATTTTCCTTATCCTTAAATTAATGCACAAAGGTTCCATTCAATTTATTTATTTCATAGTGTTGACATATTTGTGTTTCCATTGATGTCACATGTTGTAAGTCATGTACTCATGAGTCCCTATGTGTCATTTGAGTCTGTTGTATACTTATTGAGGGTTTTCATGGTAATGTAAAATGTTTTCATAGTATCAGAAGGTCTGAAGAAGATATGCCATGAGGTAATATGACCTCATCTAAAGCTGAGCTACATCTTTGCTAGAGGTTTAGTTGATAATGCGCGTGGAGTCTTGTTGAGTCATGCAACTAGTTTCTTAATGTTGTGATAGGCTTGAAAGGTTGATTTGTAGGTTGACATGATCCTCTCAAGCTTTGTTGTGAGTCTGAGGGCCATACTTCTTGTTTTAGTCTATGCTTTTCCTCAATATCTCGGATGATGGGTTATGGGAGTGATTGAAGAGTTTTAGTCACTGACTTGCAGTGTTGTGCAAGAAACAATTCGAATCTGAAAAGGTTTGTCTGTGTGATCGAAATAATTCACGAAAATTTTCTTTAGATTTCTCATGCTCATTTGGAATATTTTATTTTTGGCAATGTCTATTATCATAATTTTCCAGAAAAAGGTCAAGATAAGTCATGGGGACTCTAGAAGTTGATCAAAGTTGAAATTATCAAAAAGATAGTGGAATGAATGGCTTGATTTGGTAAAAAATTCTAGCTCAATCAAATCTAAAGCATCTGAATAGGTTTTAGGTGAGTTCCATCACATGAAGAATTAATTGATTTCAGATATTACAAATATGTGGAGAAAATTTGCTCATTTGGTTTGTTCTCTAGAAGTGTGAGTGAGTGAGTGTGCATGTAGAAAATGTGCACAAACGAGTGATTGTACCATTGAGTTCAGAGCTTTAGCATTGCAGCATGTGCTTAATAAATTATTATTCATTAGTGTTTTAGAGTTGTGTGTAGAGATTGAAGATTGGAGAGTGTGTGTGGAGAGAATTGTTCTCTCATTTGTAGTGTGAAATTGTGGCTTCATGAATGTGCTTATTTGTTTCTATTTTTATTTATGCAACAATGTTTTCTGTTATGAATCATATTTTCTTGTAGAAAAATTATTTATACTTGGAGTGGAGGCTTCAAGCTAAGTGCATGTTGATTTTCTATTATAGGAGTGGGTGCTCCAAGTTGGTTGTGGCCAACATTTCTCATTTCATCCAAGGGGTGGGTGCTCTATTGTTAGTGGTGGCTAGCTAATGTAATGTAAATGAGAATATTTTGAAGCAATAGATAATAAAGAAGAAGCAAAAACAGTTAAGTGGATTTTTGCCCTAGAGGGGGTTTTTCAAACTAAAATCCAAGTGTCGACATGTGATGATTGTTCAAGTTTTTCATGTGCATGATCTTGTTACATATTTCTGAAGTAAATTTCTGAATAAGTTTTATTTACAGAAATAATTTTATATTACCGTAATACTGATTCACCCCCCCTCTCAGTATTACTTTTTTCTAACAATTGGTATCATAGTCGACTCCTTTACTGCAGATTAATCACTAAAATGAGAATTTGAGAAGGGACAATGGCTGGCCATGATTTTAAGGTTCCAATTTTTCATGGTGAGAACTATAATCTGTGGAAGATGAAAATGGAAGGGCATCTCATGAGTTTTGTTGATTTTTTCTCAACTATGGTGTCTAAATACGTTGTTATTGATGTTCTTCCATTAGACACTAATGAAAAGAAGAATTTTCAAAACAATGCCAAAGCTAGAAATGCTATTATTGCAACACTGAGTGAGAACGAGTTGATAAAAGTCATGCATTGTAAATCATCCAAAGACGTTTGGGACAAATTTGTGAATAGCTATGAAGGAGATAAGAAGGTGAAAAAGGAAAAAATCCAAACATATAGGATGAGGTTTGAGAGCTTGAAAATAAAGGAAGATGAAACTATTACAGAGTATTTATGAAGAGTTGAAACAATGACAAATATGATCAAAAGAATTGATGAAAACTTTTAATATGAGGTCATTATTGAGAAAATATTGAGGTATTTACCAACAATATTTAACCGTAAGGTTTCTGCTATTGAGGAGATATCTAATTTTAACACTCTTACTGTGGAGAAATTACTTGGAATTCTTACAGCTTATTGTAGAGCTGTAACAAGGGTCTTTTTCACCTCTAGTTATCTCACATTACAAGTCAATCCGGGAGCGTTTTGTTATTGTAAAGGGTATCTCAATTTGAGGCTATTTGTCAGAGTAATGCTTAGTAGTATAGGTCTAAGAAATACAAGAGTAAACGGATGCTAAGCTATGGCTAAATTACTTTTGCATAAAGAAATCACACGCGGCAACTTTATCAGTCAAGGGTACGGAAATAGTAACCCATCCCTCTAGAAACTGATGAAGGAAAAGGAATTAGAGTATGGATCATGGATCTGGGAGCATAATAGCATCTGCTGTGTCTCACGACAGCCTTGATCCTCCTCCCACACCAAACCAATGAATGCAAGTAAAAAGGAACAGCAAGAAAGCAGAATGGAACGGCAATTCAGAAATGGAACAACAGTAAAAGGAACGGCAATAAAGAAACTAAATCTCGCGAGTTCAACACTCCCAATTCTTGGCATCAACTTACATACAAAGAAAGAGCAATCTTTTGTACAAGTAGACAGCTTAATCAAATGGAACAGCAAACCACCATAAACAGGAAACGTCAATCATATGTACACATAATCTGAAATGATCACCAGTAGTCCACACACAACGTTAATTCCATCTTCTTATGATCGTCACTCCAACCATATGTAGCTAAAACATTCCACTTATAAATTCTGTAACAGAAGTGAACAACTCAGAACAATGTTATGTGATCAATTCTGGAAATATGATGTAAACTTGTTACAAAGATTTACAAAAGGAAAACTACTGATGAACGAGTATGGAACAGCATGTAAGTATATCAGATTATTAAGAACAATAAACAAACCACACAAAGCCAAACTGTAATGATACAATCAGCCAGTGTCCGTTGGAGCCGGGCCCTTAGCTTCCAATGGCACACCGCCGTAACTTACTTCAGATGCAGGGAGAAAGTAACACCAAATATATTATATTAACGCATCCATGATAGTACAGCAAAACTAAGTCTCAAAGAGACTCGATAGTCTGAGTTTAACCAACTGTGAAGTCTGTAAACAGAAAGTAAAGATACAAGATAATCAAAAGTCCCCGAAGTCTTCAATGCTACCCCTTTTTATACAAGTAATGGCGGAGTTAACTAAACAACAAAATAATTGAAAGTAACGATCCCTCAGGATCAAAGATCCTGAGGGATCTGTTAAACTGTTAACTCCTCTTTTTTCTCTGCCTAGCCTTCCGAACTGACAGTCCTTCATCTCGTCCCGGATTGATCTGCCTTGATTCACTCGCCCTGGTCTGGATTTTATTTGGTTTTGGAGGGACAGCCATTATCTCCTCATGGAACTCTCATTTTGCACCGCGCCTTCCTACTTTTGTCTTTTCCTGCATAGAGAAGATAACTATTAGTGATTGGGTCATTCGTGCTCATTCTCATTGCATTCTCCTTATTTTATAACAAAGAAAAGGTTACAACTATTGCTTGAAACACCACTAAGTTATTCGTTAAAACATACCTTTCCAATGCTCTACACACCCCCCGGCTTACTCTGTTTCATGGCCTCATGAAAACGTTATAATTAACATGGAGAGCGGTAAGAGAATAGGCGGGAGAGGGCACCTCGTGAGGAGGTCTGCAACCATGGTGAGCAACCAGATTATCAAAGAATTGATTCAATTGATCTGCAGGCATATTATACAAGGCCTGGTACCCAGGTGCAGGGTGCCAAATAATTGGGCTACGGAACCGATATCCTAACCAAGACGGCCCAGCTTGCAGAACGCGCTGGCCATAAAGGCTTAACCGTTCAGCAGCCAGCTCAAAATTCTCGTATTTGAATGGCTCCCTGAGTTGGATGCTTGGGGTAGAAATCCGATAGCGGAATTTGGCAGCATCCAGGGCAGAATCCTTAATAGCTAGAAAGTATTCCAAGCTATTTCGGATCAAATCCTCATGCATGGGTCCTAGCAGTTCTATGACGCCCGGGGTTCTCATAAGGCTTTTGTGTGATTGCCATAGGTGAACTGGGTCTCTAGGCTCGGCCCTGACCCATAGATCTAGGCTGTTCTCCTGCCTCTGAAAGGCATTGTAAGCCCTGAGCCACTTTAACTGATTGACCCCAAATGAAACAAAGGCTTGTAGCTGTATATCTCCCACGAAAGGGCCAGGGTTTAAATCAGTTTCCTGCTCAAGCACCATATTGTGCAAATAAAATTCACATAGTAACCGTTGGACCTTAACCCCATAATGTTTGCAACAATCAATAAAATCATTAACAGTATTAATCTGAATAGGGGCACCTGCCCTGACAGCTTTTATTTTCAATCTTAAGTATCTTTCAAGGAGAAATAAAGCATAATTCTTTGCAGGGGCCCTGCAAGTCAAAACATCATTATACAGCGAACATACAGTGTCCAATTGTTTAATAACGGCATCTAGTCGACGTGTTACCTTGGCAACCTTTTCCTGTTCCTTCTGCCATCCTTCAAAGGCCTGATTCTCTGATTGACTCATGTTCCGCAGTTGCTGCTGCAGTTCTTCGTGTTTTTCCCGAGGGATCATTTGTTCCTTTAACTGCTCAGCTTCCTGCTGCAACTCCTCGTATTTTTCCCAAGGGATCATTTGTTCCCTTAGCTGGGCAGCCTCCTGTCGGGCTTGCTTCATCTCGTGGTGCAAGGCCTTGGTTTTTGGATCCTTTTTCCATGATTTCTCAGAGGCAGGGAGTTTTACCTAGACCTTCACATTTCGCTGCCTGGAATTCGTATCCCGAATTATCCCTAAAGGTGGTGCCTCAGTTTGGACTGCTTTGTTTTCCCTTTCTTTCTTAACATGAATAAAGGGGTACGATGGCCCCTCTGTAAATGGAATGTCGTCTTGCGGCTCGGTTTTGATTGGAACGGCAGTTGGTCCCAATGGGCTATTTGGAACAGCAGTCTGTTCCTCAGCGTCAATAGGAACGACATTCTGATGTTCCATATCAGATGGAACGGCATTTTGTTCCTCAGTGCTAGTTGGAACAGTCGTAGGTCTATCAGCGGAGTATTGACCTACGAGACGCCTATAAGCCCCTTGCCTTCTCATCTGACAGGACCCTGCTGCATTTGTCCTTCTTTTTCTCCTTATGGTCCTTCTTATTCTCAGACTGGCTTTCAAACTTCGAATTTTCTGCCGAAGCTGGGCTATAATATTCAGCAGTCTTTGCTGTTTCTTCCTCAATTTCTTAATTTCTCTTGCCTCGACAGTGGGCTCATGAGTGGCCCTCAGTTCTGCTCCTCTTTCATCGAGGGTTTCTTCTGGCATTCTGGGAATGAACTGTTCTCGACAAGCATTTTCATTCTCCACGTCATCAGCAGGTGGGTTTTCTTCTGGTGTCTTGGGAATGGATTGTTCCCGGTTGGTATTTACATTTTCTTTGTCAACAACAGGGAGGTTTTCTCCTCCTGCCATTTCTTCATGCAATTCTTCATGCGTCTCTTCCCTAGAGGGTCCTTCAGGAGGGTCTGCTGGACTGGAAGGTGAAGCATAATCTCCCAGGCTGGCCAAGATGGTGGCCAGCTCTTCTTCCTCCACGGGGACCTGTGGAGGGCTGTCACCCAATTGTTCCATCTCCTCCTCCTGAATTGGCTGCTTAGTGGCTGCCTCCGGATAGTCGGCCTCGGCCTCAGAGTCAGAATGTTCATTTCCTTCCTCGGCTTCTGCTTCGTTCTCAATTTGTTCCACATTTTCCCTCAAGGGTTCCTGTTCTGGCACTGGTGGCTCATCTGTTATTTCGATCGGCTGGTCAATGCTTAGCTGGATTTTCTCCAGCCTGCCTTTTATTCTTGCCAACCGAGCTAACTTCCTAGGCCTCTCGGGCTGTTCAGGTGTGCTGGCCACCTGTTCTTCCACCACCACCTTTCTGCGTTTTTCAGATTGTTCTGGCGTTCCAGAGGAATGCCTACGTTTCGAGGCAGCACGCTCTTCTGTGGCCAGTTCCTTATGTTTTTCTGCATGTCCAGATGCTCTAGAGGAACGTTTTTGTTTTACTGACTCCGTGCGTTTCTTGGGTTGCTCGGGTGTATCTGAGGGATGCTTGGGTTTTGGTGATTCTCTGGGCTCCTTGGGTGCTTCAGAGGTACTAGCAGGATGCTTAGCCTTTGGGGATGGTGATGCCACTCCTCCTCCAATTGCTGTAATAAGCTCCCCCCAGCTACTCTGCTACTGAGTGAGACTGTAGCTCACTATCAGGCGGATCAACCCATGGTGGCTAACCACTGCGTCTTCATGGTGTGCCTTTTTCAGGCTCCGAGAGGCATCATGCAGTAATGAATTTAACAATGCAGGGAGATTCACAGAACATTTTCCTTTTAACACAGCCAGGAGCTTAAGGTGACGCGGTCTTACCACATCTTTTCGCCCCTCGCAAGTGATGTAGCTCTGCACCACCTTTGCCAATTCGCTCCAGGGTTCTCCTAGCGTTGCCGGCAGCACTCCTTTTCCCTTCACTGTTAGATTTTGTCCTTCGTCTTGGAAAATTTCTATGATCTTTTGCAACCTCTCTTTCTTTATCGTCCATATTGGTCCTGAGGCTGGTAATCTTGTTACTTCTGCGATTATTTCCTTCGTGACCATTATCTGCTTCCCACCCACTACGGAGTGTTCTTCCTGCAAATTCTGCAGGAATTCCATGGCCACAGTTTCATTTGATTCACGCAGGCGGCTAAAATAAGTTAGCCACCCCGCCCTTTCTAGGATCTCCTGAGCAGCTTCAGAGACTACTAGCTCACTAGGCTCGCTTCTGATAGCCTTGCCTCCCATGGTTCTGTTTCGGGATCCTAGATGGAACAGCAATTACCTGTCGCAAAGAATGTAATCGCAGCAAGAAAAAAAACACAGAGCATGCATGAAAATTGATTGTAAATAACAACTTTTTGCAAAAATAGCATTGTCATGCCGTTAACCCATACCGTACCTTCGTACCATATCATTTCCGAATGATGTGCTAACACGTGGCCGGCGGAGTAATGAGGTCACCTCCCCCCTCGCAATATGATAGGCTGTCCCAGCCGTCAAATGGAGGAGGAGCCGTCGTCCCGTCACCAAGTCATAAAGGAACAGCATATAGAGTTTTGCCATGTTTCAGATTAGACAAAGAAATACCGAGATCAAGGCAAAAGGTAGATCGCGTTTTGCATAAGCCTGCGTGATGTGATGCAAAACAGGAGGATAGGACGTCTGGCACTCATATAAGGTCTGAGGTAGTCATAGTCAATACCTTTGCCATGATTGGTGGTGATAGATATTCATGCGACGTATCCATCAGAGTGTAAGATATAATTATTACGAGGATAGAAAGAAGTATTTGATATGATCCAAATTGGTGTATATATTACGACTTCGATACCATTAACAGAGCTCTGCTGCCGACAGGTGTTCATAACCTTGGCAGAGTTGTTTATTTCACCCTGGAACCATGGTCATTTGTGTATTTTTGAAGAGCAATTCTTGTCAAAATGCAGGCCATCATGCTGGCTTGGTAACCAGATAACCATGATGCCATTCACCAGAGAGGCGCGAAACGTGGGCAGGCCGGCTCGTAATGAGACCCCCTGTTCCAAGGTTTGTTTATGTAGTGAACCCGTGGGACCATATCCCTGGTGTGGTGGCCATGATGGGAATGCCACTTCGCTTCCAATCTTATGATCATAGTAGGCTGGTTCTTTAATGAAACCCCCTATCCTGCATTTGACAAATAATTTCTTTTTATTTTGCTTTTGCCCTTTTTTTTTTTTGAAACAGACTTTGCTCTTGTGTAATTACACATAAGGGTGGTTCAGCCCTCCTTACGAGTGGGAATGGTGGAAGAAGTCTTGTCATCCCAATAGGAAGATATAAATCTTCTGTTCTTATTTCCAAGTAATAATAGAGAAAATTGTAGGAACTCAACATGATGAAATTTTCCAACAAGGCAGAGGAGGTGAGATCATGACAGCAAAAATGATGAGTGTGTGGATCCTTCCTTTGTTGTTGCATCAATACTAGGGCTGTTAAAGATAGCGATTTATGATATGCTGATATCGATATATCCTGACTTTTATATTCATTGCATAAATGTATAGCTGCTACTTATGGCCTTGGAAAGAGGATGGACAACACATCCTTTATATGAAAGGGACAAGAGCATACTACTCCTTTTTGAAAGGGAGGGTAAGGAGGAGTTCATCTGATGCATTGCCTTAAAAAAAGGCAGCAAAAGCACACAAGTGCTGTTTCCTTTGAAAAAGGAACAGCCAAAAATACTCAAGTGCTGTTCCTTTTGAAAAGGAACAGCAAAAACACACAAGTGTTGTTCCTTTTGAAAAGGAACAGCAAAAACACACAAGTGCTGTTCCTTTTGAAAAGGAACAACAAAAACCCAAAAGTGTTGTTCCTTTTGAAAAGGAACAGCAAAACACACAAGTGTTGTTCCTTTTGAAAAGGAACAGCAAAAACACTCAAGTGCTGTTCCTTTTGAAAAGGAACAGCAAAAACACACAAGTGTTGTTCCTTTTGAAAAGGAACAGCAAAAACACTCAAGTGCTGTTCCTTTTGAAAAGGAACAGCAAAAACACACAAGTGCTGTTCCTTTTGAAAAGGAACAGCAAAAACACAGAAGTGTTGTTCCTTTGAAAATGAATAGCAAAAACACTCAAGTGCTGTTCCTTTTGAAAAGGAACAACAAAAACACACAAGTGCTGTTCCTTTTGAAAAGGAACAGCAAAAACACACAAGTGCTGTTCCTTTTGAAAAGGAACAGCAAAAACACACAAGTGCTGTTCCTTTTGAAAAGGAACAACAAAAACACACAAGTGCTGTTCCTTTTGAAAAGGAACAGCAAAAACCCACAAGTGTTGTTCCTTTTGAAAAGGAACAGCACGCACAAATACTAAAAACATATATACAAAATTTACAATCTTATATACAAGATGTGGTAATAAAAGATGAATTTCTTACTGATCTATAGGTGAGGAAGTTTTTGCTTCCTCGCCCATAATCTCAATGTTAGTATCTTGGCGTAGCTGTTGACAAAAAGATTCCCGAGTGAGCGGTTTGCGGTACAGACGAACTCGGTGGCTGTTTACCTTAAATGTATATCCAGACCCATCGATTGTGATCAGAGTAAGGGACCCATTGTCATGGACTTTTTGAATCTCGTATGGTCCCAACCAACGAGTCTGAAGCTTCCCCGGGAAATCCTGAAATCTAGAATCATATAACAGAGCCCAGTCTCCTTCATGAAATATCTTGTTTTTGATAAGCGCATCATGCCATTTGGCTCGCTGCTGTTGAATGAGTGCTGTATTCTGTAATGCAGAGAGCCTTATTTCATCTAATTCATTAATTTGCTGTAATCGATTTTTCTGTGCTTCACTTAAATCCAATCCGACTTCTTGGGTCGTTCGCAGCGTTTGGATCTCGAATTCTATAGGAAAAATGGGCTGCTTTCCAAACACTAAGTGATATGGTGAATAGCCGGTGGTGCTTCTCCATGTGGTTCAATAAGCCCACAGTGCCTCGGGTAGTCGGGCAGCCCAATCACGCCGATGTGAGGCAACGGTTTTTGTCAAAATAGACTCTATTACCTTATTGCTGCTCTCCACTTGCCCATTTGCCTGAGGATGGTATGGGGTAGTAATTTTATGCTGGACACGATAGTTATTGAGTGTTGCAGATAATTTATGCCCCACAAATTGTGGTCCTCTGTCTGTAATTACTTCCCTCGGAAGACCATAACGTACAAACAAATGGAACAAGAACTGTATTACCGAATCTTCTGTAGCTCTAGGCAATGCCTCCACTTCAACCCATTTGGTAACATATTCAGTTGCCACCAAAATGTAGGTTCTTTGGTTTGATGGCGGGCTGATGGGTCTGATGAAGTCCAGAGCCCAGCGTTCAAAAGGTTCGATCACTAATTGAGGCCTCAAAGGCATTTCGTCGGCTGGACCAGGTCGTCCTGCACGCTGACAGCTATCACAGGCCTAGACAAATTTTTTCGCATCCTTGAAAATTGTAGGCCAGTAATATCCCATTTGTAATACTTTATGTGCTGTTCTTCGTTCGGCAAAATGTCCTCCACATGGCTCGTCATGGCAGGCTTTCAAGATATCAAAGATTTCGTCCTCTCGAATACATCTTCTGATTTCCATATCTGCTCCTGTGCGAAACAAATAGCCCCCAACCCACGAAAATCGATTGCTTTTCTGAACAATCTGCTTCCGTTCATTGGGGGTTAAATGTTTTGGAAGCTTACCTACTGCAAGATAGTTAGCAACATCAGCGTACCAGGGAGTCTGAACAGCAACAGCAAATAAGTGTTTGTCTGGAAATTGGTCCTCGACTGCTGCTGCTTCAACTGATTTTGGTATTCGTGAGAGGAAATCAGCTACAGGGTTCTCCTTCCCCGGTCGATCTCTGATTGTAATATCAAACTCCTGCAACAGGATCAACCACCTGGTTATTCTTCCATTTGTAACAGGCTTATTTGCTAAATACTTAATAGCAGAATGGTCTGTATACAAAATAACGGGATAGCCTGTAATATAGTGTCTAAATTTATTAACAGCGTGTATCACAACTAAAAATTCTTTTTCGGTGACAGTGTAATTTAATTCAGCCGGAGCCAAATTTTTGCTGATGTAATAGATGGCATATGGTCTTTTATCCTCTTCTTGGCCCAGAACTGCACCGATTGCTGTGTCTGAGGCGTCAGTTGAAATTTGGAATGGTAAATTCCAATTAGGTCCTCGGAGAACTGGAGCTGTAGATACCAGCTTCTTTAATTCTTTGAAGGCTCGATCACATTTCTCTGTCCATAAGAAGTCAACATTTCCAGTTAATGCATGTAAAGGTGCGGCAATATGCGAATAATGTTGTATGAATCGTCTATAATACCAAGAAAACTGCGTACCTCTGTTTGATTAGTGGGGGTCGGAATAAGCAAAAGTATTTGAATTTTAGCCGGGTCTACCTGAATACCAGCTGCTGAAATATAGTGTCCCAGAATGAGTCCTTCGGTCATCATCATGTAACACTTTTCGTGACTCAAGCAAAGTCTGGTAGCGATGCAGCGCTGTAGGACTTTTTCGAGAGTATCTAGAGCTGGATCAAAGTCATCTCCATATGGTGTGAAGTCATCCATGTAGACTTCCAATCCATCATTAATTAAATCTGCAAAGATGCTAAGAACAGCCCTTTGGAATGTGGCTGGAGCATTACATAAACCAAAAGGTAAGACTCGATAAGCGAACGTTCCCCAGGGACAAGTAAAGGTAGTCTTATCCTGGTCTTCAGGGGCAATCTGAATCTGATTGTATCCGCTGAAGCCATTCAAGAAAGAAAAGAATTTCTTGCCTGCTAAGGTGTCCAGTACCTGATCTATGAATGGAAGAGGGAAGTGATGTTTTTGTGTGGCTTTGTTTAATTCTCTATAATCCACACAGATCCTCCATTTCCCGTTCTTTTTAGGTACTACCACAAGTGGAGAGACCCATTTGCTGTCAGAAATAGGATAAATAAAATCAACATCTAAAAGTTTCTGAAGCTCAGCTTTTACAACATCTTTTAAATGGGGGTTGAGTCTTCTTTGCGGTTGACGAACAGGTCTTGCATCTTTTTCGATATAAATATGATGTGTGCATAGCTGGGGATCAATCCCTTTCATATCGGGATAGTCCCATGCAAATGCCTCCTGATACTTTCGTAACAGCTGGATGAGTTTTGTCTCTTGATTTGGTGTCAGATTAGCGTTAATATTTAAAGTTTTCCCCGGTTCAATTTGCACTACTTTGCTATTAGCGACAGAAGTCACAGGTATAATTTGGTCATGTTCGTCTTTCAGAGGATCCTCCTCTAATTCGTTATCAAATGCCGCTTTTATCATAAAACATTGTGTATACGATGTGGATTATGTTTGATTAATGAATTTATTGATAGCATCGTCTTCCGTTTGATCTTTGAAATCTAGCGCTTCCTGGACTGTTAATGGGGGTCTAATATTGTCAGTGATATATGAGGCAAGGCGCAGGTTGGTTCTCATCATCGTGATGCTTGGCTGCGCTGGAGGGTACAAGATTAAATTTTTGATATCCGGCCCTCTGGTTATGGTCATGTTTCCCTGCCGGCAACCAATGTAGGCGTCAGCAGTTGCGAGCCACGGTCTACCTAGAATTAGCGGATGTCCATCTAGTCGGGTTTTCGGATTAATTATCAGGAAATCAGTCGGGTATTCCCAGGAATCCACTGAAACCATGACATCATACAAGGTGCCTTCTGGTCTAATTACTGATCGGTCAGCTAGTTCTAACAAAGTGGAAGTAGGCTCTACCGATGTAATTCCGAGCTTCTGGCAAGTCGATGTTGTCAGGATGTTAATTGCAGCCCCTAGATCAACTAAGACGTTGGTCAAGGTCTGCCCATAGATTTGAACAGTGACAATTGGGTTTCCAGGGTCCTCGTATTTAACTGGTGTTTCTTTTCCTGATAGGAGGTCGGATAAGGTGCCGACTACCTGGACTCTTGGGTTAGAGGTTACATTTCTTTTTTATTTTCTGCTACACAGGTCTTTTATGGTTTTTTCATATATGGGGATATCCTGTATAGCTTGAAGGAATGGAATTCTTATATACAAGTTTTGTAGTTCTCCCAGAATATCAAAATCTGGATATTGTGTTGGTCGTGGAATGGCCAATCGTTCTGGGAAAGGTGGAGGAGATGTAATTACTTGCTGATGAGCTTGGTATTTATTTACATCTTCCTGTTGTGACGGCTGTTCTATAGGTAACTGATCTTCAATGTGAGTTGTTCTATGTCCCTCAGTTTCTATTATTCGCCCAGATCTTAACTGAAGGTCATTGCACTCTCGCAGATCAGATTCAATCTCTGAGGATTCTATAATTTGAAGAGATTGAACTGGTCTATTATTTGGATTGGGGTTGGGTTGGGCTGGGAGCTGCGGTCTCAGATTAGGCTGGGGATTTTGTTGTAAGGCTGGCAGAGTTGGTTGAGGGAGTGGAATTGATCCTGCTAGCTGATATGTCGATTTTGGCCAGCTTGTCTGCCAGGGTGAACCTTGCGAAGTAGAAGGGGTCCACTGCGGAGGATATGAATTATTCTGCCAATATGGTGGGGGATAAGGGAAGTTTGGCCAACCAAATTGGGTCATCCAAGGATTCGGAGTAGGAAACATTTGAGGTGACCAATTCGAAAACGGGGGCTGAGAATGGTTTTGCCACATATTCTGTTGCTGAGCATTGAACTGCAGGGGTTGAAAAGAAGAGGAGGGGTATGAAAACATACCAGATTGCCTAGGCTGCCATTGACGACGCTGGTTAATAAAATATGCTGATTCTGGCTCCTCTTCTGCTTCTTTGTATACTGCCTTCAAACCAGGAAGTGAGGGGCAGCTTTCAGTCAGGTGGTCCTTGGTACAGATAGCACATATTTGGACTGTATCTAGCGGGCATTCCTTGTGGCTATGTTTCTTCCTGCATCGAGGGCAGAAAACCGCTAGATTCTGTTCCGCCTCTGCTTGCTTCTGTTTAGCCTGCACAATATCAAGCTGTGTAGTTAATGTCCCCAGGATATCAGTTTTAAAATTTTCTAGCAAATTTCCAAGTTCCACACGTGTTACTCCCTCTGTTGATGTTCTGTTATCTCTGGTAAAGCGATCATATTTTTCTGGTTTTATCCTCGTGCTGCCTCTTGAGCTCCTGATACACAGATCAATGATATCAGCAAAATTTTCCTGATAAATGTCTCCTTTCCCCATAATATTCAACGTTTCAATCCATTGTTCTTTCATACCTCTAATTAATGCGGTTTTCAACACGTTATCAGGCAGAGGTAACGATGCATAGGGAGATCTTTGCAAGTTATATTGGAAACGTTCCACATATTCTTCTAGAGTTTCGTTTGGTCTGGCTGACATTTGAAAATTTTCATCTTTTAGTTCTCTTGACCTACAGTAATCCTGATATTTCTTTAAAAAGGCTTCTTTCATTTGATCCCAATTGTTAATAACCCCACCACCTAAGCCCATAAACCATCTTAAAGTAGCCCCTTTTAATGTGGAGGGGAACAATTTTAATTTCTGGGGATCGGTGGTGTAATCGTATCCTCTACATAATACATCAAATTCGAACAAGAATGCATCCGGATCTTCTGATGTAAGGCCATGAAATGTGGGGATATGCTGGAGAGGGATAGCTTTCATGGGCGCATTTGCTGCAGAATCTACTATAGGATATTGCAATGTGGAGGTCTGGGTGTTTGGCTGATTCTGCGCCATGGGATCGAATATATGCCAGTAATCTTCAGGAATTTCCAAGAGAGTGTTCCTTGGTTGAGAAGGGGTAGTCTTAACAGGGATTGTTTTGACAACACTCCCTTTATCAAGGATAATGATGGTCCCAACTGTCTGAGGTGAATGAATTCCTTCAACAAGGATTTTTGCAGCGCTTCCTTTATCCGGGCTATTTAAAGGCTGGTTTGGTTCAATAGGAGATCTAGGTTCCCCGATTTCCCTTGTTTCTCCTCCTCCTTCGCAAAGGTTACTAAGATTCCCTTCGTGCAATAGTCCAGGAGTCAAATTTTCAATTTCTTGAAAGTCCTGCTCCTCTGTTTGACTATGCACTTCAGCAAAGGCTTCAGATGGTGATCCCGAGGCCTGAAGGGAACTAGTAGGCTGTTTAGAATTGATTTTCCTATAACCTACTGATGGCTGAGATTCAGCTTTCTTATAGATTTCATCTATGAAGGTCGTTCGTCCAAGGGTCACCGGCCCCTTGGCTTTGGATGGAGGCTTTTGATCTTTCTCTGGCTTTTTCTGCTTAGTCATGCACTCCAATTAAACTGCTAAATCCTATTTAACCAATCAATTCTGCTAGGAAAGCGGACGGTGGAGCAGGGCTTTTACATGCTCCGTACGCAGGTTCCTACCTTCCGTTTTTAAAATCCAACTCTCCCCTAGCAGATTCGTACACTACCCTGTTTAAAAGACAAATGGCTATACCCTTTCCCCGGCAACGGCGCCAAAATGTAGAGCTGTAACAAGGGTCTTTTTCACCTCTAGTTATCTCACATTACAAGTCAATCCGGGAGCGTTTTGTTATTGTAAAGGGTATCTCAATTTGAGGCTATTTGTCAGAGTAATGCTTAGTAGTATAGGTCTAAGAAATACAAGAGTAAACGGATGCTAAGCTATGGCTAAATTACTTTTGCATAAAGAAATCACACGCGGCAACTTTATCAGTCAAGGGTACGGAAATAGTAACCCATCCCTCTAGAAATTGATGAAGGAAAAGGAATTAGAGTATGGATCATGGATCTGGGAGCATAATAGCGTCTGCTGTGTCTCACGACAGCCTTGATCCTCCTCCCACACCAAACCAATGAATGCAAGTAAAAAGGAACAGCAAGAAAGCAGAATGGAACGACAATTCAGAAATGGAACAGCAGTAAAAGGAACGGCAGTAAAGAAACTAAATCTCGCGAGTTCAACACTCCCAATTCTTGGCATCAACTTACATACAAAGAAAGAGCAATCTTTTGTACAAGTAGACAGCTTAATCAAATGGAACAGCAAACCACCATAAACAGGAAACGTCAATCATATGTACACATAATCTGAAATGATCACCAGTAGTCCACACACAACGTTAATTCCATCTTCTTATGATCGTCACTCCAACCATATGTAGCTAAAACATTCCACTTATAAATTCTGTAACAGAAGTGAACAACTCAGAACAATGTTATGTGATCAATTCTAGAAATATGATGTAAACTTGTTACAAAGATTTACAAAAGGAAAACTACTGATGAACGAGTATGCAACAGCATGTAAGTATATCAGATTATTAAGAACAATAAACAAACCACACAAAGCCAAACTGTAATGATACAATCAGCCAGTGTCCGTTGGAGCCGGGCCCTTAGCTTCCAATGGCACACCGCCGTAACTTACTTCAGATGCAGGGAGAAAGTAACACCAAATATATTATATTAACGCATCCATGATAGTACAGCAAAACTAAGTCTCAAAGAGACTCGATAGTCTGAGTTTAACCAGCTGTGAAGTCTGTAAACAGAAACTAAATATACAAGATAATCAAAAGTCCCCGAAGTCTTCAATGCTGCCCCTTTTTATACAAGTAATGGCGGAGTTAACTAAACAACAAAATAATTGAAAGTAACGATCCCTCAGGATCAAAGATCCTGAGGGATCTGTTAAACTGTTAACTCCTCTCTTTTCTCTGCCTAGCCTTCCGAACTGACAGTCCTTCATCTCGTCCCGGATTGATCTGCCTTGATTCACTCGCCCTGGTCTGGATTTTATTTGGTTTTGGAGGGACAGCCGTTATCTCCTCATGGAACTCTCGTTTTGCACCGCGCCTTCCTACTTTTGTCTTTTCCTGCATAGAGAAGATAACTATTAGTGATTGGGTCATTCGTGCTCATTCTCATTACATTCTCCTTATTTTATAACAAAGAAAAGGTTACAACTATTGCTTGAAACACCACTAAGTTATTCGTTAAAACATACCTTTCCAATGCTCTACATTTATGAGATGCACATTGTAGACAAGAAATTTGGGTCTAGCTAAGCTGCATTCAAGGCCTTCAAGAAGATCAAATATCTTACCAAAAAGCTCAAGAAACTTCCAAAGAAAATCAAGGAAGAGGAAGAGTATTCTAGTAGTGAATCTGATGAATAATTTTCTCATTTTTCCAATAAATTAAAGGGATTTTCCAAAAAGTATAAAGGAAAGCTTCCCTTTAAATTCTTCGAATGTGGAGAAGTTGGAAATTTCGCTGCAAAATGTCGACATAAAAAGGAGGGGAAAAATAAGGAGGTGAAGAGCAAGGATAAAACGCAGAAGTTTCAAAGAGGAAAAGTTTAAAAGAGAAGGAGCTACTACTCAAAAGTAGAAAGTGATATTTCAGAAGAAGGCAGTGAGAAATATTCATCCAAAGAAGAAGAGCACAATGAATGTGTTCTCATGGATTTTCAATCCAAAAATTAATCAGATCTTGAGGATGGAAAGATTGATTATGAAGGTGAACTCATTACTTCACTTGATGAGCTAAGCAAAGCTAGAAACAAAAACAAGTTGATGGGAGAGGAAATACACAAACTGAAGGAGAATAATCCTTCTTTGGCTAATAATTCTTTGAAGATCCAATTAGAAGACCTTGAGAAATTCAAGGAAATCCTACTACAACAAATTGTGGTTCAACAAAACAATTTGGCTGAGTTGGGGAGAGAAAATGAATCTTTGAAGTAGAATATTGGTAGAGCTCCTCTTGCATGCACTCATGAAGAAGACATCATCTGCCTAAAGAGAGAATTGGAAGAAACAAAAATAAAATAAAATGTGCACACTAATCAACTAGAATAATGGAAAGGAAATTGTCACAAACTTGAAGAAGAAATTGTTGCATTAAGGATTAGCCTATCAAAAGTAGAATCTAAATAATTTCTAAATCACAAATTTATGAAGGGATCTGAAACCTTGCAAGATATTCTTAACATGCAAAGGTCACGGGAGGACAAAATTGGATTGGGCTTCAAGCCTCTACAAAATGTCAAAGATAAAGGTACTACCAGCTATGTAGATGCCGTAAAAGGATAGGAAAGTCGAGCAAATATTGTAGCAATCAACAAGTATAGTGCTCAAAATAATGGCGCTGAAGTCAAATCAGCAAAAAATCAGGAAATTAAGCAAGCAAGATCCTCAAGCTACACTCCTTTTTAGGAACAAAAAGTTAGGTATACTACTCTATTTTATGGTTATTATTTTTCATGAAACAATTTTGGACATAAGGCCATAAATTTTAGATTGAAGATGTTTGCTAGAAGAAATGTTGATAGATCAAGAGTTGCTCAAGGTCCAAATAATTTGCATGCTAATGGAAATAATTATTTGTCTCCACTAATGAATGAGATCGAGTGTTTCATATGCAATAAATTTGGTCACAAAGCTAGTGATTCTAGATCCAACTTTCCAAATTCTTTATTGCAGCATACTCAAGAGAAATCTAATCAACAGAAAGTTGAGAAAAAATGGAAGAAAAATGCTGAAAATTTTGAAAATTTTGAGCTTGCTTTGGTAGCACATGATCAACATGAGCAGTGGTTTATTGATAGTAGTTTCTCCAAACACATGATCAGTGATAAGATAAAATTATTGCAATTAAAAGAGTATGAGAAAGGTAATGTCAGTGCTGGAAATGATGCAACTATTCCCATCATAGACAAAGGAATAATTAGATTATACAAGAAGACCAAAGCTCAAAATGTGCTCTATGTTGATGGACTGAAACACAATCTCTTTAGTGTGAGCTAGATGTATGACAATCAACATAAGGTGACATTCATGTCTAAATATTGTGATATCAGAAATGAAAAATTAAGAAAGATGGTGGCAAAAGCAATTAGAAGTGACAACGACATGTATATTTTTATGACACTCGACATAGTTGTTGCATGAGAAAAATAAACGAATCTTGGCTTTGGCATAGAATATTGGGTCATGTTAATTTTGATAATATAAGAAAAAATAGCAAGATTAGAGAAGCTAGAGGTTTACCAAGTTTGGATAAACTAGATAGCACAATATGCAAGTCATCTCAATTTGGGAAACAAATAGGAGTGCATTTCAAATCCAAGGAGTTCACTACAAGTAGACCATTGGAGATAGTGCATACAAATGTATGTGGCCCCACAAGGAAGAAAAGTCTAAGAGGTGTTAGATATTTGTTGATGACTTCACTAGAGACACCTCAATTATTCTCATGAAAGAAAAATCTGAAGCTTTCAACAAATTTAAGTATTTTAAGGCACTTGTGGAAAATGAAGTTGATTTGAAGATAATGTGTATTATGTCAAATAGAGGAGGTGAGTTCATGTCCAAGGAATTTTATGATTTTTGTGAAGAGCATGGTATAAAGAGGCATACTCCTTAGCTATAACACTGCAACAAAATGGTGTAGTGGAAAGGAAGAATAGGTTGGTCCAAGATATGGCAAGAGCTATGTTAGATGAAGCTATTGTTTATGCTAAGAAGAAACTCAAACAAAAATATATTTGGCCAATAGAGTTCCTCTTAGGCATAATAGTGACAAAACTCCATATGAGTTGTGGAAAGAAAGACCAACAAAAGTTGACCACTTCAAAATATTTGGGAGCAAGTGCTACATCAAGAGGACTGAAGACAAGCTTGGAAAATTCAAACCAAGAGCTGATGAGGGAATATTCCTTGGTTATTCCTTCAAGAGAAAGGGATACAAATGCTACAAAAAGAGAACCAAAATGGTAATTGAAGGTAATGATATAGTTTTTGATGAAGATTTGCCTAAATTTAATGACTCCAAAGATGTTGCAGTTGATCATGATTTTATAGAATATGAGGACTAGGAAATTTTTGAAGAAGAGGAAGAAGAGAGAAAGACCTCCAATATAAAGAAGGCTCCACCAAGTCACATCCAAAGGAAGCACCCGGAAAGTCAAATTATTGGAAGGAAAGAGCTTGGAGTGCAAACAAGGAGGAAGTTATTGGATAGCTTCAATCAAGCACATTTTGCATTTTTGTCTCAAATAGAGCCCAAAAGCTTCAATGAAGCTAGAGAAGATCAACTTTGGGTCAAAGAAATGAATGATGAATTATATTAGATTGAGAAAAACAATACATGGGAGCTTGTGCCAAGGCCAAAGGAAAAGAACATCATTGGAACAAGAATAAGCTAGATGAAGAAGGCAAAGTGGTAAGGAACAATGCAAGACTTATGTGCAAAGGGTATACTCAGGTAGAAGGTATTGATTTTAATGAAATTTTTTCACTTGTAGCTAGATTAGATACTATAAGAATTTTTTTTCCTTTGCATGCTACAAGAAAATTAAAGTTTATCAAATGGATGTTAAATCAAATTTCTTGAATGGTGATCTAGAAGAGGAAGTTTACATAGAGTAGCCTAAAGGTTTCTTATTGGGTGGTGATGAGAATCTAGTGTGCAGGTTGAAAAAGGCTCTTTATGGCTTGAAATAAGCTCTAAGATCATGGTATGAAAAGCTATACGAACATCTACAACATCAAGGCTTCAAAAATGGATCCATAGAAAAAAAATTATATATCAAATTTGAAGGTGTTCATTTTCTAATAATTGTTTGTATGTAGATGATATTATTTTTTAGAGTTATTTTGATAAGATGGGCCAAAATTTTGCACAAGAAATACAAAAATAATTTGAGATGTCAATGTTGGGTGAGCTTAATTTCTTTCTTGGTTTGTAAGTTATTCAATATGATAAAGGAATTTTCATTTCTCAATCAAAGTATCTAAGAGAGAAATTAAAACAATTTGGCATGGGAGATTGCAAATCAGTGTGCACTCCTATGGTAACCGGTTATAATTTGAATAAAGATGATGAATCACCATAAGTAAATCAATCCATGTATTGTTCCACGATTAGAAACTTATTGTATCTAACTATTTCTAGACTTGATATTATGCAAGTTGTAGGATTGGTCTCACGATTTGAAGAAACTCCCAAGGAGACTCATCTTAATGCTATAAAGAGGAACTTCAAGTACCTTCAAGGTGCTCTTGACTATGGATTATGGTATCACCAAAGGTAAACATTCCAATTTGATTACTTTTACTAATGTTGATTGGGATGGTAGTATTGATGAAAAGAAAAGTACTTCAAGAGAAACTAACTTTTTGGGAGATTGTTTGGCCTCTTGGGCAAGCAAGAAACAAAGTTCTATCTCTTTTTCCATTACTGAAGTTGAATATATAACAACAACCACTTGTCTCACGCCCTTTTTATGGATGAAGCAAACTCTTTAAGACATGCATGTTGAGTATAAAGAGCCTCTTCCCATCATGGTAGACAACACAAGTGAAATAAGCATCTCCAAAAATCTGGTTCTTCATTCCAAGACCAAGCACATACCAATCAAATATCATTTTCTAAGAGAACAAGTGGTCAAAAAAGTTATAAAGTTGGAATATATTGCTTCAAATGAATAAATTGCAGATATCTTCACCAAGCTACATCCAAGGGATCAATTTGAACATCTTAGAGAGCAACTGGGTGTCGTTCCTTTTTGAAGGCATTGAGGATTTTTTCATGGAGTTAGTTGTTTTCATATGGCTTCCACCAAGAGCACTTTCAACTACAAAATTTGGAGAATGGGTGGTGATTGGTTGTTTGCATGCTTTTCAAGGCATTATGAACTGTTTTCTTGCTTCTTCTTGCTTCATTTCAATATGGATTTCTTCTTCATGTATATTGCTTCTTCAAGATGGTGTGGTCTCAAAAATACGCAAGGGGAGAATGTTCAATAGCTTAAGGGGAGTATTTGTTGCACCTCTTCAGGGGGAGTACTTTAATTTTGGCTATGTATCACATTTTCATTATGTATATTCTCTTGCCATGTAAAAACCATTTCCATTGATGTCAAAGGGGCATAGAGAGTGAATTGTGTATGTGCCTATATTGAGATTGTTGTATGTAAATGTAATATTTATTTTCAGAAGATACAGGTTGGCATGATTGGCAAAGGGGGATTTTGTTGGCATGTTTCTGTTTCCATTGATGCTACCTGTTGTAAGTCATTTACTCATGAGTCAATATGCATCATTTGAGTCCATTGTATACTATTTGAGGGCTATCATGTTGATGTAAAACGTTGTAATAGTCTCAGAAGGTCTGTAGAAGATGTGTCATGAGGTAATAAGGCCTCATTTGAAGCCGAGCTACATCATTTCTAGAGGTCTAGTTGATAATGTGTGTGGAGTCTTGTTGGGTCATACAACTGGTTTATTAATGTCATGATAGGCTTGGAAGGCTAATTTGAAAATTTACATGATCCCCTAATGTTATGTTGCGAGTCTGAGGGTTGGGTTTCTTGTTTTAGCCTATGCTCTACCTCAGTCGCTGGGATGATGGGTTATGGGAGCGCTTGAAGATTTTTAGTTGTTGGATTGTTGTGGTGTGTGAGAGTCCAGTCAGATTTGAACAGGCCTATCCATGTAACTAAAAGAATTCATGAATTTTTATCCAGATTTCATGTGCTCATTTGGAATTAATTTGTTTTTTTGAAGTCTATTGTTGAAATTTTCTAGAAAAAGGTCAAGACAAGTCGTGGGGCCTCTAGAAAGTGATCAAAGTTGAAATTATCAAAAGGCTAGTGGAATGAGTGGCTTGATTTGGTCAAAAATTCTAGCTTAATCAAATCTAAAGCATGTGAACAGGTTTTGGGTGAAGTCCATCACCTGAAGAAATAATTGATTTCAGATATTAAAAATATGTGGAGAAAAGTTTCTCATTTGGTTGGTTCTCTAATAGTGTGAGTGAGTGAGTGTGCATGTAGAGAATGTGCACAAACCAGTTATTGTAGCAGTGAGTTCAAAGCTTCAACATTACAATGTGTACTTCAGAATTTATTCTTCAACAATAGATTTGTGTGTAAAGATTGAAGATCAATTTGGAGAGTGTGTGTGGAGAGAATTGTTCTCTCATTTGGAGTGTGAAAGTGTGGTGGCATGAGTGTGATTATTTGTTGCTAGTTTTGTTTATGCAACAGTGTTTTCAGTTCTAAATCATATTTTCTTGTAGCATAATTGTTTGTACTTGGAGTGGGGACTTCAAGCTAAGTGCATGTTGATTGTCTATTATAGGAGTGGGTGCTCCAAGTTGGTTGTGGCCAACATTTCTCATTTTAGTCAATGGGTGGGTGATCCATTGCTAGTGGTGGCTAGTTGATGTAATGTAAATGATAATATTTTGAAGCAATAGACAATAAAGAAGCAAGAATAAATTCAATGGTTTTTTTCCCTAGAGGGGGGATTTTCCACCTAAAATCGAAGTGTCTGCATGTGATGATTGTTTGTGTTTTTCACGTGCATGATCTTGTTATATCTTTCTAAAGTAAATTTTTGAATAAGTTTTATTTGTAGATTTTTTTTTGTTTTTTTAATATTGATTCACCGCCCCCTCTCAGTATTACTTTTTTCTAACACCCATATTGAGTTCAAATTCTTCCTATAAGAAGTGAACTAGTGAAAATTTGTGTGTTATTATTCCCCTCTTTAAACCAAATGGATTTTCTCTTCAAACACTAGGAAAGTTCCTCCTTTTTCCATTAAATCCCATTGAGATGATTCTTGGGCCCAGAAATGAGATAATTCAAGATCATAAAATACTTTTAAAGTACTTTCTTCAATTTTTTTTTTTTGATATGATACTCTACCTCTTTTGTTGACACCTAATCATAGGGATTGGGTGAACAATTGTAAATAGTGTAAACAAATAATAAGAGAAAATGGAGAGTCATTGGGAGATGAAACTCAATAGTCACTCCCTCATGTATATATCTATGAACAACCTAAATGAAAAATATAATCTCATTTGAGGAGTTACCTCCTGGCCTGACATGGTATCAGAGCCAACTCTATTTTTAAGCATTCCTGCCCTTGTAACTCCCTTTTGTCTATTCTGCCTATTCTACCCATGTTCTACATTTCTGCAACCTGACACATCTACCTTCTGCTAGCACAAATTCCTCAACCTCTCATCAAAGAACCAAACCTCTCTTAGTTAACACTTCAGCCATATTGTTTCTGAGATGTTTGGAGGGAATAATGGAAACTTCCTCAACAATTTTCTTGTTGGTATGGAAGTCGAGTGTAATACAAGAGAAGTGCCTCTCTTTTATCTGTCGAGAGGGTTGAGAGCGTGGGGAAGCACAACAAATTGGTGGGAACACAACCTTCGTTGTAGCATTTATCCTTGTTTGCAATGCCCCTTGGCGCTCCCATACCAACTGAGCATTATCGGTGAGTCTCACTACTTGATGTTGCTCATACGCTACTCCCTCACCATTAAACATACACTGCTATCCTGATTGCTAGGCTTGTTTCATCACCTAGAGAGTTCTTGCTGAACAAAGTCCCATTTCAATACCTGAGGTCTTTAACCAGGATTACATGGACTCACTTTTAGTTGATAATGTGGTGTCTCCAGATGCATTAACATTTGCAGACTTGGAAGTTGTGCCCCACAAGCTAAAGGGCTATCCTATCGAATTTCTTTTCCAGAAATTCTTTTTTTTACCAGAATTTCTTTTCCAGTATCGTACTGGGGGTCCATCATTTGGTGCAACCTTGGGTGAACGTATCTCCGTTTCCTCATACACAGACCTCCCTTACGCTTACCTCCAAAACTTTGTTGTGCTACTCCTTGGTGACCAAAGTGTATCCCATGCTGTCTGCTCCCTCCAGTACGCTACTCCCTCCATACTGTATTGACTAGAACTGCAATTTTTTTTACTAGAACCACAATTTTTTTTCACCAGAACTGCATTTTTACCAGTAATGCATTTTTTACCAAAACTACATTCTTGACCAGAATTGCACTCTTTTTTTCTTCAGAATATTGCTATTATAGTGCAGTGTTTTTCTTTAACACCAGAAGTGAAAATATTTTATATATTGGCAGCAGAAGTATATTTTTTACAGTTCACAGTCTTTTTAAAATGCATTCATTGATATCTATTGTGGGAGTGGTTCTCACCGGCAGAGATAACTATCAAGAATGGTCACGAAAAATAAAACACACTCTCATTTTTAATGAGTTGTGGAAAGGAGTGTGTGTTGGAGACAGAGACAAAGAACCAAAACAACCTACCTCAGACAAGGAATTTACCATTTGGGAAAATAAGAACAGCAAGGCTTATGCCTTGATTGTAGAATCAGTGAATGAAGAGGTGAGTCCCCATATTTCACCATTTTCAAATTCTTTCGAAGCCTTACAAAAACTAACGGAACTCTATGACTCACACTCTGCACTTGAAGTTGTTCAACTCATGATTAAATTGTTCAGCCTTGAATTACAAAATGATGATCCTCTTGCTCTTGCATCAGAAGTAAAATCTATTATGCATGATATCAAAGTCACTAATGTTGAACTGGACATTCCTCTGATAGATTTTGTCAAGGCACTTTATCCCACTTACTCAAACTATCTTGAGTCATTGCAAGCAACTGGAAACCTCAAAGAAATTACCTTTGGCTCCCTTGTGAAAAAATTTGCTGAAAGAGAGAAATCTTTGGGGAAGAAGACAACTCCTCAGTCTTTTGAAGAGACTGTGTGTCTTGCACATAGAGAGAAGAATCTTGCTCAAGATTCTTCCAGAGGAAGATGTGGTCAAAGAGGAAGAGCAAGAAGAAATTTCAGAGGTAGGGGGGTAAACACTCTCAAGAAGAAAAGTCAGATTTAGATTGCATACGTTGCAAAAGAGATGGATCACATGATGCATCCACATGCAAGTTGCCTTGGGACAAAATTGAGCAAGAAAGAAAGAAACCAAAAGGTAAAACTAATGACAAAGAGAAAGGTAAAGCACCTGAATCTGCTCACTATGTTGTGGCACATCGTAATATTGGAGTAAATGAAGACCTATTTCATGCTTCACTTGCTTCTTGGAAATATGATTGGTTGCTTGATTCAGGAGAAACTTGCCACATGACCTTTAGAAGATATTTTTTGAAGAATTTACTGACAAAGTTGATGGAGCAGTATACTTTGCAGACAATTCAAAACTCAATCCATCAGGGCTTGGCACAATCAGGCTTAAATTGCCTGGTCTTCCAGACTTTCTTCTACATCATGTTTTATATCTCCCACAGCCGAGGAGAAACTTGCTGTCCTTGGTCCACATCCGCCAGCAAGGACACTCCATTCACATGTTTGATGGCAAGGTTGTGATGAGAAAAGCATCAGACCATTTACTTGTCATGACAAGGATAGAAGAAGAAAGGCTTCTCAAGCTGCAAGGTACCTCTGCTTGTGCACAAAATTTCTCATACAATTCCCATTATGAAGAAGGTACATTTCCATCAATTTTATTATGGCATGCTAGATTTGGACACTTGAACTATGACAGCCTCCACTTGTTGAAGAAAAATGGTGTTACTGGTTTTCCTACAATTCCTAGGAAGCTTAAGCAATGTGATGCTTGCATTCTAGGAAAGCATAGCAAACGGTCTTTTCATGATTCACATTCTAGAGCACATAGAAAAATTGGACTCATTCATTTAGATTTATGTGGTCCAATGCCTGTTCCTTCTGCAAATGGAAATAAATATATGATGACATTTATTAATGACTACACGAGAATGTGTTGGGTTTATTTATTGAAGAACAAATCTGATGCTTTTCAAACATTCAAGAACTTTCATACATGGATTGAAAATGATGCACAATCTCATATTATCTCTATTCGCACTGATAATGGAAAAGAATACACTTCAAATGAATTTGAAAACTATCTTCGCCAACATGGGATCAAACATCAAATGACCATGCCTTATAATCCCCAACAAAACAAAGTAGCTAAAAGAATGAATAGGACAATCTTAAATATGGTGCGCTCCATGATGTTTTTCAAGAATGTAAAATTGATGTTTTGGGCTGATGCAGTTCTATGTGATGTATATGTAAAGAATAGATGTCCATCTAATACTATTAGAAACAAGACTCCTTATGAAATGTGGTATGGAATTTATTCCTTCGGTAAAGCATCTCAAGGTCTTTGGTTCCACATGTTATGCCTTGATACCAAAGGTACATAGAAAAAAACTTGGTGCAAGAAGTTGTAAGTGTATCTTCTTGGGGTATTCAAACACCTCCAAAGCATACTGTCTCTATGATGAAGTCAATAAAACGTTTGTTGTATCTAGAGATGTAATCTTTCTTGAATCATCCAAAGATGACAGTGTTGTTGAGCAACAACTTCATCGCTTGGATAGATTCACAAATGAAAAATCATTTCAATAATTTGATAATCAAATTCCACATCTTGAAGGGGGATTCCTATACTGAATCAACCTGTGGAATATTCTTCTGAAGCACTCTCTCCCCCACATGAAACTCCAACCACTCATAATACTTTGAGTGATGTGATTGACAGAATTGGGAGACTCAATCTTGATTCAATCCCAAATCAATCAATTGAGTAGCCTGGACCATATCAGAAAGGTCCCCTAAAGTTGCTGACAAAGACACTTGAAAGTGTTCATCCTGATGAGGTTGGAAAGACAGGAACTAGAAATTCAACTCGACAAAATGGAGGTGATGTAGATGACTCTAATTCACCTGTTGATATGGATGTTTCTTATGATTATGAATTAAATTTGTCTACAGATTTTGAACCAACTTCCTTAAAAGAAGCTGCTTCTCATGATGAATGGAAAGAAGCGATGCAAAAGGAGTATGATTCCTTGATAAAGAATTGCCTTGGAAGCTGGTTGATCCTCGATTGGGAACCAAACCAATTGGCTGCAAGTGGGTCTACAAGAACACGTATAAAGTTGATGGCTCACTTGACAAGCACAAAGCCAGGCTTGTGGCAAAAGGTTTTGCATAGAAGGAAAGGGTCGATTATGAGGAGATTTTTTCCCCCACAACAAAATGGGCTACCATCTAGACACTCTTTGCCCTAGCAGCTTAGAATGGTTGGAAAGTCCATCAAATGGATGTAAAAACTTCTTTCTTGAATGGAGATCTAAAAGAGAATGTTTTTATGCCCCAGCCTAAAAGATTTTCTGTGAAAGGACATGAACATAAAGTATACAAACTTGTGAAATCCTTGTATGGCCTCAAACAAGCACCGCGAGCCTGGTATGAAAAAATAACTGAGCATATTTTGAAACTCAATTTCAAACATTATGATCTTGATGATGTAACTTTGTTTGTCAAGAAAGTTGGAAAAATAGTTGTATATATTGTGGTATATGTGGATGATCTTTTGATGACAAGGAACAATGAGAGCTACAATGCATCCATAAAAAAGGAATTGGGGAAAGGTTTTGAAATGACTGATTTGGGCTATGTTCATTACTATCTTGGTATTGAAGTAACTCAACATCCGAAGTCCATAATCCTTTCTCGAAAGAAGTACATTGGAGATTTGTTGAACAGGTTTGGCATGGTTGAATGCAATCCTCTGACTACTCCAATGGAATAAAACTTAAAGCTCACATCCATTGAAGGAAAAGAATTTGAGGATGCAACAAAGTATAGACAGCTTGTAGGAAGTCTCAACTACCTAACTACTACCAGACCAGACATTTCATTTGCTATTGGAATCCTCTCCAGGTTTATGCAAAAGACTTGTGAGGGACATTGGTCTGCTGCAAAAAGAGTTCTAAAGTACTTGAAGGGAACTCAAGACTTTGGACTCAAGTATACACAAGTGGGTGAATTCATCTTGATCGGATACTCTGATTCAGACTTCGATGGAGACAAAGAAACTAGGGTATCTACTTTTGGTTATGCTATGAGTCTTGGATCGAGAGATGTCTCTTGGAGATAACGAAAACAATCAGTTCCAGTAGATTCCACAATAGAGGCAAAATATGTGGTGGCAGTTGAGGCAACAAAAGAAATTGTGTGGCTCAGGAAAATTCTGGAAGATTTGCAGGCAAAACAAGTACATTCGACTCCACTCATGATTGACAATACCTCAGCAATAAAGTTGGTCAAGAACCCAAAGTTCCATGATTGAACGAAGCACATCAATACAAAATATCATTTGATTCGACATCATGTTGAGGCGAAAACAATCCATCTTTGCCATTATTCCACTAATGAGAAGATTGCAGACATCTTCACCAAAGTGCTTGGAAGAGAAAAGATTGAAAGATTCAGAACGATGCTTGGACTCACCAACATCCCTTCAGATTAACGGGGGGAATGTTGACACCTAATCATAAGGATTTGGTGAACAATTGTAAATAGTGTAACTAAATAATAAGATAAAATGGAGAGTCATTGGGAAATGAAACTCAACAGTCACTCCCTCATGTATATATCTATGAACAACCTAAATGAAAAATATAATCTCATTTGAGGAGTTACCTCCTCGCCTGATAGCTTTCAAATATGATTAGACATTCTTCTTACAAGAGATGAGCCATTTCTCAGTATGAACCTTGGTCCCTAAGATATTCTCCTTGAATTAGCTCATGGAAGAAATTAAAGCGGACAAAACTAAGTGTTCCTAAGATTATTCCAATATCTTTTTAAAATATTCTTCTTAGAACCAAAAATGATTGTATCCTAAAGGAGTGGGGGGACTTTCCTTGTCTAGGACCATTCTAAAAAGGATTGGAATGTCGTTAGATAAAACTTCAAAATAAAGACATGTATTAGAAATAAAAAGGATGCTCATCATATCTTGAGATAGAAAATAATGATCAAGCCTTTTAGAGTCCACATCATCTCTAGCATGAAAACTATGCAATGTAAGGGATAATTTGATAGGCTGAACATTTTCTAGATGGTGTTCATTGAGAAAAGTAGAGAAAAAACCACTCAACTGATCTTGCCTACAATTTATCCCCTACACTTCCCTCAATGACAAGGTGAAATTTAAACCACCACTAATGAGAATACCAGGCATGCTTAGAGAACTAGACACTAGAAGACCTTCCCATAATGGGACTCTTTCTACATAGTTTTCATAAATATTTATAACCATTAACTCAATTCTAAACCCCTTAACTTCAAAACAGACAAAAATAGAGGAATCACGAGACAAGGAAGTGTTAACTTGGTAGCTCAGTGACAAATTCCAATGATTAGGCTAGATTACGTTTTATGAGAGGACCAAGATCGACCTTTGAAGAACTAAATTTGGATAAGGGAAAGTATATTTTTGAAGTCAAACTCACAATGGCACATTTGGTTGAGTTGGCCTAAAATCTATATGACCCCTCCTCCAATGCCTATAAATACAAGTGAAGGAGCCTCATTTGGAGACATCATCATCACACATCCTCTTTTATTCTTGGGTTCAATTCATCTTAAAATTACAGGGATTTTCTCACACGTGCGAAGGAGAAGGCAGATGAAATTACAAGTGATTGAAAATTTGAAGCATTTTGCAACTTTGACCAACATTGACTTTGACCTTTGGAGGAGAGTTTGAAAATAATTTTTCTAGGGTATTTCTATCTCTTTAGGCTGCATTGTTTCACACAAAAACTAAGGCATTTGGATTTGTTTGACTTGGGGTGACCACAAGTAAAATTGCAGACTTGACGTCAAGTTTATCTCTCTCATTTGACCGTATTTGACTTGCTTTGACTAGGAAAATTACGAGTTCTTGAGGCCAAGTTGATTGGCACAAAGACCAAGGTGATATGGGTTATTTGACTGGTGTTGACTACATGTTTGACTAAGTTTGATTGGGTATTTTTGGTCGGTTTTGGGCTGAATTTGACCAACACTTGAGTTTGCATTTATTGTTGATTTGAATGAGCTGTTTGGAAGGGTTGATCACTAACTTTATGGACTAGTTAGGGTATACTTTGACTATTGTTGACTTGGAAATAGTTGCAGATTATGACAGGTGACCAAATTTGACATTTTTCATCATTAACACATTGAAACTTGGTTGGTTGATTTGTTGATAAGATTTTACTTTGACTCTTATTTATGGATTTGGGCTCATTGTACTCTCTATTGAAAATTTTATGACAATTTAATAGAAGAATAATTTTCAAAGGGTTTTCCTCCATGTGGAATTTTCCCCTGGTCTTTGACCAAATTAATGTCTCTTGTTTATGTTTTGATTGTCTCCTATTGTCATTGTATTTACTATTTTATCTTCAATTACTCTTTAATATTGGAAGAATTAATTACTGTTGAAAATATTGCTTATTGAAGAAGTGAATTGGTATAAAGTAATTGAAATAACATAGAGCAGTCACAAATTAATAGGAAGAAAGAGCTCTAATAATGGGACTCCATATAATGAATAAGCCTCCAAAAAGACCTCTACATCCACCAAGGAGAAACCCAAATTTTTATCCAAGGTTCAAAAGCTTCTCTAGCTCATGAACCAACCATTATAGTTCCCGGAATCAAAATTATATTAAGAATGTGGTTTTCTCCCATCCTTCTAAGTGATAGCTATTTTCAAGCACTCCCAACCCCTCTTGCATTGAAAGAAAGAACAAGATTCATGAGGAATATTTTTTTATGGAATTGCCCACTTAAGGGCCCTAGTAATGGTATCTTGTTTATCCTTTTTAATAGCTATCACTTCTTTCTATTGGGCCTTAAGTAAGTGTGATTCTCATCTTGTTAGGTTCTAATGTAGTAGGTCAAGGGATACACCCCCATGAGAAGTAGAGTTATATTCTAGTTTTATTTGTGAATGAAAGGCATGTCCTTTCCTTGAAGAGGAATTAGATACAAGAACTAGGGAGAGAGAGTCAAGTCCCTAGACAAAGAGAACCCTTTGGAGACTAAAAACTCAACCTTAGAACTAGAGGGATTTGAAGGAGTAGAAGAAGAATGAGCAAGAAGAGGTAAGCTATTAGAATGAAAGGAGGGGATAGGAGAGGAAGGAATGGCTGCCCTAGCAACTTGGGAAACATCATTAATAGATGAAAGACCCTTAGGAAAGAAATTAGAGATGGGAACGTGAGGATAGGAAATACATGGAATAATTAGAGATGAACTTTCTTGAACTAGCTTTCGGTGCAATTAACAAGTCCACATTAAGAGTCTTAGCATTACCTTATGATGGGATAGTTGTCCCCAAGTGGCACAAGCCTAATAAGATAAATCCAATATGTATAAAGACACCACAACCTCAATAATTCCCAAAAGGGGAGGAAGTATAGGTCCAAAAAACACCAGGCTTAAGCCTTGCCTTTTACCAATAGCCACCAAAACCAAATCGGTTCGACTTTGCATTGGCTTATTGTTAGGTCCCTATAATACTAGTGATTCCCCCATTACTATTTTCGTTGTATCCCTTATTGTTATTGTTGTGCCCCTATTGTCCCCATATTGTTATTATTGTGCCCCATAAAATCCCACTATTATTATTTTTGTGCCTTTATATTATTATTGTTAGGTCGGCTTTGGTTATATTCTGACCCCTTAGACTCCTATATATAGAAATGAGATTTTGTCATTTGAATCATCTAAGAATTGTTCATTTGTGTAATGTAAAGGAGGTTTCCCCCTCGAAGAGGCTTATTTCTAAGGCATTGATATATCTTTTCTATCTTTTGTGAGTTGGTTTCATAACATTTGGTATTAGAGCTTTGGATTCTAGAGTTTCGCTGCTCCAAATAGGTCATCGTGGAATTTTCGCTATAACTTTTTTTCTGCAATGTTTCAGAAGCTAAAAGAACCCACTTGAGACGAAATCTCGCTGAACCTTGGGCCTGAATTTTAGATCTTGTCTCGCTATATTTTTGGAGATATAATTTGAGGAAGTTAGGGTTTTTATAGACCCTCGAATTACATTCCAAATAGGTGACCTTGGGAAACTTGTCATAACTTTCGCTATGAGCATCAGATTGAATTTTCAGAAGAAGTTACAGAAAGAGGATGGACTATAGTGTTTTTGGGTATCATTTTCAGAACCTACGGTTGAAACAATGACTCGCGGCACGTCGTACAAGTTCTCTCTACATAACCAGTCTATACTCAGGTCATCATGGGAGATTTGGCATAGATCTTCATTGTAGAATCCAATCTTAATCAGACTTGCAGGGTTAGAAAGATTAATTAGAGGGTTACCAAAGGAAGAAGTTTTAGACCTTGCAGATCCACAATTACAGAGATACATCAGATTCAATATTGAGCTCCTACAAAGTGAAAAAAAGTGTGTAGTTTTTTTTTTAATTTTTGCATAAGCTTGGTTTGAAAAATTAGTTTGAAGGAATTCAAAGGGCATAGTGAAGCATTATTATTGGTAATTGGTGCCTCAAAGAAATAAAATGAAAACACCTAGTAAGCAACCTGAAAGCTCTAGCATGACTCATGGAGAAGAGGAAGAAATGAAACATGATATATCAAAATTACGAGATCAAGTGGAACAAATTTCACTCACACAAAAAGTAACATAATATAAGATGGATGGTTTAAAGAAAGACATAGAAGCTAAGATGTATGGCGTGGAAGCTAAGATGGATGGTTTAAAGAAAGGCGTAGAAGCTAAGATGAATGATGTGGAAGCTAAGATGGATGGCGTGGAAGCTAAGATGGATGGCGTTGAAGCTAAGGTGATTTAAAGAAAGGCATGGAAGATTTGAAGACAAATTTGACAAAGTTTCTACAAGAAATGATTACTAATGGCGAAAGGGTAGTAAAGGAAACTCATGATGAGAACAAAATAAATGTTAATCATGATTTCATAGACTCTAATGTTGAATCAAAGAACCACCATGTTCCAAAGATTGATATGAGGAGGTTTGATGGCAAGGATCCCGAAACATGGATACTACAGATGGAGAAATTTTTTTATCTCCATAATGTGCAAAACACACAAAAGGTACGCATTTCAACTTTATATTTGGAACCAAATCAGTTTGTATGGTATCGATGACTTTGTTCTCATAAAAAAATTGTGACTTGGGCTATTTTTACAGATGAAATGATAGCACATTATGAGGATAAAAAAAACAACACATTTTTTAGCCAACTGATAAATCTCAAACAAAAGTGTTCAATGATGGAGCACATTAAGGACTTCCAAAAATTTAATATAAGGGTAAAAGATATTCCAGAGGAGCATAGAATTGATGTGTTCATAGGGACTTTAGAAGATAACATCCAACATGAGGTTCTCCTTTGGGAACCAAATTCATTGGAGAAGGCATTCAGGTTGGCAAGAAAAATGGAAAGCAAAATTATGGCAACAAGGAAGCCTACCAATCACAATCATAAAGATGGTAGTGTTGCTACCCCTAGCCATCCACAACCTACAAGGCTGACACCACAACAGTTGGAAGAAAAAATAGCAAAAGGGCTTTATTATAGTTGTGATAGCAAATACACTAAAGGTCATAAGTGTGCCGATAAGAAATTATTTTACATAGATTGTGAAGAGGAGGAAGAAAAGGAACAAGAAATGTCAAAATGAGAGGATATACACCAAGAACAAACCCTAGAAAAAGAAGAAATGAATCTGACCATATCTTGTAATGCATTGGCTAGAATTACCACTCCTCAAACTATCAAGATAGAAGGACATATCAAGAAGAAAAAGGTAATAGTGTTGATTTATTTGGGAAGTACCCATAATTTTATTCATTGTAAGATAGCCAAGGAATCGAATTGCATCCTATATCCAACACAAGAGTGTCAAGTGATGGTTGCAAGTGGAGGAACCATAAATTGCTCAGGAAAGTGCCATAATAGCAAGCTATCCATGGGAGAATATGTATTGAATAGCCCAATGATTTTCATTACAAACCATGGTGCTGATGTTGTACTAGGAGTCCAATGGCTACAATCCTTGGGTACAATAGCTTTTAATTTTCAAGAACTTTTCATGAAATTCTCTTTAGAAAGAAAGTAAGTTGAATTAAGGGGTATCGTAGGGAAACATGGAAAGATAATCATCTCTAACGGAATGAGAAAGGTTCTAAAGAAAGAAAAATGAGGCATAATTGCACAATTATGTTCACTAGAGGTTCCCACATCAAAATCATCCATTTCTCTAGATCTTCAAAATTTCTTGGACAATCATTCCAAGGTATTTGAGACTCTCAAAGGCCTCCCACCTATTCGTGATCATGATCATGATATTAATTTGATTCCAAGAAGTGCTCCTCCAAACATCAGGCCTTACAGATATCCCTATGTCCAAAAGAGTGAAATTGAACATATGGTTGCAGAAATGCTAGAGGCTAGTATAATTCAACCTAGTCAAAGTTCTTTCTCTGCTCCAGTAGTATTGGTTCAGAAGAAGGATGGACCATGGCGCATGTGTCCAGATTATAGGGAGCTCAACAAGCTCACTATTAAAGATAAATTTCCCATTCATGTCATTGATGAATTATTGGATGAATTACATGGTTCAATTTACTTCACCAAGTTGGATCTTTGTTCAGGATATCATCAAATCAGAATGAAGACTAAAGACATTCCAAAAACAACATTTATAACTCATGAGGGTCATTATGAATTTTTGGTCATGCCTTTTGGCCTTACTAATGCACCCTCTACATTTCAATGTTTGATGAATTCCATTTTCAAACCCTTCCTTAGAAAATTTGTGTTAGTATTTTTTGATGATATACTAATCTACAACAAGTCTTGGAAGGATCATGTCCAACATGTTGACCTGGTGCTCAAACTATTAGAGGAGAGACAATTATATGCAAAAATATCCAAATGTTTCTTTGGAGTACAAGAGGTGGAATATCTGTGTCATATTGTATCTCATGAAGGTGTTAAGGTATACCATAGCAAAATTAAAACCATTAAGGAATGGAAAATCCCCACATCCATAAAGCATCTGCGAGGATTTCTCGGGTTGACAGGGTATTATCGCAAGTTTGTTAAGAATTATGGGAGAATAGTAGCACCTCTAACAAAATTATTGAAGAAAGATGCATTTTCATGGACTCTAGAAGCAACGAAGGCCTTTGAATATCTTAAAGAGGCAATGTACGAAGCACTAGTCTTAGCTACACCGGACTTCACAAAAACCTTTATTGTGGAATGTGATGCCTCAGGAAATGGAATTGGTGCTATTTTAATGCAAGAAGAAAGACCCATTGCTTTCAAAAGTCGTCCAATCAAAGGAAAGTATTTACACAAAGCTATTTATGAGAAGGAAATGTTGGAAATACTACATGCACTTAAGAAATGGTGACCCTACCTAATGGGAAGACACTTCAAGGTAAAAACAGATCATGATAGTATTAAATACCTTTTAGAACAAATATTACTTTAGAAGAGAAGCAAAAATGGGTCACAAAGATGTTGGGTTATGACTTTGAAATCATCTACAAAAAAAGGAAGCAAAATGTTGTGGTAGATGCATTCTCAAGAAAGGATGAGGATTTGGAAGCATTTCTTTGTGCGATTTCTATTATCCAACCAGATTGGATAAATGAAGCAAGGGATGAATGGAAGAATGATGAGGAAGTGTGGGCACTTATTCAAAAGATACAACAAGATCCGAGTACATCTGATACATTTAGTTGGAAAAATGATTTGTTATGGTACAAGGATCGGTTATACCTATGTAAGAATTCACAACTCAAACAAAATATTCTTAGGGAATTGCACACCTCTCCTTTAGGAGGGCACTCAGGATTTCTAAAAACCTACCACATGGTTAAGAAGGAATTTTTTTGGGATGGCCTTAAATCATATATTCAAAATTTTGTGGCAGAATGTTTGGTTTGCCAACAAAATAAAGTTGAAACAATTAAAACCCCAGGACTATTACAACCTTTATCCATTCCAAGCCAACGTTGGGAGGAGGTTTCAATGGATTTTATAATAAGCTTACCCAAGTCCGAAGGAAAGAGTGTTATCATGGTGGTAGTTAACAGACTTACCAAGTATGCAAACTTTTGTGCATTATCTCGTCCATTTAAAGCAAGTGTAGTTTCTACTGCATTTATGGAAACAATTCAAAAGCTACATGGAAACCCAAAGATTAATGTAAGTGACAGAGATCCCATTTTACCTGGAAATTTTTGGACAAAATTATTTTCTTGTCTTGGTACTCAGTGAGCTCATAGCTCATCTTATCATCCTCAATCTGATGGGCAAACTGAGATAGTAAACAAATGTTTGGAAGGATATCTTTGTTTCTTTGTATCTAATAAACAGATACAATGGGTCAAATGGTTGCCTCTGGCTGAATGGTGGTATAAAACTTCCTTCCATATTGCAACAAAAATGACCCCATTTATGGCACTTTATGGATATCATCCACCATCCATCACATCATATTTAAGAGAAAATTCTAAGGTTCAAGCAGTGGAAGATCACATCGAGCATTAGCAACAAGTTCTCCAACTCTTAAAGGATAACCTCACCTTGTTGCAGAATAGAATGAAACAGCAGGCAGATCAACATCGCAGCGAAAGAAGTTTTGATGTAGGTGATTGGGTATTCCTACGATTACAACCATATAAACAAATGTCACCAAAGTAGTATGGTCCGTACAAGGTTTTGCAAAAGATTGGTACTATGGGATACAAATTGGAGCTTCTTGCAGCTTCCCGAGTGCACCCAGTTTTCTATGTCTCATGCTTAAAGAAGGTTATATGTGACAAGCTTCCAGTTCAAACAATATTGCCAAAACTTAATGAGGAAGGAAAAATCATATTGGAACCTAAAGCAGTCAAAGAAACAAGAACTCGATAGCTATGAAATTGATCAATTTCAGAGTATCTCATCAAGTGGAAGAATGTACCCGTTGAAGATTCCACATGGGAGGATGAAAATTTTATACAGAAGAATCAAGAACTACTCAAGCATTGAGGACAACACTTATTTGAAGGAGAGGGGCATGTTAGGTCCCTATAATACTAGTGATTCCCCCATTACTATTGTCGTTGTATCCCTTATTGTTATTGTTGTGCCCCTATTGTCCTCATATTTTTATTATTGTGCCCCATAGAATCCCACTATTATTATTTTTGTCCCTTTATATTATTATTGTTAGGTCAGCTTTGGTTATATTCTGACCCCTTAGACTCCTATATATATAAAGGAGGTTTTGTCATTTGAATCATCTAAGAATTTTTCATTTGTGTAATGTAAAGGAGGTTGCCCCCTCGAAGAGGCTTATTTCTAAGGTGTTGATCTATCTTTTCTATCTTTTTGTGAGCTGGTTTCATAACACTTATTAACTCATGCTCTCAGGCCCTTGATTCCTTTAGTATCAACCACCATGTGACTATTCACTATTCCAGGCCTTAGAACCCCAAACCCCTAGACTTTTGAAACAAGAAAAAATGTCTTGGGTTAAAAATTCTCTCGGAAGATAGAACCAAGGATGGGAATGTTCCCGTCAATTGCAGGGCTCAATCTTTGTCACTTGTCAACCCCAACCCCATAACTTTTTGTTGTTCATGTATATGTGAGGCCTTGTATCTCCCGGGAGATAGAACTTGGGGAACATAAATAATCGTTGTTAGCTCCTATCAATTACCATCCTCATATGTTGAACCCCGGGACTTTTTGAAGTGGCACTCCTACAAACTTCTATGGGAAAAGACTTGAGGAATGGGAAAACCCCAATTTATGTATTTTAACAAACTTCCCACACTTTATAACACCACATCACCTCAACGTTTCGACACATCGTCATGGTCTTTTCCACGTCACACCAGCATCAATCTCACCTTGGTACTTTCAATTCCATCTTAGGTTAGAACTACCAGTCAAGATTCTCCAGGGACTGTCCATCTTCTAATTGTGCTCATTTGACAAAACTTAGGTTATGTTCCCTATATCCTATCAAATGCCACAATATATTTCAAAGGGAAAAAAGCTAAGGTTTTTTGCCACACTGCATTGTGTTCTTATACTTCTTCCTCATTTTATGCACTCTCCCTTCTTTTCTCTTCAAAATATTCCTCATCTTCAAAGGCACCACAGCCCTACACTTTTTTCCACATTATATTAGCCTTAGTTTTCATAAAAAGGAAATCAATTCAACAATAAACAAAAACACAAGAATAATAGGGAATGAGAATTTCAAAGGCAGAAAACTCCTCCATGGTCTCGCTCTTTGTTCTAATTTTTTAATTCAAACTTTAGATAAATACATATGTATGGAATCATTCAAAATTCTTGAAGACATGATTAGATGAGTGGAACTTAACAAAAGAGAATAACAATTTCAACAAATAACTATTTTTAATGAATTGGATAGAAAATAAAAGGAATCTTATCCTAACTTCTTTACCAAATCCCACACATTGAGGAACCAAATCCTTTGGTAAAATATTTTGACCTCCTTAGTCATTTTATTTTCACGGATGTCCCACTTAAGGAACAAAGAATTCATGGGATCCTCCCCATGAGATATTCAACAATTTTGTCACTTTTTTGTAATAATGTTGCAGTCATCCAAGTTGCCCATGGTTTTCTTCATTAGTATCCTATACAAAATTTCTATGCTTGCAATGGCTCTACTGTTGGTAACTGCTTCTGATATTGAATTTGTTATTTTCTATTTTCAACTTCTATCTGCACCTCTTCGTATGGTTGATACTTGTACAAGTATGATACATTAAAAATGGGAGATATACTAATCCCTGGTGGAAAATCAATTTCATATGCATTTGCTGAAAACTTCCGAAGGATTTTGCAACGACCAATTTTTTTCATTTTTAGTTTATTATATTCTCCTTTAAGAAATATTTCCTTCCTCAAATATGAAAATACTAAGTATCTCACTTCAAATATTTGTTCTCTGCTCACGAGATATGCTTAGATTTTATCTGATTTTATATTTAAGGTTGCTTTCTAGTAACTTTTGTTTCACTTGTTCATGGATCTCCTGCATAGCTATAACAAAATATTCACCTCATACACTCCTTTGTTTAGCTCTTCCAAAGTTTCTAAGCTCATGAACTCCTCTTAGGTGCATTCCATACATGATTTGAAAAGGACTCTGACCAATGCTTATGTTTGGAGAATCATTGTAGGAAAAATTAGCCTGGGAAAGTACATGATCCCACTGTTTGGGATGGTCTCCAACCAAGCTCCTTAAGATATTCCCCAAACTCCTATTAACTACTTTAGTATGCCCATCAGTTTGACGGTGAAAGGTTGAACTAAAATTTAACTTTGTCCCTAACTTCTTCCATAAATTCCCCCAAAATGTCTTAAGAATGTGGTGTCTCTATCTAAAATAGTTTTTTTTGGTACTCAATGCAATATTACTATTTCTCAAAATAATAGATTAGCAACATGGGTGGAATCACTAGCTTTAAAATAGGGGATAAAATGAGCCCTTTTTGAAAATATTTCTACCAGCACAAAGATTGAATCCTTAACACTTTGTGTATTTAGAAACTCCAATAGAAAGTCCATACTTATTGAATCACAAGGTCTATTTTGAATTGGTAATGGAGTATACTACCATGTATTTTGACTCTTTCCTTTTGCATTTGGCAAATTTTGCAACTCGTTCACGAACTTCTGCATATTAGTCCTCATCTTTGTCATTTCCAAAGTGTCCACCAAGGCATCCACTATGTTTTTCCTTGATTAAGTTTTTCCTCATCAATAAATTTGGAACGTTGAGCTAATTAGTTTTGAACAATATCTCTTCCTGAAGCATATAATGAAGCGACAAACTCTTGTCTTGAATCACTAGGTTTTTACAAGATTTGTAGGCTTCTTTGAATTTTGTGTCTTCGTCATACAGTTCTTTCATAAAGATGAACCCCATAATTTGGACTTGAATTTCCTACATAATTAAACTCCTCCTTCTCAAAGCATCAACAATATTGTTAGCTTGGACACTAATATGCTTCAAAACAAAAGTAAAGTTTTGTGGGTATTTGATCCATTTGATATGCTTTTAGCTCAATTTTGGCTATTGCATAATATACGACAAAGCATGATTATATGTGTACAAAATATACTCTTTAGACATTAAATAATGCCTCCACTTCTTTAAATCATAGACTACAACATCAAACTCCTTATCATAGGAAGAATACTTCTTTCTTGATTCATTCAATTTCTCTCTGAAATATGTTATAGGCTTATCTTCCTATCTTAGTACAACACTAATTGCTTCTCCACTTGCGTCAAACTTCACTTGGAAAACTTTATTGAAATCTGGAAACATAAACACAGGTTATTTTGTAATAGTTTTCTTCAACATCTAAAATCCCTTCTCAGCTTCAGAAGTCCACTAGAATGGTCGTTTTTCCTTGTTTATAGTCTCCACAATTGGAGTACTTATCCTGCTAAAATTTTTGATAAGGTTTCGGCAAAAACCAACGAAACCATGAAAGCTTCCAACTTCAAAAATACTTTTAAGAGAGGGCTAGTCAAAAATTTCTCTTACCTTTTCAAGGTCCATATTCAAGTTGTCTTTAGATATGACAAAACCCAAATAAGCCAATTTTGTCTTCAAGAATGAACGTTTCTTAAAATTGATAAGAAATTTCTCTCAGTGCAAATTTTCTAAAACATACCTCAAATGTCTTAAGTGCTCTTCGTTAGACTAACTATAGACTAAGATTTCATATAGGTACATAATTAAAAATTTCCCTATGAATTCCTTTAATACTTCATTCATCAATCTCATGAAGATACTAGGTGTATTATACAGTCCAAATGGCATAACCAACCATTCATACAACCCATTATTGGTTTTAAATGTTGTCTTGCACTCATCTCCTTCTCTAATGTTGATCTAATGGTACCCACTCTTCAGATCAATATTAGAGAAACAACTAGCACCACTTAAAAGTCCAATAAATCATCTATGTTGGGTAAAGGGAATCTATACCTGATTGTAATATTATTCAAAGCTCTAGAGTCTATACACATTATCCAAGCACCATCTTTCTTAGGGATCAACATTGTCAACACTGCACATAGACTAAGGATCTCTCTAATTAGTCCCTTATCTAATATCTCCTGCACTTGCTTTCTTTTCCTTCATTTTCATGAGGGTAATTCTATATGTGGCCTTGTTTGGTATATTTTCTCTTGATATCAAGTCAATATGATGAATTATGTACTCCTCACAGGTGGAAATTCATTAGGAAAGTCATCTACTACAATATCATTATATTCATTTAACATCTCTTGAATTTCAAAAGGCAGGTCTGTCACAATAGTTGAAGTAAGGATTACTCTATGTTTAAAAACTAAAGCAAAACTTATCTTTGTATCTTCCTTCTACTACAAAAATTCCTTCCCGCTCAGCAACAATGCCTTTGAGTCATTATTCTATGATGTCCCTTCTTCTTGCAATGGAAAAAAGAAGTATGCTCTATTCTAACCTTATGCAATTTGTAAGTGTTCTCCTTCCCATCATGCTTAACACTTCTGTCAAACTGCCACGGTCTACCCAATGGAATGTGGCACACATCCATTGGCATGATATCATAAAGGATTTTGTCCTTGTAGCCTCCTATCTACAACTCCACTTCCCATTCATTCACCAACAATTTATGACCCTTTTGAAGCCATACAACTTATAGTGTTTTGGATGCTTCATCCTCTTCAGACTCAACTTCTCCACCACTTCTATAGAAACCAAGTTATCTGTGCTGACATTATCAATCACCATTTTGTAGAATTTTCCCTAGACTTTACAAACAACCCTGAATAAATATTTCCTCTGAGATGGTTCAACAACTTCCTTCTCTGGATTCAATAACACTTTCTTAAGCAATAAATATTCTCTTGTCTCTGATACGTTTTCTTCTTCTTGTAACTTTGGTTCCTCTTCCTCTATTGGGACAACAAGAATGTTTCTTTGGCTTGTGTCTTTGTTACCTAAACATTAATATGTCATATGTACATGCTTTCCAAACCTGTAGCAATGAATATATCATCCTCTACCTCTTCCACATCCTCTAGAAAATGATTTTTGGTCTCCCTCTTGTTGTCATTGTGGGCTTGACTTACAAGCTCATTCTTTCTGTGTTGTGGATCTTCCTCTAGTTGATTCTCATCCTCTTCCTCTAGCAATACCTTTTCCTCTACCAGACTTATTTCATGCAAAATTCTCCTCAGCCTTCAAAGCTAGTTGATTTGCTTCTTCCATAGTTCTGGGAGATAACATACTGACCTCATCTTGGATATCCAACCTAAGACCATTGACGTATCTCGTTTTATTCTTCATAGACTCTTCTACATATCAAATTTGATATTCACCTTGTAAAACTCCTCTACACATTCTCTCACAGACATTAACATATACCTAAATAAAGTGAGCTGATATACCTTTGGCAAAAACCAACGTCTGAGTTTCACGACCATTTTGTCCCAAGTTTTGATCTTCTTCTTATTCTTCCTTCTCCTCTTAGCCTGCACACCATCCAACCATAGAGTTGTGTGTCCTTTCAATTTGGTGACAAAAATTTTGACTTTCTTCTCCTCGTCCATCTCCTTGTATTCAAAGAATTTATCCATCTCTACGATACAATCTCTTCTAGATTCATATTTCTACTATAAGTGGATATTTTAGTCTTAGGCTATGAGACAGATCCTAAAACTTGTTTTAATACTTTAACTTTTGCAGAATACTGAATTGATGTCTTGTTCTAAAGATACTTCTTCTTCCTCGCTCACATCTCTAGGTTCAATATCTCTCTGTCTACCAGTTTCCGTGTTTGCCATTCTCTCTTCTAACTGTTGCATAGCTCACATCACCTCAACATTGTTTGTAGGCCTTTGTCCTCTCTGGCCTCTACTTTCGCCTTATACAAATCTATGAGCCATCTTTATTCTTGGATAAAATACAAAATATTCTCTGATACTTATTGACATAAGCCTAAGAAGCTAAATGAAACCTATATAGAACCACCACAACCTTGATAATTCCCAAAATGGGAGGAAAAAACTGGGGGAACGGGAAAACCTTCATTTCTGTCTTTTAACAAATTTCTCACACTTTATAACACCACATCACCCCAACGTTTCGAGACGTCCTCCTAACCTTATCCACATCACACCGTCCCCACGTCAACTCTATATTTTGAGGACCAATTTAAGCTTGAACAACTGGGTAAGATTCATTGGGGAATCTTTGTCTTCTAATTGTGCTCCTTCGACAAAACTTAAGTTCAGTTACCTAACTCCTGTCAAATTTCATTGATCCAGATTTATGAAGGAGCGAAATGAAATATAGATTTAATACAGAAATGCATAGATATAGTGAAAATTAACTTCAATTAACAAACTTTGAAAACTCATTACATGTAAAATGAAAGAAAACTAGTTCGAGTTATGGTAGCTTATCTATGAGAAGAGATGTGATGACTACATGCGTTATGAACTATTTTACAATCAGGCTCAAAGGCCCTTTTATCATGAATAAACTTTGAGAAACCATAAACATCCAAAATCCTAACCCAAGGAGATGAAGCACCAAAAGGTATGGGTCCCGATGGGGTTAGTTGGAACATAAACTTCTCAGGGTTGTAACTTTGGCATACAATATTTGTTCTACACGCAAAATAAACCGTTAGAAATTTATATATGAGGATAACAATTTTTAATTCCCCATTTCCCCAAAAAACATCGTTTAGGGCCTTAAAATGGCTTTGGAAGTTCAGGACTGAAAAATTGCAAAAAATAGAAAACTACTGAAATAGGAAACTATGCTAAAAAATAGGAAATTGATAAAAAACAATGTTGGGGTTCCAAGTGGAATAGGCAGGCATCCACCAATATCCACCTAGATTAGTCGCACTATTGTTCAAAAGGAAAAATGCTAAGGTGTTTTGCTGAATTGCATTTTGTTCTTATATTTCTTCTTCGTGTTTTATGCTCTCCCTTCTCAGATCTTCAAAATACTCTTCCTCTTCAAAGGTGCCAAACCCCTACACTCTTATCCACGTTATATTGGCCTTGGTTTTCATAAAATGGAAATCAATTTGGTAATAAACAAAAACAAAACAATGACAGGGAATAAAAATTTCAAAGGCACAAAACTCCTCCACAATTTCGCTCTCTGCTCTGCTTTTTTAATTCAAAATTTAGATAAATTCATATGTATAACATTATTCCAAATCCTTGAAGACAAGATTAGATGAGCCCAACTTAGCATAAGAAAATAACAATTTCAACAAAAACTATTATTAATGGATTACATAGAAAATAAAAGGAATCCATCCTAACTTATGTACTGAATCCCACACATTGAGGAACAAACTACTCAAGTAAAATATCTTGACCTCCTCGGTCTTTTGATTTTCAAAGATGCCCTTGCATCATCAAGTCCTTTTCCTTCCCTAAAATTTTGACTTATTAACCTAAACTTTCCTCTTTGCGAGGATTATGAGAACACTTTTGTCACACTAAGATTGAATGTGACAAATTTCAAGGCAAGTGTAGCACCTGAAAGAGATCTTCCAATAATCATTTTTTTTGTACCCAAGAAGAGGATCCTAAAACTAATTCTTTTTCTCTCGAAATACCTTGTCTTAGGTTGACCTCAACATGAATATATTTGCACCTTTTATTTGCCCATGAATCCCAGTTTGGATCTAGTTGAACAAACAAACTAATCTTACCCCCTAGGGTTGATAAAAACTCCTTATTCAAGAAAATGAGAGATAGACCTAGAAAAATAGTCCATACATTTTGTGTAGTAATCGACTCCGTGATTGAATCAAATTCCATGGTCCAATTTTGAAGGACCAACCCCAGCAGACCCAGTTCCAAAAATCTCTCAATATACCATCACAATCAATTTTTGAAATAAAGTTAAAGTAGAGCCAACCTTGAGCATAGGGGCTTCTGAGAATTTTGTAACCATATCTTCAAGGAAATCTCTCTGACCAAATTTCCATAGAAGCAACCCACCAATGTTTTCTTGATAATATATGGAAGCGCCTCCAAGCTAATATCTTAATCGAACACAATTGAAACCTTCACGGACTTAGCTTTCATTCTTTGTTTTTCTTCCATGATGTATCCAGACTATGGTGCTTTGTTTCCTAACTACAACAATTTTCTAAATACTTAGGCTCACCATGGTTTTGGAGAGGAAATTCATGATTGAAAGTAGGAAGAGAATCAGGGGGAGCCAAGTTATGACCCTTAAACAAAAATGTAGTGTTGGGGTTTAGCTCAAATGGCACTATGAACTATACAACTTCCACTTGCAACAATCTACATTGTAGTTCCAATGATGATTCAATAGGTGGGCTAGGTGGCTTCCCCACATATACTGCATCAAATCGAGAACCCTTTAGGGAAGGACCCTTGTCTTAATCCCACTGATCCCTAAAAATCATATCGTGATACATATTATCACCAAAATCCACTAGCTCATCCTCCATGACAAGTTGTCTCATTAGACAACTAGAATGGAGAATAAGACGCTGAGAAAAGGATGAAAATGACATGAAAACAAAGAAAAACAAGAGATATAACTAGGCCGTGACATCTAAAAATCATTGTAACATGCTCTTATTAGTTTCACATTAAGACATATGTAGAAACTCTGGAGAAAACGAAGAACATTAAAAAAACCATAAAAACACCTCTATCTCTTAAAAATAATAAATATAATGTAATAATAAGAAAATAATTAAATTTAGAATTATTAATTTTAATACCATTTAAAAAAAAAATATTGTAATATATTTATATTACTATTTTCATTATAATCTATCTAAATTCTTAGGTTTAAAACTAAAACTAAATAAATCAACATAAATATATATCAACCATTTTTACTTAAATAATTATATTAATATTTATTTTTAAATAAAACACAACAACAAAATACTATAATTTTATTTTTTATGTGATATGTTAAAAATAAAAAGATAATATAACAGTAAAATACAGTACTCAATCCTATTATTAAAAAATTGTCCTCAAATTTTATGTTTTTAACGTGCTCTAAATAAAGGACGTTCCAATAAATGAGATGGATGCTCATTTTCTTATGACAATAAATTTGTTGGGAAACCTTCATGTTCATGTGATTCTTAATATTGTGTGTTGAACGTGGGGCTTTTTAATTAACTAATATAACTACAAACATATTTAAAGAAATCACTCAGTCGGTGGGATAGGATTCCAATATAATAATTTATATAGTTAATTATATATAATTTTGAGAGTCCACTAGGAAATTCAATCAGAAAAGTGGGTTGACAAAAAGTTGCCTAAAAATTCAAAGAAGATCCGAGTGATTTAACAAATTGTTGTTTGTAAAAGATCTCAAGGAAAATATGGTTTTTCAGAAGGTGGTAAAACTTATCAAATTCAGGTGTCAAATCAACAGTAGGGACAGTCATCTCTGGCTGCTATCCGCGAATGTCGGTGTGACGCATCACTGTTATCAAGGAAAACCACGCCACCTGTAATAACCCATTGGTGGTCCGTAAGGGAGCAGGCTTTCGCTCCTGCCAAATGCCTCTGGGTCTTGGGCTGTTAACCTGTTTCCTTACGTCCCAGGAAGACGAGCTCTTAGCCAAGCAAAAGCAGTTTTACCTCAAGGAAAATATGTTACTCATTAACACTGAGTGGGTAATAATTATATTATTTATTATATGGAGTATAGTTTTATAAAATATACTATTATAATTATAATTTTAAATTATTAAATTAATAAAACGTTGTAGAAAATTGTGTTTTAGAAAAATAATTTTTAAAGTGAGAAATATGTTTATCTTTTATCAGAGATTTAATATTTTTAAATAGAAATACTATTTTTTCATCCATATAATATTTAATATTTAATTATTATTTAAAATATTCCATTTTAAAATCATAAAAAATGTATTTTGGTCTTGAAAATAATTTAATATTTTTATATCGAAATATTATTCTTTCCTCTATCTAATATTTAATATTTAATTATTATTTAAATTATTCACTTTTGAAATCATAAAAAATGTGTTTGGTCGAGAAAATGTAATGATAAAAATGCCATTAAAATTATGTTTATTTTTTTAATTATTAATTTAAATTATTAATTTTGAAATCTCAAAAAATGTATTTCATCGTGAGAAAATGTAATGATATAAATGTCATTAAAATTAAGATTAAGATTGAAATTGAAGAATTAAACCTCATAGGATTTCTGAGACTCAACTAGCACTTCTCTTCCATCCTTGGATTTAAATGCCACTACTCATCCATAATCTAACACCTTTGGACGAGTTATTTCCCGAGCTAATTCACATACAAGTCTAGCTATGCAAAATTTTATAAATTTTTATTTAGCTTGCACTAAAAAGTATCTAGACTATGCTACTTATAAAATACTGCTTTTTGGCTTTTTTAGGCGAGCTCAACAATTTTGATATAATTATAGTTTTTGGGTTACATTTCAAACCTAGATTTAAGTTAATATAATTCTCTTTGTTTTGAATAAAAAAACATTATGTATGTTTTGATTATAATGGGGTATTAAATTTTAAATATTTTTGCTATTTATAAAAAATTAAAATTAAAATTTTTTCCAGTTTCTAGCAAAGTAATTTAACATTACATTTAATATCCTATTTTAAATTTATATATATATATATTTATTTATTTATTTATGGGTTAGGATTGTTTTCAGTAAATTATTAGTTTTATGAAATTTTCACTAATATTTTAGAATACATTTAAATAGTAAAGCTAAACTTTCATCCATCTATTTAGCCCATGAGAGGTACCTCAATTAACAATCACCTTGATATTGAAGTATTGTGTTATGTGAGATTCCGTGTTCAAACCCCATAGAACACCGAAATAAAAATAATTTTTATCTAATTTATTTTTACACTTCCTTTCTAAAATGCAAATTCTAAGTTGTTTATATGATGATGATGAATCATGATGATGGTGGTGGTTAACGTCCACTAAGACCAAATTGGTCTATCGTACCTATAATTTTCTTAGTTTCTAATTGTTTGGCTCCTCATCTTTCTTAGCGAGATTGGTGCTGTAGCTTTCTTTTTTTCTCTACGATCTTTTAACTTTCTTTATCTTGCATCTCCTTCATCTCTTCTGGTTCTTGGGACATTGGTGTCTTAGCTTCACGATCTATTTTGTTCGTCCTTTTGAAGATAGTTAGAGAAGAGGTTTGGTCTAGGAGATCTGCTTTGCTATTAAATGAAGATTTATTTTGTGCGGTATTCGAATCCTCATAACTGTTGATGCTTGAGGGGTTGTTGAGTTCACTCTTTTGTTGTTGGCGGGGCTTTCCCCCTGCTTGTCTTGAGAGTTGTTTCTTTCTTTCCCGATTTCTTGTGATTCAGAGTTTTCTCGAGAGTATTCTTCTTTGATGACAGTGTAGATCTGTGGTGATTTTTTCTAGTAGAATTTTCCTGGGAGGCTTTTGGGCAATTTTTAGCTAGGTGGCCTGTCTCAAAGCAAGATCAACATCTGAAGAGGACACTTTCATAATCGAGTTTCTGGTTCCACACATAGTCTTTACTTGTTAGGTGTATTTCAGTTGGGAATCCGGTGCTGAAGTCCATTTCCACACAGATGTGTGCATAGGTGGTTCTGGCATATTCCTCTATTTTTGGGCAACTGCAGTAAAATTTCCCAATTGCATTTCCAATGGCTTTTAGCGAAGAGAAATTCCAAAGATGCAAGGGTAGGTTTGGCAATCTCACCCAAACGGGTGCTGAGGTTATGATTGTTGTTGAGGGATCGAATGATGGGTTCCATGGCCTCATGAATAGGCTTGATTTTTCCCAAAACCAAGGGCTAGAATCTAAAATACATTGTCTGCTTTCAGGGTTTTCAAAATCTACTATAAAGAAACCTCTAGCACATGGGTAGATATTAATTGCATCAGGAATTAGAGGCTTCCATACCTCCGAGATCCAACTGAGGAGAGCTGTCAGCTGCGGCCAAAAACCATTGAATCGGCAGATTAGGGCACTTTCAGAGAAATTCAAAGCCTCATCGAGTGAGACCTAGACCACCTGGACAGTGGGAGCTTGGGCTTCACTGACGATATGGGTAGGAGCTTGCCCCCCATAGGCGGACGGAACTAAGCCAACAACTATTTTTGCGAAGCTGGGAGCCATCTGGGGAATGCTCTCCTGGGCAGCCACAAGATCGACAGATGTAGCACTAGTGCCGAGGGCTGCAGAAGACCACGGAAGATTACTGAAGAGAAGTGAAGAGGCACAGATATGAGGTAGAGCCATAGAGTGAAGAGCTGCAGATCTGAGCCTAAGGTGAAGAGCCGCAGATCTGAGGTAGAGCCATAGATCTGAGGTGAAGAGCTGCAGAGTGAAGAGCCGCGGATATCTTAAGCATTAGTGATTAGATAAGTATATTAAACACATCGAAAAAATGATTATGATAGAGATTAAGACATCCCTTAAGTGAATATCAAATATACATTTCTGTAAATCATGTCAGCTGAATGTAAATAAAAGCATTACATATACATTGGGGAAATTGAATGTCTGCGATCTGAGATGCTCAGTATATCCAACAAGAAGGTGACTAGAATATGATTGGCAACTCATTGCAATGGGAAGAAAAGAAAACTACCAGCACAAGAGAACCGTAGAGTGAAGAGTCGCAAATTTGAACCTGAGGTGAAGAGCCACAAAGTGAAGAGTCATAGATCTGAGGTGAAGAGCTGCAGAGTGAAGAGTCGTAGATCTGAGGTGAAGAGCCGCAGAGTGAAGAGTCACAGATCTGAGCCTGAGGTGAAGAGCCACAGATCTGAGCCTGAGGTGAAGAGCCATAGAGTGAAGAGTTGCAGATCTGAGATGAAGAGTCGTAGAGTGAAGAGCCGCAGATCTGAAGCGTGAAGAGCTACAGAGTGAAGATCTAAAGAGCCGCGAAGTGAAGATATATACAGAGAGAGATTTCTTACCCAAAAAAAGTTAGAGGTACCATCATTAATGTCACAAATATGATGTCACAATCTTGTAATGTCTTTGATATATGCTAGAGATAGTGCTAAAACTTTCAACTTTGCTTCCCTAACTAGGTGTTGATTTAAGGTGGTAAATTCACTTTATAAATTCAAATTTTGTAATCATTATTTTTGCTAGTAGTGGAGCCTTCAACTCTACATAGTTTTGATATGTTAGCAAATTTAGGTAGTATTGTTTCCAATACTTTATAGTTGGTTGGCTGTATTGTTATTTAGACCACTTCTTTTTTCCATTGTGCATCGAATTGTCAACCATATGGGGTACACTACCTATCTCATAAGGCTTGTAATTTCTCTTTTGGTATTTCTAGTGTACCTAGAAAAAGACTATTTCATATTTGACTATTTCATATTTCAAATATATTGCATAGGGTGTATAACATGTACATGTGTTTGAATAAGGTTACATATATGACATGGTTACAAGTTGAGAAAAATGTGAAGTATTGCGAAGAACTATAAAATTTGAAGGGTTATCTTTAATTTTAATTTAAAGGGAAATCTTTATTCTAACTCATTAGGTGTAAACCAAATAGTTTGTGAAAAGGTTAGTTCCCATTTGGTCTCAAGTTCAAATCTCATGGGCAACACTTGCAGGTGGGAGTTACACTATCCCATGGGGCATCTAGACTCGATAGAGTCTTGCACAATCCTAGCGACCAAGTCTCACACAATCTCATTACCAAACATCTTATAATTAGATTAATGTCAAATATAATATTTTGATCCATTATACATACATACATACATATATTATCATTGAGCCATGCTCCCATTTAGCGACATTTATGTTTCCTTTGGAAGAATTTAAAAGTCTTCAAAATAGCATTATAAAAATTTAGAAAAAATCAAACATTTTTGTGAACACCAATATAAGAGATGATATAATATATGTATCCATATCTTACATGAACATTGCACCTTATATTCATGTTTTAAGCATACTCCAATCGTACTTAGCCATGGGAGTCATGTTCATTCTAGATCTCATTATAAAAGAAGAAGTTATAGTATATATTGTGGCCTTTGTTAAAGGGTGATAATTCTATCAAAATAATATAAAATCATAGAAGAGATCATACTTTCATTATAGGCATATAATAACATGACAATCTATCATGATTGTCTCCATTGCTTATTTTTTAAGTTAATATTTTTATGATTTAGAGCTTCCCAAGTACCATAGAAACATGAAACGAAATGAAATTATTCATCATGACCACTAAATATGTTATTTTTATTAAGAATATTTATTATTCACTCTATCTCTCAAGCATGGGAATATGTAATAAAGAGTGGGATGTTAGAATGTAATCCCTAATGCATGAGTTTGTTGATCATAAAAATTATGTTTCCTTCTCCCTAGCTTTCTTAATTTTGCAACGAATATGTATCATTGAACTTGGACTTGGGATGACATACTAGGAAAGACAACCATTGGGAATTCTCAAAGTATTATCATATTAATGTCAATGTTGTTAGAAAGAAGAAGAAGAAAGTGAAAAAGTGATATCGATAAAGATGTATGGAATTACGAAAAGAAGAATCATCATTTTGAAAACAAATGTGTGAAGATTTTATAATGTTATGAGTTGAATTAAAAAAACACAATTCTCATTGTTGGAATCCCAATTTTCGGTTTTGTGATGTTGACAAGGTTCATTTTGTGAAAGTTTATATTTAAAGTTAATCAAGAACACATAGGTTAGAAAATTTTAGCAAGCTTAATAAAGCTTGTAATCCAAAGCATAATAATTAAATATTTTTGTGTGAAACAAAAGAAAATTGTACACTATATTTATGACGATCTTGACCAAACTTGTACAATCGTGCTCCATTCTTGAGAGATTTACATTCAATTCTTATTTAAGGTTTTTTTCCCATCATCTAGTGTATTCATGGGGATGTGATGAATTACAATTAAGTGGTTGAGAGGCCCACCAATGTGTTGAAAGAATAAGCATATTAGATGCCAAAGTTATAATCATGTTATTAATTTTAATAGGAAAACATATAACATTATGAATGCAACACAATAGCTATAAATCAACACATTTGATATTACTAATGAGATGGAATATGAACATGAGAAGAAATAGGTGATTTGATTCTCCTGGGTTTGCTTGATTTTTATTGTTTTCTCTTTAAAATTGACATTCGACAACTCATTTGTAAATACTTTTATTAATAAGCTCTCAATGTCATTATAATTTACATCCATAGCCTACGACTACCTATTTTGTTCTTTTATAGAGACAAGGGTGGATGCATAGATAATACCGGAAATAACATTGGCACAAGTGTATAAGGAAATGATAATAAGGAAAATGACATTATGGTGTCTATGGGATTCAAAAATATTAAGTATGTGAACTAAATATGATATCGATTATGATATTGAAAATAATCAACAATACTAGTAACAAATGAATTCAAGTGGGGATTCACAAAAATAAGGTGTCTAAGCTTCTTTGAGAAGCTTTCATTAAGTGACACATAAATAGTGGATACACCAATATGTTGGTAGGATATATTGGGTTGGAGTCTTTTAACAAGTTAAGAAATGAAACTAGCCCCTATATGTTGAAGAAATTACTCCCAAATAGTTTTGTAATCCATTGCTATGGGATTAACAAACACTTCATTAAACCAAGTCAAGGGGAAATTATAGAAGATAATGCATTCTTTAAGTAAATATCGTATAACATAAATTGTGTAAATTTCCCATGGATTTGTTTTGGGAATTTCTAGGTTTGAGCCTCCATAATGGAATTAAAAGAAAAAACTGTATAGAACAAAGATCGAATATATATTTTTTATCACACAAGGCAGAAGTATCTTTCTCTTTATTAATAGTTTGTGGGGGTGTTTATTTAACATGTTTCACCACCATTTATAGTTATACAACTTTGACATGTAATAAGGAATGCCGACAATCAAGAGTTAATTTCAAAACCTCCCACACCATTATAGAATTTGAATAGCCATCACTATGGAGATAATTATTTTGTTGTCATAAACCAACAATCTTCACCTTCATAAAAAATTTCCTGAGACCTTTCCCAAACCCATTTCATCACATTTTCTCCAATCTAAGAAGATAAACTCCACTACAACTTCACTAACAATATTGGTTTTGTGAACATGCTTGCATAATTTCCTTGAGCATGAACCTTCTTAAAAATTACACCATCCTCACCAATAACTTGTATTACAAAATTGTATTTAATATCAATGTGCTTAGTCTTGCTATGATAACTAGATTTTGATCCAAATGTATAACACTTTGAATATCACATAATACATTCACCTTGTCCTGTTTTTGAAACTTACCTAGAAGACCATTTAAAAAATTTTCCTCTTTGCATGCATGTGAGATAATGATATATTATACCTCAATAGTAGATACAACAATTGTTTCTTAAATATTTAACATCAAACTAATAGATCCTCTTACAAGGGAAAGACATAACCTAAAGTATATCTTCTATTGTTGAAATCAACTGCAAAATATGAATCAACATAACCACAGACTGAATCAATACAATCATAAAAAAAGTGATGTAATAATTACTTGTGCTCTAAGATACCAAAGCACCTATTTCGGTATTGTCTAATGATTCTTTACTGTATTCCCATGTATTTATTAACAATAAAAACTACATGTAGAATATCTGATTTGGTACATACCATCACATATATTAAACATGCTACTGCAGTGACATATGATGCAAGAGACATATTATCCTTTTCATATTTAATAATAGCACATAATCTTGAAGAAATCTTAAAATGGGAAGGAAAAAGGATATTCATAGGTTTCACATTATTCATACCAAAATTCATCAATATTTTCGCCACATCTATTGTGATAGCTAAATCTTAGTATTTTTCTTATCTATATGTATTTCAGTGCACAAAAATTGTTTTGTTGCTCCTAGATCCTTCATATAAAAAGTATTATCCAATTGAGCCTTTAACATATTTACCTCAACCATGATTTTTCTTGCAACAAAACTATCATTAACATATAACACCAAGATAATGAGTATACCATTTAAATATTTGAAGTAAACACAATGGACAAACTCACTTCAAGTAAAATTTTGGCTCACTATGAAGCAATCAAACTTATTTTACCATTGCTTGGGAGACTATCTCAAGACATATAATGATTTCTTGAGTTTGCAAATGAATCCTCTCTAGTGATCTTCAACAAACTGAGTCTGGTTATTCAATACATATATCCTCATCCAAATATCCACATAATATTATTTTAACATCTAATCGCTACAACACAAGGTCAAATAAAGAATCGAGTGTAATACAACATGGATAGAAATAAGATTGACAGTAGGTGAAAATATGACATGGAAATAAATACCTTCCATTTGAGAATGTATTTTTGCAAAAAGTATTTCTTTATATCTCTTAGCTTTTCCATAAAACCCTTCTTCAATTTGTAGCTTCACTTGCACCCAACAAGCCTTCTGTCCTTTGGGATTTCTACCAAGTCCAATTTCTTTTTCTTCTCCAATTCATCCATTTATTTTTTCATTTCCATTCGACACTTTTAATATCATTTAATTCTTCTTCATAACAAAAAGTTTCCTCTTTGCTAGCCATGAAAGGAATAAATGAAACATAACTTTATACCTCCTAGGAGGATTTCCGTTCCATGTATATATCCTCAGTGTTGGTTGTGGTGATTCCACATTTCCCTACACATGTTTTGTATCCTCATTTCCTTATTTGTTTAGAATCTTATTCTTGCATCATTGTGTTAGAAGATGTTTGATTCTCCATTTGAATTTGTTGATGTTGTGGTATCTATTCTTATTTCGCTTCAACTTCTCTACTATCTAGTTTTATGAGAAAGGATTAGTCAAACACCACATCTCTATTAATGATGACTTTGTGGCCAGTAGGATTCAATAATATATATATCCTAACTACTTCATCATGACCAGAAAAAATTCTTGATTTGGGGTCTAACTTAAAATATTTCTTTTTAAGAGTATATGCATAAGCTTCACATATATATATATATATATATATATATATATATATATATATATATATATATATATATATATATATATATATATTTAATTGAAAATCTTAGTGATCACAAGCATGACCTATCCATACCTTTGTGGGAATTTTCCAATCTATTGACAGTGATGGTGATCGGTTCACCAAATAGAAAATAAAGGTGACTGCTTCTTCCCACAACTCTTATTGCAATTTGGAATTACTGAGCATGCTCCTTTCTCTCTCTAGAAGTGCCACATTCACACATTTTTCCATGTCATTTTTCTTAGGAGTGTACACCATGTTTTTATTCCTTTTGACTCTAAATTCCTATCAATATTTTCAAATTCCAAATATGTGAAATTTCCTCCATTATCTATTCTCAAGCACTTGATTTCCTTACCAATTCTCTTTCAACCAAAAATATAAATTGTTTAAATACATTAAATGCATTAGATTTTATGAGTCCTAGTATTACAACAAGAATTTTGCAATTCCCAGGGCTACCATTCTAGTTTATCAATCCAAAGTTTGTACAAACTTAAGAGGTGATAGTGTTGTATGCACAGTAAGTAAGATTCTACCTAAGTTGCTCTGAGGCAATGAATCAAACTGAGGTGTGCTAAGACCATCTTGCAAACTCAAAGAAGATAATTTATTGAATCTAACTTTGAAAGAAAGGAAATTGCTGAAACATTGCTTGTCCTACTACATAAGAGAAAATTTGATCTACTTGTAAGGAAATAAATGCATGGAAAATAAATGACAAGAAAATAAACCTAATCTAGCTGCATGAAGTAAATACCATGAAATCAAACCTAAACTATTTCATTCAAAGAAATTTCTATTCTACTTGCTGAAACCAACAAGTTCTCAAGGAAAATCAATGTAAAATGTTTCTATGCTATTGAATTCATAACCAAAACAACTAACCCTAATTCCATAAATAAAACATGGTGATGAAAAGAAGATTTCCAAAAGGTCTTTGATCTCCTCAAACTTGTTTCCATGGCCTAGAAGACATTGTGGAAGAGTAAGAAGCAAAAAATAGGCTCCAGAAGCAATTTTAGTAAAATTTTGATGGATTTTGTGAGGTGCTATAGGACTGTTATAGGATGCCTTGTATTACTATAGGATTTCATCCGAGAGTAGTTTGAGGGTTCTAGAGGCAGTCTAAAGTCAGGAGAAGGTAGAAGGTGTTAGCACTCCTTAGTTTCCTAAGGTTGAGAAAGGAAGCCAAGGAGGTAACCTCCAACCAATATTTAGACTCGACAAGTAGCCCTACAAAATCAGAGATGGCTCTCTCATTAATCTCACAACCAATGAAATGACTGGAGAGGCAATTCCGATGTTAGGCTGGATATTAATCTCAATGGTGTCTGATTTTAGATTTTGCTAGGTGAAGCTCATAGATCTAGGAACTAGGCTAAGGTTTCTAATGATCAATTGCAGAGATATAATGGGGCGAGGTAGGCATGATCAGTGACAAAACTAAGTTGTCGGGGTGGTGCAGAGATGAAAAGATATAATATCAGAATGAGCATGTAACCATGAATTCATTCATCAAGAAGAAAGAACACTAGCATGAAATCTCAACAAAAATGAGCATATAACCTATGAATTCTATTTAAAACTCATGAGATGATCACACGAAAAGCATAGAGATGGTAGGAAAATAAATATAAAAGAAAACGCTATCACAGAAACATACCACAAGAATCCCAAGATAATAACTGTAACTGTCTATTATATTACTGCAAAATGTATAATAGCTCAAAATTTATGATTCAGAAACATCCAACCCACAATACTTTGAAATCTGAACTATTTATACAATTATTTACAAAAGTAAACATCCTGAAACAAAATTCAATATTTGTTGCAAAAATTATAAAAATAGATCAAAGTTGCTAAAAATATCTTGGCTGAGCTCTGGTGTTGTTCTGGGCATTCTGGTGTAACTAAGGCCTCGAATAAACACTATTGTTAATCCTGTTGGCTGATGAATTGCACTTCTATTATACTTTTTACTGCATTCGGTTCTAAAAATTGTTGTAATGAATGTGTAATGTTGTCTCCTTTTGCTGCTTAAAATGTGCTAAAAAGGTTCTCATTTTCCTCTAAGTGGCAATGAAATGAGCAATATGGTGCTCTGTGAATGGAGGCTGTGCGCTGATGTGGAGGTGGGGTCGGGATCGTTGGCGGGAGAGAGTGTGAGGATGAGTAGTTTTTGGAGAGGGTTGGAGTGGTATACAATATTGAGAGGGGGGGTGCGAAATGGTGTGAGAGGGACACATAGCAGTGAGGCCTGGTGGGGAAATCGCTTTTTTAGACCCCCCCCCTTGCCGATAAAGGGAAACATCACAAGGGGTGATGAAAAGGCCTGGGAGTAGTCCGATGAAAAAGGTGATGTGATCAGGAGTGAGGATATGTGCGCTGTTTAAATGGGACTTTCCAAGTGGTTGACCCAACAACCTCTTTAAATACAACTCTATAAATTATCGCATCCACCAGGCTTTCTCACATTGCAGTCAGAGAGGGTACACGGGAGTGGAACTATAAACCTGGACCTGAAAATCCTTTAAAATCCATTATATAAATTATCGCATCTGTTGGGGCTTTTTCTTGATCGAAAATCTGATCAAGGAGAGGGACCTTTACCCTGTTCCATAGTACTTTTCCGATAGATTGGACCCACGTTGCATCCGGAGGGGTCTTACCACATTGCAATCATAACCAGGAGAGGGACCTTGCGGGGAAGGGACTTAAGATTGGTGCAATCCTCGATTGTGATATCGCAATCAATTGGGAGAGATTTATCACAATCGGAGAGAACTATCAGAGAGCAAGACTTATCGGTGGAGGAGCATGTGATGTGCAATATGGTGACACATGGCCTACGGGCCCAGTTTATTGCAGAGGGGAAGAAGAAGATGTGTAAAGGCTTCTGAACAATGTAAAAACGTGCTAACAAAAGGAACAAAGGTATGGGCAAGGCATGAGAGTTAACAACAATAGCGCAAGGCTAGAGTTAAAATGGATATGGCTAGAGTTTAAATGGTTTTTGGTTTAAAGTTTAAATGGGTTACTGCAGCTAGAGTTTTAAATGGGATAACAGTGGAATGGAACATCAACTAGAGTTGGACTATGAGATGGACGTTTAGACATTTGCAGTATGAATGACCTAGAATTGACGAATGATGAAATTTTATTTGAAAATTTATTTGAAATATAACAATTTGACCTAATAACCCTATCAAAAACTTTGAAAGAGTACATTTGATCACTGGTGACTGACCGGACTGACAGACAATAACATTGGCTCTTGCTGGGGATGGTAGCTCCTTTAGGAGATGTCAAGAACACCATAGAATAGGTAGCCTCATCCATTGGGTGATGGAGTCAAGAAGAATAAACAGACCCAGAACTCAACACTAAAAATGACTGACTGACAAAACATAGGACACTAAAACTATCTTAACTACAAAACACTGGCTTACTTATGGCAACAAACCATCGAGATCTTAGGGCCTTCACCTTGGGCTTCAAATACTCATGATAAATTCCCACCTATTGAAGATATATATACAATCATATGATATGATCCCGCAAGTGTAACCAATCCAACAAGTGGCTACTTACTCGAATCTTGCTCACACTTTCCTTGAGCAAGAAAAAAAACCAAAGATAAGCAACTCAAAGTGTCCACTGAACATGTGTACATGATCCATAAATATAAGAAAATTCATCTTCCTAGATGGCTGCAACAAATTGGAAATAGGGTCTTCAATAATCTGGAACATTACCATGTCTTGAAAGTCAATAGAAATACAAGGACACCCTTCATTTTCCAATGCAAAATTTTTGTCAGGATGAAAGAAGAAAATATGTTCATGAAAATTTTGATTCACATCAAGGGAAAGGGAAAAATTTTCAAGAAAATCCGTGTTTGAGGTAACCATATTATCAATAGATTTTTTTTTCACATCCATAAGATCTGGGACAAACTTCTCTTCTTTAATAGACTCTTTGTTTTCTAAAGCTGAAGGAAGATCATCCTGTGCAAGAGGCTCTAAAACAACCTCTTCCATTTCACTACTTTCCTACAACTCATGATTGTCAAATTTAAGTCTAACATCCTCAAAATATGAAGCTACATGTATGAATGTTTCTTCATGTAAGTTTGGATTGAAAGTTTCTAGAGCAATAGATTCAACAAATATTTGGAAAATATTACGTTCAATATACTCTTCCACAATTGGTACAACAAGATGTGATTCTATATCACATACCCTTTTAATCCCATCATCTTGGGCTGAATTCTCATGCTGTTTTTGCTCATTACTTTTGAACTCAATGGATGAATGATGACTCTCATGGGTCTTAATGCAAACCAACTCAGAATTAGGATCTTTATCAAGGAAAGGAGAGCATTTGAAATGACCAATATCATATGTGTCTTGTGCGTAAAGGTTTCTAAACTCTACTAGTTCTCCCTCATGATCATAAGATTGTTGTGAATTGTAATCAACTGCAAAAGATGGAAGATGATTGTCATCATTAAGATCTTGCTCAGTTTCACTTTCATCCAAGGGAAAACACCTATCCTTCTTGGTGATGGAATGGGTTTTGATACAAAGCCTCCAGAATCTCTTCATCCATGAACTCTTCATCACCATAAGAATTCTCTAGATTTTGAATGAAAACCTCAAAATGTTCACAACAATCCTCAACCAATGAAAAAGTAGGATGAGACTCTCTATATTTCTCAAAAACTGCTAAATGAAAATCTTTAAGAGAATAAATACTAGCATATGGAAGACCTTCATACCAAGATCACGCTTTTCCTTCTAGAATAATCATGAACATCTTCATGAGACAATCCTCATGAAATTGAACCTTTAGCTTATGCACATGCATGTGAAATTTAAACAAGTGAAGAGAAGCATCGACGCCTTCCTCGTCTTCGAACTTTGGCAAATAAGTCTTCCAATCTACACAAGGCATGCGGTTCAGAAAACCCGTAATGTAATCTCGTTTTGAAGGAGCATACCTTCTGGATATAGAACTCATCTCAGTTTTTGGATCCTGCTGCTAGTGGAGCCTTTAGATCAAGTTGGAGTTTCCAGGTGAATGGTTCAGCCCTCTCTGTGTCTGACTATTATCCACCATCAACAATTCAGCTCTAAACTTTGATGATCTTTTCTGGTGAATATGAATTTTTTTTTGTTCCCCAGCAGAGTTGCCAAAAATGTTAGCACTCCTCAGTGTCCCAAGGCTGGGAAAGGAAGCCAAGGAGGTAACCTCAAACCAATATTTAGACTTGGCAGCTAGCCCAACCAAATCAAAGAGGGCTATCTTAAGAATCTCACAGCCAATGAAATTACTGGAGAGGGAATTCAGAAGTTAAGCTAGATATTAAGTTCAATGGTGTTTGATTTTAAAGTTTTTTGGGTGAAGCTCATAGATCTAGGAACTAGGCTAAGGTTTATAATGATTATTTACAGAGATATAATGGGGAAAGGTAGGCATGGTCAGTGACATAAATAGGGTTTCAGGGTGGTGCAAAGATGAAAATATATAATATCAGAATGAGCATGTAACAATGAATTCATTCATCAAGAAGAAAGAACACTAGCATGAAAATATTAACAAAACAGAGCATATAACCTATGAACTTTGTTTCAAACTCATGAGATGATCACAAGAAAAGCATAGAGATGGTAGGAAAAGAAATATCAGAGAAAAAACTATCACATAAACACACCACAAGAATCCCAAGATAATAACTGCAAATGTCTGTTATATTACTGCAAAATGTACACTAGCTCCAAAGCTATGATTCAGAAACATCTAACCCACAATACTTCGAAATATGAAGTATTTATACAATTATTTGCAAAAATAAACATCTTGAAACATAATTCAATATTTGTTACAAAAATTATAAAAATAGATCAAAACTGCTAAAAATATCATTTGGCTAAGCTCTCGTGTTGTTCTGGGCATTCTGGTGTAACTGAGGCTTTGAACAAACACTTTTTTTAATCCTGTTGGCCGATGAATTGCGCTGCTATTACACTTTTTATTGCATTCGGTTCTAAAAAATGTTGTGATGAATTTGCAATGCTCTCTCCTTTTGTCGCTTAAAACATATTTAAAGGCTCCTCATTGTCCTCTGAGCGGTGGTGAAATGAGTGATTTGGTGCTCTATGAATGGAGTCCCTGAGCTGACGTGGAGGTGGGGTTGGGATCGTTGGCGAGAGAGAGTGTGAGGATAATTAGTTTTTGGAGGGGGGTAGGAGTGGTATAGAGTATTGAGAGGGGGGGTGAGAAATGGTGTGAGAGAGACATGTAGCAGCATGGCCCTGCGGGGAAACCACTTTTTTGGACCCACCCTGATTGATAAATGGAAACATGGCAAGGGGGGTAGAAAAGACTTGGGTTCCATCCAATGAAAAAGGTGATGCGATCGGGAGCGGGGATATGCACGCCATTTAAACAAGACTTTCTATTGGGTGGAACCGATAACCTCTTTAAATACAACTCTATAACTTATCGCATCCACCAAGCTTTCTCGCATCACAATTAGAGAGGGTACATGGGAGTGGAACTATAAACCCAAACCTGAAAATCCTTTCAAACCCATTATATAAATTATCACATCCGTTGGGGCTTTCGCTTGATCGCAATCACATCGAGGAGAGGGACCTTTACCTTGTTCCATAGTACTTTACTGACGGACTAGACTTGAAGCTATAACAAATTTTAACATAAAAAATATTGCGTCTGGAGGGGTCTTACCACATCGCAATTGCATCTGGGAGAAGGACCTTGTGGGGGGGGGGAGACTTAAGATTGGTGCAATCCCTGATTGCAATATCGTAATCGGCAGGGGAGATTTATCGCAATCAGCAAGAACTATCAGAGAGCGGGACTTAACAGTAGAGGAGCATGCAATATGCGATATGGTGACATGTGGCCTGCAGGCCCAGTTTATTGTAGCGGGGAAGAAGTAGAAGCGTAAATTATTTCAGGAAATGTAACAACGTATTAACAAAAGGAACAAAGGTATGGATGAAGCATGAGAGTTAACAACAATAGCATAAGGATAGAGTTAAAATGGTTTTTGGTTTAAAGTTTAAATGGGTTACTGTGGCTAGAGTTTTAAATGGGATAATAGTGGAATGGAGCAGTGGCTAGAGTTAGACTATGAGATGGAACTTTAGACCTTTACAGTATGAATGACCTATAATGGACAAATGATCAAATTTTATTTGAAAATTTATTTGAAATATAACAATTTGACCTAATAACCGTATCAACAACTTTGAAAGAGCACATTTGATCACTAGTGAGTGACAAGACTGAAAGACACTAACAACAGGAAGTTGGGGAAGAGTGTGAAGGACCTTTCTAAGCTTATATCTCCTTAGGAGACCATCTTGCACCAAACTAATGGTCTATAGCAAATTTGTAATGTAATTTTCTTTGTGCAGACAATTTAGAGGAATTAATGGCAATGAAAGGAGAGTGTTAAGGGAGATGGTGTGCATGAAATCGAAATGATTCTATTGTGCCCTACAATCCAATAGATTTCACTCACACACAAAGTGACTATTCAACTAACAAAATATCATGACTTAAAGAGTGCTAAAAATACTAATTGTAGAAAACCAAAATGAAAAGGAAAGGATGAATTGAATTTTAACTAAGATCTAACTATTGCATCAAAAGAAAGACTATATTTTTGTCATTGTCCTTACAAATATTAAAACTAAAATTCTCAAGAGAAATGATTGATAAATTTGTGGGAGAAAACTTTTTCATATAATTTTTTTTCCAAAAAGAGACACAACTAAGCTAAGTACAAAAAAAAAATGCATAAAAAATATATACAAAAGAGAGGCCTGAGTGTTTGGGTTCGGCCCTAACCCAAGGGAACTCATCTCCCTTAAAACACACTCATACTGAAGGCAACACGATTATTTTCATTGACCTTATAAATTATTCAAGTACATAAATAGGCAATGGAAATAACAAGTAGCAATTTCTATCTCTAATAGTCACTATCTTCCTCTAAAAATTCGAATCCTATTGAGCTTTTATGATCCTTTATTTATATAGAAATGAGTGAGGGGAAACCTCCTTGGAGTGAGCGCTGATTCCCTCCAGAACCACTATAAAAGTGGATCTAGTCTCCTGAGATTCTCGTAGTCATTGAGTGTAGTAATTTCCCAATATCTAGCCAAGTTGTAGGTGACTTAATGAAGGGAACAAACCAAACATAATTCTTCACAATAAATGATCATTTTCCTGCACATTTAATATGTTAAGCTACATGATATGGAAAATATTCCTTAAATGAACATATTATAGCTCAAAAGGATGTCACCAAATGCAAAAAGAAAGATAAAAAATGTTGAAGGATGGCTAGATGGGCCTTTATTTGTACTTATTTAATCATGCCCCCCTGCTGAAAGTGTTGATCATCATCTGAGCCACTTATTCACCTAATTTCATCTCATTCATGGCCCTGGTGGCCTCATTGACATCCGAAGGTACCTAAGATGGAATTCCCTCTTCAGGTTGGAAACCTACATTCTTTTCTATTTCTGCCCAATCTCTTTATTCTTCTACCTGCTCTCTTCTTTTTTGTAGCCCCAATAGGAAAGGAGGGATGAATTTAAGCATAATATAATTGATTTTCAGCCTCTGAACTATTCTCTTGTATAAGGATTTCTTGTCCAAGGCATTTCGTAGTCTTTTGGGAGAGTGGTATTCTTTGATTCTTAGGCTATGTGGTAAAGTGTGCCACCTCCTTTGACATGCCTGTAAGCTCTTGATCTCTATCTAGTAACCTGAAAGCATCTTCAAAGTGCATGATGGATTATTCTTTCTTCTCCATGTAGGATGGTTCCAATCTAGGATCTCCAACAAGGAATCTATGATTGCTGGTGACAAGATGAGGTCCTCTAAATTTTGCTCTAATCCATTATGGTTCATTTTCCTCCCTAGCCATGACCCTTTTGATCTCCTATGGGTCCTAGCCCTTTCTTCCTCCAACTCAAATAGAAGTGGAACTACAAATTTGGAAGGGATCATTTTGCCTTATTTAATAGATTTATAATAAGACCTAAGGCTAGGTTGAGGATATGTCTCTTGTAGGGTTATATTTCACTCTTGTAACCTCTCAAATCCTTTGTTTAGTTGTGCAATACCTTCCTGCAGCACTGCTCTACCTTCTTGTAGCAATGCCTTGCCTTCCTGTAACATAGAAGATCCCTCTTTTAGCTTGAGGTTTTTTTAGTAATCTTAGTCCCCCTCATGCTTTCTTTCTTCTATGATGTTTATGGTTGTTTTCCTTTGGCTTTTATGGAGGTTATCTCTTCATATTGTTTCTTATTTTTATCTAATTCTCCTACTTGGTGGCTAGTTAACCCTTTAGTGGTGATGGGGGTTGTTGAGGATGGATGCAACTTTCCTTTCTTAATTTTATTTCTCCTCCTACTCTTGAAATACAAAGGGCCTTACCTTGGCCTCCTCCCCTTGGGTTTGACTAGTGTACTCAAGGCTACGAGGGTGACATCAACTTCTTCTCTAGTATTCCCTTCTGAAACACTTCTCTATTACTATTTTCTTCTCCTCTTCTAAGGTATGGAAGATGTCCCTATGATCTCTAGAGTTCCTTGTTCTCCCGTTTGTGTCACAAGATGCTTAGTTGAGTCTTTCTCAAGTACTGCTGTTTCAGTAGGTGCCTCTATTTTTTCTTCTTCTTCCTTTAATTTATTTTATGGTTTTTGTTTTGGCACATATTCTTCTACTCCAACCTCTTTCTCTTCTTCACTATACTATTGTCTCCCTCTTCTTTTTATTCTCAAACTTATTCTTTTGTAGATCCATTATTTGTTTTTGTTTCTCCAATTTCTAATCGGGCTTCTGCTTGTGTCTCAAGGAAAGCCTCCCTATCCATGTCCACAAATTCTGTCCATGATATAGGTTTTTTAACACTCTCTAGAGCATCTACGACAATTAGCCTTATGAGCACATGGCGAGCCATATATTGATGATTTAATCCTCTTATTCTTTAGCTCATCTCTGTGATGGACTGTAAAAGAAAATGGGGAATGTTTAATTTGTCATGGATAGGTAAATTTATCTGGAACCTCAACTAGTAGAGAAGCCTAAACTAATAGGCATATACACCACTAATTCTCCCCTCACGGGATATGTATTTCAAAATATTGTACGCTACCTCATCCCAGGGATAGGGTAGAATTTATCTTCAACCCCATTTTTGTCTTCAATTGGCTATTCTTCAGGGAGGAAAAAACTATTAGTTGTGATAGCCTTTGTTATTTATTCCTTGCTCCAACTTACTCCTAAGGGAAGTGAAATTACACTATTGATGACTTATGCATTCAAATGGATGACGAGCCCTCTTACAATGGTAATGACCTCATTTTCTCCCTGTGGTTGGAGGCCTACAAAAAGCTCCTGAGTATTCTCATCATTGAATCCCTTGAGATTTTCAAATAACCCTAACCATTGATGATTGGAAAGGAAGTATCTGGCAGTAGGGTGTTGGTGAATTCTTGTTGACTCTTTGGGATATATTTGATTAAATAACACCCCCCCCCACATAGCTTTTAACACTGATTTCTCAAAGTTGGCAAGAAAATTTTCCCTCTCTACTAAAAGTTTTGGAGATTTCTGTGCAATTAGGGTTTACAAGACAAAGGTAAAAAGAACAGTTTGTTTATACTACCTAGAAGAGGGTGGATTTCATGCTCATCTAAAAAAAATTAAATTCCATTTCTTATCATGCTCAGTTAAAAAGAAACATCCACACTTCATTTCCTTTTCCTTCTCAAACTTTTAACAAAAAATTCCTACAGGATGTACTGTTGAAAAATTGAAACATTTTGTAGGCTTCTTACCCATAGGTGGCAAGGAAAAATATGTACTTACCCTTCCTTTGGATGTTCCTCTTCAAATTATAGGGTCTTCGAGCTCTTTTGTAGTTCTCTACACTTTCATGTAGCACTTTGAAACGATCCTATAGCACACTATCTCAATCTTGTAGCAATGTGTCTCAATCATGTAGCAACACTTTCCAGGCTTTGTAGACTCTTCTATATTGGTCTATAAAGATGATAACATAGGTAGCTTGAATCTCAATGATAGTGGCGAGCTCTTTTCCTTTTAAAATATGATTTTTATGCCAAATGAGGCTTGGGCCTAACTTAAATGATTAGAGGTTGGGTGGTTGGCTCAACGCATTGTATGAGATTCCCCCCGCCTACCACCTTTTCAAACCAACCATAGGCACATTGCCCCACCCATCATGGGCATCACCTTTTTTATTTCTTCTTTTCCACACTTGTGATGGGAGAAGAAAACTCTAGTTAACAATAGAGGGTGGTCGAGACTGATGAACCAACCTTGGCTTATAAAACCTCATTTCTCATGCATTGATAAAAAAATATAAACTAAGATGCACTCTAGGGGAAAGGTTCGGAACTCACATACCTATGCCTACCTGATACATGGATGAGAGTGTTTGAATTTCCTTAGAGGTGAAACTTGTTGTCTTCATTGCTCCATATAGTGGCTTGAATTTTTTTGAGTGTCCTTTGCTGATTGAAGTTTTATGATGCAGGTCCTTCAATATACAAGTGCCACTGTGGATCAAATACTGTTATTTTTTGTTGAACAAGGATTTTGTAGAAGTATGCAGGGGATCCTGTAGCTGATCAGGACTAATGTCGGAGTCTTCTAATGCTTCATGGTGATTATATTTCTTGATATGGTGCCTTGAATGTGGTCCTGTAGGGTATGTGAAAGCTGTTATAGGATTGTGTATCTTCCTGTAGTAGTCACACAACCCTTATAGGACCACAATTTTCTCCAAGTGTTGCTTCAAAAAAATATTAATAATTGATGGTGGTCAAAGAACATTTGATGGAAGAGGTGGAAAAATGGATGAAGGACAATGATTTTGATGGAAAAAGATGGGAATAAAGGTGGGAAAAGTTTCAACTCATGTGGTGGATGGATGATAGGGTTGTTGTGGGATCCCCTCCCCTATTCTTGAGTGAAAAAAATCCAAACTTATCCTTCTTTTTATGTTGATCAATAGCATGTAGTAGTTCTGGGACAATCTTGTAGCAATTCATGACATTAACGAAATTAGGTGAGAAAAGCCATCTAATGATGTGGAACTCTTAGGGAAAGTCAATGGAGGGATGAAGTGGACACGAATAGATAATTGGGAAAGTGGGGAGGTGAATTTAGATGCTGCTCCTCTGACTATGTTGCCTTGTATTGACTGTCATTGGAACCTTGTTGTGCCTGTAGAAATAATGGATGAAGTAAAGGTTCCTTTTGTTTTTTCTATTTTTTTTTGTCTTTTAGATATATAGGCTACCTCAAAGGAGGTTTTCAACCCACTAGGCCTTTCCTAGGTGCCTCTTGGAGGTTTTCACCTGGGGATATTTTTTTTCCTTTTTTTTTTTTGTGTTTCTTTTCAGACTCCTAGAACCCAAGAGCTTGCCTCAGGTGCCTCATGGAGGTTTTCACTTGAGATTTTTTCTTCTTTTTTCTCTTTTTTTCCCTTTTTTTTGTTTTTTTGAACTTCTTCTCTTGTTCTTCAAGGGATGAATGGATTGGGTTCTGTGAGGCTCCTAATCACATTCATTTCTTTGTTGATTGATCTGGTAAACTCATCCTTTGGCAAGGGATTCTTGTACAATTTCAACTTATAACCTTTGAATAGGAGTATGATATTTTCCTCATCAATTGTTTTGATTTGAGAAAAGCCATTTTCATGGCAATTTTCCACTAAGTAGGGACCTAGCCATCTGGTCATAAGCTTCCCCTTGAAGTCCTTAATTCTGGAATCATACCAGAGGGCCTAATCGCCGTCTTAGAAGGTTCTTTCCTTGATGTGCTTTTCATTCCAATCCTTTCTCCGCAATTGAATAATTCTACTATGCATAAGAGACTACAACCTGACTTCATCAAGGGAATTCAGCTGCTGCAACATCTCTTCTTGAGCTTTGGTGATGTCTAGATCAAGTTGTGCTGCCATTCTCCTGGTTTTGTATTCAAATTCAATGGAAATCAATGCTTTCTTACCATAAACCCTCTAAAAGGTGGTCAAGTGAGTGGTGTTCTTCCATGTAGTATTATAAGCTGAAGTGGCCTCCACAAGCCTAGCTTTCCAATCTATCTTGTTGTTGCTAGCAACCTTGGTCAAAATGCCTTCTAATGCTATATCAATCAATTCCACTTGCCCATTTTATTAAGGATGGTAGGGAGCGGAATTCCTATTCTTGATGTGATGCTGCTTCATTATCCCTTCTATCAGATTGGAAGTGAATTTATTCCCTTGGTTAGTGACCAACTCTCTTGGGAAACCAAACTTATAGAAGATGTTATCCCTAAAGAACTCTTCCACCTCTTGTTCTATTCTACTTTGAATGCATTCACTTCATTCCAATTTTTCAAATACTTAGAGCATATAATGATGCACCTCTTTTGTCTAGATGGGGGTCAATTGGCCTAATGAAATCCATGCCCCACTTCGCAAATGGATCAAGATTCAATTGAGGTCATAGTGGAAACTCAATCCTTTGTGTGGGATTTACCATATTCTTGCATTCATCACATCGAGTATTGTACCTCCTAACATCTTGTGTAGGGTAGGCTAATAGTATCCCGCTTAGATTTTTTTGAAGGTTGTTCTCTTGGATACAAAATGGCCCCCACAAGGTCCATCATCGTATGAGGAGAGGATATCAAATACCTAAACTTCCCTTACACACCTCACTAAAATATAATTTGGCTCCAATATGAAAAGGTTACCCCTAATCCAAGTGTAAGAGGTGCTTTTCCTAACAATTTCACTCTTTTCCTTGGAGGAAAGATTAGGAGGAACTTGTCAAGTAATCAATAAGTTTTTTTTGCTAGCAAACCTTTAACAACCCTAGGTTAAAAGTTCATGTAATAAAGGTTAATAAAGGAAAAATAAGACCAAGGTCATGGGATAGATATTCCAAGATGAATATTGGAAAAAATCCTAGTGGTTGTCACTTTCAGTTTATTTATCTCTAAGTAAATTGAAAAAGACATTGGCAAAGGAATTGAGGCATTATTTGACATTTTATTTATGAAAATAAATGAAACTAGGAGAAAAGGGAGATGAGGGGTCACAATTTTTTCTCAAGAGAGAAATTGAAGGAAAATGAAGAAATTAGAGGCATCAATAATAAGAAGTTATTAGATGATCAATTTTGAGCCTTTTGTCAGTTTTTCTCTGGAAATAGTTTCAAGGAGAGAGAGAAGAGCACTAAGAGGAGAAAGAAAAGTACGGAAAATGACAAGCAAGGACAAGAAAGGGAGCAAGGAGAAGGTTGGATTATAGCTTTAGTCGGAAGATTTTGTAGGTAACAGGGTGCATGTGTGATTTCCTAGTTGATTGTCAATGCATGGTACATGCATTGGTTTATTTGGTTCATTTTATGTCATTGGTATGGGTTTTTCTAGGTTTGACAGTGGTTTCAACCTTTCCTTTCCATTTCTTGGATAGCCATGGTGTGATGGGATTCTTTTCTAGTTGAGCTTTGGATTGGCAGAAGGTTTTGGAACTAGGTGAGGTGGTCTCAGGAAAATTCCCAAGGTTTGGAAGTGGATTTGGCTTAATCTCTGGGAATCCATCAACATGTGGGTGGAGACATGCAAATTCCTCATACAAATTGTTAAGAAACTCTAAGGCATCCAAGCTTGTTTGGGTTTTGGGATCTCTTGACCGGTTTTGGAAAGATCGCGATAGCCTGAGGGTGGAGGTGATTTTATCTTCGGGAAGCATTGGGTGTTTATGTCTTGAGATCCCACATTCATGCTTGGAGTATGGCATGGGAGTGATTCGCTAAAAGAAATATTTGGTTCAGCTCAATATATGGTCGGGTGGTATGTGGAAGTCCCTAACTTGGTTTGCCTTTGCATAAGTTAATAAGATCTATTTTCCTATTGTAATTTATGAGCACATGTACTTGTTATTATGGTGATATGATAATTATTTTGTCATGGTTAATAATCTAGTTATATTTTGGTTATAAGCATGGATATGTAATGTGCTCTAGCAATGGATTTGTTAAGGATTTGATAAGTATTTGATGGTTAATGATTGCATGGGCTAACATGTTTTATTGAAGTTATTATGAGAAGGCATTAGACCTTCTTGATGATTCTTAGATAAGTTTCAGACTCTTATGATCAAATATGCATTCATGACTGGTAGCTTACATGTTCATTATATGTTTGATGAAATGAATTTCATGATTAACCCTGATTAGGTCAATTTATTGTTCAACTTTTCTATGTTTAGCATGGTCCTTATGTCATTTATCATTTTGAGAAGTCTCAGGTAAATCTGGGAAGGGGTCTGGAGGTTGGCCTATAATTGTGGCTTAGATCTCAGGACTAAAGGCAATGGATTGAGTGATTTAGGTCATAACCACTTGGAGAAAGGATTGTGATTGCGGTTGGAGGCCTTCAACCACATGCAGGTAGTGTCAAGTGTGTGGTTGGGATTCTAGGTCACAGAAACAAAGTTCCAACTTAGGGAATGACCACCTGGGGCATTTCTTCAACTCCTGGGTGATCTGTAGTCCTTGTAGGATGTTTTTTTGTGGTCAGTAAGTCTCAGTTGTAGGCCCGACTTTGTTAACTAAAGCTAGGAGGCTAGGTCATGTCATAGTGGCACTCTGTTTCACATTTACCTAGATGTTTTGTAAAAGCGGGTAAATTTGGGAGGCGGCATTACAAATTGGTATCAGAGCATGGTTCAAATACTTGGACTGGATGGGATAGATGCATGTCATTATGCATGCATTGTCATGGTTATGGTTATCATGCATGAGGTCATTATGCGCAGTTAGTATTATCATGCATGATGTCAACATATTGATATGATCATGTATATGTATGTATTGTGAAAATCTGGACTGATTTTGCAAATGAGATAGCCTCCCTTGAACTTCACTAAGGTATGGTTGTTATGATTATATTTTGTTTATATAACATGGCATGTTTGTAGGAAGAAGAAGATCAAAGATGACTAGGAGAATGGTAGATTGCAATTCACGAGACTCTGCTTATAGATCACATGATTAGCCAAGAGATGAGTACTCTCTTGACGTAGAAGTTACCTTGAGAAGTTTAAAGGCATAAATCAAAAGTTGCAAGGTGGATAATGACAAAATCATTCAGTCAAAGGAAAGTCTTGCTAGGGCATATGAGAAACAAGTAGAGATAAATGCAGTTATCCTTTAAAGTTTTTTATATTTACAGAGACAGGGATAAACATAGATTAGTTATGGACAAGAGGACAAGACTAGTGGGGCATATGGTAGCAGGTCTCATGGAGGGCATAGGTTGGATAGGGATGATACAGTTAGAGATGGTAGGTTCTTGGATACACTTGATAGGAGAGGTATTGGTTATGGGTTCTATTCTATTTCTGGTTTAGATAGGTACCATGGTCATCATCACTACTATTCTCATAGGAGGAGTCAAAGGGGATACTTTCTAGATGAGTTCACGAGAGCCAAGCCTCATAAATGTGATGGAAAGATGAAGAGACTGGAAGATGCAGAGGCATGGTTGCTTGGGATGAAGAATTTCTTCGAGATGCATGACTATACAAAGAACATGAAGGACATTATAACTCTTTTCAATATCAAAGGGAAAGAAAAAATATGGTGGGAAGATGTGAAACGTGTCAGAGGAATCAAGAAAAATGAGTTGAGTTGTCATGAATTCAAGAGACTTTTCCAACATAATTATTTGTCATAGAGATACTATGACAGTAAGGTTAAGGAGTTCTATGAGTTGAATATGGGATCTACGACAAACGAGGAGTGCATGAGTAAGTTCCTGAAGTTCTTGAGGTATGTGCCTTACATAAAGGATGAGAAGACAAAGGTTTAGAGGTTTATCAATGAATCACCATTAAAATTCAAAGATTGGATTGAGTTTGATGAGCTTCGATCACTGGAGGAAGTTATTGGGAAGTTGAAGCACTATTATGAGAAATCAAAGCACAAGAATGAGTCTAAACGAGATTGGAAAGTGAATGATAAGACGAAAGGAAAGTGGCCACTGAAGCAAGCAAGATCTCAAGATGTAGGTGAGAAAGAAAATGTTGTTCTTTACAAGAAGTTTAATGCAGTAGAGAAGGGACATGGACCTTAGCTTTGAGAGTAGTAGAATAAAGGTAGAGCCAGGGAACTGTTACAGTGTTGGATATGTGGCAAGGATCATCGCAGGAAATATTTTCCATTGTATCAACGTGGTAGACCTCATATCTACAGTGCTCAGATGGCACAAATAGTTGAAGACGTTGGCCACAACATTCCTCAAATCTATGCATAATTTGACAACAAGAAGTCAGATCACCATACATCCATTATTGAGATGGAAGGTAAACTTTATTGGTGAGTTGTTTCCATTTTGATTGAACCTATATCTAATTATTGTTATGCTAACCCTAACCAAGTGCATAAGTGTGGTTTAAGAAAATAAGTGCATGTAGAGTCTTGGTTGGTGTAGTTGGCTATAGGTACTAAGAAATGAGTTCATCATTGGGTGAGAGCTTGTGCATTTGAGCTAACCAGTATGCTTACGTAAACGCATATGATTGTGCTTCATATGGCTTCATACATTATTCTTATGGGTATGGATTGTTTGTACCTTCACAAGACTATGGTAGATTGTTAGGAGAAGGCTATTGAGTGCTTGGATATGATCAAGAGAAGAGAATCTTGTAGGGTAATAAGAAGCCTACATCAATGAGAATGGTTACAACTATGCAAGAAAAGTGCAGTTGCAGAAAAGGGTGTGTATTATTTGTAGCACATGTTTCTAGTGACAAAGGGAAGGACGTTGAGGATTTTGAAGTGTTGAAGGGAGATCCAGTTTTGCAGTAGCTTTAGGATGTATTTCCAGTAGAGATTTTAGAGTTACTGCCTCACAGGGAAGTAGAATTTTCTGTTGAGTTGGTACCACGGGTAGCACCAACATCAAAGGCACCTTAGAGGATGACCATGCGAGATTTAGTGGAATTGAAGTTGCAATTGAAAGGAATTCTTAACAAGAGATACATTAGGACAACTGTGTTGCATTGGGGTGCTCTAGTGTTGTTTGTGAAGAAGACAAATGGTATTGTTAGGTTTTGTATTAATTATAGGTAGTTGAACAAGGTGATGATCAAGAACATGTACCCTTTGCCATATATTGATGACTTGTTTGATCAGTTGAAGGGAGCAATAGTGTTCTCAAAGATTGATTTGAGATCAAGATATTGTCAGGTACCCATCAAAGAAGAGGAAATCTACAAGAAAGCATTCCAGACCAGGTGTGGGCATTATGAGTTTATTGTAGTTCCTTTTGGTTTGACTAATGCCCCAACTACTAATCCGAACTTAAACAGGGACACAAAAAATTATAGATATAACCATAAATACAAAGATGTAGTAGAAATAACACTTCATTTCATTAATATCAAATACTGAAATATGCTTACAAACATAATGGAGATAAGACTAGCTCGGGTGATGTTAGCTTATCTATGAGAAGAGATGTGGTGGTTACATGCCTCCGAATTGTTTTAAATTGAGGATCGAAGGCCTATTTATTATTTAGAAACAATTGAAAACCATAAACATCCAAAAAACTAACCCTAGGAGATGAAGCGCCAAAACTATGCACATTAACTTCCCGGGGTTGTAACTTTGGCATACGATCTCCGGTTGACGTGCACAATACCTTGTTAGAAATATCTATTCGAGGACTACAACTTCCGACTGGTCAAAACTAGTACATTACAGCTATTACCCTTGGTTTTCCCAAAAACCATAGTTTAGGGCCTCAAAATGGCTCCAAGAGTTCAGGACCTGCAAAACTATCAAAAATAGTAAATTGTGCTATAATTAAGGAAACTGAAAAACTGAAAGAGACAGTGGTGGGGGTGCAAGTGGAATAGGTGGGTGGCCACCAACATCCTCCTAGATCAACTACTTTCATGCATTTGATGAAAAGTGTGTTGCGTCCTTATCTGGAAAAATTTGTGATAATATTCATTGATTATATATCAATATATTCTACGAATGAGGAAGAACATGCAAAACACCTAGTAGCAGTGTTAATATTTCTAAGGGAGCATCAGTTGTATGCAAATATTAGTAAGTTTAGTTTCTTTCAAACATAAGTTCATTACTTGGGGCATGTTGTTTCTAAGGAAGGTATAACAGTGGACCAAGAAAATATAAGAGCTAGCAAGGAGTGGGTGCTTCCTAGGAATGCGAATGAAGTTAGATAATTCATGGGGTTAGCATGTTATTACAGGTGGTTCATCATGAAATTCTCATGGATTACCTATCCTATGAAATCTTTTTAGAGGAGATGAAATTAATTTGAATGGATAGAGGAATGTGAAACTAGATTTGAGCAATTGAAGAATTTTCCTACAAACGCTCCAGTTCTAAAGATTTCAGATCCTAACAAAGAGTTTGTTGTATGTATAGATGATTGTAAGAGAGGACTTGGTGGAGTCCTGATGTAGGAGGGATAGGTGGTATGCTATGAGTCGAGGAAACTGAATGAGCATGAGCATAAATCTGTGACACATGATCTTGAGTTGGTAGTGATCATTCATGCCTTAAAGATGTGGAGACACTATATTATTAGCAGAAGATTTATTCTAATGAGTGATCATAGTGGGTTGAGGTACTTGTTCGACCAACCTAATATAAATTCTAGGCAAGCTAGATGGTTGTCTGTGATCAGTGAGTTTAAATTTGAGATCAGGTACATTAAGGGTAAAGAGAACATGGTTGTAAATGCTCTTAGTAAGAGAGTGCAGGTGAATGAAATAGAAACTATGAGTTCATATGGGATAGATTTACGACATTAGATATTATAGGTAGGACAACAAGATGACATGTACCACAACTTAAGAACATGTTACAACGGCAAAGTACAAGTGTTTAGGATGTGGATTATAATATCACGATAGATGTTTTGGTGAGATTTAGGGATAGGATCTATGTGTCGAACAATAGTGAGCTCATGAATCTTATCTTGAGGAAATTTCATGTTAAGCTGTATTCAAGTCACCTAGGATATCAGAAGACATTAACAACAATTAAGAAGTTCTACCATTGGCCAAACTTGAAGAAACAAGTGGTTGATTTTGTTGCAAGATGTTTAGATTGTCAGTAGGTAAAAGCATAGTGTAAGCATCCAAGTGGTCTATTACAATTGATTTCAATTCCTAAGTGGAAATGGGAGGTCATTTGTATGGAATTCCTTACAAGATTTCCGGGGACATCAAAGAAACATGATTCCATCATGGTTGTGGTTGACAAGTTAAGTAAGATAGATCACTTTATTGCAATTAAGCCTATGAATTTAACTAGTGAGGTAGATAAAATTTTCATGAGGAAAATTGTGAGGTTGCATGATTTTCTTAAGAAGATTGTATCCAACAAAGATGCCAAGTTCACTTCTAGGTTTTGGAAATATTTATTTTAAGGTTCGGGGACAGAGCTGGATTTTAGTACAACTTATCATCCACACAAAGATGGATAGAAAGAAAGGGTTAACAAGATTCTTTAGGACATGTTGAGGATGTATGTCATGCATCAACAACGATAGTGGGAAGAGTATTTTCCACTAGTTGAGTTTTCTTATAATAATGGGTATCAGGAGTCCCTGATGATGAGTCTGTTTGAGGAACTTCATGAGAGGAGTTATAATACTCCCATCAATTGGAGTGATCTAGTGAACAAGGTATTGATTGGACCAGACATGTTGGCAGAGATGGAACAAGAAATGTAGGTTATCAAGAAGATTCTAAAGGAAACACATGATAGGCAGAAGAGTTATGCAAATCATCACAAGGAATTTAAGTATTTTCAAGTTGGGAAACATGTATACTTATCCTTCAAGCCTAAGAAGATCTCCTTGAGGATGGGATCATGTGCCAAGTTGGAACCTTAACATTATGGACCTTTCAAGATCCTTGAGAGGATTGGACCAGTGGCCTATAGACTTGCCATGCCTCCGATAATGAAAGTCCATGATGTTTTCCATGTTTCATTACTTATAAGATATGTGAAGGATTCTGATCATGTGATTGATTAGTTTGTATTCCAGGTGGAACCAGGAGGAGAACTCCAACTAAAACCACAATGCATATTACAATGGAAACCACTCATGTGTTGGAACTGAGCAATCGAACATGTTAAAGTGCAGTGGAAGCACTTTGGGTCTGAAAAAGATACATGGGAGATGGATCATTAGATATGGTCTTTGTATCCTTCATTATTTGTTGGTTGAGCCAAAGGAGTTTTGGTATATGTACATATCTATGTGTGGTTTTTATTGTAGATACCGTGATGAGCTAGGTTATAAAGCTCAAATAAGCAATGTGATTTCCATGTTTGTCATGTTGGTCTTGGTTTGCATTAGATGTTCATTGTAAATACGACATCGATCTAAGTTATAAAGCTCCATGGGTAGTATGTTTTGGTCCCAGCAGTTTTGTTAGTTATAGGTGTCATAGAACACCAAGGACGATGTTCCCCTAAGGGGGAGGGGTTCATAACAACCCGGGGTTAAAATTTCATGTTTAAAGGTTAATAAAGGAAAAATAAGACCAAGGTCATGGGACACATATTCCAAGCTGAATGTTGGGTAAAACATTTTAAAGGGTGTCACTTTCAATTTATTTATGGCTAAGGAAATTTGCAAAGGCATTGGCAAAGGAAAAGAGGAATTATTTGGCATTTTATTTATGAAAATAATGGAAAATAGGAGAAAAAAGAGATGAAGGGTCACAAATTTGTATAAGAGGGAAATTGAGGAAAAAATGAAGGAAAACAAAGAAATTAGAGGCATCAATAATAAAAAGGCATCAGAGGATCAGTTTGGATCCTTTTTTCAATTGTGGTTTGGAATTAGTTTCAGGGAGAGGGAGAAGAGAACTGAGAGAAGAAATAAAGCAAGCAAAGGAAAGGAAAGGAAAGTAAAGTACGGAAAAGGACAAGAAAAGACAAGCAAGGGAGCAAGGAGAAGGTTGGATCAACAAATTCAATAGGAAGATTTTGCAGGTAACAAGTTGCATGTGTGATTTCCTAGTTGATGTGTGAATTCATGGTACATGCATTGGTTTAGTTGGTTCATTTGTGGTCATTGGCATGGGTTTTGTTAGGTTTGGGAATGGTTTCATCCTTGCCTTGCCATTTTGTAGATAGCCATGGTGTGATGGGATTATTTTTTGGTTGAGATTTGGATTGGCAGAAGCTTTTGTAACCAGGTGAGGTAGTCTCAGAAAAATTCCCAAGGGTTGGGGGTGGTAAAGAAATTCTGAGGAATCCAATCTTGTTTATGTTTTGTGATCTCTTGACCGGTTTTGTGAGATTGTAATAGCCTAAGGGTGGACATGGTTTAATCTCCAGGAAGCCTTGGGTTTTTATGTCTTGAGATTGCACATTCATGCTTGGAATATGGTACAAGGGTGATTGGCTAAAAGAAATATTTGGTTCAACTCAATCTATGACAGGGTGGTACGTGGAAGTCCCTGAATTGGTCGGATTTTTCATACGTTAATAAGAGTTATTTTCCCATTGTTATTTATGAGCACTTGTACTTGTTATTATGGTGGTTTGATGGATTATTTGTCATGGTTAATGATCTGGTTATAAGAATGGATCTATAATGTGCTCTAGCTATGGCTTTATTTAGGATTTGATAAGTTTTGATGGTTAATGAATGCATGGGCTAACACATGTTATTAAAATATTATGAGAATTAATTAGACCTTCTTGATGATTCTGAGATAAGTTTCAGACTCCTATGATCAGATATTCATTCATGACCTATAGCTTACATGTTCATTATATGTTTCACTAAATGACTGGCATGGTCAGGCCTGGTTAGGTCAAGTTCGTGTTCAAGTTTTTTATGTTTAGCATGTTCCTTATGTCATTTATCATTCTAAGAATTCTTAGGTATTTCTGGGAAGGGGTCTGGAGGCTATCCTAGAAGTTTGGCTCAGATCCAGGGAGTGTAGGCACTAAAATGAGCAATTTAGGTCATAACTACATGGAGCAAGGCTTGTGAGTGTGGTTGGAGGCCTTCAAATGCATGAAGGCAGTGTCAAGGGTCCGATTGGGAGTCTAGGTCACTAAAACAAAGTCCCAGCTTAGGGATTGACCACCTAGGGTATTTCTTCAACTTCTTGGTGAAGTCTCGTCCTTGTAGGTTTTCAGTTTTTGGTCAGTAAGTCTCAATTGTAGGCCCCACTTCCTTAACTAGAGCTAGGAGGCCGGCTCATGTCATAGTGGCACTCCATTTCACATTTACCTGGAGGGATTGTAAAAGTGAGTAAATGTGGGAGGGGGAATTACAAAACCGAGGTGACAACAATGAAATTGCAAAGAGGTGCTCATATGGGAGCTGGTCATCTATGATCTCTTCATTCTCTATAGGCTGGGTTAGTCTAGACATGAAATATACAACCACATTCTCTTTTCTTGGCTTGTCAACAATGGTCAGATCAAAACTGTTGTAATAAAAATAACCATCTAATGATCTTAACATTGACATCAAGTTTATTCATTAAATACTTAATGTCTGCACCATGAGTGTGAAAAAAATCTTGGTACCCTATAATGTAATGTCTAAACTTATTGAACAAATGTACACCATACAAGAGCTCTTTTCAGTAACTATATAGTTGAGTTCAACCTTGGAAATTTTTTTGCTGATGAAATAGATAACATAAGGAAACTTACCTTCCACTTGTCCCAAGGTCGCCCCTACAACTGTTAGATGCATTTATGTGAATGTGAAAAGGAAAGCCCCAATTTGGGCCCGCAAGAACTAGTGTAGTTGTCAATTTCTCCTTGAGCTTTTTAAATGCTTCTTGACAATGGTCGATCCAACAAAAATCTGAATCTTTTTTTAGTAAACCAAACAAAGGTGAGGCCATTTTACTAAAATCCTTGATAAATCTCCTATAATATCTATCTAGTCCTAGGAAATCCTAACATCCCTTTATTTCTGAGGGATAGGGACCCTTTTGATAATGGAAATCTTTCTAGGGTCAACTTGGATCCCTTCCTTAGAGAGGAAGTGGCCTAGAACAATCCTTGCATTCATCAAGAATTCATATTTTTCAGGACTTAAAGAGAGATTCATTTCAATTCATATTTTAAAAACTTTACACAGTTTAGAGAAGGTTTCTTGGAATGCATCTCCATAAGGAGTAAATTCGTCCATGTAAATTTCAACCTAGTCATGTACAAGATCTGAAAAAATTCTCAATACTACCCTTTGGAAAGTAGCAGGAGCATTCCACAGGTGAAATGGAAGGATATTATAGGAAAATGTCCCCCATGGACATGTGGAGGTAGTATTATCCTGATCTTCAGGACTAATCTGGATCTGATTGTACCCACTGAAACCATCCAGAAATGAGAATAATTTTTTTCCTCCAAGAGAATCCAAAAATTGGTCAATAAAATGTAAAGGAAATTGATCTTTCTTGGTAGCATTGTTAAGCTCTATGTAATCAATTCAAATATTCTGTTTTCCATTCTTTTTAGGCACAATGGCTAAGGGTGATACCCACTTACTATCTGAAATATGGTAAATGAAGCCCGCATCTAAAAATTTCTGCAATTCTTCTTTTAGTATGTATTTGAGTGCAAGTTTCATCCTTGTCTAAGGTAGGAGAACTTGTTTATGGCCTTCTTTGATGTATATGTTATGTGTGCAAAATTAAGGATGGACCCTCTTGATCTCTTTCTAGTCCCAAGCAATGACATCAAGATGTTTCCTTAATACAGTGAGCAATTGTTCCTCTTATTATGCTAAAATAAAATGACTAATTTGATGGGATAATTTATACAATTTAGACGTGTTCTTGATAAGAACCAATAATAAGTAATTATTCCCATGGACTGTCTTCAAGATGTCCTAAATATTACTCTTTTGATTCATCAATTTGCATGACAACAAGACACTTATTTGCAGAAAATTATGAATAAGGTCATCTTCATCCATGTGCTTGCTTTCAATAGTAGCTTATAATGTGGGGGATGATTGATAGAAATATTCCTCATCCTCCTCCTTTACCCACATAGATAAATCATGATCAATTAAGGGGTTAATTAGGGATTATAATAAAATCTATTTTCTAAGTTTCCCATTCTTAATTTTCATGTTCCCAACTCTACAACTAATATATGCATCAACAATAGCTAACCAAGGCCTTCCTATGATAAGGGGATAGCCATTGAACTTGGTATTAGGTTAGATCACAAGGAAATCAATGGGTTCTCCCAAGAATTGATGGAAACCATGACATCCTCAATGACACCCTCAGTTGCTACTGTGGATCTATCAGCAAGTTGCAACAATGTTATGGTTTTCCTTAGGGCTCCTTGGAGGTTAAGCTTAAACATGGTAACCCTAGTCATGACATTGATTGTAGCCCCTAAATCGATGATGGTATTTGGGACTAAAATAACGTTGATATGCACATCTACTATTGGGTTTCTATGATCCAAATACTTTGGGGAAATGGTCTTCCCAAGCATTAGATCAACCAATTTCCCAACAACATTGATAGTGGGAGAATCCCTCCTCTTCCCTCTTGGCATCTTGAAAAACTCTTCCTCGATAAGCTTTTTTTATATGGGAACATCTTAGATGGCCTGTAAAAGACGGATTTTGACACACAGGGTCTTCAATTCTCCTAGAAGTTCAACTTCTTCTAGGGTGTGCTACTTAGGTTGGACCAACCTTTCAAGATAGGAAGGTATATTGGCTTGAGGAGTACTTTGTTCCTTCTCTTCATCAATATCTTCTACTAGAGAAGGCGGGTGAGAATTAGGAAGTAACTTCCTCGACCTGAGTTTGATTTCTTGGATTTCTATAATATAGGTAGAAAAGGAAGCTTCGCTACTGTAGACGTGTTGGGCTTGCTTATTATTTGTGTTCAAATTAGGTTGAGCAGGAATTTGGGGTTGCTTGGGTGGATTATTGTGAGGTAGTTGTGGTTGAGGAGGAGGATACATTAAGGCAGGTGGTTGGGCTCCTTGTGGCCTCCACCCTTGTGGTGGATTTTCCTATTGAGGAGATTGGTTCTGATATTATTGGTAAGGGGGATTGATAAGTTGAGATGGATAGGGTGAAGGAGAAGGCATGGGCCATGGTGAGTTGTTTGGAGGATACCAAGAATTAATGTTGGGCATGTGTTATATTCTTTCTACATGTCATGGGGTCTAGGGAAGTGCTTCAGAATTTTTATTTTATTTTAGGTGGACCCAATAATAGTTGGGTGCACCCAAAGATAGTGGGCAGACCTACCCATGGTTTTGTGCATGGTTTTTGGTCACAATTGCTTTTTACCATGGTGTTTGTAGATTTGGTCAAGGGAACTACAATTATGTTCTAATATAGGGTTAGTGGATTGAGGTTTATGAATGCTTCAACATGTATATATGTATTTTAACATTGAAAGAAATATAATTAAACATCAATCTAGTATTCCCGGTTTTGGGATCTAAGTGAAAATATTTGTGTATATTTGTTTTATGTTCCCTCCAGTATATTTTTCTTTTTTAAGAATCTATTTGCAGGTAATTTCTGTACAGGTTTATCACCTACATTTGGTATCAGAGTTGTTTCATCTTCAAGGATACACCTTTGTTGCTGAGGGATTTTGCTCGGGCCTATGGTAGATTCTATTACAATGGGAGATCTGTGGGATTTATTCTTCAGTGAAAGAAGATGGTGAACAATGGAAAGTTAGAGATCGAGAAATTCAATGGAAAAATTTTTGAGTTGTGGAAGCTCAATCTAGAGGATTTTTTAGTGGATATAGATCAATGGATCACTATAGATATAGGTACAACACCAACAAGAATGCTAACAGAAGACTAGGAAAAGTTAGATCGGAAGGTGAAGAGAACAATATGATTGTGTCTCTCAAATTCAGTATTGTTGAATGTATTAGGGGAAGCTATGACAAAGGTTTTGTAGGAAAAGTTAGGGACTTTGTATCAATCTAAGTCTCTGGTGAGCAAATGGTTCCTACAGAAAATGTTGTATAACCTAAGGATGAAGGAAGGAGACTCGGTGATAGAGCATATACACACCTTCAATACTGTGGTAAGGCAATTTTTATCTGTTGACATTAAAATTATAGATGAAGATAAGTGCATTAACATATTCTGTTCTCTACCAAACTCATGGGATAGCCTAGTTGTTGCAATAGGTAGCAATACAACTACCTTGAAGTTTGATGAAATAGTCTCATCCTCGTTGTCGAAGGAGATGAGGCAGAGAAACATGGAGAACCATAATGGATATGCCTTATCTATGAGAGGATGGTCCCACAATAGAAAAAAAAAAAAGTCCTTAAGTGAAATATCTAAATCTAGAGGAAGTCCTAAATATCCAGGAAAATATGTAAAGGTATACTTGAAGTGTGAAAAATAAGGGCACCAAAAAAGGATTGTAGATCTAAAAATCCTGAGAAAGGAAAGGGATCTGATGATGCTCCTTCTATAGAGGTGAAAACCACCTTAGATTAAGGTGCAGATGTGTAATTGGATTCTTCTTCAACTACACACGTAGATCATAAGGCATGGTGATTAAAATCAGGTGCATCCTTTCACTTCACTCCCCATAGGGAGTGGTTTTGCAAGTACGAGAAATATGATGATGGTGATGTCTCCCTAGGGGATGACATGAAGGCCATAATCATAGGACGTGGAAAAGTCAAGTTGAAGTTTCAAGGTGGATGGATTAGAACACTTCTTGGTGTTCTGCACATTCTTGGATTAGCCAGAAATATGATTTTTTTAAGAAATATGGATGATATAGGTGTAAAAACAATGTTTGAGAAAGATACCTGAAATATGGTTCGAGGAGCAGTGATATTGATGTGGGGATTTTGGATTGGAACTCTATACAAGCTTATAGGTAGTACTTTTATTGATGGGTGCAACAACTCTGGGTTCATGAAGGTGGAGCAGAAAATCTAGTGGTCTCTGGTGAAAATACCATGTCATGGCATCAATGTCTCGGATACATTGGAGAGAAGGGTCTTCGAATACTACTTGGGAATGGTATGGTAGAAGGCATGTCTAATTTCTCTTTGGATTTCTATTTCTATGAACATTTTATATATGGGAAGTAGAACCAGGTGAGCTTCCCCTTTGGTGCTAAGAAGGTGAAAGGGATATTAGAGCTTGTGCATAGTGATGTGTTTGAACCTGTGTTAGTTCCATCACTGGGTAAGTCTGTGTACTATGTCTCATTTATAAATGACTTATTTAGGAATACATGGATATATTTCCTCAAGAAGAAATATGAAGTCTTTGACAGGTTTAAATAATTTAAGGCTCTGGTGGAAAATCAAATAGAGAAGAAGATCAAGGTGTTGAGGACAGATAATGGTGGAGAGTTCTACAATAAGGAATTTGAAGAGTTTTGTAAGAAGTGTAGTATAACACATCAGAAGAATACTCCATACACACCTTAGTAAAATGGGGTTTTAGAAAGAATGAATTGGACATTGATGGAAAAGGCAAGAAGCATGCTTGATGGTGCTATATGGTGGGAATTGTGGGCAAAGGCACTAGATACTGCATGTTACCTGTTTAACATATCACCTTCACCAACTTTGGAGTATAAGACTTGACATGAGGTATGGAATGGTAAGAAACCCTCTCTTTAGCATCTAAGGGTATTTGGTTGTGATGCATATGTACATTTTCCAAATGAGAAATGAACCAAGTTTGATAGTAAATATAAAAGGTGCATCTTTATTGGGTATAAGCATGGTTTAAAAGTTTATAAGATTTGGAACCCAAAAGCAAATAAGGTTGTGTACAATCAAGATGTGGTGTTTAGAGAGGTGAAATATGTTAGTAAATATGAATTCCTAGCAAAGGAACTTGAGAAGATAGAGGTTGAATTAAAGGAGGAAGAATCAGATTTTACAATAGAACAATAATCAAAAGAGGAAGAACCACACACTCCATTTTTGAGAATATCAGTTCGAGGGAGAAGGCAACTAGAGAGGTATAGACCATCTACTTACTATTCAAAATTTTCATTATCTAAAATCGATGATGATCCCAGAACTGTTAGGGAGGTAGTGGATTAAGAAGATGGAAAACTCTGGAATGAGGCAATGGTTGATGAAATGGCATCTTTGGAAAAAAATGAGGCTTGGGATCTAGTGGAGTTTTTCGATGGAAGGAAACCCATTGGAAACAAATGGGTGTTTAAGAAGAAGGTGAATTCAAAAGGAAAGGTGGAGATATACAAATCTTTCTTGGTAGCAAAATGTTATTCCCATGTGTCAGGAATTGATTTTGGTGATATTTTTTCACCTGTTTCCAAGCTAGCTTCTATTAGATTACTATTATTTGTTGTTACTGCTTTTGATAATGTGAAGAAAACATTTACTCATGGGGATCTGGAAGAAGATATCTACATGAAGCAACCAGAGGGGTTTTCGGTGAAGGGTAAGAAAGAACTAGTATGCAGGTTAAAAAAGTCTTTGTATGGGTTAAATTAGTCACCAAGTATGTGGTATAAAAAAATTGATACATATATACGAGGACTTGGCTTCACAAGGAGAAACAAAAATCACTACGTGTATTTTGAATTGATTAGTGACCATGTTATTTATTTTGTCTTGTATGTGGATGATATGTTGTTGACTGGAAATGACAAAAGTATTATTGAGGATTTGAAGACCCAATTGTCCTCTAAATTCGACATCAAGGTTCTTGGTGCTGCAAGCTATATTTTGGGCATGGAAATTAAATGAGATTGAGAAAAGAGTAATCTAGCTAAACTAGAGGAAGCATGTTGAGACAATATTGTAGAGGTTCAGTATGCAGGAGAAAAAAATTGTGAAAGTTCTGTTGACAGTGTTGGAACTGGCAACATTCAAGGGATCTCCTCGTATGAGGTCCCAACTAGACCTCACACCATTTGGTGTAAGAGTCCCATTTGGTATGATGGCCCAGTTTCCATTATCTTAGAGATTTTCCTTAGCTCTTGTTGTTCAACACATGACAATGTTATGCTTGTAACTTCAAAAAAGCGAGGTGTGTATGCCTGCTGAGTGTGTAATGTAATTTGGTGTCTAGGTTCTCTTACTATCAAAGGGGAAAGTGAAGTGAGCCTCTTGATGAGAGGGAATAGTCCCAATCCAAGAAGAAACAAACATAAACAACAACAAGGGTTTGTCCAACATCCAGCGGAATAGTCCACAATGAATGCGGTGGTCGTGAAAACCAAAGTTCAAGGGAAAACACTTACGTTATCCAGCGGGGTAGTCCACATGGGGGTGACGATCGTTAAAACCAAGAAAACACAAAGATGGTTTGTCTAATGTCCGACATAGTAGTCCACATGGATATGATAGTAGTGATAAACAATACAACACATCTTCAACAATGTAAGTAATAAAATAACTAAAGTAGTACTAACTTATTACAAGTTAAGAAACATGCATTACAAACGTTTAAAGAATAGTCTTACAAATAGATACAAAACATGCGTGAAAACGTGCTGGCCTGAGACATGCTTCTGAATTAAGCAATTGTTCCAAGACACATCTATACACTATACATCACTAGCCCCAGTACTGGGACATTGGAGCCACTCCTTTCTCCTCAAAGAATAGACTACAAATTCTCAAGGCTATGTGGGAGGAGCCAAGGTGAAAAGTCCTTTTCTCATACAAAGAGGGGGTATATATAGCCAAGGGGGATAACTAACCCTTATGACCCTTCGACTTCCCTCATGACTGTTTGACTTCCTATGAATTTTCGACTTACATGAATCTTTAACTTCATATGTGCATCTCTTGGAATTTCAGATTACATTACATTTGATTACAGCAAGTATGGCCCATAGTATTGATGTGGCTGAGACAACCCATGAAACAACTCGACATGACATTGCTGACATGTACTCGCTGACTGTGATGTCTTTGTTGATGGTGTGCTCTTGGTGTAACATGTCTTCACCTTCGCATGGAAAAGTGCGCAGGGTCTTCAATGGCCTTGGTCTTTGCTTGAAGTGCATGTGTATGTGTCCCTTTCGCTCGTTGCTCAATGTGCTTCGTGTGCTTGTTCAACTACGAGCAAGTCTTCTAGCATGCACTCCTTCTCCACCCCATTCGTCATCGTGACATGTTTCATCAATGTACCTATTCTTGCAATCACTCATGAGAAGATAACATCAAATCCTAAAATCTCTTAGTCTAACATTATAGATTGTTTCCCATTTCGGTGTAGGTGACTAGGAGAGGGACAAGGAACTAGAACTACACAGAGCACAAGTCAGCCTAGGATGCGAGGCTTCGGAGCACTATTAGGGAAAAATATGCAGATGTCAATGGGAGGAAGATTTTTGCAATTCGGGATAACAATGACAGTTGTGGGGTATAACCCAGTTGGGAGGAAAAATTTGTCATTTTTTGGGAGGAAGGCCAGGTAGGGTGTCAGGGAACTAGTGGGCCAATCTGCGCAATTTTCAAGGGAAGATATGGGTAGGTCATCCAGCTTGGATCTATGCAGTTTCTCTGGGGAAGACTGAGCAGGCATTAGGAGGCACTCGCAGGAAAATATACATAGTTTTCTAGAGGAGGACAGGATCAGGCTGTAGGAGTTGCTAGTCAAAATTGCACAATTCTGGGAGATAGTCCAGGACAGGCAGGGAGGGCTCCCGGACATAATTGCGCAATTTTTGGGTTGAGTGTAGAGTGGGGCAGCAAGGAAGGTGATAGTTAAAACTACACAATTTTTTGATGGAGAGCATAGCAAGCCAGCAAGGGGCCTGCCTGTCAGATCTACACAATTTCCCAGGATAGTGTAGTGACAGGCAGAAGAGGCCTCTCCCACATGTCTACGAAGTTTCTTCATGCGGTGCAAGGTAGGAATGTTGGACAAGTTCTGGTCGGTTTTGGAGATCAGTGTAGCCTTAGGTCACAACTCAAGTCAGTTTTTTCGGTTGACCAGAGGGAGGCTTGATGGGTGATCTTGTTGGAAGCAGAGACTGGATCGGGTTCTGGGATAACTTCTACGTAGTTCTTGGAGACAATTAGCTAGCTCATTTTTGGAATTGCGTAGTTCTGGGTAGTAGTGCAAGGTCACTGAGATCGGGGTCCAGTTGAAGAAGGGTTGTTTGGTTGACAATTTTTTAGGAAAAATGACTAAGTGTGAAAGCAAGTTAACTTGTGAATTCATGACATTGTGATCAAACACTTAGCATGACTTGATGACAAGACACCAAAAACCAACAAGACAAGTATGTGCTTAGTGAGACTAACTCAAAGGTTAAGAGTGACAAGTGAGATATTTGAGATATGTCTTCAAACGATCATGACGACACTTGTGCGATAGTTCCTGCAACTTTTTGTGTGAGTAGAACCAATGTTCATAGAGCAAAAACAACTCATGAACACAAAGATAAACCTTCAAAATCGCTAGAACAAACTCATAAGCATGATATAGAAATCAACATGCCAAAAGACGACCAATGGTCAATCAAGCAAAAAGGAAGTAAAACTCAACAAGAGCTCATGGGATGAGCCCGAATGTTTGCAACCATCAAGGGGAAAAGCCAAGGAAGGCTCCGAAATTTGGATGCAGGCTAAAATTTTGGAGGGTTTTGCAGCCACTACAACACTTGGCGACACAGTGGTTGAATGCCATCTTCTCTATTTTGGTTCATTTATAGCGTAGGGCCTTGGCCTTTCAGGGAGTATTCATTCATTGTGCATGTTACTTTGGCTTCCCCACTTACCCCATGGACAAACATGGTTCACCTTGTACCAACTGAGTTAAACACAACAAAATTTTCGACTAGATCACAGTGTTTCAAAACCGAGAAGGGTAGCTTGGTTCATGAGCATAAGATTTACAGAGTATAAGTTTTCATCTCTAGTGTTGCTCCACTGCCAGTAGGCCTAGACAGTTCCCTGGTGGAGTCACATAGTAACACAAGCATTGCTTCACTTCTAGCGAGCCTAGTGAGTACCCCAGTGGAGTTGTCTGCTTCACCTCTTTGTGCAGGAAGCCTTTCTCTTCTTACGCCTTTGTATTTTTTGAAAGAGGATTGTGCATAGGAACTTATTTATTTTTGGGGCAAAAGAGGGATCCCAACTTATTGAGAGGACAAGAGGTTGTTACTTCAGAGAAGCATGTAAGACCTCTGATTTAGGTTTCCTTGTTTAGATTTTTCCCCTTCTCCATTTCTACTAGTTGGATTAAGCTTGAACACGCAGATCAGAAGAATGAGTACATGCATGGGGCTTCCCAGTTTGGACATAGGTTCATGGTTTGACTAGATATTCCCTTATAGACATATTGTATTTTCCATCTAACCTTCATCGGCCAAAAGTTACAACCAAGAACAAAGAAGATAGACATAGGACTGACCAAGTGTTGTAGTGTCACAAGGCTCTTTAAATTTAGCCACATACTTATTCAAAAGCCAGAACACAATATAGGACAACACTTATTTATAAAAAAAAATGACAAGACAATCAAAACAAAGCAAATCAAATCAAAGAAAAAACAACAAAGCAAAGCAATAGAGTAACAATAAGCATGCTATGTACATAGGGAAGGGCGTGGCCCCAGATCATTGAAAATAACATTTTAAATCTTGGCCATTGAAAGGAAGGTTGTCAATCATCTCGTCAAGTGATTGTAAGTGATACCTGTTTTGGTAAAAAAATTTGTGAATCGTGTATGGACAAATCCACAAGGACTAGTGTGGAGCGATAAAAAGGTGTCTTTTAACTCCTAATTACCTTCACATTAATTATCAACCCAGGGACGACTTTTTATTTCAAGAGTGTACTCAGTCTGAGGCGGCTATTTACTCAAGAGTAATGTTTTGCAGTATAGTGCTTAAAATGCAAAAGTAAATGAAAGCTGGAAACAAAATCTAATTAGAACAGCAAGAAACTGAAATGTTCTAAACTAAATCATTCACTCAAACAACCATAAATCGAGGATACAGTAGCAATAACTCATTCCTCTGGATATTGATGCAATTGAAATCAAATCGGAACAAGACAATCAATCTGGGAACGAGGAAGCAATAACCAATGTTCTCTACAGTTGACAGTCCTGCTTTAAAGCAATCAAAAGGAAATCGAAATTGAACTAAAGCTGCCATTGAAAGTAAACTAGGAAAACTCTTTAAAAGCAAACTATTGCAATTAATCAACAGAAATGAACGACAAAGTAAATGGGTAGCAAACTGTAATTAAAGGAATCTGAACAACAAACTCTAATTAATGGAAATCAACAAGAAAATACCTTAAAGCCTAAATCATTCATTCGGAAAAATAAGCAATGTATCAGTCAAGGGTTCGACAGCAATAGCCCATCCCTTTGGAAACTGATGGAAAGGAAATTAGAGCATGGACCACGGGTCTGGGAGCTAGGCAGTAAATGCCAAGGCTCACTACAGCCACAGATCGTCTCTCACACCAAAATAAAGATAATGCGAATAACAGGAAATGGAACAACAGATTAAATATGAATGTAAAACAATCCAAATCAAGCACGCAACGCACTTATCATTAAAAGGGACAATAATCCGAGCTTCGATACAATATGCATGAATCACAACTATAAAGTAACAGCAAGTGTAACAGAACAGCAATCCCGAATAAACAACAGTCACAATTTAAGAATACATCATACAGTTGTACCAATTTAGGAACATACAGCACGATTAATCTGTAATCAAATGTTAATCTGTAAGGAACAACAATGTGATACAAAGTTAAAATGATAACATAGCATTCCTGTTGCAGATAACGATAGTATCCAATCAAGTATATCTAATAGCGCTAATATGTAAAACAGTAAAGTGCGTCAGATTACTGAACAGAGTAAAAGAAAGAGATCAAACCACACATGAAGCATAAAGATATAATACAGCAGCAGCGTACTCCACTAGAGGTTGGGCCCTTAGCCGCCAGCGGATGCTGGGTTACTTCAGGATCAAAGATGGAATGGAAACTAGATTTATATTAAAATATAAAAGCAGAGTTACAGTGGATTATAACAAGAAGTCTCTCAATCTCTCATTCATTATCCATTCTCTCTGCCATCCTTAATTCTGAATCTCTAATTCATCCTCAATTCCATCATTCGAATCCCTCCTATCTCTGATCTTTGTTTTCATTTAAATAGAGAGAGATCAGAGAGCAGTTACAGTAGAGATAACTACAACATGACTTCTATTACAAAATTGGATTGTTTCCAACCAATTGATAAACAAGAAGATATATTTCCATCCAGCTTTCAACAAGAGCAAGACGAATTTGGCTTTGCAGCTGAGATTTGGAGGACGGTCGTAACAACAAATCTGAGAAAATCGTGCTCAAAGAACCCTGCGTTTCTCTCAGTACAAGCCGAATTTGGGCAAACCGTTCTTCAATAAAGTTAATTGGGTCCATTCTAGACAAAACCCATGTTCCGGATTTTCCAGATTCTGCTTAATTTGCTCAGAATCTCAACCGCAAAACCGTCACTTCTTATTCCAACGCATTTCTGAGTTGGCACTTTTAATGATCAAATCTTTAATCTAGAAATTATCTTGGAGGTTAAAAATGGTGAATAATGTTCCAATTGATTTATTAAAACTATCATTGATAAAGTCATGCATAATCATCAATTTATTAGAAATAAAGGGGAATAAATAATATTCATTCATAGAAGCATAAATCATCATAAAATGGATTTATATATTATTGAATTGAGGCTTCTGTGATCCATAATAGTTGTAAGCAGAACTTAGGCGAAAATCACATGAGGAAAGACCTTTGTCGATGCATTTCGAACCAACCAGTGTGGTTCATCGTTAGGACAAGTTGAAGAAACAGATCCAGCTAAGCATGTTAAATAGTCCGAGCAGAGACTCCAACGACTAAATCGACCAACGGCTAATTTTGACCTACGGACCCAAGTTAAATTACAGTTCATTAATTTAATATTTTAATTTTTAATATTAATACATAAAATATTTATTTAATGGTTGGTTTTAAAAAATTAATTAATTAATTTATTAATATATGTATATATATATATATATTAAAGTACTAATAATAGGTTATTAATAAAAGTTAGGATTCAAAATAAATAAAATACTATTAGGGTTAGTTTAAGAAGGTAATTCACTTATTTATTTATTCACTAATTTTTTTGTATATATATATATATATATATATATATATATATATATATATATATATTCCAATTAAAATATATAGTTAAGGTTAAAAATATCAATAAATAAAATAATATAAATGGTTAGTTAGAAAAGGTAATATTTAATTAAATTAAATTATTTGTTATTATATATAAGTAATTTTTTGTTTAATTAAGTTATTTATTAATTAATATTATATTAGTAAAATAGTCTTGATATTAATATATTATTAAAATTGGTAGACAAAATATCATTATTAATTTAATATTATTATTATTAATATTAATATTATTATTAATATTATTCTTATTAATATTAGTATTATTATTAATAATATTATTATTTATGAAAAAGAGTTAAAATAGGTAAGATAAAATACTTTAAAGGTTAGTTAAAAACTTTAATTTAATTTATTTATTTAAATTATTTATTAATATATATATATATATATATATATATATATATATATATATATATATATTAAAGTAATAATATTCGGTTATTTAGATAAAAGTTAGGTAAATAAAAATAAAAATAAAAATAAATTAAATAATAATAATAAAATTAATAATAATAATAATGCTTAAAAAAATAAATAAATAAAATAAAAAACAGAAAACAAAAATATAAATATAAATAAAAATATAAATATATTATAATAATAATAATAGGAATAATAATACTCCTAAATACTTGTAAATATAGGGTATATAAATGAATAAATAAATAAAATAGAGAGAACGACAAAAAAGGGGAGGGACAGGAAAAATACCAAAACCAACCACAGAGCAAAACGGATCAACCCCAGAAGGAAGGCTCCGGGGGGAACACAGAAAACTACGACGTAAGGGCAGATATCCAATAGCTACTGATTTTCCAGCCGCCATCTCTATTGAGATTGTTAGGCCTTTTTTCAATCTTAATAGCTTCCCTGAATTTGTGATGATGGAAATGAGCAATCTTAGCAACAACCTTGGCCTCTTCAATACAAACCTGATGCTTGGTCTTTTCCACATGCTCTGCTAATGCTGAAGACTTGGTTCTCCCATGTCTTAGGTCAGCTGCATGTTCGCTTATCCTCTGATGGATGGAGCATCCTGTTTCCCCAATGTAGGGGGTTCCACAAGAACAGGGGATCAAGTAGACACCCTTCATGTCCATGGGGTCAACAGGATCTTTCACCAATCCGAGGGACTTACGAATCGTGTTGAGGGGCCTAAAGGTAGAGGGGATATCATACCTCTTAAGGATCCGAGCAATTTTGTCTGTGGTTCCTTGAACATAGGGAAGATGGACCCCTAGTCGGCGCTCCTTCGGTTTTTTATTAATCATCGCATTTTTAGAGGCTTTAAGGAAAGCCTTCTGACCTAGGCGCCTACTGTAACCATTCTCCACAAAGACATTAAGGAGATGGGATCTCTCCTTATCAAAGCTCTTATTATCAGAAATCCTCAGGGCACGAGAAGCAAGGGTGTTAAGAACACCCATCTTTTGAGCAGGGAAATGATGGGAATCGGCATGAAGATAATAATAAATTATAATAAATGACATGATGAAGAATAGTAGAAATGGGTGGAATAAGTGTTCAAAAGTGATAATAATAATGGCATATTAACGGTCCAACATACCCCCACACTCAATATATTGCATGTCCTCATGCAACAAAAACTGAATATATTGCATGTCCTCATGCAACCCAAAGACAAAAACCCATGTGTTAACCAAGCAATAAAAAATATGTTCATCCAGCTCATGAAATGGATAGAACAAATGAATTCTTCCTTAATTAATGAATATTCACTTTTAGTAATCTTGATGAAGGCATAACAATTTTGACATTGACATTCAACTATATGTATATATGAAGTTGCAACAAAATATGATATAAGTAGCAGCAAACTTCATTAACCATTTTCTCAAAAACTACAAACCAACTTTTGTTGAAATTTGGCAAGTAAATTTATAATATATGAATTCCTTTATGATCCAAAAATCAGACTGTTTTGATGCACAGATCATGAGATATAAACAAAATGGCTGTAGGTGAGAGTGCATGATTTCCGAAATTTTATGAACCAATTTATCATGAAATTATCTAGGTATGTGTATTTTAATAGTATGTCTGTGTTTCCTAGAGATCACAAGAATTGAGTTCATAGTTTTAAAAATATTATGAAAATCAATTTCTACACTGAAATTGTATGCCTTAAATGAGAAAGAAAATAGAAAACATCCATCATGCATAGCAATTCATCCCCCTCTCTGAAAAATTAGCATGCCCTCATGCGATGCTAGAAAACAAATAGAGGTGGTTGCTACCAGCTGTTGAATTCTATGCTTGGTGTAAAACAACATGGAAGAAGGGAGGTGTTGAGAATGAATAAGAATAGCAATGGATGATAAAGAATATGAATGACATGGTCATAAGAAAGAAATGAATGAAAGCAACACTCCCCCAAACTGAAAGATGATATGCCACTGAAAAAGGGGAAGTGGTAAAGATGTGGAATGAAGGATGATAAATAATGCTCAAAATGGATTTCATTAAATTCTCCTAAATTCGTAATAAATCAGAAAATTATGCTATTTTACCTCAAGTTTTACCTCCAAAAAGAAAAATGTGGAATGACATATATGTACTAGCATTTGTTGAAACTGATGTAGGCAGAGTTGGCACTGAAAGTGATGAAAAAGGTGGAATCCAGGTAAGCACATCATGTCTGAAGAATTGTTCACGTGTGCGAGCCTCTTCTGTTAAGTGTAATAGTGTGGTCATGCTATGAATAGAATTCTGCCTATACTTGTTGTTTTCCTACAAACAAAGCACTATTTGGCATACAATGTTCTTGAATCCATAGTGTTAGTTTTGAATAGCAACAGATAAGATGCATGCAAAAATTTCAATCAGAAAAACTTTTGTATACATGCAATACTGATATTTTGTCAAATCAACAAGTTATCGCAGAGTGCAGTAATCATGTCACATGCAATCCCATAATGCATACATTCCCCTCTCCAATTGAAAAAGGGATTTCATGACCATAAAGCCTATGAAAGGTGTTATGCTGATGGCAAGGCAAGGGAATGAACAATACAGCAGTAGAGTACACATATCAATGATAGGACGACGAGAGTTATGGTTATAATGAGAGAAGAGTGTGTAAAGATAGTTATGAATAAGAGATAGGATGCTTTGAATTGATGATAAATGATGAAAAAGAGAAAAAGAACAACAATATGCCAAAAATATGCTTTACTGATAGTATGCTAGCTGAAAATGATGCGATTGATCATAAAACAATTTCTCATGCATAAAGGTTCAAAACAGGGAAAAAGTTAAGGAAATAACTTCTCTGATAAAAAGAAAAAAATAAGAAAAGGGTATTATAATAATAATTGACAATAAGATATAACTTCAATACCATAAGCAGAGCCGCTGCTGCCAGCAAGCGTCCATAGCCTCGGTAGGGTTGCTTTTTAACCCATATGAGCCAGGATCCTCAATTTATAAATGGAGAGTTACAGTGTTGTTCTACAGAAGAGATCAGTGTGCTGGCGTGGTAACGAGATAATCACACTGCCATTCACTGGGAGGTAGGAAAAGTGATCAGGCCGGCTCATGATGAGACCTCCTGTTCCAAGGATAATTTGGCTATCCAATGGATCATAACCCTGGTGTGGTGGCCATAATGGGAATGTCACTTTCTTACAACCTTATGAACATGGTAGGCTGGCTCGTAATGAGACCCCCTATCCTCCATCGGCGAAAAAAATTGTGTTGTTATTACACATTTTGATGATAAAAAGAGGGAGGCTTAGTACTCCTTAAGAGCAGGGATGGTGGAAGAAGTTGAACATGCCAATAGAAAAAAAAATATACCCATAATCTCATTTATTACAGACAGAGAAGATTATAACTAGGGAGGATGGAACCAGCATGGTATTAAGATGATCAATCAGTATCATGTACAGTAGAAAACAATGCAGTAAAGTAATATATAAATAATTGTGTCCCTTTTGAAAAAAATCTATCATCAAGGAGCTGTCCTGTTAAAGATCATAACGTGAATGATATTAACTCGCTTCAAAAGAATCCATAATTCTTGTCCTCATAAAAGTAGTGTACTTCATGCCATAAAATGGAATCAGTTAAAATGTGGTTGAGATGAATTAGGAATAATCCCACAAGAGGAAGGGAGGGTTGCTCTCGAAAATATTCCCAAAATGTTGTTTTTTTGAAGGAACAACAAAAACACTCAAAAAGAAAGTGGTGTTCTGTGTAGGGAAGAGCAAAGAAAATGCATGTGAAAAAGTGTTGTTCCTTAAGATGAACAAAAAAAAAAATGCGAAAATGTTGTTCCTTTGAAAAGGAACAACAAAAATATGAAAGTGTTGTTCCTTCGGAAAGGAACAACAAAAATGTGAAAGTGCAGAGGCGTTGTTCCATTCGGAAAGGAACATCAAAAAGTAAAAGTGCAGAAGTGTTGTTCCATTCAGAAAGGAACAACAAAAAGTGAAAGTGTAGAAGTGTTGTTCCATTCAAAAAGAAACAGTAAAATGTGAAAGTGTAGAAGTGTTGTTCCATTCGGAAAGGAATAGCAAAAAGTGAAAGTGCAGAAGTGCTGTTCCATTCGGAAAGGAACAACAAAACATGAAAGTGCAGAAGTGTTGTTCCATTCGGAAAGGAACAACAAAAAGTGAAAAAGGAACAGCAAAATGAGTCGTGGAAAAGGAACAACAAAATGAACCATGAAAAAGAAACAACAAAATGAATTGCTGACCAAAAAGGTGTTGTTCCTTTGGAAAATGAACAGTAAAATGAAATTGCTGTCCCTTTGAAAAAGGAACAGCAGAAATGACAAAAGTGCACACAAAAGCTGTCCCTTCAGAAAAGGAACAGCAAAATTCACAAGCATGAAATGCAAGCACGCAAAGAATGAATTAGCTGTTCACTGTATTGATGTTGAGGATGGGTCACAGTTTGAATGAAGCAACACCTGAAACACAAAATATAAGAAATATCAGAAAAGAAACAACGTTTTATTTAAAAACAATATGTAAATAACTAAATTAAGTTACAACAACTATGATGTTATGTCAAAAAAAAATGATCTCTTTGAAAAATGTTTTGGCAGTAGTGATAAGACATGAATATTCAAATTGAAATAAATTCTTCATTTTTTCTATTATGAATCCGTTGGGTAATGAGTTGGATGAAATTCCTTTGTTTTATTAAAATTTGTTTCAAGAATCACTCGTCCATAAATTGACCTTCTTTTTCTCCTAGGACTTGCAAAAAACGAGTGTCTACCTGCAATAAAACATTAAATTATGGAGAAAGAGAGGTGATCGGGCTCCCCTAATCCAAGAATTATGCAGAAAACGACAAGTAGTTACTCTGTATAACAAATCCATTGAGAAAATAACAAAGTAAATTTATCTGTCACTTGCGGGAGAGTAGTGGCCAATCATGCTAACCTACAGTGTTTTAATCACAACTTCTTTGTTTTTTGTCAAAATTGAGTGATTCCAAAGGAAAATGAGAGCTAATTCAAAGTTTTATCTCCAGTAGCAACAGGTTTTAAAAATTCAATGCTATGATATGTCAAATTTGTTTAGAACAACATGCATAATAGAGTCATTTTCGATTACCCAATCTAGACCAATGATTGATATTTCAAGCATAGATTCTTCGTTTGATGTCGGATTCAAATGATTCAAATTGAAAATGAAATTAGATTCATTTATTTATCTCCAATAGAAACAGGTTTTGAAGAAAAGAAGAATTGATAGGTCAAATACTGTAAGGAACAGCCAGAAAGACATAGTTTTAAGGGTGCTGATTTACGATAGACAGTCAGTATTTTGATCATAACTTCCCCATACGATATCAAAAATGAGTGATTCTAATTGAATTGTAAACTAGATTCATAGGGGAATCTACCATAGTAACAGGGTTTAAAAATTCAAACATTTATGCCTCCAAAAATGGACTGTCCCAACTCTGTTCCTGAGCTGCCCACTAGACACCTTGTCAATGTTTTGTTTCTAAGTTTTTCGTTTCAAATCCAAATTGAGTGGTTCAAATTGGGTTAGAAAGTAGACATCAAGGGCCACCTAGGGTAGAAATATGTTTTAAAAATATTCACTTTTGGTCCCTCAAAACATGACTGTCCCGACTGTTTTTCCAGAAATCTCATCAAGCCCGAAAGCCAAAAAAATGATATTCAACCATTTTTTCATATTGATGATAAAAATGAATATAAGTGTTTGTAGAACTATTATTTCCATTATAAGTCATCTACATACACAAATGAATTAAAAAAATTATCACCGATGTTGATTTCCATAGCATGTTGCAACAAAAAACAACTAGCTTTACAAAAATAAAAATAAAAAAGATGTGTTTGTTTTATTTGTTTATTTATTTTATTTTCTCCACTATCCTACTCTTCTTTGAGAATCGAATATGTTTATGTATAAGAGTATTTCCAGTGGAACCATTTTAGAATTAAGGCTTTACGTATGCACATACCCAAATTTGAAAAATGCATGTTGATAAAAATTAGGGTATGAGAAGCCAACTTCCCTTGAAAATATGGTATCAAAAATTGTTGAAGTATGGAGTGATGATGCAAACACGTGATAGAGTGAAACCAATCTTCAATATATCCGTTACTTTCTTGATTTCCCATCATACCATGAAGTTCTTGAGCTTTTAAAATGGTTTGTTGGTGCAACCTACAAGAAACCTCATTTTCTTCCATAGCTTCTACAATTTTTGAATTTGAAACATTCTGAATCTCATTGTAAGTTTTCTCTAATGGCACATGTGAGATAGAATGGGTGGGAAGGTTGGGTAAATTTGGCAGTTCAACACTGTAAGCATGTTGTACTGGTTTATTGTGGTGAGGGTGTGGAATTAGTTGAGCAGGAAATTCAAAAAAATGTTGGGCAGTTTCTTACCATAACAGAAGATGTTCTTCATGTGTTCCTTCGAAGCTCCTTCTTCCAATGTTCCTATCAATTAGTTAGTGAAATGGGTGGTGCTTACATCACCAATCATTCGATTGATTTTTCAAAATTTCTATTTTTTTCCTAGTCATTCACACAAAAATTCAAACATCTATTTCTACCCAACAAAAATTAACAAATCTGCCGGAAAGCGGGCGGGGGAGCAGGGCAGTTACATGCTCCGTACGTAGGTTCTTACCTTCCGTTTTTAATACCCAATTCTCTCCTAGCAAGCACTCATCAGATTCACACTACTCTTTAGAAATGGCTACACTCTCCCCGACAACAGCGCCAAAATGTGGAGCGATAAAAAGGTGTCTTTTAACTCCTAATTACCTTCACATTAATTATCAACCCAGGGACGACTTTTTATTTCAAGAGTGTACTCAGTCTGAGGCGGCTATTTAATCAAGAGTAATGTTTTGCAGTATAGTGCTTAAAATGCAAAAGTAAATGAAAGATGGAAACAAAATCTAATTAGAATAGCAAGAAACTGAAATGTTCTAAACTAAATCATTCACTCAAACAACCATCAATCGAGGATATAGTAGCAATAACTCATTCCTTTGGATATTGATGCAATTGAAATCAAATCGGAACAAGACAATCAATCTGGGAACGAGGAAGCAATAACCAATGTTCTCTACAGTTGACAGTCCCACTTTAAAGCAATCAAAAGGAAATCGAAATTGAACTAAAGCTACCATTGAAAGTAAACTAGGAAAACTCTTTAAAAGCAAACTATTGCAATTAATCAACAGAAATGAACAACAAAGTAAATGGGTAGCAAACTGTAATTAAGGAATCTGAACAACAAACTCTAATTAATGGAAATCAACAACAAAATACCTTGAAGCCTAAATCATTCATTCGGAAAAATAAGCAATGTATCAGTCAAGGGTTCGACAGCAATAGCCCATCCCTTTGGAAACTGATGGAAAGGAAATTAGAGCATGGACCATGGGTCTGGGAGCTAGGCAGTAAATGCCACGGCGCACTACAGCCACAGATCGTCTCTCACACCAAAATAAAGATAATGCGAATAACAGACAATGGAACAGCAGATTAAATATGAATGTACAACAATCCAAATCAAGCACGCAACACACTTATCATTAAAAGGGACAGTAATCCGAGCTTCGATACAATATGCATGAATCACAACTATAAAGTAATAGTAAGTGTAACGGAACAACAATCCCGAATAAACAACAGTCACAATTTAAGAATACATCATACAGTTGTACCAATTTAGGAACATACAGCACGGTTAATCTGTAATCGAATGTCAATCTGTAAGGAACAACAATGTTATATCAATTATCAAAAGGAACAGCAATGCGATACAAAGTTAAAATGATAACATAGCATTCTTGTTGTAGATAACGATAGTATCCAATCAAGTATATCTAATAGCGCTGATATGTAAAACAGTTAAGTGCGTCAGATTACTGAACATAGTAAAAGAAAGAGATCAAACCACACATGAAGCATAAAGATATAATACAGCAGCAGCATACTCCACCAGAGGCTGGGCCCTTAGCCGCCAGTGGATGCTGCTGGGTTACTTCAGGATCAAAGATGGAATGGCAACTAGATTTATATTAAAATATAAAAGCAGAGTTACAGTGGATTACAACAAGAAGTCTCTCAATCTCTCATCCATTATCCATTCTCTCTGCCATCCTTAATTCTGAATCTCTAATTCATCCTCAATTCCATCATTCGAATCCCTCCTATCTCTGATCTCTGTTTTCATTTAAATAGAGAGAGATCAGAGAGCAGTTACAATAGAGATAACTACAACATGATTTCTATTACAAAATTGGATTGTTTCCAACCAATTGATAAACAAGAAGATATATTTCCATCCAGCTTTCAACAAGAGCAAGACGAATTTGGCTTTGCAGCTGAGATTTGGAGGACGGCCGCAACAACAAATCTGAGAAAATTGTGCTCAAGGAACTCTTCGTTTCTCTCAGTACAAGCCAAATTTGGGCAAACCATTCTTTGCTAAAGTTAATTGGGTCTGTTCTGGACAAAACCCATGTTCCAGATTTTCCAGATTCTGCTTCATTTGCTCAGAATCTCAACCGCAAAACTGTCACTTCTTATTCCATCAAATTTCTGAGTTGGCACTTTTAATGATCAAATCTTCAATCTGGAAATTATCTTGGAGGCTAAAAATGGTGAATAATGTTACAACTGATTTATTAAAACTATTATTGATAAAATCACTCATGCATAATCATCAATTTATTAGAAATAAAGGAGAATAAATAATATTCATTCATAGAAGCATAAATCATCATAAGATGGATTTATATAATAAATTATAATAAATGACATGATGAAGAATAGTAGAAATGGGTGGAATAAGCATTCAAAAGTGATAATAATAATGGCATATTAATGGCTCAAGAACTAGAACTTAGTATGTTTTCTTTTGTCTTTGTGGGGTTTATCCCACTTTAAGACTAAGTCACCCACAATGAAGCTGGTGTTCCCTGTAGAGTTTTGGTCGAACCATCCCTTGATACGATTTTGGTGGAGTGAAATTTTTTCTTTTTCTTTCATCCATTCTTCCTATAATTTGTGTAGTGTGTCCATCCTACATTGAACCAATAGACACGGCTTGCCTCGAGATTCTTGGGATAGATGGAGAGCATGAAATTAGATATTGGGTGGAAGGATGGCTTCTTTTCCGTATATAAGGAAGTATTGAGATGTGTTCAGAGAGGGATTGGGTGTAACTCGGTCAACTCAAAGTGTTTTCATCAAAGCAGAATGTCAGTTTTACTGCTCATCGTAAATGGTCTTTTTTATGATGCGAATGAGATTATTGTTTGTAGATTTGACAAGACCATTTCCTTGTAGGTAGTAGTTAGCTGAATTTTTAAGCACAATACCATATTGCAATGCAAAATCATAAAGTTTCAATGAAGAGAAGTAAGTTGCATTGTCAAAAACAAGTGATACAAAAATTCCAAACCTTAAGATGATTTTCTGCTAAAGGAAGCTGATGACTTCCTAGTTATTCACTTGTTTGAGTGGAACTACTTCTATTCACTGTGTGAAGTAATGTGTAGCAGTTAGAATGTAGCGGTGCTGCTTTGATGAATGTGGGAATATTTACCCAATGATGTCTAAGCCCCACTATTGGAATGGTTTGTCAGGTGGAAAGAGTTGATAGTGCGAACACAAATCAACCTCCCTAGGAGCCTAAGACTCTCTAGTGACAAACAAGACAAACAAGAGCGATCCTTCTCTAAACATGCATTTACTATACAAGAAATCAAGTGTTTAGATCCTACCTGTAGTCCAACGCTGTTGTAGTAGTCCAGCCTCGCCGATCCGGATGAGCTCCTCCTTCACTTCGAAACTTGCATCCACTAACAATCAAACGATTAAATAGCACTTGATAATCTCATAAGATAAAACATATTTAACATATAGACCAAGGAGTACATGAAACAACTCATAAATAACAAGTTATTGAGAAGAATGGACTCATTTGCATTAATAGGAAACAAAAGGAACAATTACAACCTGAGCCTTGGTGTTGTGCAAGTCCCTCCCAGGGTCCATCAAGAGTTCTCCTTTACTTTGACAAAGCTCACCCACTTCCAAATAGAACAAGAAAAGATGACAATCTCTCCTCACAAGCTTCTAAATGGGAGTCCTAATTCCTGCAGCATCTACCCTTAGAAATGTTTAGCTTTCAACCTCCCCTCCTTCTGGCCCAATGCCTGTATTTATAGTGCTCAAGAGGAAGTTAATCAGGTCCACCATCAATGGGATAATCCCCTCTTTGGATGGGATAGCTCCCTTATTGATGGGATAAGTTCCTCTTTGGTAGGGGTACATGAACCATCTGGAGGCGCTCAATACACGTCGGACAACCTTCTAGAATGCTCTAGAAATGACCACAAGTAACTTTTTAAAGATGAAACTTGCGCATTTTGACCTTTACAGGGGGACGCACCTTCCCCTTTACATACAGAGCGTACAAGTACGCAGCTTTTGTGAACATTGGGTGCGTACCCGCAGGTAAGGTTGAGAGAACCTGCGTACACAGAGATAAATACATTTATAAAGACTTTCTCTCTTTTTGGAGTTTGACATGGAGAGCAGAGGCATAAGACTTGCCTAAGAGGATAGCATGACTGTTGATAGAGCCATACTAACTGTAAATAGTCATGGTGACATTTTTTAGTGTAACAGATTGCCCCCTAAAGTGCGAAGCCTGTAATAGATTAGGGTTTTGTATTATCTAGGAAGGGTGAAGCGCTTTATCATTTCAAGGATTATCTCGTGGAGAGCCTGGTCAGAACCTGCAATTTTCAACACAAAATACATGTATAAGATTATATCATCGCTGAGGTAGGCATTCCCATACTCAGATCAAAACTTTAACTAACAGACTAACTACTCTGATACAGGAATGATCTTGCAGTACATCATAATCATAGACTTTTGTAGACACAGTATGGGTGCAGCCATCTGTTTATGATTAGTCTACTTAGATAATGAATACAAAACTCCTCGCAACCTGGATGGTGGAAACTAGATCCAGGGTCTTTATTTCTACTTCCCGAATTGGTACGATTCTAGCCATGCGAATAAATGAGTTGATGTCGAACATGGTAGAAACCACTTGATTACCAGTCGATGATGTAAACTGTTAACAAGTGTGAGAGAGGCCACCAGTAATGTCAATGGTTCTCAAAGTACCCAGTACAATCCATGAGATGTGAATGAATGAGTTGATGTCGAACATTTCACGGAATCCTTCGATCGAAAGTCAATGATGTAAACTGTCGTCAAAGGCGAGAAACTTGCCATTGATGCATGCAGACTTCAAGGTACTGACGATCTCTAAGTCATCTTTCTAGATAATGTGCTGATGTCGATAGAAAGCGACCCGTTGCAGGCAAGCCCACAACACGAAATCATTGTTCAAGTTGAAGAAATGTTGCTGTAAGGACTGACTCAGGGATGGTCAAATGGATGACAAGTATTTCGCAGATGAAAGTTTTGTTTGCAGACCTCTTGAACACATAACGACACAGCAGATGGCTTGGTGATAAACGACTCAAAGTTAATCCTCGGAACCCGGCTGAAGACTTTCAATGTGGTTTGATCAACTGTGAGGTAAAGGATTTCCCAACCCAGGTGAATGAAAAGTGTCGTGTTCAAGAGTGGTAATAAGGTTTCTTCTGAGACAAAAGATAACAAATAGGCTCATTCTTCTCTCTTTTCCCCCACCATTTCTGGCAAGTACCTCTTTATTTTTTACAAGCTTGAGGAGGATAACATATGCTTGATTATAAGCTCATCCTTCGGATGAGTCCAACCTAGTTTTGATTCGAACCCTAGGAAGGAGTGGTTCGTTCCTGTTTGTAATTGAACAGGCCCTTTACTGTGAAATTTTAACGAGCCCAGTATAGGAGAAACTCGGCGTTTTTCAATTTTAGAGAGTCTAAAAAACTTAAGAAGACTCCAGGTTGAACTTTTTCGTAAAGTTGTGTCTCCCAAGCCCGAAAAAGTATAAAATAATACCTGAGAGAACCGCTTAATCTTGCGACCAAGGAGTACTTTCATGATTAGTGCCTCTGACCTGAAAAGTAAAAAGAGATCAAGGACACGTCGTTTTATTTCCAGTATCGAGTTTGAAACGACAAAAACCCGGCAATCTTTTCTTGTTTTTACGGTCAGAAAAGAGCTGTAAGAGGACCGTCTTTTAATTCCGTTTTAACAAGTGTAAAAGAAACGCTCGGCAATCTTTTCATATTTTAGGAGTCTGAAAAGGGCTTAAAAGAGAACTCCAAGGTTTCACTTTTTCGTAAGTTTTAACGAGTTCGAAAAAATGATAAAAATGTACTCATGGTTTTCACTTTTTCGTAAATTTTAATGAGTTCGAAAAAATGATAAAAATGTACTCATATGGCCGACTTTCAATTTAATTACGAGCAGGAAAAGACGGAAAGAACTCGGCATTTTCATTTGTTTTACGAGAATGAAAGATAGCAAAATAATCTCGGTATTTTCATGAGTTTAACGAGTCTTGAAAATAACTGAAATTGACTCGAAATAGGTTTCATTTTTACAAAAGCTTGAAACAGAGAAAAACTATGCTTCAAAGTAGTTTCATTTTTACACAAGCTTGAAACAGAGAAAAAACTGTGCTTGATGCCCCCTAAGCATAACGGCTAGAGTGCATGCCCCCCTAGCTTCATTTCATTCAACCAGTTGGATGAAATGAAGGTTGAGTTTCGAAATCATTTGAAAGACTCGACCTAAAACTGTAAGAAAATTATGCAAAAAACTGAAATAACTAACCTAAATATACAACTTAACATTTATGAGATCTTGTCAAACTCTTGACTTAATTAGAGGAGGATTTGTTTCATTTTTTAACGAGCTTGACACAGGAAAAGAACTATGCTTAGATTCGGTTTCATGTTTACGCAAGCTTGAAACGAAAAACTATGCTTAGATTCGGTTTCATGTTTACGCAAGCTTGAAACGAAAAACTATGCTTGTTATAAGTTCACATGCCCCCAGCATAATGACGCAAAACGAGGTACATGCCCCCCAAGCTTCATTGCATTCAATAAGGTGGATGGAATGAAACTTTACTTTCAAGATCTTGGAAAGACTCGTGGGAGCTGTTTCATTTTTTAGTGAGGTTGACACAGGAAAAGAACTATCCTCAAAACCCTTGTTTCATTTTTTAAACGAGCTTAACACAAGATAAGGAACTATGCTCGTAACTACTCTCTACAATCTACCTAACAAAAAACTTTACTCTAAAAACCTTGATTCATTTTTTAACGAGCTTGACACAAGACAAGGAACTGTGCTCTAAAATCCTTGATTCATTTTTTAATGAGCTTGACACAAGACAAGGAACTATGCTCATGACTACGCTCTACAATCTACCTACTTAACCTACCCTTGTTTCATTTTTTAACGAGCTTGACACAAGACAAGGAACTATGCTCAAGACTCTTTGTTTCATTTTTTAACGAGCTTGACACAAGACAAGGAACTATGCTCAAAAATTTCGCATGCCCCCAGTATAATGATGCAAAGCGTGGTACATGCCCCCCAGGCTTCATTGCATTCAACCAGATGGATGGAATGAAGGTTTACTTTCAATATTTAACTTGAAAAGGGAGTTGTTTCATTTTTAAGGAGGTTGACACAAGAAAAGAACTATCCTCATACCTGATTCATTTTTTAACGAGGTTGACTCAGTAACAGGAACTATCCTCAAAATCCTACTTTCTACAATCTACCTACATATCCTAAAATCTACCTGATTCATTTTTTAATGAGGTTGACTCAGTAAAAGAACTATCCTCATGTTAGCCTGTTTCATTTTTTAACGAGGTTGATACAGGAACAAAACTATCCTCGTAGACACCTGTTTCATTTTTTAACCAGGTTGATACAGGAAAAAACTATCCTCGTACCTGATTCATTTTTTAACGAGGTTGACTCAGTAACAGGAACTATCCTCAAACCTGATTCATTTTTTAACGAGGTTGACACAGTAAAAGGAACTTTCCTCGAACTCACTGATTCATTTTTTAACGAGGTCGACACAGTAAAAGGAACTTTCCTCGTACCTGATTCATTTTTTAACGAGGTTGACTCAGTAATAGGAACTATCCTCGCACCTGATTCATTTTTTAACGAGGTTGACTCAGTAAAAGGAACTTTCCTCATGACCCTGTTTCATTTTTTAACGAGGTTGACATAGGAACAAAACTATCCTCGCACACACTGATTCATTTTTTAACGAGGTTGACACAGTAAAAGGAACTTTCCTCACTCAGCCTGTTTCATTTTTTAACGAGGTTGATACAGGAAAAACTATCCTCGTACATACTGATCATGGCTTCCAACTGGAAGAAAGACATGTCAATGGACACACCTTGATCATGGCTTCCAAGAGGTCTTCATCAGAAGGAAGAATACTTCTCTGGAAGGAACACATATCAAGGGACTCAAAAGGGATAAGAACATCGTGTTCATGTAATCCCATAGAGTTTTCCATGTCAATTATTGGATCTAAATCAAAGGAAGATGAGCAAACAGTGAGAGGCTCACTTACATCGGTAACTGAAAACATGGGATCAGTTGCCACATAATTAACCCGTGGCAGGGTGGATACCACTTTAGAATCAGGAACATTTAGGGGTGTCATATTATTGGTAGTTGAAAAAAGACTAGGGAACGAAAGCTGGTCTACAGTCACAATACTGCCATTGTGAGGAAAAGACATCACGCGAAAGAGTGTCGATACGACAGCTTTCATTGCATAAACATAGTCTCGCCCAAGGAGTAAATTGAAATCCAAGGGACCTCGAACTACCATAAGATCAATACAGACAGTTTTACCTTCCAAGGTAATAGAAAACTTAGGAAGGATCCCTAAAGGTTCACTAATTGTTCGGTTAAATGCTTTCAGATTCTGCGTAATAGGCGCAAGCTGAGGGGAACCCAAAGCTTTCCAAACAGTTGAGGATAAAATACTAACAAAAGCACCTTCATCTACCTGTGTACGATGTATGTCCCTACCACCAGCCTTGACAATGATTTGGAAAGGGATGGAGGAAGGAAGACGAGGTTCTGTTAGTCGATTCCAATCAAAGGAAAAGACCTCAGTACTTGGAGGGGGTTCTTTAGAAACAGGTGAAGTACCCCCTGGCATTGAAGAATCCGATGTAACAAGAAGAACATCAGTGGTATGAAATTTACTCTCGAAAGGGAGAGTGTGATCGACCGAATGTGAAATTGAATCGACCACTTGATCAACTAATGGATCATCAACCTGAGTGACATGAGTTTCACTCTCCAATGGAAGAGTGTGATCGACCGTACTTGAATTTAGATCAATCACTCCGTCAGTTGACGGTAGGTTGGGAGAAAGTTTACGATAACCAGTTGGAAATTCTTGTTGTGGAACAGTAAGGCTTTCCAACAATGTTGAGGCTTCATCCATGTGAGGGCAAATGTGAGTTTGATGACTCCCTTTGCATAACTTACAAGGAAACCTAACTTTACCCTTTTTCCCAGGAACCTGACTATCACTGGTTGATGGATCAATAGAAAGTTGATGAGGTTTTTCTGACCATACTTCCAAGACCTTTGGAATACTAGGACAATTGACAAGGAAGTGGTCACCCTTACAAAGCCTGCAAGGGTATTTGGGTTTACGATGCATGTCGGAGTTTTCCTCAACACAACTAACACTTACAGTCGTGGTTGGTTGGTTGACTTCTTTCTTATCTTGCTTCTTCTTCTTCTTCTTCTTCTTCCCTTTCTTCTTCTTCTTAGCCTCCTGGTTACTAGCATCAAGGCTTTTACCAGGCGAAGAGGAAGAAATGGAGGAAGAAAAATTAGGCGAAGAAGGTAAAGGGTCAACAGAAGGTTGGTGATGTTGAGATGGTGAACTCTGTTGAGGTGAAGCATCCGGTTGAGGTGGAACAATTGGAGTACTTTGGGCCAACGAAGTTGAAGATAACCATATCGGTAAACCTATTGTAAATCCAGGTAATGACAAAGTAGCCATATAAGGAGGACCAACATTTCCAAAGTAAGGAAAAGTACTAGGATTCTCATTAGGAGGGGTTCCTAGGTTGGTAAATTCCGGAACATTTGCCATTATATTCAACTTCAGTGAATTTTATTAACAATTTAAAACTAAAATTAACAATTCACAATTCACACCTAACAATTAAAATTCACAATTCACACCTATGGTCTCTAAAAGTAAAAACAAACAAATTAACACGCGCTATCAAATCTAGGAGTCAAACCATACACAAACAGTAACCTTCCGGACCGAAAACACTAGTTGGGGATGAAATCCAACATCGCAGAATTCAGTACAGAAGTGGCGGGTGGAACAGTTACCCCGGCAACCTGCTTAATGAATAGACTGGACCAAGTTCCTCCACTTTAACCGTCTTGAGTGAAGTGAACCCCCCAGAAAATCCAAGTGAGTCTAGCCGACGTCTGCTCCAGGTACAGTGGGATCTTCCCTCCACCGTCACCTTGGGTAGAACCCTAAAGATAATGGTCACTAAGGTCACCAACAACAACAAATACACCTGGGGGAACAGTCTACGACCCGATAACACACAAGGGCAGAGTAACAAGCTCAATCCCCTTGCCGGCTCCTTGACAATAATCCAAGGTTTACCGACAAGTGACCCCAGGCTCCTCGATAATAATCCGAGGTTTACCATTTGTAGTACGTGCGTATCTGGCGTCTTTCCCAATGAAGGAGGATTGATCCCCTCACTGGTTCGGACACGGTGTCATGCTTCTCCTTTAAGAGGAGCTTTCCCAGAGTATAAATGTAACAGTTGGATTTATCTTACCACAAGATGAGCTACCTGTTTGGTTTTACTGTCTTGGAGAGTTAATTACTCTCCTACTCCAAGACACTAACCTGATCTATGTTGGTGTTTCAGAGCCCTAGAAATGTAAAAATTACTAGATGAATTTTAATTAAGCGCTGTGTTATTAAGGCTGTTATTACTCAAAGGGGTAAATGGAGATGAAACCAATGGTGTTATGACCCGACTCAACTGAATGCAATCGAATATGATAATGTAATCTTTTCAATTCGATGAATCCTAACTAAAGTAAGGAGAGAGTTTCCATTCACTTCCAACAATGCAAAAAATTGATCACTAAGAGAAAATATAACAAATTCTCTAATGCACTAATTTCATCAAGAAAAACTAATGCAAATCAATTCCAAACCATTTTTTTTATTTTTATTTTTGTGTAAATTCAAATCAAAGAAAACTGATCTAAATCTACGATTGATTTTTCAGAATGTAAACTATGCAACTGTAATCTATGCACAATTCACTTGAAAAGTATGCAAATGTAATCTATGCACATTTTCATTAATATTCTGAAAATGAGAATTCTAATTATGCAAATGTGATCTATGCAAGAGAATTCTCAAACACAAGATGATTCTAATGTAATCTAAGAACCAATCAAGTGCAAGTCGAGAAAATTGGGTGAGAGTTCCAAAGGTCAAAAAATAAAAACACTCAAAGGCGATTAACACTCATACACAATTTAGCCCCCCCCGGCGAATGAGGGGGAAATTTTTTTGCAAAAACAAAAGCAAAAAGATGCAAAATTGTGAAAAGACTGAGACAAACCTCCAAGTAATGACCAAAGGAAATCAATTAAGGATTTCTCAAAAAAGAGACTCAAAACACCCAATTGATGAAAGCTTAGAGCAGAAATACCAATGAAACAAGCCTAGGTGAAGATTTATGGTAGTAAACTGATGGATCTGGGCAGTAAAAACAAATTGAAAACAAAATCTAAAGAGCAAAAAGCAAAAATTGAAATTTTCTCAAAATTGACAGGGGTATGCAGGTCATTTGTTTACACAGGCGTGGGTACGCACTATGCACAAAGACGCAGTGCGTACAAGTACGCACTGTGTTAAACCCAGAGACTACGTACTGCTGGCAAGGCTAAGAAAAATAAAAAACTAAATTAACTCTAAGCTAACCCACCCAAATACACAGCTAGACAACCAAAAATCAGAAAATAAGCAATTTTTCTCAGATCAAAGTATCAAATCAAAAAGAACTCAAACACATTCATGGAGTCCCCAGCGGAGTCGCCATTTTGTCAGGCGGAAAGATTCGATAGTGCGGACACAAATCAACCTCCCTAGGAGCCTAAGACTCTCTAGTGACAAACAAGACAAACAAGAGCGATCCTTCTCTAAACATGCATTTACTATACAAGAAATCAAGTGTTTAGATCCTACCTGTAGTCCAATGCTGTTGTAGTAGTCCAGCCTCGCCGATCCGGATGAGCTCCTCCTTCACTTCGAAACCTGCATCCACTAACAATCAAATGATTAAATAGCACTTGATAATCTCATAAGATAAAACATATTTAACATAAAGACCAAGGAGTACATGAAACAACTCATAAATAACAAGTTATTGAGAAGAATGGACTCATTTGCATTAATAGGAAACAAAAGGAACAATTACAACCTGAGCCTTGGTGTTGTGCAAGTCCCTCCCAAGGTCCATCAAGAGTTCTCCTTTACTTTGACAAAGCTCACCCACTTCCAAATAGAACAAGCAAAGATGACAATCTCTCCTCACAAGCTTCTAAATGGGAGTCCTAATTCCTGCAGCATCTACCCTTAGAAATGTTTAGCTTTCAACCTCCCCTCCTTCTGGCCCAATGCCTGTATTTATAGTGCTCAAGAGGAAGTTAATCAGGTCCACCATCAATGGGATAATCCCCTCTTTGGATGGGATAGCTCCCTTATTGATGGGATAAGTTCCTCTTTGGTAGGGGTACATGAACCATCTGGAGGCGCTCAATACACGTCGGACAACCTTCTAGAATGCTCTAGAAATGACCACAAGTAACTTTTTAAAGATGAAACTTGCGCATTTTGACCTTTACAGGGGGACGCACCTTCCCCTTTACATACAGAGCGTACAAGTACGCAGCTTTTGTGAACATTGGGTGCGTACCCGCAGGTAAGGTTGAGAGAACCTGCGTACACAGAGATAAATACATTTATAAAGACTTTCTCTCTTTTTGGAGTTTGACATGGAGAGCAGAGGCATAAGACTTGACTAAGAGGATAGCATGACTGTTGATAGAGCCATACTAACTGTAAATAGTCATGGTGACATTTTTTAGTGTAACATGGTTCAACCACTAAAACAGACTGGAATGGGACTGCTGACCTTTGAGTTTTTTCAGCGCATCACTAACAGACCGAGGACTTGAGGGTATAAGCGTGCGCATCTTTAAACAATGTGGGAGAGTAGAAACTAACTCTCATGAATTTATGCCAAGTTGTGTTACCCACGAAGTGACCTCTGGCTGGTCCATCATGTAGATCACATAACACTCTCTCTGAATCTTGTGCCTCGATGAACCTAAGAAAAATTCCATTGTTGTGCTTTCTCTAACGCACTTCGTGCACTAACTAGTAAGGTAAGGCTTTGAGTCGAAGTTCCCTCTTCTGCCACATGGAAAAGTGAGAGGGCATGGTGTCATGCTCAAGGTACTGGCGCACTTCCTTGTACCATGAGTTACCATGCAAAGTGGATGGTGCTCGCTCAACATTGTACATGTTGATTTCTTGCTCCCATCTGATGAGATCTTCCTCTTCCTCTTGCGCATGTACTGCTTCTACTTTAAGTTGGCAGAGATTGTGACCATTAACAATGTGAACTAGCATGATATCAAGATCATACTCTTGAAGTGCTGTCATCCAGTTTGCACGTCTTTCACCTAGCTCTTGTTGAATAAGAAATGATCTGACTTCTAGGTGCAGCACAAAGACTATGCAATAATTTTTCAGCAGGTAGGGTATGAAATGTTTCACGCCTTGTATACAACATATGATTTTTTACCCATGGAAATATAGTTGAGCTTGGGTCCCTGCATGCTTGCGCTCATGAAGGAGATGGGACATTCATTATTCAGATCATCCTTTTGAGTGAGTACTGCAGTGAGTGAATTGTCAGAAGAGAAAGTATAAAGCAAGAAATATTTGCTAAAATTTGGGTTGTACAATGCAAGTGCATCTTCTATTTCCTACTTGATATGGGCGAATGCATCCTTTTCCTTCTTCCCCTAGTTGTAGACTGCATCCTTCTTGATCGTGTCTTGTATAGATTTGACAATCTGTGCATAATTGAAGATGAAATTTCTTGTTGACTGGGTGAGGAATCTGCGTGATAGTCAGAACTCAGTCCGGACCAACCTTGATGCCACTCTTGGTGATGATATTCCCAAGGAGGATCCCCTTAGACACTGCAAATATGCTCTTCTTGGGATTCAAGGATATCCTATACTTTTGACATCGCTCAAAGATATTCTTAAGATGGCGTAGATGGTTTGAGTGTTTTCATGAAAATATTGTCACATCATCAAGGTACGCCACCATGCTCCATCTAAGGAGTCCATGGAAGGCGATGTCCATAGCGCGCTGAAAGGTTGCACCTGCGTTTAACAACCCAGATGACATTCTTCGATAAGCAAATGTACCCTGCTTGGTACGGAAAGTAGTTTCAAGTCTATCAGGTTCTGATACTAGAACCTAGTTATATCCTGAAAATCTGTCAAGCAGAGAAAACATTTATGATCTAGATACTGTCTACAAGATGTGTTCCATGGAGGCATAGGGTAGTTGTCTTTGTCTGAGGCCCGCTTTAGATTTTGGAAATCTACACACAGGCAGTTTTCCTTGGACTTCTTCCTTACAGGAACTAAGTTTGAAACCCAAGTAGAATGACGAACCTTGTAAATGATTCAAGCATCCAAAAACTTAGTCAATTATTTTTGTATGAGGGGTTCAAGTGACAGATGAACTTTTTTGAGCTTCTACTAAAAAGGGTTGACCCCTTCTTTGATCAAAATGATGTGTTGGATTATTCGTGTGTCATATGTTTTCAAGTCATCGTATGTCCATGCGAATACATCATGATATTGTCTGAACATGTGGAAAAAGGCTTTCTGCTCTTCTGGTGTGCAACACGTACTAAGATTTACGAAATTCAGATATCTTTCTGTTCCCAAGTTAATCTGTTTGTTCATTAGTGTAGAACTATGGGTTTTGGTGTTCCTAGGCCCTTTGAAGTGGTTCAACACGTCATAGAGTTTCTCAAGTGAAACAACACCCTTGGGGATGGGGTTTCCTTTGTTGTCATTATTTGTATCTTGCAGAGACTGCTCGTGCACGTCTTCATATATCATTGTGTCCTTGAAGATGTCAACATTGGCCATGAAATACAATATCTATTCATCATCATAAAAAACACACCAATTAATGATATTGTCAGGGATAAAAGGCTTATACAAAATTTCAACAGTAAATCTATCCCTAAGCGGTGTCATCCTAGTAGCTGCATTTGCCAAAGCATCTACAACCGCATTTCACAGTCTCGGTACATATATGATATTAATAGCTTGGAAATTAGAGATAAGTTGTCATACCTCTTGCTGGTAACTCTTAAGGTGAGGTGAAACACAATGTATGGTGTTACGTATCTGCCATAGCATGATCTCTAAATCACCTACCACTCTCAACATAGCAATGATGAGGCTGAGGGCTTTCTGTAAATCCAAGACGAGTGCTTCATGTTTGACAATATTGTTCGTGCACTTTAACTCCAAGCGGCTTGAGACTAAGTGTTTTATTTTCCTTGGGTCGATCAAAAGACACTTGACTCTAGATCCATGCTATTTTTTGGATCCATCAAAATATTGGGGTCCAAAAGTCATCTATACAAGGACTGCTTTCCATGCTAGTACTACTAACACTACTGCTACTACCATTACAATGTATTGTACAAGTTTCATTTCCACCAGTTGGGCAGGGAAGGAGACCCAATTGTGTATCTGGTGGGGTGGGGCTCAGCTGTGCAAGATAACACCCCAACTTCGTTTCCATAAAGAAATTGCCGAACAAAAGTTCTGTGAAAGCCAATGACTCATTCTGACCATTAAAGGGAGTAACATTGTGTTTCATGTATCTCTCTAACAACACTTGAATCTAGTTGTTTCTGCCCTGGTACAGAAGCCATAAGTGTGATGAGTCTGTAACAAAATATCCTTGCAACTTATTGGACCAGTGTTTACTGAGAAATAGACCATATGCTTCAAGGATGTCCACAATCAAAATTGTTGTAGTGTTTTCTTCTCAAAGATGTATGAGAAGAACCCACTTAAGATTGTGGATGACAAACAATATCAACAATATAAATGGTGACTAAACATTGTAGATCTGCAACAACTGATAGAAACAAAACATGCCAAAGTCTTGATTTATGCCACAATCATAGTTAAACAACAAAAATAAATAGTAATAACTCTAATCATCCAATGGAAACCAGATATACAAAGAATAGTTTTTATTATAATGCCTGTGAAGGGAACAAATAAATGTTACCAATCCCCCTCTATGGGATGGGTTCTTGGCTATCCTAAAATATCTTCAGCTTGTGTAGAGTCCCTCTCCTCTATAATGTGTAAACCCAACAAATGAAACTTTTGAGCTCAATGGGAACTCAAATTGATCTGAAATTGATCTAAGACAAACAATTAAGGTATTACAGACTCATGTACATGGATGTGCCTATGTTATTTTATGCAACGAATCGATAAGATTGCGAAATACATAGGCACTGAAGTAGTTAGAGAAAACATAAAGAGCAAACATGTAAACACAACAAGTTTAATAAGGAGTTCACGCAACACTCCTGGGCTACGTCTGCCGGTCCAACCTTTAGTGGTGGCCTCTCTATTATGTTTTCAAAAGCAAAGTTTTTATAATATTGAGCTCAATTTGAGTCTCACACAGTGGATACAATTCAGTAGGACTGTACTTGGATCCCCCGAGTCTTTGGAGTACACAGACTCTCCTTACTGAAACTCGACCTCTATTGGTCACCGTAGTATGAGCCCAATCTGAGACTCACACGTGACAAGGATATACAGAGGAGTTCACTTGAACCTCTCAAGCCTTCTCTAGAGCACACAGACTCTCTGACTCTCTCTATCTCTGTCTGGCTCGATGCTGCCTTTGCTTTTGCAGGTCAACTCGGCTTCTTCTCTCTGCTCTCGGCTTTCTGCGTCTAACTAACTCTCGCTAACTCGCTTCTCCTGCTTTCTCTGTCAGTCTATGGCCTTAAAGCCAATCTGCTTTTTGACTGTTCGTTTCCACTTCCCAGCTTTTTGTTTCTCGTGCCTCTATCCGTTTGAATCCCTATGTTCTGCGTAATCATAACTGTATAACGCTTCACAGGGAGGTGGCCACCTATTCTGTAACAAATGAGGGTGTCAGCTCTCTCAGACATGTTTGAACGATCGTTATTTCCATTTGCTCCAAGAGTGCCCACGAAACCGAATCTTTTGCCAGCTCATCGTCCATGTTGGACTTCAAATCCCATGTGATCTTTCTCTATAACCTCGTCAAATCCGGTGACCCATCGGGATGCATCTCTGCTGTTGATTTGGGCCCACCAAATCCTGTGGTTGTCGCTCATATTGGGCGGTTGAGTAGCTCAATGGTTACCCGCTTGATGTGAGTAGTTTTCTCTCTCTTCCATTGGATGCGTGGCAATCGATGTGTGGCATCAGGAGGGACTTGGTTGAAACCACTTACCACCTCGAGCCCTTCTGATATCCTGCCGGTTTTGTGGAATCCCGCCTTTGATGGAATCAGCACAATAACCATTGCATTTTATAACCTTTCGGGTTTGGGCGCTCGGGACTTTTCCTTCTTTGAGGGGTTTGCCCGAAAATATACGATTATTGACTTGTCGCTAATCACATATCAGAAACCACCCCCGTTTCTCGAAAAGGCCTCCCATTATGCTAATTTGACAGAGGGTCCTCGTTGCTCCGTGATGATCACAAATTGCAACTGTTACGAGGATATCTCTGATAAGCTTGATCTTTTAAGGCTTTGAATTTTTGGCATAATTTAAGAGTTCATGAGAACTTAAAGTGTGTTCTAGGATCCAATTCGGATCATGGCCTTCCCACTGAAAAAGATTTTAGTCCACCAAAAGTTGGTTTTTAAGCATCAATCAAGTGAGGGTATAGATTCCTCACTTGCACAACTTCTATCCATCTTGCACTACTTGGTTTTGAACCTTTAAGCCCAATCCTTAGGTACTCAACATCCCCTCTATGCGTAGTTGTCACCTTTCTGTCCAGAACTATATCTTCTTGCAATTCATTGAGATATTTAGGCAATAGATCATCAATAGAAGGCAATTGACTCTATTCTTCGGGATCTTTGATAAATGAAGGTTCAAACAGTCTCAAGCATTTTGCATTAACTACTGAATAGATGTGCATGTAAGCTGGCAAATCAAGGCGAAAATAATTCTCACCAATTTTCTCATGTATCTTGAAAGGTCCATACCTTATCAGCTTCAGATTCTTACCTTCACTTTGCATTATGTCTTTGCTGATATACAACCAGACTTGATCACCAACTTGGAAACTATGCTTAGTTCGATGCTTATCATGCCTTGCCTTGTACTTGGCCCGGCTCTTTTCCATCTGTTCCTGTACTGCCTGGTCAATCTATTGGATTTGTTCAATGAACTTGGTTGCCTTGGCCACATCATTGTGTCCATCAATCACTATGTCTTTACCAAATAAAAAATCCAATGGAGACCTTGGTATGAAACCAAAATAGGTCTCAAAAGGAGATCTCTGTGTAGAAGAATGTTTAGCACGGTTGTAAGCATGTTGCACATAACACAGATGTTCATCCCAAATCTTGGGATGCTTGATGCAATAGTCTCTGAGCAACTAGATCAATGTCCTATTGACCACCTCTGTTTGGCCATCTATTTGTGGATGAAAGGTTGTGCTCTTCTTTAGTCTGCTGTCCATTAATTCCCACAGACTCGACCAAAATTTCCCAACAAATCAGGTATCTCGATTGGATATAATGGAAGTGGGTAATCCAAAATGAGCCCATACATGTTGAAAGGACAACTTTTCTATTTGTTCAGCTGTAATTTGTTTGTTACAAGGTATTAAAATACACATTTTGCTGAACCTATCCACAATAACATATAAATAGTCATGACCTTTTCTAGATTTAGGTAGCCCCCCAACAAAGTCCATGGAAATACTTTCTCAAGGATGAGAAGGAACAGGTAATGGAGTGTACAAGCCTAGTTTTCTATTGCTGGGCTTGCTTTTAGCACACATATTACACCCTCTTACACATCTAGAAACTGTCTCATTCATTTTTGGCCAATAACAAAATCTTTGCAGCTGTGCAACTTTTTTACTTATACCAAAGTGACCTGATATTAGAGAAGTGTGTGCTTCTCAAATTATCTTTACTCTTTCGGTTTGAGGAATGCATAACTTTCCCAAATGATACAAGAGTTGGTCCTTAACATGATAATCCAATTCTTCCACTTGTTTGCCATGACTTAAAGTTGCATATACATCTTTAAAATATATATCTTGAGCATATTGTTCAATGTAGATTTCATGCAATACTGAATTTTGCTTAAGTATAGTAGATGCATTTATGATTGGTCTGGACAACATATCTGCAACTTTATTGTGTATGCCCTTTTTATATATGATGACAAGATGAAACTATTGTAGAAAACCCATCCACCTATAGTGTCTTGATTGCTGCAACTTAGTTTGTGAGTGAAAATATTGAAGTGGTTGATGATCAGTATGTATAACTATCTCTTTACCCATTAGATAAAGTTTCCACTTTTTCACACTCTGTACTAATGCATACAATTCTTTATCATATGTGGGATAATTAACTACTGCAGGATTAAATGTCTCAGAATGATAACATATGGGTTTACCACGCTGCATCAACATTGCTCCCATGGCATAGTCACTAGCATCTATTTCAATCTCAAAGGGTCTTTGAAGATCGGGCAGTGCCAGTACTGGTGCTGTACTAATATTTTCTTTTAAGGTGTCAAAGGATTTCTGTTGTTTGCCTTCCCACTGAAACACCTTGTTCAATCATGTTAATGTATGTAAGGGAGCTGCAATCAAGGAAAAGTTAGAAATAAACTTTCTATAATACTGTGTTGCTCCTAGGAAGCTTCTAACTTCTGTAGTAGATTTGGGCTTAGGCCAGTTTACAATGATCTATCTTCAATTCACCACCCCCTACAATATGACCCAATTAATTCAAAGGTGTTTTTCCAAATTCACATTTTGATAGCTTAACACAAAGATTTTCTCTTTTCAAAACATCTAGAGTCTGCATTACATGCTTTAAATGTTCTTCCCATGTTTTACTAAATATAAGAATGTCATATAAATATACAATGACAAAATCATCAATAAAAGGCCTGAGTACATCATTCATTACTCTCATGAAAGTAGCAGGAGCATTAGTTAAGCCAAAAGGCATAACCAACCACTCATACAATCCCTGCTTTGTTTTGAAAGCAGTCTTCCATGCATCTTGCTCTGCAACTCTAACCTAATGGTAGCCACTATGCAAGTCCAACTTGGAAAAGTAAACAACTTCTTTCAACTAATCTAATAGATCATCTATGCAAGGAAGGGGATAACGGTTTTTGATCGTTATCTTATTCAGTGCTTGGTAATCAATGCACAATCTCCATGAGTCATCTTTCTTTCTCACCAAGACAATTGGAGACCCACAAGGTGATGTGCTAGGTCTTATGAACCCTTTCTTAAGCAGCTCCTGTCCCTGCTTCTTGATTTTTGCATTCTCTAAAGCGGACAACTTGTACATTCCGATGTTAGGCAATGGAGCATCTTGCTGCAATTTTGTTATGAAACCAGCTCACAAAAAGATAGAAAAGAGAGATCCACGCCTTAGAATTCAACCTCTTCGAGGGGGCAACCTCCTTTACATTACATAAATGAACAATTCTTGGATGATACAAATGAAAAGACCTCCTTTCTATATATAGGAGTCTAAGGGGTTATAACATAATCAGATCCGACATAACAATAATAATGTAAGGGCACAATAATAACAATAGTGGGCTTCTATGTGGCACAATAGTAACAATATGGGCACTACATGGGTACATCAATATAATAAGTGGGTTATACTAACAACAATAGGGGGTTACACTAGTAGTATAGGGGCCTAACATGCCCCTCTCCTTCAAAAAGCGTTGTCCTCAACGCTTGTGTAGTTCTTGATGCTTCTGTATAAAATTCTTGTCCTCCCATGTGGAATATTCAGCGGGTAAGTTCTTCCACTTGATGAAATACTCTGAAATTGATCGATTTCGTAGCTGTCAGGTTCTTGTTTCTGTGACTGCTCCAGGTTCCAATATGATTTTTCCTTCCTCTTCAATTTCTGGCAATATTGCTTGAATTGGGGTCTTTTGCAACTTTTGAATAAGTGGCCATACTTCTTCGTCCTTCTTCCATTCATCCCTTGCTTCGTTTATCCAATTTGGTTGGATAATATAAATAGCAAAAAACAATGCTTCCACATCCTCATCCTTGAAGAGTATTCTCATTTGGTAAGGTCGCCATTTTTTAAGTGCATGTAGTATTGCCAACATTTCCTTCTCATAAATAGCTTGCTTGAGATGTAGCAGTAAAAATACCCAATCACCTACATCAAAACATTTTTCACTACGATGTTGATCTACCTGTTGTTTCGTTTGATTTTGCACCGAAGTGGCGTTATCCTTTAAAATTTGGAGAACTTGTTGTTGATGCTCGATGTGATCTTTCTCTGCTTGAACCTTTTTCTTCTTGATATGTCCTTCTATCTTTTGAGGAGTGGTAATTTCTTCCCGTCCTTTACAAGATATGGTCGGATTCATTTCTTGATGCTCAATGTGATCTTTCACTTCTTGAACATTTTTCTTCTTGATGTGTCCTTCTATCTTAATAGTTTGAGGAGTGGTAATTTCGTCCATTGAATTACAAGATATGGTTGGATTCATTTCTTCTTTCTCGATGTGATTTTTCACTACTTGCACCTTTTTCTTCTTGATATGTCCTTCTATCTTGAGAGTTTGAGGAGTGGTAATTCTTTCCAATGCTTTACAAGATATGGTCTGATTCATTTCTTCTTTCTCTGGGGTGGTGTCCTGGCGTATATCCTCTTCTTTTGATGTTTATTGATCCTTTTCTTCCTCCTCTTCATATTCTATGTAAAATAATTTCTTCTCAGCACACCTATTACCTGGAGTGCATTTGCTATCGCAATTGTAACAAAGCCCTTTTTCTCTTTTTTCTTCCAATTGTTGTGGTGTAACCCTTGTAGGTTGTGGAAGGCTGGGAGAAACAACACTTCCATCTTTATAGTTGTGAAGGGTATGCTTCCTGGTTTCCATAATTTTTCTTTCCATTATGTCACAAAGCCCTTTTACTCTTTCCAATTGTTGTGGTGTTGCTCTAAAGAAGGTGTTGCTCTTTGTATCCTCATAATGTGCTATCATTTCCTCCGTGAAAGTTGACCACGTAACAAGTTTTTTAAGAGAACAAAGCCCTTCATACCATAAAAATTGATCTGGTTCTAAATATGAAGATGCAATACATACCTTTTGTAATAGTTGTACACCATGTAGATCAAAATATTGCTCCATTTGAAGTATCCAATTTACCGGATCCTTGCCATCAAACTTCCTCATCTTGCTTTTTCTTTATTTTAGGCGCTCGACCTTGAAACGACTGTAACTCTGTACTTTTCAATCACCTAGTTTTGAATTTGTGACCTGTAGTAGCCCTCTGTGTCCTCTTTCCAATGCCACAAGTCTGATCCAAATTGGATTCTCCAAGGAAGAGTTATGCGAAATCTCCCACAGTTACTTGATTATAGACTAGTTCAGTAGAGCGAACTTGTACGACGTTCCACGAGTCACTGTTTCAACCTTTGGATCTGAAAAACACCCACAAGAAACTACAGTCCGTTCTCTTTCTGTATCTTCTTACGAAACTTCAATCCGATCCCCAGAGAGAAAGTTATGATGATTCTCCCCAGGTCACCTGTTTTTAATGTAATTCAGGAGTCTGCAAAAAGACCAAATTCCTCAGATTATATCTCCGTAAATATCGTGCTAAAAGCTCTGAAATTCGGACCCAAGGTTCAGCACCATTTCTTCTCAAATGGGTTTTTTTTGCGACTTCTGAAACATCACAGAAAAAAAGTTATAGCGAAAATACCACGATGACCTGTTTGGAGCAGCGAAACCCTAGAATCCAAAGCTCTGATACCAAATGTTATGAAACCAGCTCACAAAAAGATAGAAAAGAGAGATCCACACCTTAGAATTCAGCCTCTTCGAGGGGGAAACCTCCTTTACATTACATAAATGAACAATTCTTGGATGATACAAATGAAAAGACCTCCTTTCTATATATAGGAGTCTAAGGGGTTATAACATAATCAGAGCCGACATAACAATAATAATGTAAGGGCACAATAATAACAATAGTGGGCTTCTATGTGGCACAATAGTAACAATATGGGCACTACATGGGTACATCAATATAATAAGTGGGTTATACTAACAACAATAGGGGGTTACACTAGTAGTATAGGGGCCTAACAATTTTTTTTTTCTAGTTAAGACTAACCTAAGTACCCACGGGGGATTTTAACTGGTGACCTATCACAAGGAGTGCCTTAATAGCACACCCATTCACTGTAAATCCAAAGCCTCATGGGTCATATTGCTGCAAATTAATATCATATACTATTTCCTTTTTGGGTGGCAGACCTTTAGGTTCTTGAAATAGTATATCATATTCTAAAACACCTTTTTCTAAATCAGCTTGTTGTCTAGCATTACAGCCTTCAAATACATTGGTTTTATCAGGCTTCCTTTCCTTTACAACCATCAGTAAAAATTGCTTGCATGAATTTACAATTATTTTCATCTGCCCTAAGTTTATGAGAGTGTAATTATTCTTGAGTTTATGAGCTCTTACAATATATTCAATTCCATCTTTAACAAGTTGATACTTGTTGTCAACTCTATAGAAAATGGCTTTTCTATCATACAAGTAAGGATTTCCTAAAACAATTCCACATATATCCAAGGGAACAATATCTAACTCAACCTCATCTACAAATGCTAACCTAAAAGAAAACCTAAGTTTACATTGTCTAGTCACTTGTAGCTTTGCTTTATCACATAACCAACCTAATGAATATGGCTTTTTGTGAGGTGTGGTTAGTAATCCCAGTTTCTTTACAAATGCTTCAGAAATTAAGTTTACTTGTGAGCCACTATCAAACAAAGTGTCAATCTTTTGATGCTTGGAAATAACTCTAATATGAAAAAGCTCATGTCTTTTCCTCTCATTTTCTTCATTATCAGTAGATTATGCAGAATTACTAGTAGATGCTTAAGAATTTTTACCTTAAATACCTGTGGCTGCGATTATTGTTTCATCCCATGAGTTTGACCCCAAATCCTTCTGAATGGTTGCATCAGTCTTCTTCTTTTTTCACCATACTTCTTGGGTTTCAACTTCGGATGCAGAATCCAGCAGTGTTCATCATCATGCCCATCCTTCTTGCAATGGGTGCATGAAGGTTTGGTCTTTTGTACAACATTTGCCTTCCTCTCTTTCCATTTCTGTTTTCTCTTTTCCTTGTTCTTATTTGCAGTGGGTTTTGATGATCCCCCAACTTTTGGGTTCACATTCTTGCCTCTAGCCTCTAGATGTGTAGCCTGAATAGATACTTCATCTATGCTAGTGGGATTAAACATGAGAATGGTATGTCTCAAATAACTATGTAGACCACCTATATACTTCAACAAAGTTTCAACTGAGTCTAAAGAAATTCCTAGAATCAAAGCTCTTTTCCTAAATTCTTGGGTGTAACTTTGTACACTTTTCCCTTTCAATTGGCGAAGAGTTTACCAACTCATCATAGCTTGCTGCATATAAGCTAGTGGATAGAATTGTTTTTTAATTGCAGAAACAAATTCATTCCACGTAGAAAGAATTTTACCATGTTTCTTGAAATTATCTTGTGTCCTTCCTTCCCACCATACCAGGGCGGGGCCTCCAAGGTGTAGGCTAGCCAGCTGAATCTTTCTCCTTTCGAAATCGATGTTCTGCACTCTGAAATATACATCAATTTTTCTAATCCACTTATCTAGCTTTTCTGCATTCAATTCTCCGTCATAAAATTGGCAAATCAAACTTCACATCTAGTTTAATCAAAGAAGATTTCTTATTTTTCTTTTCATGGCTTTCTTTGTGTGAAGAAGAGGATGATGAAGGTGATGATGGGGGAGATGGTGGAGAAGGATTCTCTTCTTTTCCTTTGCCTTCTGGGTGGGAAACTAGAAGAGGTTCTTCTACTCCTTTATCTTGTTTGGAGGTTGATGACTCTTCACCTCTACCTTTCTTAAATTCTCTATACATTTCTTCTACCATGGCTCTCATGGTCATGAAACTGTCCATGAACTGGGAGTCTAATTCCAAGGGACTTTCTTCTAACATTTTCCTCTTAGGATAGACTCTTCCCATTTTTGGGTTAGCTTCAACCAACTCTCCTTCTCCTAATTTAAGCTTTGATCTAGTTATCATTCAACAAAAGAATCCAACACAAGCTTGTCTAACCTTAGTAACCTAGAGCTCTAATACCACTTGATCCGAAATTAATCTAAGACAAACAATTAAGGTATTACAAACTCATGTGCATGGATGTGCCTATGTTATTTTATGTAACATATTGATAAGATTGTGAAATACCCAGGCACTGAAGCAGTTAGAGAAAACATAATGAGCAAACATGTAAACACAACAAGTTTAATAAGGAGTTCACCCAACACTCTTGGGATACGTCTCTTGGTCCAGCCTTCAGTGGTGGCCTCTCTATTATCTTTTCAAAAGCAGAGTTTTTACAACAGTGAGCTCAATTTGAGTCTCACACAGCAGATACAATTCATTAGGACTGTACTTGGATCCCCCAAGTCTCTGGAGTACACAGACTCTCCTTACTGAAACCCGACCTTTATTGGTCATCGTAGTATGAGCCCAATATGAGACTCACACATGACAGGCATATACAGAGGAGTTTGCTTGAACCTCTCAAGCCTTCTCTGGAGCACACAGACTCTCTGACTCTCTCTGTCTTTGTTTGGTTCGATGTTGCCTTTGTTTTTGCAGGTCAGCTCAGCTTCTTCTCTCTGCTCTCAGCTTTTTGTGTCTAACTAACTCTAATTGACTCGCTTCTCCTACTTTCTCTGTCAATCTTTGGCTTTAAAGCCAATCTGCTTTCTGACTGTTCATTTCTGCTTCCCGGCTTTCTGGTTCTCCTACCTCTGTCCATTTGAATCCCTCTGTTCTGTGTAATCATCACTATATAATGCTTCACAGGGAGGTGGCCACCTATTCTGTAACGGATGAGGGTGTTAGCTCTCTCGGACATGTTTGAATGGTCATTATTTTCATTTTCTCCAAGAGTGCCCGCGAAACCGAATTTTTTGCCAGCTCATCATCCATGTTGGACTTCAAATCCCATGTGATCTTGCTCTATAACCTCGTCAAATCCGGTCACCCATTGGGATGCGTCTCCGCCGTTGATCTGGGCCCCCCAAATCCTACAGTTGTCGCTCATATCGGGTGGTTGAGTAGGACGATGGTTAGTTGCCTGATGTGAGCGGTTTTCTCTCTCTTCCACTCGACGCGTGGCAATCGATGTGTGGCATCAGGTGGGACTTGGTTGAAACCAATTACTTCCTTGAGCCGTTCTGATATCCTGCCGGTTTTGTGGAATCCCGCCTCTGACGGAATCAACGCGATAACCATTGCATTTTATAACCTTTCGTGTTCGGGTGCTCAGGGATTTTCCTTCTTTGAGGGGTTTTCCCGGCGATATGTGATTAGCGACGTGACTTGTCGCTAATCGCATATCAGAAACCACCCCATTTCTCGAAAAGGCCTCCCATTTTGCTAATTTGTGACAACGCGCGTTACCATGGGTCGATGGTCTATGCGCTTGACCGAGGGTCCTCGTTTCTCTGTGCTGATCACAAATTGCAACTGTTACGAGGATATCTCTGATAAGATTGATCTTTTAAGGCTTTGAATTTTTGGCATAATTTTAAGAGTTCATGAGAACTTAAAGTGTGTTAGGATCCAATTCGGATCACAAATGGAAGAAAAATGGTGGTGGACAATGAAAATAATCAGAGTTACAATAATGAGTGCAACAATGAAGATAATCAAAAGTGAATAATGAATGGAAAACCCTTATATTTATAGCAAAATATTGAGTTATCCTTGAATAATGAGCAATAATAAAATATTATTAACCCCATTCTTGGAATAACCACATGGAATATTTTATTATATTTGATTAGGAAGGAAAAAGTATTTAAACTTTTATTTAGAAATAATAAACAAATAAATGATTTATTTATCATCTGAAGGAATTGGTTAAGGAATAATAAACAAATAATGATTTATTTAATTATTCATAAGGGATTTAGTCAAATTTGACAAGGAATAATAATAATTAATTAATGACTAATTAATTATTGCTAGAGAAAAATAAGATAATTAATAATTTATTTGTTGAGTTTTCATAATTGGTTCAAATATGACAAGGAATAATAATTGAACAGTGGTTTAAATAATTATTCCTAGGAGAAAATCAAATAAATAGTGATTTATTTAATTATTATTCATGGGTTTAATTATAAATTACTTAACAAAGGTGGTTTATTAAGTAATTTCTCACAGTGAAAGCAATTTTACTATGGTAAAATTGGCTTTACATGGTGTACTTTGATCCATCTAGTAAATTAGGCTAGATGATCAATTTTTTGGCTATAATAGATTTCCCCCAACGTACGAGTGTTAGGAGCAAAAGATATGACTGAAGTACATTGTAAAGACACAATCACTAGACAACACAAGGGAGTCATAGAGAGAGAGAGAGAGAGAGAGAGAGAGAGAGAGAGAGAGAGCTAAAGTGAAAGAGGATATGGAAAAGGGGGTGAGAAAAATGCAAGTCTCCTTTTATGTTGTGGTACCAAAACTCAATGAGGTGGGGAAAGCATACCCATACCTATCGAGATAACTTAGTACAAAAATAATAGTGCGTCCAGAAACATAAGACTAAGTAATGAAGTACATGATGAATGGTACATGACATGCTGGCATAACTGTTGAGTCTCAAAATTGCCTTCCATATTCATCCATATTTCCATCCTTTCATAAACCATTTATCCCTCATTTCATAACTATCTAGCCTAAAACCCTACATCAAGTAGCCATCTTCATGATTATATGGGTTAGAATCCTTGTTTTTCAAAGTTATTTATTTTATGTATTTAAAGTGAATTCATGATTAAAAACTAGGAAATTAACATGGTTTCATTTATATGTGTGTGTGTGTGTGTGTGTGTTATGAGTTTTGTGACATGTGTAGATCATTTGGAAGCTTCCAAGGCACCCTTATGTGGCCTCCCAAGATCAAATTCGAATTTCAACTCAAGAGGTGGACCATATTCCAAGGAGAAATATCATGGAGATCTTTGTGAGTCATGGGATTTGTACCTTGTATTTAGGGATAAGTTGAGACAAGTATGGATCTAGTATATATTTAAAGGATATACATTTATTGAGTATATATCCCTAATTCATGTACAAATAGGAGGAGCATCCTTCAAAGGAAGCTAATAGTTGGCATTTATTCATTAGCATCAGATTTATGATTGTTCATCCAACATGAATAATATCATTTTCTCCAAATCATGAGTTATGAGTGTTGTTTGATTCTAAAGATGTGATAGTTGTTCTTGTGTGCTCATTGAGGAATGGAAGGATCCCCATCAACCATAATCTGCATAAAACTATAACATAGTTTGATTTCTATTATTTCCTTTCATGCAAGCATGCTTTTCTTTCTACAAGTGTGATTTTATTTCTGCAAGTTTGATTTACTTTCTTACATTTGATTTGATTGTCATTAAACTGCTTGCTTACTAGCTATCTTAGTTTGCTTGCTTGACAACTAAATCACTAGTTGCTATTTACTGCTTTCTAGATTATCATAGTTTGCTTCTTATAGTTTTTCATAGATTAGTTTGATTTTGAATAGTTTAGAAAGGCCATGGCATTAATTCTTTCATTCCAGCTTTAGAATTTAATTTAGTTTTCTTGCATGAGCTTTCTTTTGCAGCTTTCTTTAGTTATATTTGTAATATGTATTTCCTTTCTCTCTTTCCATCCTAAACAAGCTTTCTACAACAATTTCATTTGAGGTCCCATATATTTTGGTTTGCTTCTAAGTTTACGAAACCCCTTAGGTTGACATATTAAAATGACAAGGGATTTAGCATACCATTAAATTGCCCTACATTTTTGGCATCATTGCCGGGGAACCATACTTAGATGTAACTAGTTAGGAAGATCGTTTAAAAAGAATTTTCATTAGGGTTATTTGCATTTAGACATAAATTAGAAAAGATAAAACATTCATAAAACAAAACCCCCATTCACTTAAAAAAAACATAAAAAACCATCCATATCATGAATTCCTAGTTTTGCACGTAGAAGAAATTGATGGAGATGGTGAGGATGAGGAAGATCCTTTTGGATTTCCCATTCAAGAAACTGATATCAATGTTCATACGAAGAACATCTCTCCATATGTACTTCCTATCTTGAATGGTATGAGATCAGAAGACACAGAAACGTTTCTATTTGAATTTGAAATAATTTGTAGATCTTATGGCTACTTGTTACACATTCAAAAGTTGAATTTGTTGCTGGAAACATTGAAGGATAGAGTTGTTAAATGGTTCATGACTTTAGGAACAAATTCTATAAGGACATGGGATGATATGAAAATAGTATTTTTGGAAAAATACAAATATTATTGTATAAACCATGACCTTAGAAATCAAGTCTTTAAGATGAACCAAAAAGAGGATGAAAGCTTAGAAGATTTAGTGGAGAGATTTACATATCATGTCAAAAGAGATAAAATGCATAATTTAGGATCATACATATTAAAAAATCTCCTACTAAATTCTATAAAGGATGAATGGATTGATCTTCTTAACGTGGTGGGAAAAGGAGATATTTATCAATTGTCATTTCATGAGATTTGTGAATTGTGAAGACATATCAAGAGGAAAAGAAAAGTATGCAAGATCCCCTCAGGATTCTATTATGGAAAAAGTAAGTCAACATCAGTATTGGTAAGTCAAATTGAAATTAACAATTTGCTAGACATTTTTGGTAATTTAAAAGAACAAATTGATATGATAACAATGGAAAACAAGCAAATAGTTGAGAATGTTGCTTCATTTATGTTTTTCCCTAAATGCAAAAAGAAACATGCTTTGCATGAATGTCTAGTTGATAACATTAAAATGTATGAATTTTGTGTAGGATCACATGCTATTAAATATTTTCCATCATTACCGAGGTTAAAGGCAATTTACCAAGGAGCAAATCAAACGTTGTAACTATTAGCACTCCTCGGGATCTCGAAGGTTGAGGAAGAGTTCAGCTGAGGTAACCACAAACCAGTCCTTTAACTTGGTAGCTATCCCTACAAAGCCAGAGAGGGCTCTCTCCAAAGGGTCATAGAAAGGAGGGCTGGATAAGGATTTTAGGCTAGATGTATAGTACAGAGGGTTGTTTGATTTGACTTGGTTGGGTAGTCGCAAGGATGAGTGATTTAGGTGAAAGGGACTAGGTCAGGGCAAATGAGATATGATTCCAGACATTTAGAGGGGCAAGATAGGTATGAATCTTAACACTTAAAAGGTGATTTGATGAGATTATTTAAGACTGATGAGGAGTTAGGAAGAGCATAAGAGATGTATTCATTCTAAATTGAAGAAAAATGGACAAAGCATGATAAATTTCCCAAAATAGAGCATGAGCAAGCATGTATTCTTCCTATCAACTTGAAAATTACCATATAACAGACATGAAATGGTTTATGAACTGATAAAACATTCATACACATGATCAAAAAGAAGAAACAATGCTAAACATTCATACCACATCTATCCCAGAAAAATAGCTGTAACTCATCTATTGAAACGGGCGAAAATATGATACAATAGTCTCTGATCACTAGTATAGCATACCACTGAATCCAACCTATAAAATGACTAAGAAAATACATAATATAAGCCAAAAACAAACTCAACCTAGGCTCACTGGTCGAATCCATGAGAGCAGGAGCAGTTGCAATAAAGGCTGAACTAATAGCTGGAGTGTAGGGTGGTCAAAGAGACTCATCCCTCACTCTAGCAAACTGATCCATTACATGCCACATAAGCCATTGAACTGATGTATCTACCCTAGATAAAAGTAAAAACATAATAATTACATCATCTAGATCAATTACATAAATGAAACTTGAAATTCCCATAGGTAAAAGTCAACCTGGAGTGAAACAATGAAAATAGTAGAAGACTGTCAAATGCATACCAACCCGGTCAAATGCGCGGCGCCAATGTCAAACGTGCAATGACCTCTTCAATCTGCATTTTGACTGCCTTCTGAATGTCCAAATCTAGCCCATGATAGCTCATTGGAAATCTTATCCTGTCTAGTTTCCAAAACTGCCCTTGTTTTTCAAAATGGGCTTGATTTTCCCCTCCAAAATTGTAATATCCCAAGACTACTCAAACACGAAGTGACCAGGCCAAAAAAGAGGCAGAAAGGTGATTGTTTTTTAGTTTTTGACCCTCTTGGCTGACCCATTTTGCTCCAAATTCTTAGCAAAAGTATAGGATGCATGTCCTCATGATTCCAAATCCAAAAATGCTGACCATTTTCTCATTGGATGCTCCAAAAAGGAGCACAACGTCCAAGGTGTTGCGCATTTGACCAGGCTGACTATGCCAAAATTTCTCAAAAAACACAGCAAAACATATCTGGCCAAAATTGTTCAACAATGGTCAAATTGGTGGGCTGACAGCTGGCTATATGTTTGAGGCATGGAGTGATGCCTTGGCAAGGATATCCAACCTCTTTTTCTCTTGGTCAAGGCCTCAATTTTTGCATGAGCTCTTTTGAGCTTGGCCCTTGCAATTTTGTCTCTCATGGCATAGTGCTTTACCATCCTTCATTGAATATCATTGTCCTTCTTGGCCTTTTCTAGTAGGTTCTCCAGATGAACATTCACCCTCTCAAGCCAATGTTCTCGATTTTCATTTACCATCTTGGAAAATTGCTCATTCAAGGTGAGCTCATTGGCTAGTTCTGCCTCCCTTTTTCTTTCTTTCTCCAAAGCTCTCTTTAGGCCTCTAGTCCTTGGCCTTCTTCTTGGAACTTGTTAATCAAGTGGCTCACCATACTACCCATATGCCTCATCAAGCATGGCATTTTCCTTTTTAGCCTCTCTATTTACCTTTCTGAGCTGAATCTCCATGAACTCATGTTTGACCTCAAACTGCTTGTTTTCCTGCTTATAGTAGGAAATGATCCATTTGGCCCTTTGCAAGTTGACATCGAGCTCACCTATGAGTGAATTCTTCTCCTTGATGACAATAGCTATGCTTTCACTGTCATCATGCTCATTTGAGTCAACTAACTGAAAATCATGCTCTATCTCATGGAGGTCTTCCACCTGTTGCTCGATCTCTACCCCTACAACTTGTTCCTTACCCTTTTGTACATGCTTTGTCAATGAAGAAGGAAAGGTCCCTCCCACAATTAGTGGGGAAAACACTTTACTATGCCCTCTCTAATAGGTATGTGCCAAGGTACCTAAACTAGCTATTTTGGGCTTGCTGCTCTCACCATGCTCAATATGCTCTTCCCTAGTGCCTTCATCCCTACCAGGTGAATGAATAGGCTCATGAAATGGTGATGATGGAGGTGATAATGTGGTTGACTCATTAGATGAAGATGAATGATGTATGGACTGAGGTGGAGGAATGGAGGTGGATGGATGAGAGGATGAAGGTGCCTCTTGGCCATTTTGAATAGGTGGGACTGTGAAAATCTCATTGGATATGAAAGTGTCCCATGCAATGTTAAGCTGATCAAGGTGGTGTAGGACTATCATATTGATGAGAGAATGGTGAAATATGATATGAATTTGATGATCATGATCTTTCCTTCGGGCAATGTATGACATCTGTCGATATCTCGGTAAATATAGTAGGGAAGATTAAGCATTCTGACTCTTGTAAATTGCACGAGTAAACGAATATGACATGAATAGAGACTAGAAAACCTACCCTCACATGTGAAGTACTTCCTGATGATTTTAATTATAGGAACATATCTGTCTAGGAGGTAAGAGAAAGGGAAAATCCCCACTCTTTCATTCTTGTGGCTGGGTTTACGATATGGCTCATAGTAGCAATAATCCAATTATGCTTGCTTAAACCATTTTTCCCCAACATTTGGGATCCCAGTAGCAGCTGATATGATAGCAGAAGATATAGTAAAGGTGACACCGACAAGGGTTGCTTGGTTGTCATGGAGATTGATGTTGAATCGTTTGGTCAATTTAGAATGATGTTTGATTCTTTCCACCTTCTCACAAAAATCAAAACAACCCATATGTTTGAAGCTTGTGACAGTGATGGTAGATGCCATGAGCTCTCTAGTGTTGGTTGGCTCATATCTGATGATTCTACCTCCTTTTTTATATTTCCTCCTCTGTTTTTTTTCATCCTCACTTTGACTTATGTGTTCTTCTTCTGCCATGATTTGTTGCTATCAAAACCCTAGAGAAATGGTAGAATGGACTGTGGGTATGGGAAGTGTGGAATGATGTGAGGAGAGATGATGAGGAGGAGATGGGGATGTGTGGAATGAGGGAGGTGATAGAGGATAGTTGTTAAGTGAGGGGAAATGGTAATGAAAGCTAGGAAATGTTATTTGAGATGGTGGGAATGCATTACTAGGGTTTGATCTTGGGAATAACAACAAACAACTTAAACCCTATGTAGGTGAATAATGGAGGGAAGGAGTGAGTAAATTTTCCACCAAACTGATTTGCTGAAGTATATGATGACCAACTTGGAAACTTGGTGGCAACGGAGGGTTTCTAGCACGTTTTGGCTCCTTCTAGGTGAACGCGCAGCGACTCGGGCAAAGTGACCCAGGGAAAGACGCAACGACCCGGGCAAAGGCATAACGACTCAGGAAAACATGCCCTTCAGCTACAGGAGTGCAACGCCATTGTAAATAACACTAGAATCTATGGCAAACGTGAAGCGACCTGGCTAAACGCGTAGCAACCCTGCTAAATGCGCCATTCTGCTATGTTTTTCCCAATTTCACTTAAAATTGACAAGTTTCTTTTGCCGAGGAGTTTTGAGAGTGCTAGAGTGCAAATGAAGCTTCATGGGTGTGTTTGAGAGCCTTTATACTTGGATGAAATATAATTAATGAGTTGCACACCCTCTTTCCAATGTTCCTTGTCATTTTCAAATTTTCATATTAATGCTTTTTTGACTTTTTGACTTTTTTGCTCTTGACAAGTGGATGATGCTTTGGCAATCTTGATTTTGACTTTTGCTTGGGATGCTTTTGGCAATGGACTTGAGTATGCAGCTGAAAAGTAACTTATTACATATAATAGATATAAAATTACATAAAAAAAAATTAAAATTATTACATCTATTTTGAAGTTAAAATTTACAAACTGGGATAAATTCCCTTCTTGAAATCAAATTTGGGGCTTTCACTAACCATGGTTGCATGGTTTGGAAAGATTTATTTAATTGAAAAAAGATATTATTTGCTTGACTCTCATATTTTGTTGACCTTATGCAGTGAGATGGTGAATTATTGGACCTTGGGAAAATAAAACCTAGGTGACCTAATGGAACCTCAAATGATTGAATTTCAAGTGGATTTGACTGATATAAAATATGATGAAAAGAGCCTTCATGGTCAATGGATACCCAGAAAGACACATGAAGGTGGGCCAACAAATACAAACGTTTTGAGAGGGGAAAATGAGTTTAGATTTTGGGCTACCATTAGTGGACGAATTTTTTCGTGACGACCTAAGTGGAATGCAAACAAATTTCAAACGAGACTCTAATATGATATAAAAGAGAGATTTTGATCATTGGTGGTAGTATCCAAATATTGAATCTAACAGGAAAAATCTTGTTATGGGGCTCCAAAAAGATCATGGCAACCTCATCAACCTGGTATAATGCAAGATATTACTTCTCAATTTCAAGGTTATGCACAACAATCTCAAAGTAATTGGAAAACACCATTTCATTGGCAACCTTGGCCATCTCAATCGCAACCTCAAAACCAATCTTGGAAACAAGGTTGGCAAGGGCCTTACAGAAGAAATCCACCATATCCTCAATCTTTTCCTCACTATCCTCAATGCGAAGCTCAATGTTATTCATATTATTCACCTCCACCACAACATCCATTTCATGCTCAATTGACCTCAATTAAACTCCGCAGATACCATTATCGAGAAGTGCATCTACGGCTTCCTGGATCAATTTTGTTTGATAAATAACAAATGACTCCATTACCATCCACAAAAGTACCTCAAAGATCCATTTCCACTCCACTACCTACACAACCATTTGGAATCCCCAACAATACAACACCTCAATCCACTCATAATGTTTAGGTATTGCAAAATAAAGCACCAATTGCCATTGAAGAACCACAATCAGAAGAGGAAAAATATTCAGGTAACTTCCAAGAATCATGGATGCATGTTAAAGAAGAGAATTTGTTGAAACATGAGTTTCATGCAAGTCTATCACTCGATTCTATGAATGAAGATCACATCTCTGAAGACTTGCATGACATGATATTAGAAAACCAAGGAAGACAAGATTACATTGAATCTTGGTTTAAGACAGTTATCGGATCTCATGATTCCATTTTTCTATAACTTATAACATTATTCAAATCAAGGCAGTTGGTCTCTCATACACTTGGTGTTATATACCTAGGGGGGATAATATGGGGTATCAAGGGAGGTACCCAAGGTAATAATGTAATAATGGGATGGGCCATAGTAATAAATAAGGTGGTTAAACCATATCATGTAAGGGACCACAAGTAGTTAATAATAATGTAATGGGCCCATGGTATTAGTTTGATGGTATGAGGGAACCATGGTAATGATCCATGGTATTGTATGTATGAGGCCTATATAGAGGCTAGAGACTCCACATGGAGAAATAGTGAAGGATTATTGTATGAACAGGCATATGGCTTGTGGAGTGCTCTTCTTCCTTAAGGAGTGAATGTATGGTGTTGCCCTACCTTAAGGGTTTGATCAATAAAGAAGCATTTCTATCTATTTATATCTTATTTTTTCTGGGTTTATTTCCATTATCATATATTTTTGGGTTAGAGCTACAACAAGTGGTATCAGAGCACTTTCTTGGACACAAAAGTGGAGAATTTTTTAATTTTTTGTAGGATTTCGGGGGCGGCGAGTTTGCAGATCAAATCTATATGTTTTGGTGCAAGATCTACAAAATCTAATTGCCGATCTGTATTCTTTGTGAAAAAATAGCCGATTTAAAAAAAAAATCGGTTGAATCGGAGTCCGGATGAAGGAGATATTGCTGATCTAAAAATCAGTGGGGTTGCAGATAATTTTTCAGGACAGCGAGTTTGCGGCGCAGATCTGGATGTCCTGGTGCACGATCTGAAAAATCTAATTGTAGATCTGGATTCTTTGTGAAAAAATACCAAAATTAAAAAAAAAATCAGTCGAATCAGAGTCCGGATGAGGGAGATATCGCTGATTTAAAATCAGCTCTTTTTTGCAGAAATTTTGGTGACGGCGGGAGAGTTGCAGCACAGATCTGAAATTCTAGTGTCTGGATCAAGATTTCTATCACATGGGAAGATGCAGAATGATTGGTCCATTTCTGGAAACAGGTTATAATAGGGATTCTGAGTAATATTGACGGAATTGTGACCATTTCAAATTTTCGCCAATTTTTTGTGATGGCGCGCCTAGATCTGAATTTGAGGGACTTGTATCCATTTGATGGCTCTCATCCAGCCAAATGGCTAGCACAAATGGAGAAATGTTTTAGATTGAATTACATCATGGATGATGAGACTTAGCTAAGTGTGGGAACAATGTACTTGGACATTGAAAGATTGCAATGGTGGCAAGGGCATCAACGTTGCTATCAAAGGCCCTTGACTTGGGACAAATTCACAAAAGCTCTTATGGACCACTTCGACCGTAAAGCTCATCTTGTGGATAAGGTCACACAGACAGACACACAACCTAACGAAGATTTTATTTTTACAGGAAAAAAGGAAACCAAGGAACCTAAAGGGTTATTTTCTGCTGGTATCTCCTTATTGCAGGTTCATGGATTTATTCAGAAGGAGAAAATCATTGTTTCTATAAATCCTAGTTGCAAGCATAATTTCATCAATTTTAATTTGGCAAACAAATTGCAAGTTCCAGCAAAACAAATTGAAAATACACAGGTTGATGATGAGGATGTTCAAATTTATAAGGATTTGAAGCTTTCTATGGATAAGTATGTGTTTCATGGTGATTTTTATATTTTAGAGATGGATAATATGGATGTTGTTTTGGGATATCCTTGGATGGAATCTGCGGGTACTATCAATATTAATGTGCATAAGAAATTCCTGAAGCTCTAGTATAAAAAGAAGAAAATTACATTACAGGATATTTCCGTTAATAAACAGGTAGAGTCCAAGGAGGTTGAAGGAGAAGATGTTCCAGTGTCTGACATATTAGATGATGAGCCAATGATGATAGACAATCAAACACAAACAGAGGCTGAAGCAGAAAAGGTTCCAAGTGCTGATACATCAGAGGAGGGCTCAGTGGTTGAAGTCATATTGGAAAAGAAGACACCACAACACGCACCACAGCAGGGTGAATTAAAGAAAAAGACATCGTGGGTTAAAACTTCAACATATCATCACCCACATCACCCCGAAAGACAACCATCAAGATGGAAACCAAGTAGTCACAAGGACAACAACCCCCGTATGACGGATAGCGAGGAGAGAAGACCCACCTACTACACATCAACACAGAAGAGCTGCCACGGTCAACTTCCATCTCAAGCGAGCGAGGCATCAGCGAGATCGAGGGTTCACCTTTCTCTTGGATGGCTAGATGCACGTGCATGGTATCAATGGACTACTCTTTTGAGTAGATCTTATTATTTGTGTTCTTCCCATGTTTCGAGGACGAAACATGCTTAGGGGGGTGGAATGTTATATACCTAGGGGGGATAATATGGGGTACCAAGGGAGGTACCCAAGGTATTAATGTAATAATGGGATGGGCCATAGTAATAAATAAGGTGGTTAACCCATATCATGTAAGGAACCACAAGTAGTTAATAATAATGTAATGGGCCCATGGTATTAGTTTGATGGTATGAGGGAACCATGGTAATGATCCATGATATTATATGTATGAGGCCTATATAGAGGCTAGAGACTCCACATGGAGAAATAGTGAAGGATTATTGTATGAATAGGCATATGGCTTGTGGAGTGCTCTCCTTCCTTAAGGAGTGAATGTATGGTGTTGCCCTACCTTAAGGGTTTGATCAATAAAGAAGCATTTCTATCTATTTCTATCTTATTGTTTCTGGGTTTATTTCCATTATCATATATTTTTGGGTTAGAGCTACAACACTTGGAAACTTGGTGGCAATGGAGGGTTTCTAGCACGTTTTGGCTCCTTCTACGCGAACACGCAGCAAACCGGGCAAACGCGCAGTGACCCGAGCAAAGACGCAGCGACCCGGGCAAAGGCGCAACGACTCAAGAAAACACGCCCTTCAGCTATAGGAGCGCAACGCCATTGTAAATAACACTAGAATCTATGGCAAATGTGAAGAGACCTGGCTAAACGCGTAGCGACCCTGCCAAATGCGCCCTTCTGCTGTGTTTTGCCCAATTTTTCCTTAAAATCAACAAATTTCTTTTGCTGAGGAGTTTTGAGAGTGCTAGAGTGAAAATGAAGCTTCATGGGTGTGTTTGAGAGCCTTTATACTTGGATGAAATATAATTAATGAGTTTCACACCCTCTTTCTAATGTTTCTTGTCATTTTCAAATTTTCATATTAATGCCTTTTTGAATTTTTGACGTTTTTGCTCTTGACAGGTGGATGATGCTTTGGCAATCCTGATTTTGAATTTTGCTTGGGATGCTTTTGGCAATGGACTTAAGTATGCAGCTGAAAAGTAACTTACTACATATAATTGATATAAAATTACATAAAAGAAATGAAAATTACTACATTTGTTTTGAAGTTAAAATTTACAAACTAGAATAAATTCCCCTCTTGAAATCAAATTTGGGGCTTTCAGTAACCATGGTTGCATGGTTTGGAAAGATTTATTTAACTGAAAAAAGATATTATTTTCTTGACTCTCATATTTTGTTGACCTTATGCAGTGAGATGGTGAATTATTGGACCTTGGGAAAATAAAACCTAGGTGACCTAATGGAACCTCAAATGACTGAATTTCAGGTGGATTTGACTGATATAAAATATGATGAAATGAGCCTTCATGGTCAATGGATACCCAGAAAGACACATGAATGTAGGCCAACAAATACAAACTTTTCGAGAGGGGAAAGTGAGTTTAGATTTTGGGCTACCATAAGTGGACAAATTTTTTCATGACGACCTAAGTGGAATGCAAACAAATTTCAAACGAGACTCTAATATGATATATAAGAGAGATTTTGATCATTGGTGGCAGTATCCAAATATTGACTCTAACAGGAACAATCTTGTTATGGGGCTCCAAAAAGATCATGGCAACCTCATCAACCTGGTATAATGCAAGATATTACTTCTCAATTTCAAGGTTATGCACAACAATCTCAAAGTAATTGGAAAACACCCTTCCATTGGCAACCTTGGCCATCTCAATCACAACCTCAAAACCAATCTTGGAAACAAGGTTGGCAAGGGTCTTAAAAAAGAAATCCACCGTATCCTCAATCTTTTGTTGGAAATAATACTGAGAGGGGGGGGGGTGAATCAGTATTATCAGATCAGTAAAACCTTTTCAAATTTCATACTCAGAAATATATACGCTACTTCAGTTAAGTGAACCCGCGTGTACACGCTACTGTGTCTAAAGCAACTAGCGTATATCCAGAGATCTTATGATTCAGTTAGTTTATCTTCAGTAAATGCATCAGAACATTATTAACCATATTAAGCAGTAAACAGGTGCAGTATAACAGAACAGATCATCACACAAAAGCCACACACATGAACACCATGATATAAGGTGGAAACCCAATGTGGGTGAAAACCACCTGCTGCAATTTGTTTCTATCTTCCCTTAATAAGAAACTTCTTTTACAATGTACTGGTGCAGTCCTTTACCAGCACGCAGGCTACAACCTACAGAGGGCTACAACCCTCTTAGCTCTTGTACTAGCCGATCCATTTACTAGTACGTAGGTGCCAACCCTACAGAAGGCTACAACCTTCACTTGTTTTCCAGCTGCTCCTGGAATGGAGCTACAACCCAATGGCTCTTGTACTGGCTGATATGTTTACCAGTACGTAGGTGCCGGCCTACGATCTTCCCGGGACCACGTTTCATACATTTTCATACTGGATCCATGAAACTATCACCATTGTAGTACAACCTGCATCATCAATCTCTGAATCACCCAATACTGAATCACTGAAACCCTGTCAACAACAACCAGACAACATAACAACAACCAGATCCAACTCCATCTTCAAATATCATACTTCACATTGTATACGCTACTTCGACGAGCCCAACCTGTGTGTATACGCTCTTTTACCAAAACCAACCTGCGTATAGATCTGCGAATTCTAACTTATAACTCCACAACTATATCAGACATCAAAACATACCCAGATCATAACAATAAACATGCGTCAATAGATCTAGTCTATCCACAGTCATACCATATGAAGATAATCATTCCAAGCCTTGAGATCTCGTTCCATCATTCATCATCCTCCACATGAGTGAAACCTTGGTTCAGATCACCAACCCATAACCAGCACTTGGATCTCACACTTCCTCAGATCTTCATCACTCACACACTCACACTTTGGCCTAATGATCTTTCTCCTTATATAGCTTTAGGCCCTTCACAATACCACGGTCCAAAACCATAGTAACCCAATACCATCAACTCAATACTAGGGATCAACACGTCTGTCGAGACTCCATGGTCCAAAACCATAGGCACAAATTCCAAGGACTAACTACCACGGACCAAAAGTAAGCTTTCCGACATGTACGCTCTTTTCCGTTCATGAAACTGCGTGTATACCCTACTTGGTATATAGCGAACCTGCGTACACGCGACTTGGTATATAGTGAACCAGCGTGTATACGCGACTTGGGCTTAATGAACCTGCGTGTATGAACTTTCTTGACCTGCTGTACTAAGATCTGTCCTCTGATTAAGTTGCCATCACCTGTACCAACCTCTGAGTGAGTTTCCATCAAGGACAACACTTGAATCATAATGCCAACAATCTCCCCCTTTGGACTTGATGGCAACCACACCAAGTCACTCTCCCCCTTTGACATCAAGGGCAAAGGGCGGGCCAAGATATTCTCTTCTTTGGTATACCTTCTGCTGTCCATACTCCCCCTGAGTACATGCTGAATCTCTCTGCTCTGCTGTGCTGAACATGCTCCCCCTGACTGTAGGCAAGATCTGCAAAAAGATGTTCTTCAAAAAAAGGACCTTCCTATCACCAAAAGACTCAATGCATACATCCATACTCCCAACCAAGTGGGGATACATCAGAAAATAACAACCAATTACATTACGTCATTCATCCCAGGCATAGTGGGGAAACCAACATAGGCCGTTACATGACCTTGACACCATAAAAGAGATATCACAAAAGAGATACATGCTGAAGTTTCTGAATGGGCTCCAAGTTGTATCAATCCATCGATGCTCCCCCTGAGTAGATGCAAGTTCTAAGACCAGCAATTCATTCAATACCATGACTATCATTCATCATATATGATCTGTACCATCAGCCTGCAATACCATTCCTTTGATCAAACAACAAGATGTATCATTTAGCTTCATAGTCTTTATCAACAACTTCTAACCATAATGCCAACAATGCATTATTTGAAGTATATGCTCCCCCTGAGCCTATGCCATCTGTAGTTAGATCTGATCATGCAAACATCAGTAATAAGCATCAAGATCTCATCATCATCAAGTTAGGATTAAACACTTCTAACATCTTACAAGTATCAAAACATTTCCAAACATCCTCAGCAGACTGTAAACGTTAACCAAGAGAGCAGATATTGGACTGAATCATATCAAACCCCTTTTCTGAGCCTATCCCCACTGCATTTCTTCAGACTGACATATACGCGATTTTGCAGTGTGAAACTCGCGTATATACACGACTTCCCTTCGTTAAACTTGCGTATGAGAATTAGAACATTGAAGTTTGTTGGCATTATGTTTCTGGTATGGCTATATGTTACAGATGTTGTACTTGATGGCAACTCCCGTGGCAAGGCTCTCAATATGTTGAAAATTAAGAAGTACGAAGGAAATCAGCTCAAAAGGTGTGTACCCGCAGGTACACCATGCAGGGACCGCGTCCAGATACGCAGGCCAGCCGTTCAGGAGGTGCGTACCCCCAGTGCACACATTTCAAGGCAGAGAAAAGCACACGTGGGGTTTCTTATGTTTTACTCTTGGTATTTAGCCGACGGTATTTGTGTTATTACTGTTTTGGCTCGTGGTATTGTTCCATGATTTTAGGAGGAGCTTGCCTATATAAAGCAGAGAAGATCACTTGGCTAAGTATCTTTTGCAATTGAATATCTTTAGATCTGAAATATTGGGTTATGGTCTTAAAAGCTTGATCTATATGAAAGGGAAGTTGAAGGCGAATCTGTGAAGGGTGATCTCTCGAGCGCATGATCAGATCTGAGCAACTGTGCCACTCTGGTGAACTGCCTATTCGGCCCTAATCAGAAGTACGCAGGTGTTTAACAGAAGAGCTGCGTGGGTACGCAGAGCAGAAACAAGAGATCTACGTGGGTACGCAGAGCAGAAACAGGAGACCTGCGTGGGTACGCAGAGCAGAAGAAGGAGAGTTGCGTGGGTACGCAGAGCGACTAAGGTTTAGGTGCGTACGCATAGTAAAAGTACGCGGCGCGATAGTATTTTTGGGTGCGTACCTGTAGTAACAGTACGCGGCGCGATAATGTCTCTGGGTGCATACCTGCAGTAATAGTGCGCAGTGCGGTTTAAGGAACAGTGCGTGGGCACGTAGTACGGCAGAAGGATTTCTGCGGGTATACGCAGGAAAGTAGAAGGTGAACTGCGTAGCGACGCAGGCCACAGAAGAGAAAACTGCGTATCTGTCTTAAGATGTTTTGTTGATTGAATTTTTCTGTTGATAAGGTGTTCTGGGTTAGTTCTGTTATTGTTGATCTGATAACTGTAGTGGACTGTAACTTTTATGTACTTGATGCTCATTTGATGCTTTATGAAAAGAAGTAGGGGGTTGTAGCTCCCTTCCAGGAGAGACTGGAAAACGAGAGAGAGAGAGTTGTAGCTCTCTGCAGGTTGCAGCCTGCGTACTGATAAAGGACTGCACCAGTACAAAACCATTGTAAAACAAGTTTCTAATTTGAAAGAAGATAGAGACATATTGCAGCAGGTGGTTTTCACCCACATTGGGTTTCCACCTTACATCTTGTGTTCTTTGGTGTGACTATCTGTTTTTCTTTGTTCATGCTCATTATTTTATGGTACTGACATGCAAAAATAATTCAAAGAACAAATAAGGAAGATTTATTAAAAGAATTAGATATTACTGATTCACCCCCCCTCTCAGTATTATTTTCAACAATTGGTATCAGAGCAGGTCCTTCAGAGAAGCTTGATCGCTTGAAGGTAGATCGTTCATCATGAGCAACTACGAGAGAGAAGCATCAATCAGGCCACCGGTTTTTGATGGGACAAACTTCAATTATTGGAAGGTAAGAGTTACTGCCTATCTTCAATCTCTTGGTACATAAGTTTGGGACATCGTAGAGACAGGCTATGCTTTTCCTTCAGCTACTCCTACAGATGCAGCCGAGAAAAAGAAGTATGAAACAAATGCGAAAGCAGTCAGTACTCTATTAGGATGTATATCTCAATCAAAATTCATGAAGGTAATGCACTATAAATCCGCAAAAGAGATATGGGACAAAATTGTCACGAGCTATGAAGGAGACGAACAGGTAAAGCGTGCTAAACTTCAAACTCTCAGAATTCAGTATGAGACTCTCAAAATGTATAATGATGAAAGTGTGGCTAACTATTTTCTTCGGGTAGATGAGGTTGTTAATTGTATGAAGAATTTGGGTGAAGAAATAAAAGAGGCTATTGTGGTTGAAAAGGTCCTAAGATCATTGTCCCCCAAGTTTGAATCTAAAGTATCTGCAATAGAAGAAAAGGAAAATCTTCGAATTCTTACTATGTCTCAGCTACATGGAATTCTAACTGCTTATGAAATGAGAAAGGGAGGTCCATCAGACAGAAGAGAAGCTGCTTTCAAAGCATCAGGCAAAGGAGATTATTATGAAGCAAGCCACGTCCCGGAAGAAGAGGAAGAAGAATCAAATTTTGTCAGAAATCTTCAAAAGGGTTCTGGAAGGTTTAGAGGTAAGTTACCTTTTAAATGCTTTTCTTGTGGAAGAGTAGGTCATTATGCTGCAAAATGTCCTTATAAGGATAAAGGAAAGGAACCTGCTAGATGGAACAAGAAACAGAACGCAAATAAGAAAAGCTACTACACTCATGAAGATAGTGATGGTCTATCAAACAGTGATGAAGATGAACAAGGTAATGAATATAAGTTGTTAATGGCATTTGAAGATGATGATTATATGGATGCTATAGATGTGGATAAACTTTATGATGAAATTACTAGACTCAAGAGATGTATAGAAGAAAAGAACATGATCATTGATACTCTACAATTTCAAATTGATGAAAAGGAAAAACATCTTGAAAAATTAGAAGGTGAAATTGTTGGTCTTAGAAAAGAGATTGAGAAAACAAAAGCTATTAATCTCAAGTTTGTCAAAGGATCTGAAACTTTGGATGAGATTATCAATGTGCAGCGGTCTCCACTAAACAAGACAGGTCTGGGCTATAATGGAGAAACTTCTCAAGCATCCACCTCAAAAAGTTATCTTGATGCAGCAAGAAGAAATGAGCAAAAGAACAATGAAGATCATCAGGTAAAGCAGGGACGAATTACAAACAGAAACTATCAGGGGCAATCCATCTTAAGGGTGAACAAAAGCTACAACCAACCACAGGTAAAATCTTCTCAATTTGGTTCAAGAATAGATGAAAATAGAAATTACAATCAGTTGGCTGGTAGATTCGATAACCGCAGAAGTTTCTTCAATGGACAATGCTTTTCTTGCCATAACTTTGGTCACAAAGCAGCTCAATGTGTTGCATATAAAACGATCATGACTAGGGAAGCTCAAAAACAAAGAAGTATGACAGGGATTACAAAAAGGACCTATAACAACTTTTCGGTTCTTGAAAATGAAGCTGAATGTTCTATTTGCAATAAATTTGGTCATGAAGACTCTGAATGCAGGAGCAGGTTTCAGCAGAAAAAGGAACAAGCCTCAAGCACCAAAACATGGAGAATAAAGGAACCTCAAACAGAAAGATGTGGGATAGCATTTTATGCAGAAGGACAGGAAAATCTATGGTACATTGACAGTGGATGTTCGAAGCATATGACAGGTGATAAAGAAAAACTTGAGTCTTATTCTGCTCTAGAAAAGGGAAAGAAAGTCTCTTTTGGAAATGATACTCCTGCAACTATAAAAGGAAAGGGCATTTCTCAGTTAAAAGAAAAGGTCAAGGCTGGAAATGTTTTGTATGTTGATGGATTGAAGCATAATCTTCTAAGTGTCATCCAGATGTGTGATCAAAGAACCAAGGTTATATTCAGATCAAATGGATGTCTTGTTCGTGATCTTGATATAGGTAAAACAGTGATCAAAGGCAAAAGAACTCCCAATAATCTGTACATATTTGAAGAAGGACAACAATAATGCTATCTGAGCAAGGATGATGAGCACTGGCTATGGCATCGGAGGTTGGGGCATCTAAGCTTTTCACAAATAAGGAAAGCATGCAAATATCAGGCAGTTCGCGATCTTCCAGATATCAAAATTCCTGACAACACCATATGCAAATCATGTCAGTTTGGAAAACAAACCAGAACTAACTTTCCAGAGAAGGAAGGATCAGCTAGCATGCCTCTTGAGCTAGTACATACAGATACATGCGGTCCATTCAGGAAAAGAACACCTAGAGGAGAAGAATACTTGATATTATTCATTGACGATTTCTCCAGGTTTGTCTGGCTAGGACTTATGAAGCACAAAGATGAAGCATTCGAAAAATTCAAATCCTTCAAAGCTTTGGTTGAAAATGAATCAGGTCACAAAATTAAGTGCCTCAGATCCGACAGAGGTGGGGAGTTTACCTCAAATGAATTTTTCGATTTCTGTGAAGAACATGGGATAAGAAGAGAATTCTCTACAGCTAGAACTCCTCAGCAAAATGGAGTTGTGGAAAGAATGAACAGAACAGTCCAACAAATGGCTCGTGCTATGCTTGATGAATCAGGAACTCCCGCAACTTTCTGGGGTGAAGCTGCACATGCTGCGGTTGTTATTCTCAACAAAACAAATGTCAGGGTGAACAACACTCAAACTCCTCATGAGCTCTGGAGTGGTAAGACTCCTTCGGTAAAGCACTTCAAAATCTTTGGGAGCAAATGCTATATTAAGAATACTGATGAGCAGCTTGGCAAACTTGAACCTAGAGCAGATGAAGGCATTCTTCTTGGTTACTCTCCACATAGCAAAGCATACAAATGCTACAATAAAAGACTTGGCAGAATTGTTGACAGCATTGATGTAGTGGTTGATGAGAAGGGATACATTCCTAGGCAAGTTCATCATGAAGACATCGGAGAAGATGAAGGCTACCCTCAAAGACAGAATGATGAAGAAGAAGAACCTCAAGAAGAACCTCAATAAGAACCAGAGGAGCAGACAAGAATAGAAGAGAAAACCCCATCCAGATATGTTCAGAAGAATCATCCAAAATCTCAGATTGTGGGGCAGAAAGAAGCAGGTGTACAAACAAGAAGAATAGTTGCAGAAGCCTCAAGCTATTTGGCATTACTCTCCTCCACTGAACCACAAAATGTGAAAGAGGCATGTAAAGATGAATGTTGGGTGAAAGCAATGGATGAAGAACTTGAGCAAATCGAAAAGAACAACACTTGGGAGCTGGTTCCTAGACCAAAGGATAAGAATGTTATCGGAACAAAATGGGTCTTCAAAAACAAATTGAATGAAAATGGAGAAGTAATTAGAAACAAGGCCAGACTTGTTTGTAAAGGGTATGCGCAGCAAGAAGGAATAGACTTTGAAGAAACCTTTTCTCCTGTTGCAAGACTCGAGGCCATCTGAATGTTCCTTGCTCTCTCAAGTTTTCAAAACTTCAAAGTATTTCAAATGGATGTGAAATTAGCTTTTCTAAATGGAGACTTGGAAGAAGAAGTATACATTGAACAGCCAGATGGGTTCCTTCTTGGAAATGATCCAAATCTTGTATGCAGATTGAAAAAGGCTCTCTATGGTCTCAAACAAGCTCCAAGGGCTTGGTACTACCGTTTGGACAAATATCTTCATCAACAAGGTTTTTCAAAAGGATCAGCAGATAGCAATCTTTATATAAAAGTTGAAAATGACAAATTGCTAATACTTGTTGTGTATGTAGATGACATTATTTTTGGGAGCAATGATGAAGCTATGAGTCAAAGCTTTGCCTTGGTCATGCAGAAAGAATTTGAAATGTCCTTGCTAGGAGAACTGACATATTTCCTTGGTTTGCAAATCCAACAAAAAGAAGGAGGAATCTTTTTATCTCAAACCAAGTATCTCAAACAGATTTTGAAGAAATATGGTATGGAAGATGCAAAACCAGTATGTACACCCATGGTCACAGGATGTAGCCTCAGTGCAAATGATGATTCTGCAGCAGTACATCAACCAACCTACAGATCTATGATTGGAAGTTTACTTTATTTGACAGGTACCCGACCTGACATCATGCATGCAGTTGGAATAGTTGGAAGATTTCAGGCAAATCCAAAGGAGACTCATCTTCAGGCAGTGAAGAGAATTTTCAAATATCTTCAAGGGACTCAAAATTATGGCTTATGGTATCCTAGAGATACAGATCTTACACTTCATGCTTATACAGATGCAGATTGGGCCGGAAGCGTGGATGACAGGAAAAGCACAAGTGGTGGTGCGTTCTTTATGGGTTCCAGACTGGTATCTTGGTTCAACAAGAAACAGAGTTCAATTTCCTTGTCTACAGCTGAAGCGGAATATGTTGCTGCTGCATCTTGTTGCACCCAACTCCTTTGGATGATGCAGACTTTGTAGGATTTTCAAATCACTTGTACACCACCAATCCCCATCTTATTTGATAACACAAGTGCAATCAGCATCTCAAAGAATCCTGTTATGCATTCAAAATCCAAGCACATACCAATCAAGTACCATTTTCTCTGGGAACAAGTACTTGAACAGAAGGTCAAGTTGGAGTATGTTCCTTCTAAGGAACAAGTTGCTGATATTCTCACCAAACCATTGCCCAGGGACACTTTTGAATACCTCAGGCAAAAGCTGGGGGTTGTTGATGCATCATCCTATTGTTGAACCTTTTCTGATTGATGGTACAGGTTCAGGGGGAGCATATAATGCATTGTTGGCATTATGGAGGATGGTCGGAAGGAGATCTTGGAAATAGCTGCAATATGTCTCTATCTCTTTCATGGTGGATTATGGTTCTTTGTTGCAGATCTGGTTCATATTCAGGGGGAGCATGTTCTTAGGGGGAGCATACCCCTTTGCCCTTTATGTCAAAGGGGGAGAATGAAGCTGAAGATTGTGAGGTTGCCATCAAGTCCAAAGGGGGAGATTGTTGGCATTATGTTTCTGGTATGGCTATATGTTACAGATGTTGTACTTGATGGTAACTCCCGTGGCAAGGCTCTCAATATGTTGAAAATTAAGAAGTACGCAGGAAATCAGCTCAGAAGGTGCGTACCTGCAGGTAAACCATGCAGGGACCGCGTCCAGATACGCAGGCCAGCCGTTCAGGAGGTGCGTACCCCCAGTGCACACATTTCAAGGCAGGGAAAAGCACACGTGGGGTTTCTTATGTTTTACTCTTGGTATTTAGCCGACGGTATTTGTGTTATTACGGTTTTGGCTCGTGGTATTGTTCCATGATTTTAGGAGGAGTTTGCCTATATAAAGCAAAGGAGATCACTTGGCTAAGTATCTTTTGCAATTGAATATCTTTAGATCTGAAATATTGGGTTATGGTCTTAAAAGCTTGATCTATATGAAAGGGAAGTTGAAGGCGAATCTGTGAAGGGTGATCTCTCGAGCGCATGATCAGATCTGAGCAACTGTGCCACTCTGGTGAACTGCCTATTCGGCCCTAATCAGAAGTACGCAGGTGTTTAACAGAAGAGCTGCGTGGGTACGCAGAGCAGAAACAAGAGATCTGCGTGGGTACGCAGAGCAGAAACAGGAGACCTGCGTGGGTACGTAGAGCAGAAGAAGGAGAGCTGCGTGGGTACGCAGAGCGACTAAGGTTCAGGTGTGTACGCATAGTAAAAGTACGTGGCACGATAGTATTTCTGGGTGCGTACCTGCAGTAACAGTACGCGGCGCGATAATGTCTCTGGGTGCGTACCTACAGTAATAGTACGCAGTGCGGTTTAAGGAACAGTGTGTGGGCACGCAGTACGGCAGAAGGATTTCTGCGGGTATATGCAGGAAAGCAGAAGGTGAACTGCATAGCGACGCAGGCCACAGAAGAGAAAACTGCGTATCTGTCTTAAGATGTTCTATTGATTGAATTTTTCTGTTGATAAGGTGTTCTGGGTTAGTTCTGTTATTGCTGATCTGATAACTGTAGTGGACTGTAACTTTTATGTACTTGATGATCATTTGATGCTTTATGAAAAGAAGTAGGGGGTTGTAGCTCCCTTCCAGGAGAGACTGGAAAACGAGAGAGAGAGAGTTGTAGCTCTCTGCAGGTTGCAGCCTGCGTACTGGTAAAGGACTGCACCAGTACAAAACCATTGTAAAAGAAGTTTCTAATTTGAAAGAAGATAGAGACATATTGCAGCAGGTGGTTTTCACCCACATCGGGTTTCCACCTTACATCTTGTGTTCTTTGGTGTGACTATCTGTTTTTCTTTGTTCATGCTCATTATTTTATGGTACTGACATGCAAAAATAATTCAGAACAAATAAGGAAGATTTATTAAAAGAATTAGATAATATTGATTCACCCCCCCTCTCAGTATTATTTTCAACAAAGTTCTATGCCTTCAGCTCCCCCTGAGTCTATTATGTCTATGCTGTGCTGAGTACCCTATGCTGTGCCACATTTTTCTGACTGAACTTCCTTCTTCTTCCATATCTTCAAGCATGTTGATGATTTCTTCTTATCATGAGCTTTGTTCCTGCAATCCTTTGCTCTATGTCCAAACTTTTTACATGCATAGCATCTTACATGTTTCATATTCCTCCTATAGCAATCAGCAGCTTTGTGGCCAAACATATTGCAAGAAAAGCAATATCCATTAAAGTACCTTGAATGTGATGATCTTTCTGCATGATGGTCTTGAAACCTTCTTCTTCTACATATGGCTGCAACATGTCCAAGATTATGACATACATAACATTCAACATTATTCATGGGAGGAGTAAAAGATTTTCTTTGAGGAGTCTCTTTCCTTGATTGTTGATGGGGTTGTCCTTTCATCTCCTTGTAGAGCCTTTCAGATTTTGCATTAGAGATTCTTGTCTTACTTTGTGAACCAGATTCACCTTCAATAGACTCATGAAAACCAAGACCAGTTTTGATAGCAGGGGACCTTTGACTACTAAGAATATCATCCAAGATCTTAGTACTATCTTGAAATCGTAATAGTTTATCCTTTTCTTCTAATTTACTTTTCAAGATATTTACCTCAACTTGATGTTGTTCTTCTTTTTCCCGTCATTGCTTCTTCAAGGTCTCTTCAGCTTTCCTTCCTTCATCCAACTGATGCCTTAGTTCAAGGATCTCGTTTTCTTGCTCTTTATTCAGCGCTAGCAGCATTTGTCGAATTCTGGATGCACATTCCAACTGATCTTTTAATATGATGATTTATTCTTTGAGGGCATTCTCCCTTTTGCTAGGTAGATCTTGCTGATCTATGATTTGATCTGATGCTTCATTTGCTTGTCCATCTTCAATCTGAGGTGATTCAGGATCTGAATACTTGCTTCCACTCAACAGTAGGTTGTCATTGTTCCTTTGAGCTGTCTTCTTCTTCTGACGTGCTTTCTTCCCCATTGTTCTACGAATCTCCTTCAAGCGATCAAGCTTCTCTGAAGGACCTGCTCTGATACCAATTGTTGGAAATAATACTGAGAGGGGGGGGGTGAATCGGTATTATCAGATCAGTAAAACCTTTTCAAATTTCATACTCAGAAATATATACGCTACTTCAGTTAAGGGAACCTGCGTGTACACGCTACTGTGTCTAAAGCAACTAGCGTATATCCAGAGATCTTATGATTCAGTTAGTTTATCTTCAGTAAATGCATCAGAACATTATTAACCATATTAAGCAGTAAACAGGTGCAGTATAACAGAACAGATCATCACACAAAAGCCACACACATGAACACCATGATATAAGGTGGAAACCCAATGTGGGTGAAAACCACCTGCTGCAATTTGTTTCTATCTTCCCTTAATAAGAAACTTCTTTTACAATGTACTGGTGCAGTCCTTTACCAGCACGCAGGCTACAACCTGCAGAGGGCTACAACCCTCTTAGCTCTTGTACTAGCCGATCCATTTACTAGTACGTAGGTGCCAACCCTACAGAAGGCTACAACCTTCACTTGTTTTCCAGCTGCTCCTGGAAGGGAGCTACAACCCCTTGGCTCTTCTACTGGCTGATATGTTTACCAGTACGTAGGTGCCGGCCTACGATCTTCCCGGGACCACGTTTCATACATTTTCATACTGGATCCATGAAACTATCACCATTGTAGTACAACCTGCATCATCAATCTCTGAATCACCCAATACTGAATCACTGAAACCCTGTCAACAACAACCAGACAACATAACAACAACCAGATCCAACTCCATATTCAAATATCATACTTCACATTGTATACGCTACTTCGACGAGCCCAACCTGTGTGTATACGCTCTTTTACCAAAACCAACCTGTGCATAGATCTGCAAATTCTAACTTATAACTCCGCAACTATATCAGACATCAAAACATACCCAGATCATAACAATAAACATGCGTTAATAGATCTAGTCTATCCACAGTCATACCATATGAAGATAATCATTCCAAGCCTTGAGATCTCGTTCCATCATTCATCATCCTCCACATGAGTGAAACCTTGGTTCAGATCACCAACCCATAACCAGCACTTGGATCTCACACTTCCTCAGATCTTCATCACTCACCCACTCACACTTTGGCCTAATGATCTTTCTCCTTATATAGCTTTAGGCCCTTCACAATACCACGGTCCAAAACCATAGTAACCCAATACCATCAACTCAATACTAGGGATCAACACGTCTGTCGAGACTCCATGGTCCAAAACCATAGGCACAAATTCCAAGGACTAACTACCACGGACCAAAAGTAAGCTTTCCGACATGTACGCTCTTTTCCGTTCATGAAACTGCGTGTATACCCTACTTGGTATATAACGAACCTGCGTACACGCGACTTGGTATATAGTGAACCAGCGTGTATACGCGACTTGGGCTTAATGAACCTGCGTGTATGAACTTTCTTGACCTGCTGTACTAAGATCTGTCCTCTGATTAAGTTGCCATCACCTGTACCAACCTCTGAGTGAGTTGCCATCAAGGACAACACTTGAATCATAATGCCAACAATCTCCCCCTTTGGACTTGATGGCAACCACACCAAGTCACTCTCCCCCTTTGACATCAAGGGCAAAGGGCGAGCCAAGATATTCTCTTCTTTGGTATACCTTCTGCTGTCCATACTCCCCCTGAGTACATGCTGAATCTCTCTGCTCTGCTGTGCTGAACATGCTCCCCCTGATTGTAGGCAAGATCTGCAAAAAGATGTTCTTCAAAAAAAGGACCTTCCTATCACCAAAAGACTCAATACATACATCCATACTCCCAACCAAGTGGGGATACATCAGAAAATAACAACCAATTACATTACGTCATTCATCCCAGCCATAGTGGGGAAACCAACATAGGCCGTTACATGACCTTGACACCATAAAAGAGATATCACAAAAGAGATACATGCTGAAGTTTCTGAATGGGCTCCAAGTTGTATCAATCCATCCATGCTCCCCCTGAGTAGATGCAAGTTCTAAGACCAGCAATTCATTCAAAACCATGACTATCATTCATCATATATGATCTGTACCATCAGCCTGCAATACCATTCCTTTGATCAAACAACAAGATGTATCATTTAGCTTCATAGTCTTTATCAACAACTTCTAACCATAATGCCAACAATGCATTATTTCAAGTATATGCTCCCCCTGAGCCTATGCCATCTGTAGTTAGATCTGATCATGCAAACATCAGTAATAAGCATCAAGATCTCATCATCATCAAGTTAGGATTAAACACTTCTAACATCTTACAAGTATCAAAACATTTCCAAACATCCTCAGCAGACTGTAAACGTTAACCAAGAGAGCAGATATTGGACTAAATCATATCAGACCCCTTTTCTGAGCCTATCCCCACTGCATTTCTTCAGACTGACATATACGCGATTTTGCAGTGTGAAACTCGCGTATATACGTGACTTCCCTTCATTAAACTTGCGTATGAGAATTAGAACACTGAAGTTCTATGCCTTCAGCTCCCCCTGAGTCTGTTATGTCTATGCTGTGCTGAGTACCCTGTGATGTGCCACATTTTTCTGACTGAACTTCCTTCTTCTTCCATATCTTCAAGCATGTTGATGATTTCTTCTTATCATGAGCTTTGTTCCTGCAATCCTTTGCTCTATGTCCAAACTTTTTACATGCATAGCATCTTACATGTTTCATATTCCTCCTATAGCAATCAGCAGCTTTGTGGCCAAACATATTGCAAGAAAAGCAATATCCATTAAAGTACCTTGAATGTGATGATCTTTCTGCATGATGGTCTTGAAACCTTCTTCTTCTACATATGGTTGCAACATGTCCAAGATTATGACATACATAACATTCAACATTATTCATGGGAGGAGTAAAAGATTTTCTTTGAGGAGTCTCTTTCCTTGATTGTTGATGGGGTTGTCCTTTCATCTCCTTGTAGAGCCTTTCAGATTTTGCATTAGAGATTCTTGTCTTACTTTGTGAACCAGATTCACCTTCAATAGACTCATGAAAACCAAGACCAGTTTTGATAGCAAGGGACCTTTGACTACTAAGAATATCATCCAAGATCTTAGTACTATCTTGAAATCGTAATAGTTTATCCTTTTCTTCTAATTTACTTTTCAAGATATTTACCTCAACTTGATGTTGTTCTTCTTTTTCCAGACATTGCTTCTTCAAGGTCTCTTCAGCTTTCCTTCCTTCATCCAACTGATGCCTTAGTTCAAGGATCTCGTTTTCTTGCTCTTTATTCAGCGATAGCAGCATTTGTCGAATTCTGGATGCACATTCCAACTGATCTTTTAATATGATGATTTCTTCTTTGAGGGCATTCTCCCTTTTGCTAGGTAGATCTTGCTGATCTATGATTTGATCTGATGCTTCATTTGCTTGTCCATCTTCAATCTGAGGTGATTCAGGATCTGAATACTTGCTTACACTCAACGGTAGGTTGTCATTGTTCCTTTGAGTTGTCTTCTTCTTCTGACGTGCTTTCTTCCCCATTGTTCTACGAATCTCCTTCAAGCGATCAAGCTTCTCTGAAGGACCTGCTCTGATACCAATTGTTGGAAATAATACTGAGAGGGGGGGGGGGGGGTCAATCAGTATTATCAGATCAGTAAAACCTTTTCAAATTTCATACTCAGAAATATATACGCTACTTTAGTTAAGTGAACCCGCGTGTACACGCTACTGTGTCTAAAGCAACTAGCGTATATCCAGAGATCTTATGATTCAGTTAGTTTATCTTTAGTAAATGCATCAGAACATTATTAACCATATTAAGCAGTAAACAGGTGCAGTATAACAGAACAGATCATCACACAAAAGCCACACACATGAACACCATGATATAAGGTGGAAACCCAATGTGGGTGAAAACCACCTGCTGCAATTTGTTTCTATCTTCCCTTAATAAGAAACTTCTTTTACAATGTACTGGTGTAGTCCTTTACCAGCACGCAGGCTACAACCTGCAGAGGGCTACAACCCTCTTAGCTCTTGTACTATCCGATCCATTTACTAGTACGTAGGTGCCAACCCTACAGAAGGCTACAACCTTCACTTGTTTTCCAGCTACTCCTGGAAGGGAGCTACAACCCCCTGGCTCTTGTACTGGCTGATATGTTTACCAGTACGTAGGTGCCGGCCTACGATCTTCCCGGGACCACGTTTCATACATTTTCATACTGGATCCATAAGTCAATCACCATTGTAGTACAACCTGCATCATCAATCTCTGAATCACCCAATACTGAATCACTGAAACCCTGTCAACAACAACCAGACAACATAACAACAACCAGATCCAACTCCATCTTCAAATATCATACTTCACATTGTATACGCTACTTCGACGAGCCCAACCTGTGTGTATACGCTCTTTTACCAAAACCAACCTGCGTATAGATCTGCAAATTCTAACTTATAACTCCGCAACTATATCAGACATCAAAACATACCCAGATCATAACAATAAACATGCGTCAATAGATTTAGTCTATCCACAGTCATACCATATGAAGATAATCATTCCAAGCCTTGAGATCTCGTTCCATCATTCATCATCCTCCACATGAGTGAAACCTTGGTTCAGATCACCAACCCATAACCAGTACTTGGATCTCACACTTCCTCAGATCTTCATCACTCACCCACTCACACTTTGGCCTAATGATCTTTCTCCTTATATAGCTTTAGGCCCTTCACAATACCACGGTCCAAAACCATAGTAACCCAATACCATCAACTCAATACTAGGGATCAACACGTCTGTCGAGACTCCATGGTCCAAAACCATAGGCACAAATTCCAAGGACTAACTACCACGGACCAAAAGTAAGCTTTCCGACATGTACGCTCTTTTCCGTTCATGAAACTGCGTGTATGCCCTACTTGGTATATAGCGAACCTACGTACACGCGACTTGGTATATAGTGAACCAGCGTGTATACGCGACTTGGGCTTAATGAACCTGCGTGTATGAACTTTCTTGACCTGCTGTACTAAGATCTGTCCTCTGATTAAGTTGCCATCACCTGTACCAACCTCTGAGTGAGTTGCCATCAAGGACAACACTTGAATCATAATGCCAACATCTTTTCCTCACTATCCTCAATGCGAAGCTCAATGTTATTCATACTATTCACCTCCACCACAACATCCATTTCATGCTCAATTGACCTCAATTCAACCATTACCATCCACACAAGTACCTCAAAGATCCATTTCCACTGCACTACCTACACAACCATTTGGAATTCCCAACAATAAAGCACCTCAATCCACTCATAATGTTTAGGTACTACAAAATAAATCACCAAATGCCATTTAAGAACAACAATCAGAAGAGGAAAAATATTCAGGTAACTTCCAAGAATCATGGATGCATGTTAAAGAAGAGAATTTGTTGAAACCTGAGTTTCATGCAGGTCTATGACTCGATTCTATGAATGAAGATCACATCTCTGAAGACTTGCATAACATGATATCAGAAAACCAAGGAAGACAAGATTACATTGAATCTTGGTTTAAGACAGTTATCGGATCTCATGATTCCATTTTTCTGTAACTTCTTACATTATTCAAATCAAGGCAGTTGATCTCTCATACACTGGTACATATCAAAGAGTATATTTTAAACATGAATATGAGTTTACTAATTATTTTGTTACACAAATGGATTCATTGGAAATTCTCTTATATTTAAGAGACTCTTTTATTTCTTTTTCAATAGAATAGGACTAACAAATAAAAACAAGTTTTTGTGATTTTTAGGATAAATTTTCAATTTTGTGGTGCAGTAAGAGCCACCAATTTATTAAACCTTGGTAGGAAAATTGCAATAAAACAAATGATTGTGAACGAGGAGCACAAACGAAGGTGGAAGAATGATCATTTAAGGTAAGAAATCGATTGTTTTAATTTTATGTTTTGTATCCAAATTTTTAAAAGAGAGGAATCAACTAATAAAAACTTGAGTATGCTCTCCTGCTGCGCTTTGTGTGACCTGGAGGATCAAACAAATAATTTTCATGTTAGTATATCTTTTATTAAGAAAAAATGTCTTCTCTTTCAAAACTTTAAAATGGAACATAATTTTTTTTTGATGTTTCTTATATATATATATTAAAAGTGAATGGAACACATGGAAATTAAAAAAGAAAAACAAAAGAGATTTGCTTATTTAAAAAAATTTGAAATAAGAAATTTAAAACACAAAACCAAAACAACATTAAAAAACAAAGAAATAATAAAAATATAAATAAAAACACAAAAACGAAAACGAGAATAAAGAAAATCTAAATAAATGAATAAATAAATAATTTATGGAAGCCAACGAAACGAATTGCTACAAATGTTATGTGTGATTTTGGAAAAAATGAAAGATAGTTGTGCATTCTCCTGATTTTGAAAAAATAAAAAAAAATGAATTCCACTCGATAGTTACCTGAACAGAGGCCGAATACGTAGAGGTTAAAAACAACATTTGTAAAACGCATTTTATGACCAAATGAAAACGAATATCAAAAATGTAAAACATGGGTTTTTCTTTGAACGGGGTGAATTATGTTGAACGTGAGATATTTCCTCAAAATTCTTAACCATTTGATAGATTTGCAGGGTTCTCTCAGGTCTTATTTGCTAGGTTGCATGAAAAAAATGGTTTTCAATTAAATGCAACCAACAACCAAGGCCAAGGCCACGACCATCCAACGGCCTAGCTGCAGAGCCATAGCTAGCCACCCAGCAGCATTGCCAAGCTGCAGAGAAAAAAAATCAATCAATAAAAAAAAAAAAAAAAAAATTGATAATTTTTTTAATAATTAAATAATCAAAAATATTAATTAAAGAAAAAGTTCCTACTACAGAAACTTTCAGAAATGATATTTTCTCCATGCTTATAATCTGAAATATATGTATATATATATATATATATATATATATATATATATATATATATATATATATATATATATATATATATATATATATATATATATATATATATATATATATATATATATATATATATATAGATATATATATAGATATAGATATAGATATAGATATATATATATATAATCATAAACATTTCCCAATGTCATGAGTTCAAATATTATGGGGATTGGAATTTGTTAATTATTCTACAATTTTGACACAACATTAATTAATCAACAATTTTGCCATCACATGGTAGCACAACATTGGCCAATATTGCACATTCATTACCACATCATCAGTCAACATGTCACATCATCCATTTTCCATGTCACCCACTGCCACATCACTGTTACACAACCACCCTCCATATGCTAGCTCATTTTTCAACATTGAAAATGGATCAAGGAGAAGAATGATAAGGGTGCTTCATCTACAGGATTATTGTTTTGCAAAATTCCTTGAAGAGAATCCTGTAGATGGAAGATTGTATCCTATAGACATGCGTTTTCATTTCATAAAGTATTTTATATGATCGTGTTTCTTTGAGTCTTGCAGGTACAGAAGCCAACAAAATCACAAACAGGAAAATTTTATGTCATGACTCAACTGAAGAATATTGACAATATTTTTAGATGCAAGAAGGGCGCAATCCTGCAACTGAGAAACCTCATGACAATCTTCATTGTTTCACCCAAATTTCAAATCAAACTAACTTTCTGATACGACATCGGATTTCAACGATTCAAGCATCGTTGGAAACATCTTGATGAGATCTACATAATGAGAAAGTTATCATAAGTGTTTGAAATAGAAAAAGAATGAATAAATCGCTGAAAAGACATAATAGGTAACCTGAGGCACTAGTTTCAATACAGGTAAAAATTAATTTTGTTTTATTTCGTGAATTTATTTTATTAGTACCGATTCTCAGTTTTTTGTGTAAATGTCATTAATAGAGAGATTGATCACCTCTCCCTTTTGATAATCTTACATATTGCAAAAAAAGTACTAAGTTTTTACAAGTTCCGGGAAGATAAACAGATGGACACAAACAAATAGTGTCTCTCAAGGACCACATTTCTTTCAAAAGAAAATGATCAAAGCAGCAACAAAGATGAAACATCAATGCATGAGCACATGATGTTAGATCAGATTCATCACTTGAAAGATTTCAGATGCCAATATCACCATTGCATTCCTCCATTTTCAGTAAATAAAACCTTCATTGCATTCCCACTTCTTCCGACAATAAACTTTTCATTCCATTTTCCTTTTCATGTTTTCAAATAAAACCTTGATCCACTATTAATTTTCCTTCACAATCATTATACTTTCCTGCCTCTCTTTCACTAAATTTTAACCTAGAAATAAAACCATTCAACTCCCCTACAAAGCTGATGCATTCCATTTTCATTTTTTCTTTGTCAAATAAACCTTGAACCACTGCAAAATTTTTCATCCATAGTCCTTCAACATTATTGTTTTATGCTCTCATTAGATGATGGAGGATTCCTTAATGCCTCCCTTCTAACAAGTCTTGGATTATCGACATCAACACATTATCTAGGTTCAAGGCTAGAGTCCTTAGTAGTACCTTGAGGCTTGTATGCCTTAATGACAGGCTCTCTTGCTAGCAATCATGGGAATACACCAATGTCCCTTGATCATTGGATCTTGCAAGTAGCTTGACATCAGCTCATCTATTCACACTTCGCAAGATGTACTTAGGTACCTTGGCATTCATTGACATTAATGGTGAGTTGCCTCCCATTGGTTAATGACATTCATCAATGGTTAATAGTCCAATGAATTCTCTGCATGCTCGACATCGACACATTTATTCGCATGACTAGAATTGTACTATCGGTTTTGTAACGATTGAAGACTACATCATTTCAGTAGTTTGCAACAGATCAATTTGTCATAACAACAATAAAGATTCAAACCTTGTCATCAACAAAGAGAACACAGAAGCAGATCCAAATTCCTTTGTTTACATACTCCATGATCCGACAGCATCAACAACCACACTCTTCAGCATCCGGTACTCATGTACATTGTGGGTAAGTGAAGGTATGTGGTTTTCTAATTTTTAGTCATGCAATTCCTTAAAATGCTAAAATTATAATTTTGGAAAATTCTTCATTTACACTCCCTTTCTCATATTGTCATAGACTAAAAACCAACTTTAGTTGGGGGGAAGGGACATAAATTCATATTCACATTTCATACACCATCACACATTTTCATTTCATTCCAACTCGCATATTCTTTCCAATCAACTATTATTGCAGTATGATTCCAAAAGATTATATGCTTTGCAAATTATCAATTCATTTATTGTTATTATATGACTTGAAAAGAAAATTCTTAATGTTTCCATGAACTTTGATGCAACAAAAAATAAAAATAATTATTATACAAGAACCAATGCTCAAAATTTTGGTTGTCACCCAAGAACCAACCATTAAAAATATTTGTTTAAATCAAATGTATTACACTTTGCAAAAGAAAAAAATGATGACGCAAAGTTTGTAGAGAATCCATACAAGAAAAATCTCATAAAGAAACAAATCATTTCAAAAAAATAAAAAAAAATCAACTTATGTATAAATGATTCAATGCAATAGTTGTATGAGGACATGCAACAACTTCAGTTGGGGGTTATGTTGAGTCTCAAGATTGTCTTCCATATTCATCCATATTTCCATCCATTCATAAACCATTTAGTCCTCATTTCATAACTATCTAGCCTAAAACACTACATCAAGTAACCATTTTCATGATTATATGGGTTAGAATCCTTGCTTTCCAAAGTTATTTATTTTATGTATTTAAAGTCAATTCATGATTAAAAACTAGGAAATTAACATGGTTTCATGTGTGTGTGTGTGTTATGAGTTTTGTGACATGTGTAGATCATTTGGAAGCTTCCAAGGCACCCTTATGTGGCCTCCCAAGATCAAATTCGAATTTCAGCTCAAGAGGTGGACCATATTCCAAGGAGAAATATCATGGAGATCTTTATGAGTCATGGGATTTGTATCTTGTATTTGGGGATAAGTTGAGACAAGTATGGATCTAGTAGATATTTAAGGGATCTACATTTATTGAGTAGATATCCCTAATTCATTTATAAATAGGAGGAACATCCTTCAAAGGAATCTAATAGTTGGAATTTATTCATTAGCATCAGATTTATGATTGTTCATTCAACATGAATAATATCATTTTCTCCAAATCATGAGTTATGAGTGTTGTTTGATTCTTAAGATGTGATAGCTGTTCTTGTGTGCTCATTGAGGAATGGAAGGATCCCCATCAACCACAATCTGCATACAACTGTAACATAGTTTGATTTATATTATTTCCTTTCATGCAAGTGTGCTTTTCTTTCTATAAGTGTGATTTTCTTTCTGCAAGTTTGATTTACTTTCTTACATTTGATTTGATTGTCATTAAACTACTTTCTTACTAGCTATCTTAGTTTGCTTGCTTGACAATTAAATCACTAGTTGCTATTTACTGCTTTCTAGATTATCATAGTTTTCTTCTTATAGTGGTTCATAGATTAGTTTTCTTTTGAGTAGTTTAGAAAGTCCATGGTGTTAATTCTTTCATTCTAGTTTTAGAATTTAATTTAGTTTTCTTGCATGAGATTACTTGTGCAGTTTTCTTTAGTTATATTTTTAATATGTATTTCCTTTCTCTCTTTCCATCCTAAACAAACTTTCTACAACATTTTCATCTGAGGTCCCATATATTTTGGTTTGCCTCTAAGTTTATGAAACTCCCCGAGTTGACATATTAAGATGACAAGGGATTTAGCATACCATTAAATCGCCCTAAAATAATAGAGCCATAAAATAATACAATGTGTCCCATATACATAATGCACCTGGAAAAAACATGAGCTAGGACTAAATAAAATATCATGTGAGTACATGAGATATAATAGCCCTTCCCTCAAAAAATGAGTGGGAGGGAGGGTAGAACAACTGAAGAAGCCCTGCTGAATAGAGAAGGGCTCAACAAAACTAAATGGATCATCTAAAGGAGACGTGCATGCTATGAAAATTATAATCGGTAGGAACCACACCCATAAAATATGCAAAACTACATATGAGGTTGTAGCATAATAGGAATGCATCTAGGCATGTGGGGAGCTACCTAAAGGGCCACCCCCTTATGAGGTCTGAAACATCTCACACAAACTCGGGAATCACTGGAACAATCTGCTGCATCATTGGACCATCAAGCGTATGACATGAAACAAATTAGTCAAAGGGCAATAGTGAGTCCCTTTGCTCGATCCAAGGTTCTGAAAAAGAAGGGAAGCTAGAAACAAGATACACTGCCCTCTAGGCCGTTCTTCTAGAATAAATGAGCTGATGTTGATAGAACAAACGATTTCCTTTTTAGAGCATAAAGTGCATGGTTGACCTAGTAGCAACTAACTCAACTTCGGAGGGGATAGGGGACAATATGAATGGAGGCCAAAATGGGAAACAAAGGATGAACAGTATGCAAAGATGGATGGAATACTATGACATGTTATAATGGGACATGAAACAAACTCCATGGATGCAAAGGTGACTCATCGTGGATGCTTTGAACAAGGGTGACTCGATGATGCTGCCACACAGAATAGGCCCGGTGGGGACCATCAAAACATGAGTGAGTGATGGTTAATAATGACGAAAATAGAAAAGTGGTACAAAAAGTACTAAGAGGAGGTGGACCTTAAAATACATGTGTCACTTTATAAAGAAATTCGATTTTGAGAGGCGACGAAGTGACCCTTCATGGAAAAATGGCTTGCAAGTGAAGTGTCAAATCATAAAAAACTGAGGAAGACCCATTATAATACTCAATGAGAGATTTCCAACGGTGTCGACGGTTTGTCAAACTGAGCTACGATTTGGTCGTAATGGGCGATAGAAAAATTGTGGATTTTCTATGAAAGGACATTTTCCCTCCAATTTGGATTCATTTGCTAAGTGAGTTGTAGTGAATTTTGAGAGGAGGAAAAAACCCTAAACATTGTGAAGATCATAGTAGACAAACCGACCACTAGAATCAGGATCCACGACTTTTAGGTAGGTGGCCCTACTCATCTCTTACATTTTAGTGGTTTATTTCCTAATTTTTGGCACACGAAAGCTACCTATGAGACTCCTGCTTCTCTTCATGGTCGCATCACACTTTTTGGGCCCATAAGTGTGATCTGGCTCATAGGAAACAACTGGAAACCTATGATCTTGCAGTTTCTAGGTATAAGACTGCGATTTGGGGCTGAAAAGAGGGGTGGTCTGCTAGCCTGGTGGGGGTTGTAGGTTGATCAGTGCAAAGAAGTGTTTTCTTCTCGGAGTTGAAAAGACATGTGGTGTTTTGCAGGCATGGCAAAGCTAAAAATCAACTGGCATGAACGAGACTTGGATACCATTTGATTGGAGATTCGTGGGCATCAGTGGGTTCAAGGGGCATTGACTCATTATAGGGTTCTCAAGTTTTTAGAGAACCCATTGATGAGGGCAGGTGATCCCTTGCTATCAAGAATTGTGAGCTATTAGGACCTAGACTAGGAGTTCTTCATAGTGTAGGGGCATAAGATTGAGCTCACATTACAGGATATTTATCTCTTGACCGATCTGCCTCCCCTTGGAGTGGTGGGTGATATTCATCTGGTGTTGCCTTGTGGGAGGAAAATTACTGAGTTTGTGGAACACCATTGTCCACGGGATGTTCATGTCAAGGGAATGACTATCCTAATTGGTGATCTAGAGCAGCTAGAGACACAGGCTGTGTCAACAGCTGTGCTAAGGGTCTTGGGTAGGCAGGCGTTCCACCACATCACTGGTGGGCAGATGATGTTGGTTGAGAGTATTTTGGTTGGGACTTAATATGGGTGGGCCCATATGATGCTGTCATTGGTGAAACGATAATTAAGTTTATGTAGGAGGCAGGTGAACCATGACTTCGCTTTTGGTATAGTACTGTGTGAATTCTTCTTTGAGAAGATACCCACCATCCGTCCTCATGTACAGATCCGAGATGGGGGCCCACAAGAGCCCAGGATGTGCCACTAGGGGTAGCTACTGTGGAGAGGAGGAGGAGGGGGAGTCGAACAGGTGTTCCAACTCAAGTTTTTCACACATTGGGATCAGATGCCCCTCTACATTGATGATTACCCTTATAGCGGGATGAACTATCAGGGAGATCCTGACTTTCCACTTCCGCCTGGGCAAGCATGGGGACCAGATGGTAAGTATTAAGTTGCTATTTTTATGGTGCATTTCATATTTTTATCACATGTATATGGTACTAAGTGTGAAATACGTTGTATGTAGACATAGCACCGGTTAAACCAGAAGGATATGCAGGACAAGTTGCAACACCTAGGGCTACAGATCGGGGAAAATTGTCATCACGTCGGGGTCCAGAGGAGAGTGCGCTACTCGCTGATCTATATCGCAGATTTGAGGTACTCTTGCCTGAAGTTTCAAAGCACAGATGGCATGAGTTGAACGATCGATACACAGATAAGTGTACCGGCCTACTCTTAGAGTGGGGAGGTATCATGTGGCGCATGACAATGGATGGTAAGGCAATATATGATCTACATGCAGGTGGAGCAAAGCCTTTGGCATGGGATCCATCAGATAGTGACTAGATATAGGGACATGTGGGTCCCTTTGATTTTGATTTTTGTAACATGCTATGGGCATGTCAGATGTATTTAGAGCTATGGGCTCCAAACACTTATATGATACATAATATGATTATGCATTTTTATATGATGATGATGGTTCACCATGTGTTATGTTTATGGTTGTCTTCTGTGGTATACATGTGATAAATGCCAATCTAGAATGTTATTTGCAATGGAATCTACATATGTATTTTGGGCTCTAGGAACATGACTAAATGTAATGGTTTCAAATTCACGTACCAATAGCTTAACTCGTAGATAGTCTCTAAATAGAACTTGGTTATGCACATGATACACACCATTCAATTGCATGACAAGTAGCAAGGAATCTAAACGAACATGAAGATGAAGGATGCGATGAGCAAGGGCATCAACTAACAAACCTATCACTGCATCATATTCGACCTGGTTATTGGTGGTAGATCCAATGCATACACCGTTTGAAAGGACTAACGTATGTAAGGGGGTAAAAATGGTCCAGGCTTCCAAGGCTATATTCCTAGAGAAGCGACTCGCACCATCAGCATGACCGATATATGGTGTGGATGATGGATCCATCTGAAAGGTGCAAAAGACAATGGATGAGATGATGCAACCTACCTAACTTCATGGAAGAAATAAAGACACACAAATCGAAGGGATATGCTATAAGAAAATTTTCTTGAGGTAGAGTGCACTAGGAGAATTAGGAAGGAGATGGCCTTTGGAATCCTCCATGAATATTCCCCCTTGCCTAAGTGCAAGGGTAATCAGGGATATAAATAGCTTCCATGGTGTTATTATAAGAATGAAAGATGGGCAGATGAGAGGAAGATTGACTACATGATGCAGCGGGAGTACCTAGTGCATCAACCTAAAAAAGAAGGTTCACACACACATCATCTGGGATGGTAGACGATGAGCTAGTAGAGGACCTACGAATGTTGAGACTTGGGATTCTATTGAAAGAGGTTCGATAGAAGAACGTTTTGAAACCTCAAAAAGGTTTGCCTGCGAGGAACTCAAGGATGATGACAGGTAAAGGACATGGCTCATGGTGTCTGTCATCTTGACATCGGGGGGAGGGATCATAATTATGGGACTAGAGTCCCCCTATTCTAGTTGACTAAGGGTACCGGAATCCATGGGTAGATGAGTAGGTATTCCACTACGAGTGGCCTCGTATTCATGAAGCACTTCAAGGAAATCGTGAAATTCATCGAGATGAGGGAAACAATGGGAATAGTGACCATGATGATTGCACAAGGCACAAGAGTGATTTGTGCATAAATTTATGAGTTTCTTGGGTGGACCCGACAAGTTAACATGTAATTCGGTGATATTTGACTAAGGGAATGTTTCATGAACCAAATATTTGAATTGAGGAAGCTCGGGACAATTATTGGTGGCATGCCTAAAAAATTTACACAAAGCACATGGAGGTGATGGATTTGGGGCCTTGGGGGCTGGAGGAGCTTGGGGAGCCTTGTCCTTAGGTTCTTTCCTTTTAGCTTTGTCCCCTTGTCTAGATGCTTGTGCAACAGGAGTGGTTTCCTATTGGGGTTGTGATGAAACTAAAGCAGTGGGAGGGGCAGTAGGGACTGGTTGTACTGGGGTTAAATCATGATAAGGTCTTAGCTGACCAGGTGGAATTCTTGCAGGGAGATCGGTGTACCATACTGGGATCCCCAAAGTCATGTTAGGAAAGGACTAGCAAAGCCATTACAGGGACAAAATATACTCCCGAAGGGGGGAATAAGAAAGGTATCTCGCCTGGCTCTTGGATGGTTGAGACCTGGAGGAACAGTTCTTGGTGGAAACATAGGAGAGACACCCACAAACGGAGGAGGTCCTTGGGGGGTGGATCTAGAGGGCTCATCTGGGATGGAAACCGCAAGGTTTTGAGGAGTTGGTTGTTGATCGGATGTACAAGACTGCTTGAGAGCAGCGTGTGATGCTTGTAACAGGAAAACACTCATAGAGTTAGGCTCTGAGATGAGAGGGGAAGGACTAAGGAAAGCACCCAATAATGAGGAATATTTATAGAATCCGGGTGAAACAATGGTGGGGGGAGTTTAGGACTGCTTATCTAACATTGATGAGATAATGGACTCGGGGGAGGTCACAGATGTCGGCTCGTAGTAAGTCAATTGATCGATGGTAATGATCTTCCCTTCATGGGGGAAGCACATCTTGTAGAACACCGCAGATGTGATGGTTGAGATGGCATATGTGTAACTACGACCTAAGATAATGTTGTGATCTAAAGGGGTGTCAATAACCTCAATGTCGACATGGACGGTCTTTCCTGCAAGGGTCACTGGACAATTGCGGTACATGCGAAGAGGCTAGGAGGAGTGTCCATCCCAAGCATGCAAAGTGATGGTGGAGGGGGACAACTCAAGTGACTTGAGTTGTTTCCAAATAGTAGTGGACATCAAATAGGTGGATGCACCTTTTTCAATAATGCATTGGGAGATGATGGCATTACGGACTTGGATTGGTATCTAGAAAGCAACAGATGAAGGCAATGGGTGATGTTTTGATGTATCAACTGGGAAGACAATCAACTCATTTTCAGAATGATCCACTGAGCCCAAAGCAATTAGTAGAGATTTCTTTTGAGATGGGCATGAATAGAGGACTTCTAGTGTCAACATGGCAATAGGTGATTGCACCATGTTGTCTATTATACTATATGTATGGGCAGCTTGGTTAGAAGCCACATTACGGCATAATGGTCCCTTTGGGATCTTGGGAATGGACTAAAATTTAGGTTGAAGGATCTATAATAGATCATTTGGTGTCATAAGAGGCTCAGCAGAGGCTTTGGTTCTGGACTCAATGGCGGATGAAGTCGATGGCTTGTCATATTGATGCCACTGAGTTTACAAGTTGATATCAGAGGGATTAACCTCATAAAAATTCGTCATGAGGATATGGTAGTCACTAGAACTAGAAGGTTGGGGGGGATGGGATGCTTGACTTGGGTGAGGTTAAGCGGAAAAAAATCCTTTCTGAGGGAAAGGATTTGTGAGCACTGTTATTTGAGATGGTGCAGGATTTTGAGGCAATTGTTGACCTCTAGAAGTTTCTTGAGATTCCCACAGTTGGTGCATCTAGGGTAAGAGAGGACACTCATGTGTATATTGGCCATGTACACCACAATGTGCACAAGGATGGTTTGTACAAATATCCTTCTTCTTCTTGGGCTGGTTTCCCTATTGCTGGTTGTTAGTGTTAGGCTGGTTCCCTAGGGGTTCACCAGGTTGATTACTGTGATTACCCCAGTTACCCTTGTTACCTTTCCCCTTATTCCTTTTCTTTGAATTTTGGGTATTGGTCACGCTCTACTGTGCAAAGACTTGACCCTGAGGGGGTGGTGGCTGTTGGGGCTAAGAATGCAGGGAAGCTGCGACGCTAATGCTTGAGGAGCTGGATAACTCGGTTGTGCATAAGGAGGGGCAACAATTTGGTAGACTGGTTGGGGCCCTGAAAACATGTTGCTAGCAGGAGGGGCATGGGTATATGACGAAGGATGTGAAAGGGTTCTAACGATACTGTCGGTAGCATGAGATGCCCCCAGTGCATTGGCACTTCCAGGACAAGGGAGGTTTGGAATGACGAATAGACATAATAGGATTGTGCATAAATAAGGTCATATCTTAGAGAATTTTGGAGAGCTTCTTCCTTCGTCTGAGGAAAATGGGATGCGACATCTTTTCCAATGGGTGCTAAAAGGATCCTAAGAAACCAATCTAGATAGACACGAACTTCGAAGGGCATGTCATGACATGTGCTCCTCCTTCGATGCCACTCTTGAACATGTTCGGAAAGGCGAGTGGTGGAGGACTGACGAAATGACGTCAATAACTCCGTACCAGTGTTGTACCGGAGAGATAACTGGAAATATGAGAGGAACACTTTAGCAAGTGTCACGAAAATGGAATGAGATGCGGCAAGATGGTCTACATACCATCTTGCAACGTTTCCAATGAGCGTGCGTTGGAAGAGCTGAAGATGAATGGAGTCATCGGTAATGGAGTTGGATGAATACCACATGTGAAAGGAGAGGACATGGTTGGTAGGATTCCTCCAGAATTACCCTCAAACTTTGGGATGTTTGAGGGAAGCTTAATCGGCATAGAAGTCCAACCAACATCGTGGTGTATGTGGTCATTTATCAACTGGATAAAATCTGGTAGACTTAATGGAACTTTAAAAGGGAGCATGGGGGATGCCAAAACAGTTCCTAAGACTATTCCTCTTGATGTGACTACCGGGATAGAACTGGAGCCAACAAGAGGTTGGGTCCCTACACTAGCTATGGGTCCAAGCATGGTGACAATATGCAGTGAAGGAGGCTTGAAATCAGATGAGGAATCAGATGAACTAGGAGAAGAGTTAGTATGCGGACTTGGAGGGCTATGAAATAGAGCCTGATGGGGAGGGGTAATATGCCCAAGTGTAAACTAAGGGTGAAGGCCTAATAGTCTTCGTGAAAAACGCCTTGGTGGCGCAATGGTGGAAAGACACACATGACACAGAAATGGTGAAGGGAGATAAAAAATGTGCCTTTGTCTCTATGAGGGGAGATAAATTTATTATTTTAAGTCTTGGATTAGCAATGTAAACCAAGCGCCTTTCGCTTAAGGTGTGCATATGTGTGCAAGTGTATTTATTGATTAAGCCCAGATCATGTTTGTAAAAAAGAAAAAAACTTACTGAAAATAGCCTGAAATTAACAATACAAAATGGACAAAAAAGAATTAACTAAACCCCACTCAAACTGGGTTTGCAAACACTGTGCTGGTTGGTGGTGAAATCGACTGAAAAACACACTTAGAAGGTCAAGAGATCTAATTGTTAGTGTGACTAGGATCAAATGACTCTAGGCTATTGGAAAGTGGTGCAGCTACAACAAAAACCAGAGAGGAAGATCACTGCAAAAAGATAGGGAGATGGGTGAAACACCTAGGGAAACTGATGGGACCCTAAGGCCAATGACCAAAGAAGGTTTAATATGAAACTATGGATGGAGAAAACCTATCTATAGAGATCTGAAATAGAAGGGTACAGATCTGGAAATATGGCTGAAAGTGCTACAAAAACTCAGACTAATCACTCAACTACATTTCTCCTATACAGGTAGAAGTGTTTTAGAAGCCCTAGGGGGCTAAATTCCACTTCGACGAGTAAATCAGAGTAGATCAAGGCCTTAGTGGGATGAGACAGAGGTCAAACAACCTAGTAGAAAACTCTCGGAAAAACCCAGAAATAGATCTAATAAAAACTCGTAAATGCTAAAAATCGCAAGTACTGACCTATTTTAAAGGGGTGTCACACTTTTTGGGCTGAATTTTGCACTCTGGACTCCTGATCGCACTTTTTGGGCTAAAAACTGCGAAGTCTGCTCCTTGATTCCTGGTCGGCAAATCTCGAAAAAAATTGTCATCTCTGTCGCGACTGGTTCCTATGACCTGCGGAAAAGACCAGAAAACTTGTGCAAGTCAGGAATTTAATAGATCTAGGGGTAAAAAGCTAGGAAACATAAAGAGATTGACAAAAGAAGAAACCTTAAGCTAAAAACCAAAGGTCACCTAGGTTTCTGGATTTGAAGTATAAAACCAGTGGAGTCGCCAATTTTGTTGGAGTGTTTTCTTCTCAAAGATATACAAAAAGAACCCACTTAAGACTATGGATGACAAAAATTCTCAACAATATAAATGGCTGCTAAACATTGTAGATTTGTAGCAACTGATATAAACAAAAACTGCCAAAGTCATGATCTATGATACAATCATAGTTAAACAACAAAAAGAAACAATAATAACTCCAATCATCCAATGGAAACCAGATATACAAATAATAGTTTTTATTATAACACATGTGAAGGGAACAAATAAATGTTATCAGTCCCCCTCTATGGGATGGGTTCTTGGCTATCCTCAAATGTCTTCAGCTTGTGTAGAGTCTCTCTCCTCTATAATGTGTAAACCTAGAAAATGAAATGTTTGAGCTCAATGGGAACTCAAATGGAAGGAAAATGGTGGTGGACAATGAAAATAATAAGAGTTACAATAGTGAGTGAAACAATGAAAATGATCAAAAGTGAATAATGAATGGAAAACCCTTCTATTTGTAACAAAATATTGAGTTATCCTTGAATAATGAGCAGTAATAAAATATTATTAACCCCATTCTTGGAATAACCACTTGGAATGATTTATTATATTTGGTTAGGAAGGAAAACGTATTTAAACTTTTATTTAGAAATAATAAATGATTTATTTATCATCTGAAGGAATTGATTAAGGAATAATAAACAAATAATGATTTATTTAACTATTCCTAAGGGATTTAGTCAAATTTGACGATAAATAATAATTAATTAGTGATTAGTTAATTATTCCTAGAGAAAAATAAGATAATTAATAATTTATCTGTTGATTTTTCATAATTGGGTAAAATATGACAAGGACTAATAATTGAACAATGGTTTAATTAATTAACTAAGGAATAATAATTGAACAGTGGCATGGCATTGTTTTATGTGCTAGAGTCAACCGAATAGTCGTGGACATTGAAGTTGAATATTTCGAATGATAACAAAAGTGGTGGGTAGAACGAGTTCGCTTCTTCCATGCAAAGCATGTTGAGTAAAAATACAAGTGATTTGGGATACTTGTTTGGTCCCTTGCTGGAAGAGGCAACATTATCTGTGAAGGTTTGACCTAGTGCATGCACAAGAATATCCCACTGACCCGTGAGTTTGGTAAGCTCGTACAAAGAGATGTTTGCATGGGTCTTCTTGATATCTTCAAAGATATTGTAGTCCAAAGCGGGAAGACTCACCGAGTTGTCCGGTGGAAGACTTGTGTTTGTAATGTCCAGTGGAGTGTTTTGAAGTTTGCTACTCATGGACGTATCTTTTGTTGTAGCCATCTTTCCGGACTTGCTTTATGTTTTCCGTGTTGAGGATGCCATGGATCAACTATTCTGAGTAGTTGTTTCAATTTCTCTTTCAGTATCTTAATCACAGCAGGAGCCCCTTGAATTCTCAGGTTCTATCGACTGTTCTGTTTTGGGGGATCCTTCTTAGTGGTTATTTTCTTCTGGGAAGCATTAAGACATTGATACATGTTAACCATGTGCCTAAAAATTGGAGCTTCATCAGATGCAACATCCTATTTGTCATCTTCATATTCCGTTTGAACTTTCTCACTAGCGTTAAAATGATCATTCATCCTTGAAGCCATAACACCCATGATTCACTGCCAATATGGATAGGTCTTCTCTAAATGTCATTCTTCGTGGATCCTAGAGAAGTTATCCTTTGAAAATTGGTCCACTTGGAATAAAAGATTGGAGCTTTGCATAGATTTAGCTAGGTGATCACTGCTGCTACCAGATGCCACATTCTTACTTCGCGTAAAATAGGAGGTCTGTTTCTCATTACTATCTCGGTTGTCCATTGCTTGAGTTCTACTACTTCAGTTGTCAAGGGCTTGAGGAGACAAGTAAGGGTCTCAATTTCACTTGATTCTTTTTCCTTTAACTTACTCACAATATTCTGAGATCTCTTGCCCGCATCTTTGGAGTCCTTAGCTAGTTCATCATCCACAATGACTCTAATCGTGCGCAGGTCTTTCTCCACATCAATTGCTTCTTGGAAATTTTCTGAAAGTGTTGGTTTCACAGCTTGCTTGACGAACTCCGCAATGCGGTCAACAGTTCAGATGTTTAGTGTCTTCACTGAACTTATTCAAAATATGGTTAAATCCCTGGTTGAAGTCTTTGAGTTTTTCTTTATGTTCCATCTTAAGACTACCCAGTTCTTTCAACAACATGGTGGGGGTTTTGTCATCAACAAATTTCTCAAGGAAAATTCTCTTAAGCATCCCCCAATTTTGAATGGAGTTGACAGGATGGCTATAGTACCATACAAATGCTCTTCCACCCAAGCTACATGGAAACAATCTACATGCAACATCGTCATAATGTACCTCGAGTATGCGTAGATGTAGGTAGAACATGTCTAGATGGTCTTCTACCTTCAATGCTATGTCAGGGTTATACTTCGTTAATAGCTTCTCTGCGTGTCTTGAAATCTTGTTCAAGACACGTTGGAGTGCCAATAGGCCCTGTGTCATCCATTCCATATTTTGACAAGCCATATTGTTCTCTTCTTCGTATTCCTCCCCTTCTTCTGAATCAGACAGTTCAACCTCTAAATCTATTCGTTCGTCTTCGCCTCCGCCTCCTTCACTTCCTTCCCCTCTGCTACCTCTGCCAGAACCTGAGCCCAAGAGTATTTTGTTAACTTCTTATCCTTGTAAGAAAATAGGAGGTTCGTCTTCATTCTCAACATCTTCTACCAGCTCTTCAAGAGTGGCGAGGATTGCTTCTTCAACAGACAAAACTACCAATCTTGTGGGTGTAGTCTTTTGCTTCCTCTGTGAAGAGGGAAGATTGTGTACCCTTGGAATCAGTCCAATAACTTTGAAAAACTAAAGGTTGATGGTACAGACAACACGAAGGTGATGATATGAAATTTCTTGTTCAGGTTTGGGAGGTGAGGAGTAACCAATTTCAGAGTTGCGCGTGGGAGAGAGGGAGTTTGTGTTACTGCCTTGACCAGATGATGGATACATGGGGTTGAGAGGACATTCAACCATAAACTACTAGCAACCCTCCTTCTAGTGCTAGAAATGTTGATGGTGCTAGACCCGCCAACATTCATGGGATCTCCCCTGTATGAAGTCCCAACTAGACCTCACACAGTTTGGTATAGGAGTCCCATCTAGTACGATGGCCCAATTTACCATTATCTTAGAGATTTTCCTTAGCTCTTACTATTCAACAGATGAGAGTGTTAAGCTTGTAACTTCAAGAAAGAGAGGTGAGTATCGCTGGTGAGTGCATAATGTAATTTTGTGTATAGTTTCTCTTACTGTCAAAGGGGAAAGTGAAGTGAGCCTCTTGATGAGAGGGAATAGTCCCAACCCAGGAATAAACACACATGAACAACAAGTTACAAGGGTCTATCTAGCATCTAGCAGAATAGTCCACATCAGATGCAGTTGTCGTGAAAACCAAAGTTCAAGGGAAAACACATACATTGTCTAGGGAAGTAGTCCACATGGGGGTGAAGTTCATTAAAACCAAGAAAACACAAAGATGTTTTGTCTAATATCTAAAGGAATAATCCACACAGACAAGACAATTGTGATAAATAATACAACACATCTTCAACAATGTAAGTACTAAAATAACCAAAGTAGTTCAACTATCTTAGTACAGGTTAAGAAAACATGCATTACAAACGTTTAAAGAATAGTCTTAAAAATAGATACAAAACATGTGTGAAAATGTGCTGGCCTAAGATAGGCTTCTAAATTAAGAAAAAGTTATAAGACACATCTATAAACCATACATCACTAGCCCTAGTAGTGGGACATTGGAGCCACTCCTCGCTCCTCAAAGAATAGATTACAGACTCTCAAGGCTATGTGGGAGGAGCCAAGGTGAAAATTCCTTTTCTCATACAATGAGGGGGTATATATAGCCAAGAGGGATAACTCACCCTTGTGACTCTTTGACTTCCCTCATGACTGTTTGACTTCTTGTGACTTTTATACTTACATGAATATTTAACTACATATGTGCGTCTCTTGGACTTTCACATTACATTACATTTGATTACAACAAGTATGGCCCATAGTAGTGATGTGGCTGAGACAACTGATGACACAACTCGACATGACATTGCTAACATGTACTGGCTCACTGTGGTGTCCATATCAAGCTATTGTGATGTTGAGTGATGGTGTACTCTCAATGTAACATGTATTCACCTCCGCATGGCAAAGTGCGCAAGGTCTTCGATGGTCTTGGTCTTTGCTTGATGGTGCATGTGTATGTGTCCCTTTTGCTTGCTGCTCGATGTGCTTCATGTGTTTTTTCAACTGCAAGCAAGTATTCTAGCATATGCTCCTTCTCCACACCATTCATCATCACACCATGTTTCATCAATGTATCTATTCCTGCAATCACTCATGGTGAGATGACATTAAATCCAAAAATATCCTAGTCTAACATGTTGGATTATTTTCCATTTCAGTGCAGGTGACTGGGAGAAGGACAAGGCACTGAAACAACATAGAGCACAACATAGGCCAGGATGCAAGGCTTTGGAGACACTGTTAGTGAAAAATGCACAGATTTCACTAGGAGGCAAATTTGTGCAATCTAGGAAAGCAATGACAACTATGAGGTACAACCCAAATGTGACGTAGAATTGCGCAGTTTCTGGGAGGAAGGCCAGGCAGGGTGTCAAGGAACTTTTGGGTCAATCTGCACAATTTTCAAGGGGAGAACTGGGCAGGTCATCTAGCTGGGATTTGCACAGTTTCTCTAGGGAAGATAGAGCAGGCAGTAGGAGGCACTGGAAGGAAAATTTATGCAATTTTCCAAAGGAGGAGAGGATCAGGTTACATAAGCTACTGGTCAAAATTGCGCAATTCTGGGAGACAGTCCAGGACAGGTAGCGAGGGCTCCCAGACATAACTGCACAATTTCTGGGCTGAGTGTAAAGTGGGGTAGTAGGGAAGGTGACAGTAAAAACTGTGCAACTTTCTGAGGGAGAGCAGAGCAGGCCAATAGGGGGCTTGCCTGTTAGATCTATGGAATTTCCTGGGAGAGTTCAATGACCGATAGTAGAGGCCTATCCCACATGTATGCGTAGTTTCTACATGTAGTGCAAGGCAGGAAGACTGGACAAGTTCTGCGTAGTTTTGGAGGTTAGTGCATCCATACATCACTACTCAAGTCAGGTTTTCTGGTTGACCAGAGGGAAGCTTGAGGGGTGGTCTTGCAGGAAGCACAAAATAGATTGATTTCTGGGACAAGTTCTATGTAGCTCTGGGCTATAGTCAGTTGGCTCATTTCCAAAATTCCATAGTGCACATTGTTCAGAGGAAAACCTCGAGTTTTGTGCATTTTTGGGCAGTAGTGTGAGGTCACTAAGATCGGGGTCTGGTTGAAGGAGGGTTGTCCTATCGACATATTTTTAGGAAAAATTACTAAGTGTGAAAATGTTGTGGCCAGCAACAACCCCCCTTCTTATTTAGTACAACTCCTAATACTAAATAAGTGGGGACCCTTAGCAAAAAATTTAAAAATCAAATTAGTGTTTAAATTTCCTTTTTCGAATAAAATTACCATCATAAACTTAGGAAGCCCCCCCTTCTAAAATCCAAAAATCTAAGTTTTATGATAAGGTAAGACACAAATATTTCCTTAGGAATATCGCATCGGAAAAAGATAACGGGATACCTCCTTATGAGTTGAATCTTAAACATTGTGAGATTGCGATGTGCGATAATGAAATATCACATCGCATACAACACAATTTACAACGAAACGCTTTAATTTGATGATATGCAATGACGTTGATCACAAAATCGCATTTCGCAGAAAATAGGTTAACAAAGATTGTCATACATAACATTCCCACGATCTGCGATATTGCGATATTTCAATCTCGCGATACAACGACAATGCGATATTGTGATATTGCAATCTCGCGATACAACGACAATGCGATAATACAATATCAAGAGTGACCAACTTTGTGATGTTACGATTTCGCGATATTATCATTTCGCAATGTTGTGATCTGCGATATTGTGAAGCAAATCGCAAAATCGCTCCATCGCAGAGCTTTCGGGCGCGTTATTCAAGAAAAGTATTTTCCTTCAGCTGACACCTGGTTATGCGCTTTAACGCTAATAAATGAGTTAGTTTCCAGCTATTAATGGAATATGGGTGCGTGCTTATCGAAAAATCATCTCACATATGGTGGTATATTTTATGTTGTCTGCGGCATTTAAAACTTTCCCATCACCCTTCCTTGTCATTCATTTTCACTTCACTTGTGAATTGCAGGAATGGAGAACAGAGGCCGATACAAAGCAATATGCAGGTTAAAATGGGAAAGAAAAGCAAAGCCTCGAGCTCAGAAGAAAAAGAAATGGCGCCTTTGTATATAGACACGTCTTGTAATAGAGATGTAGGAAATGCTACGTGGGAAGGCATGTATAATCTACTTGAAGAGGAGAATCCCAAGGTAATGGAAGTAGTTTCTACTGCAGGCTCAAATGGTTCTTCTGAAGCATCCCTTAGAGAGCTAGCCTGCTCATTCTTACACTGGATAGCAGCAAGACCCAAAATTCTCCCATACACGGACATGGTGAAGTGGATACTGGACAGCGCAGATATCAAAAACACACAGTTTAAAACTCAGGGTCAGTGACTTATCGGTTCATTTTGCTACACAGGATTTAAGGCTCATGTATCATTTACCGGAGCCACAGGCAACCTATAACAAGTAGTTTATGGGAAAATTTGCAAAAGAAAATTAGGACCTGGAAGAAACCACCAAAGACTGGTCTAGGAGGGACAAACCACTGAAGAAAGATAAACACGGTATGTACAGTACTGGTTCCCTCACCTCCCCATATTGCTTTGCTTCTGCCATGCTCTGTAGATTGTTTGGAATGCTATATATCAACAAATTTTCATCTGAATGGCTACCGTTATTGGATGCCGCCACAAATGCCACTATTGTAGATTGGGCCAAAATCTTATCTAAAAATTTAGTCACGGCCATTGTAAGTTACCGATCTAAAAGAACTATCTCTCAGAGAATCCATCCTCGTTTTTACCTATCGATGTATGTAATGGATGTGATATGTTATGTTTCTAAGTTTCCTGTAATGGGTTGGAAGTGGACAACCCAAGACCCCTTACCTATTCATGTCTATCATAAAGAATTATGGGACTCTAAGTTCACTCCATACTTCTACCAGATTTGTCATGGAATTATGCTGCCCTTGTACAAAATGTTGTATGATAAAGATGCTCCGAGATGCTCTCCTGAAGCAGAGGTAGACATCCTCCCTGTCGCAAGATGGTTCGGGGAGGAATTGTTTACTTATGTCAGGGTATTTGGAAGTTCTGCTTCTCCTCATGTCCTACCTTTGTATATCCCTGATAAACTGTTAGCTCAAGAGATTTCCTATCAAACCTGTGGGGAAGGCGGTCTAACTAAAGATTGGAAGGACAAAACGAAGGCTATATGGACACATTTTCCTGTAGCCTATGGGGCCTTTTCGCTATTTGATGTAGGCCACGCATTCATAGAAGTAAATAATATAACGTGTTTACAGTTATTCAAATTTTTAGGAAGACCATTTGACCCTAATGATGTTGCCAAGAATTTCACTACTGCAGTCAAGATAAAGGTGTTCTCTGGAGAAAAGGATTTATTCGATGATATATTCCAACAGAAAAGCACACTTGAAGAAATTCTGCATGCAGCCCAATTGAATTTCTCTCCAGAAGAATTTCAAAAGTTCAAAATATACAGGGAAAGAAGGTTAGCCAATATTCCTTTAGGGAAACTACACCTAAAACCCACAAGGGAACCAACTCCAAGTGTTAGTCTTAGTGGGAGTTCAAGCACAAATGGATCTAAATCCAAGTCTGGAAAAGAAACATCTGAACATTCTAAAAGATCTGGAAATGAACAGGATAAGAGCGAAGGGTGAGTAAAGGATACTGCCCAGTCAACGGAACTTCTACAGCAACAGGTTTTTGCCTCCCCGCAAAGAGATCCTACCCCTCTCGTCATTCAAACACCACCAATCTCAATTGAACTAGATAAAGGATGGGAAACCTTCAATGACTTGATCAATCTTGAAGGACAAACCATAAAAACACCTATGAGCGATGCACAGGTAACAAAAGAAGTAGTCACAAGAACAATCAGCAATGTCTTAGATATGGAGCATATTCCTATTGCCCCATCCTCTGAGCTTATGATCAAAATAGAAGAAATTCCTCCTCTTGATATATTTTATAGCCCACATCGCAAAGCAGTAGTAAGAAGACAGAGGAAGAAAAGGAAATTGGAAAATGTGCTCCCTCAAGACGCAAAACAATTAGATGTCCTGTGGCAAGATCCCACTAGCAATCCTACTGAGAATCTCACCAAACTATCTCAGATAGCAGGAGCATATGCCTCTACAACTATTGATAAAGCATCTGAGGTACAACAATTGCTAAAAGAAAAGGAAGACAAGATACAAGCTTTGCAACAACAGCTGCAACAAGCTAATGCCAACAATGAAGCACAAAAACAACTTGAAAGGTTACAACAGGACTTCCAACAGATACAGATAGGATATCAGAAAAGTTTGGATGAGAAAGGGAAGTAGTTACAGGATTTACAAGAGATGCACAAGGACAATCGTAAACTTACAGAATTCATCACAGAGTCCATTTCCTTGAATGAACAATTACTACAGCAGCAGGAAGCGTTGGGCCAAAAGATATCGTAGTGCAGCTATTATTGTGAAATAAGTGATAAAACCACTAATCAAGTGGTAGATTTATGAAGTGAATATGATCTGATTGATAAACGAGTGACTGAATATTTGGCTTGGCAAGAAATAGACGAGGGAAAGAGAGCAGGTGCACCAAGGATCAATGAAAATCACAAAGAAATGCTCTTTAACAAATGGGATGAGCAAATTAGGGAGGCAGAGTAAGCAGCAGAAGGAGTAGCCATGGCAGCAAGCAGTATTATTGATTATGTAAATGAAAATTTGCACAGGGAAAATTTGATCGCAGAGACCACTCCAGGATATTTACCTAATGCACAGCAACTACAGGAAGATTGGAAGCAGAAGGCAAAAGAAAAGGCATAAGTAATTCAAGGGTTAACCAGGTTAAAATGGGATTATTACTGGGCTTACCTGGTAAAACCACATAGCCAATGGATGACTCTTAAGTGTATCATCAATGCGGCTGAAAAGATGGTGCCAACTCTTGTCGATTCTGTTTTCTCAGCTCAACTAAAATCGGAAGTCGGCCAGCCGACTGTTCTCAAACAGATGCTACATGCGTGCGATTTCAAGGACCAAATACAGAAGTAGTTTAATTTTAGATTCAATTTTAGTTTTAATTTTGTTTTATTTTCCTGAAAAGAGGACGGTCATTTAAACCGCATCCTATATTTTTGTAATAATTTATTTTTAGATTTAGCTAGTAGTATTTAAACCCTTCTCATGCATTTAGAGAAGGGTCCTGAAATTTATCAAAAACTTATCCCCTGAACATGCACTTCTGTACCCTCTGAGGAGGTTTTGATGAATGAATGGAACAGGATTTATTGATGTTTTCATTTGATATCTGCTACTGATGTTGCACTTTTGTACTCTTAGTGAATATTTGATCAAGAAGAGATAAATCGTTATCGCTTGAAGCTCATGAGTAGGACTAGTTTTAAATGGTATTTATATCTCTTAACTATTTCTGCCTTGTGTTAGAGTGATTTTCAAGTTTAGTTATTTATATATTAATGTATGAATGCCTGAGTTATCATTTGGCACTTTTGTACGGTGATAGCTATTTATTTATGCTTAGTGTATGAATAGCTTATTATGCGATAAGTTTTTCACAACTGTTTTGTCTAACTTTTTATACGAAGTGGTTCATCTTTATTGAATTCTTTTCTCATAGCATCTGAATGATCTTTATTACCAGTTGTTGTTTGAAATCATTCTAGATCACATAAAGGAAAGATTACACCCCGGGTTAGTGTAGATTTACATATTTCTGCTGATTAGAATATAATTTCCTTATTATTAGATTAGAATTAGAGTAGAAGTATTTCATTTAGAAACTGTTAGAAACAGAAATATCCATCTTTCACACACACACACATAAATTGGGAAACTGGTCCCATATCCCTAGTTGGACCTGCTATACCAAACGGAAAAGGAGCTGCCAACCAAGGTCCAGACCGGGCGGGTATCCCCCTTTTTGTAGACCCAATTTTCACGGCTTCAACATATTTGGTGCTAGAAGGAGGGCCCGAACTGTGAATGGCAAGCAAATCTAAATCTAAATACCATTCTGAGAGTAAATTGCCCTCACCATCTCCTCCAACTTCTCCATTGCATTCAGAAACCTTAAATCCAGAGTTAGGAGTCGCTGGAGCAACAGCCACTACTACAAATCCTGATATTTCAGAACAATCTACTATTTAACCTCCTGAAGTTGAATCTTTGATCCACAAACTTCAGCGATTTTCAATATCTCCTCAAAAATCTGATAAATCTCAAGGCAGCGTGACTTCGCAATATAACCCTGCTCATCCTCTTACCAGGTTAAAGAGTGAAAAGTTTGGTGTTTAGCCAACCGAATTACCTCTACCTACTAGGAAGAGAGCAAGGAAGTCTCCTAAAGGATAGGATAGTGAGACTCTTTCATCATCATCATCCATCTCAACCTCTTAACCGCGAAGTCAACCATCAACTCCTCCACTTTAGATCATCGTCCATCAACCTATTGCAACTTCCTCAACTCCTTCTCAACCATCTGGAGTCATAATATCCTCTATTGAAAAAGAAATTAACTGAGACAAATATATAAATCACACATAAAAATCAGAGACAAAATATTGACGGAAAAAGGCTGAAGCCTCATGCTTCTCTCATTCATACATACAAATAATTGAATATAGTGTTACAAATAAATAGATGAGAGATAGTGTTCTCAAGATAGTGCGTGCTATCTTAGACACCTTTGGTTGAGATAATTTCTCACCAGACACACCAATATAGGAGTCACCTAAACTAACTCCTATCTTAGAGGAACAACCCAAGAGTTAGGCACAAATTCCCAACTTGGAATTTTTAATTAATTAATTTATTTTTGGATTTATTATTGTTTTATGAGAGAGTCTAACATTCCCCCCCTCAATGATAAATCCAAAAATAAGAACGAGAACCATATTCCAAATTCTCATGTTGATCCTCAAAAACATTGCCTGAAAAAACCGCCAAAACTGGATGCTGGAAAAACCTCAAATCGGAAGAGAACATGAATCAGCTGCATGCTTGATTCATCTCTGAAGGACGCTTGACAACTCCATCATGTGCCAAGCCGCAAAAGGATCCAACTGTCCTTTGTTTGAAAACAGCATCCGGTGTCCACTGACACAATTTGATGAACGCCCACTGGCTGAAGATGTTGAAAAACAACTCAATGTTGCTTTTGCTATTATGAAAGCTGCTCACTGCTGCTTTGGTTGTCGATCGCCCACTGGCGAATTTGCTAATGCTCATTGCTGATGACAAATGCCCACTGGCTGATGAAGATGCCCACTGGCTACTTCGCTGATGTTGTCGAGACTTTCAGTCTGACAACCACTTGTCAATTTCATTGACATTTTCCCCCCCTTTGTCAGCTGAAAGGAGAGACAATCTTCTCCAAAATATATTCGAACTCCCCCCCCTTCAGGTGTAGGAGAGTTTCACTGTTGTACTCCCTCGTTCAACTGCATGAGAGTACCATCATCGGTTCACTGCTGGCTGCACTATGTGTGATTGAAGTCGATTGTAAAACTGAGACAATCGTTTGACTATGGATGACCATTGCCAAGGATCAATCCATTCATAATGTATCTTCAATCTGGCTGATTTTGGTTGGTTGCGACATTTTTCTGAGGAATGATTGGGCTTGCCACAATGGCAACATGGATGGAGATCAAAACACTGATCTTCCATATGACCGGCTCTTTGACAATGAGAGCATTTCAGTTGGACATGAACTTCAGGTTGCATGCAATGTTGGTTGTCTACAACTTTCTCAGAACCTGCTGAGATGAGTGGTTCAAGAAATCCTGCACTCACGAATTGAATTGGCTTAGAATAATCTGGGATATGTAAGTTGGTGTCATCAGTGACATATCCTAAGCCTCGATGATTCTTGTTATTTTGAATTTCTTCCCAAGGCTTGATGATGGGTTTGGAAGAAATTTGAATTTGATCATGAACACCTTCGACACTTGAAGTTGTTTGGATGAGTGATTTGGAATCAACATCTTTATCTTCATCTGCATGGTTGAATGACTTGGAAGAAGCACTCTTCTGTTGCAGCTCATCTCTTTGTAGTTGCGATTCTAGTTGAAGATACTCAACGGTTTCATGTGTTTGTTGTGGATGCCGTGAAAGATCAGCAAGAGTTTCTTTGCTGATGTGCACCATGTCTTCATCACTCGAGATGATCAAACTGTGAAGAATGTTTAACAACTGAATATGTTTCGCCATCTGAACTTGCTTACTTGAAATCAGGCTCTCTTGTCGTAGATGTCGTGCTTTGAATTGTATCACTTGATTTGTTACTTGAATGACAGGCTCGCTTGCTATGGGACTTGAATGGCACGCTCGCTTGATTTGTGGCTTATTGTACTTGCTGAGAACACTTGTTAGAACTTTCTGGAATTCATGCTCGCTTGATGACGAACTCAACTTGCTTGATTGGTCGTAGAGTTGAACTTGTTTTGGTTGCTGTGATGGTTGTTTCAAGGAGTTAAAACTCATGGACTTACTTGATTGTGCTTTAAAGGAAGGGTGTCGAACACTGTCGAAAATGCACCCAAAAAAGCTTACAATGATTTCAATGATTCACTACAATGAATTCTATTTGTCTCAATTCGAGACCTGGGTGTCGGTTTCAACCAAGAATGCACCCTTACAATTCAATGTGATTTGAGTTTGATTACAAGTTCAACAATGTTGATGTAGACTGTGCGCTGAAACATTGAAGTTTACAGATTCATTAACTTGATTGTAGTGATGCAGACTTTGCTTTGAAATGCTGGAGTTTGCAGTTTCATGAACTTGATTGCATTTGAGTGAATTTGTTTGTTGAGGTAGAATGCCGATGTTGAAAACTTTGATGAGTTGTTGTATGTGTGATCTTGATTATCCTTCCTTGAAGCTTTTTTTGTTACAAGTGGTGTGCATGCTTTATGTATGCGATATTAGATGAAATTATTGATGTGTCACAACTAGACACAGATCAAAAAGAAAAAACATGAAGCCATAAAACACATGCGCCATCAAACACACAAAGTGTACCTTAGATCCCCTTATTCAATTTCGGGCGGATCTAGGACACAATCACCACAAATAATATGTCTTTATTGAGTATTGAGATCATCAACCTTTCATCTTTTACAACATTGCCATGAAAGCTTTCTCAAATAATGAGAATTTGACACTCACAAATTTGGAAGGAAATGCATTCAAAAACCTGACTCAACCTCCTACACCAATGAGCCTTCCACTGAAATAATGTATCACTCCAAAGATTTCAAAACATCACCCTTATTACTCCATGACAAAGCTTTAAAAAATACTTTTAAAAAGCTCACCTTATCACTCCATTACAAAACTTAAAAAATAATTTATCACATGTTGAAATATCACTTAATCATATTCCACGCTGGCTCAGTGCAAAACATACTGACTCTTACCAAAACAAAATTGTAAAAATGAACCTAGTAATATCTTTAGTTACTTAAATACCCTTCACCACTTCGGCGCTACGGGAGTGACCGCTTTACTCGACGAATCTCACTCTTACCGCACTGGTGCTCCATGCTAGGCTCGAATCCTTTACACAATTTACAACAGGTAACCTTCTGATAAAAAATTTAGCCAACGACCTTTTGCTAGAATAGCCACTGTTGGAAGCAACATGACCTGCAAACTGCGGCTACGCAGACAGATGTTATCCTGAATCCACCGTTCAACAAATATATAATTCTCTACCTACCATTCAAAATTCCTCCATCATGTGGATCCTTAGGAAAGGTAATCTCGATAGAAAATTGTGCGTTGTACAATTTCACTTACAACATTGCTGGGAAATGTAAAAGGTATTGCCACGGTTATAATGCATAACTAGCTTGTCTGCCTTTGGTATGCCACCCAAGTTTGGCAAGATTAGTGGAAGCGCTATTGTTGGCTCGATAATAACCACAGTAAAAGTAAGGGATTCTCAAATCAACTATCAATACCCCACGCATGTTGCACCATTTTTTTGAACCTATTAAACTGCCAAATGTAACTTCAGGAGCATAAAAAGCAGAGTTTTGTTCAACATTGCACTTACTTTTTGGACTGGCCTGGAGCAGCAGTATAACTCGGCTTGTCTTGTTGTTGGCATATCTTATTGTGATGTCGAAGAAAAGTTCCACCAAATCTGTGATTGTGATGTCGAAGAAAAGTATTGTAATGCGTGGATGCAAGAGTTGTTAGACTGATGAGGCTTCCAAAGCTCGGTTCACAATATCCACCGCCAATTGTAGAAACAAGTGCTTACAAATCCTTCGAGCTTCTCTCCTCAACAGGATTCGAAGTTTTCAAATCCAGGCAGCACCATGATAACAGAGATGTGTTCTTCATAAGCATTCATTCTATTTCGGCAACCTTCAGCACTGTCCATGCCATGGATTATGAGCGTGACAAAGACTCTAGTTCGTCGCGGTTCACCAGTTTCCACATTAGTAGTTCCTTACAACAGCGGTAGCCAACAGAAAAATTTCAGAAGCCCGATTCTAAACCTAGCGAACAAACGTAATACAGTTCCACGAGCTGCAAAAACGCAGTTCGGCCATCACAACTCCTTTGCTGCATAAAAATACATGTGGTCATTGCAACTCCACACTCACCACAAGCACAAGAATGACAAATTATATTGCGGCTTGATCTCCACCATCAATGAGATATTCAACGCAGTTCAGGTTTCCACGCGTTTTTTTGAGTCATTTCTTTGGCATGTTGACAACTCCAAGCTGCTCCCCTTCCTTCTCAATTCGGAGCCAGAAGAATCCCCACAGCAATAACCGCCCAGATAAAAAAGCCAGTGGAGGAGCTATACAACATCTGCGTGGAAAAGAACGTAGCCGAAGAACGGCTGGAAGAGCTGGGAGTCAAAACATGGTCGAGATGGGAGAGTGGGAAATGCAAGCTCAAATGGGAATGGCATGTCGATCAGCTCGTCTACATCGCCAAGGGATGTGTTCGGGTGGTTCTGCGCGATTGCAAGGACGAGGCCTGGTTCTACGAAGGTGACCTCGTTAGATACCCCAAGTGGCTGGAGGCTGCTCTGTACTTCCAGGGAACCTACGAGGAACGCTATCGTTTTCTCGCGTATGGGGACGACTTCTCTCTATAAGGCTACTTGGAAGCCATTGGTAGCGACAGATTTTTATTCGTCATACGATCTGTTAGCACATAACCATGCCTACATGTTGCTAACATCAGACATGTGCTCCATACAATGCTCGAACTGTTAATTGCGATCTCCAGCAGACGCTGATAGAGTACAACAGGGAGAACAACACGCAGTTCTCATGCAATTGTCCTCAAGCGATAATTAAATAAACAAATTGGAACCTTGCTAGCTCTGATACCACATATTGAAAAAGAAATTAACTGAGACAAATATATAAATCACACATAAAAATCAGAGACAAAATATTGACGGAAAAAGGCTGAAGCCTCATGCTTCTCTCATTCATACATACAAATAATTGAATATAGTGTTACAAATAAATAGATGAGAGATAGTGTTCTCAAGATAGTGCGTGCTATCTTAGACACCTTTGGTTGAGATAATTTCTCCTTTGGTTGAGATAATTTCTCACCAAACACACTAATATAGGAGTCACCTAAACTAACTCCTATCTTAGAGGAACAACCCAAGAGTTAGGCACAAATTCCCAACTTGGAATTTTTAATTAATTAATTTATTTTTGGATTTATTATTGTTTTATGAGAGAGTCTAACATCCTCATCTTCTCAACCACAGGGATCACCTTCTGCACTTTCCTCTATTAGTAGTTCAGCAATGGCCCAATCTCCATGGAATAACCCAGGGGCAGTCTTAATGCCTGCACCCTTGAGTTAGTTACCGGCCCATCCTGAAAAATGGCTGCCTAAGTTTAACCCTGAGGTAGGCATGCTAGCGGAAGAGCATATAAATAACTTTATGTTATCTATAAATCTCAATGGAGTTGTTAATGAGGATGTTGTTGTTCGACTTTTCCCTTATACTTTGCAAGGGACAGCAGGATCATGGTATTTCTTGTTACCTTATGGATCTATAACTAGTTGGGACATCTTCCAAGAACAATTTCTGACCAAGTTTGGTGATGATAGGTCTACAACGACACTGACTAATGACTTGTCTAACCTTAGGGATGAGTCAAGAGAACCTATCAAAGATTTCAATTTACGTTTCAATAAAATCTTAAACAAAATTCCTACTGCCTCTCAGCCCAGTGAAGAAGTGTGAAGTGAATGGTGCATTACTACTTTACCATCAAACTTAGCAATCTTTGTTGATAGGGCTAACAAAACAACCTTAGTTGAAAACATGAAAGAAGCAATAGCAGTAGAGAAACGTATTACGGCCCTAGAAAAGAAAAATGCAATAGAAGAACGAAAGTCTAAGAAGGTGTCTTTCAAAGAAGATCCCAAGAAAAAACAACCCAAAGATCCATTTGATTTAGAAGGATTACAAAAAGTTTTGAAGACCATGTCTAACGAAATGGTCGACATCAAGAAAAAAGTGGCAGAAACTTTTTCTAAAAAGCCATACAGGCCTTTTAAAAGAAATCCTTCGACTGATTCCAAACCCCCTAACGCTATATCAAATGCTGAGTCAGAAGAAGAAGAAGAGGAAAACACTACCAAAGAACATACCATTGAAGAAGAAGTTGTAGAGTTACAAGGTATGTGGGATTTCATCCTCCCAAATGAAGAAGATCAAGAGGCATTCCCGGTCAGTACTCGTAGCAAAAATCAGCTTGATCCTCCTCAACCTACACCTAAGCCAAAGAGCGCAAGCTCAATGTCTAAGGATAAAGTCACAACCAAGAAAACATCACCTAAAGCGACTCAAACTAGCCCAGTCCAAACAGAAACATCTATTCCATCTAAAACGTTAATCGTTTCAGATAAAATGGAGTATAACATCGTAGAAGATATGAAAAAGACTAGGGCCAATATTACTCTTTTTGAATTGAGCAAGTTAAAACACCAGCAGAAAGTACTTTTGAAAGAATTACATGTTGTACCAGTTGCGCCTTTACCAGCTACTGTAATCTCTCAAGCTTGTCATGATATGGGAAGGCCTCCAACTAATACGATGAATAAAGTTGATCCAAACGATATCACATTAATTGGAGGAAGATCGAGATCGCATACTCCCCCATTTCTCCTTACTTATGAAATTTTCAATAAAAATTTGCATAATTGCTTAGTCGATTCTGGAGCTTCTTCAAATATTTTACCAAGATCAATTTGTGCAAAATTGAACGTTCAACCACAGAAATCTGCTGTACACATAGTCCAATTAGATCGATCGCAAGTCGAAGTGATTGGCGAGTTAAATCAGGTTACCATAAGGCTGTCATCCAACCCAAAGGTATGTCAAGTTATTGACATTTTAGTTGCTGATATTCCTGAATTTTATGGCTTAATTCTTAGTAGAGATTAGTCAGAAAAACTTCATGGATACTTTGTAACTGACTGGTCACACATGTGGATGCCTTATAATGTTAAACCAAACCAGATAAAAGTTGAATGCGAAAAACATCAAAAATACATAGTAACAGAACTCGAGGGAGAAAACAAACCAGTAGCATATAATTCTAACATCATAGGAAACTATTCAATAGATTCTTTCTTAGGAAATTTTAATGCTCACACTTCACCTTACTTAGAACATTTTGTTTTATCTCAAGTAGAAATTTTTTCTCAAACAGATAGTTCTAAATGCATTAATTTTATAGATAGTCCTGTAAATAAATCTTTGTTTTGGAAATTATTTTTTGATGGTTCTAAGTCTAACGAAGGAGCAGGAGTAGGATGCATGTTAGTAAGCCCAGAGGGAGATAAAACCATGCTAACTTGTAGACTCGAATTTGAGTGCACTAACAATACCGCATAATACAAAGCTCTAGTCCAAGGCTTGTACAAGGCAATCGGATTAGATGTCAAATACCTGCAAGTTTTTAGAGATTCTGAAATTGTAATCAGACAAGTACGTAATACTATACACTGTTTATCAGGTCATTTAAAACATTATCAATCTTTAGTTCAAGATCTGACTAAACATTTTATAGCATTTAACATTTCATCAATTCCCAGACTTCAAAATGCTAGCACAGATCTCTTAGCCAACATAGCTTCCAAGCTCATTCCTTCAGAAGATTTTAGCCCTGACCGATTTTCAATTGAGTTAATTTTTAGACCATCTATTCCTGATAACATTACCAATTGGAGGATTTTCAATGACTATCTTGATATCATGAGTTTTCTCACATCTGAAGGATCCTACACCAATCAAATAATTGACGAAGACCAACATGACCAACAATTGCAATAGGATAGTACTAACAATGCTATACCTAAATTAGTAGTCAAATTAGAAGACATTTATGATTTGAATGATCGATTCAAAAGATCTACCAATTCAAAACTCCAAAGTTCAACTTTGAATTATGAATTAGTAAATCTAGGAACTGATGCCAAACTGCATAATATCAACCTAGGCCTTGGCCTAGCCCCTGAAATAAAATTAGCATATATCCGTCTCTTGAAACAATACAAAAGTGTCTTTGCCTGGAATTACGATGAACTAAAAACATACGACACGTCCATCATCCAACATACTATCCCAATGATCAATAATGAAAAACATGTCCAACAAAAGTTGAGAAAGATCCATTGAAATTTAGAAAATCAGATCAAAACTGAACTCAACAAGTTATTGAAAGCCAAAATAATCTTTCCCGTTAGACATTCTAAATGGGTCTCCAATATGGTACCTGTTAAAAAGAAAAATGGAGATATTAGAATCTGCATTGACTTTCGAAACCTTAACAAGGCCTGCCAAAAGGATAATTTTCCTCTACCTCCCATGGAACAAATACTGCAGGCAGTTGCGGGCTCAGAATTAATGTCATTCTTGGATGGATTCTTAGGATACAACCAAGTGTTGGTACATCCCGACGATCAATTAAAAACGACATTTAGAACTAAGTGGGGCACATACGCATATCAAAAGATGCCATTTGGTTTGATAAATGTGGGTGCCACATTTCAGAGAGCCATGGACATTGCATTCAAAGGGTTAGTTAATAAGTCAGTGGTAATTTATTTGGATGATATCACTGTTTATTCCAAGAAACGAAACAACCATCTCAGGGATTTAAAACAAATCTTCCAATGTTGTTTAAGATATGGGATTTCGGTTAACCCGAAAAAATCTCTTTTCGCATTAAGTGAAGGAAAGCTTCTAGGATTCATAGTGTCAAAATTTGGAATTCACATTGATCCTGACAGAATCAAGGAAATTTCCGCAGTACCCCTACCTCACAACAAGAAAGCCATGCAATCTTTCCTTGGCCAGATTAACTTTGTAAAGAGATTCATCCCAGATTTTTCGAGAATCGTGTCTCCTTTACAAGCTATGATTATAAAGAACGCAAATTTTAAATGGGGCCAAGATGAACACGAGGCATTCAATCTGATCAAACAAGCAATTATCAATGCTCCATATTTAACAACTCCAAATTTTTCCGATCCTTTTATTTTGTATACATTTGCCTCAGATAAATCATATGCTGCGATACTCACTCAAGCAAATCAAGAAAAGGCGGAAGCCCCAATTTCTTTTTTCAGTTCCAATTTAGAAGGTGCTAAATTAAATTATTCAGATGTGGAAAAACAAGCTTATGCTGTTTTTAAAGCAATTAAATATTTCAGACCTTTTTTACTCAAAACACATACCAAGATCATAGTACCATTTCCAACGATAAGAAATCTTCTAGTACAGAAGGATGTGGGTGAGAAAAGGGCCAATTGGGTTACTGCCTTATAGGAATACGACGTAGAAATCAAACTAGCAAATATTGTAAAAGGTCAAGGCTTTTGTAAAATTCTAGCAGGAGCATCGCTAATGCCCAAAAATCCATCTGAAGAGGTACAAGTGTACGAGGTAAGCCTAAATGATGCTGAGTCATTATATGCTGATTTTGTTTATTATCTAAAGAATGGATATGCCCCTTCAAACCTCGATCATACCAAGAGAAGAGCCCTGAGATTAAAATCCAAACAATATCAACTTGTGAATGACGTTCTTTTTAGAATAAATTATGATTCTATTCTTCTTAGATGTCTTGAGAAAGCTGAAGCTGAAAAAGTCTTGCAGGAACTCCACAATGGGCCAACAGGTGGACAGTACGCTGGAGACACCACTTCTCATAAGATCTTACGCGTAGGCTATTACTGGCCCACATTATTCAAAGACGCACATAATACGTGAGGAAATTCCAAGTCTGTCAAACCGCTGCTGGGAGACAAAAGAAACCATCCTTGCCACTGCAACCAGTTATCATCGAATAACCTTTCAATCAGTGGGGATTGGACATAATAGGTGAGATCATTCCTCACTCTTCTAAACAGCATAGATACATCCTTACAATGATAGATTACTTTACTAAATGGGTAGAAGCAGTTCCACTCAAGACGGCTAATGCTGAAAATATCATTGAATTCATAGATCAGTTCATAATCACCAGGTTTGGATTACCTTCCGCTTTAATGTTTGATAATGCATCATACTTTTCTGGTAATGCAATGACTAAATTTGCACTCAAAATGGGTTTCAAGCTTAAATACTCGGCCAATTATTATCCACAAGGGAATGGGTTAGCTAAATCTACAAATAAAAACCTAATCAGGATCATTAAGTGAACCATTGGCCAAAATCATAAAAATTGGCATAAGTCTTTAATATATGCTTTATGGGCAAATCGAATAACGCAGAAAGCCTCTATCGGCACTTCTCCCTTTAATTTAGTTTATGGGAAAGAAGTGGTTCTTCCAACACATCTGGCAATTCCCTCTTTAGCCTTGGTTCAATATATTGATGAAGTACCAACTTCCTCTTTACAACTTAGGCAGCTGGAATTAATTAAATTAGAAGAAAAACCAGAACGAGCTAAGATTGCTCACACTCATCATCAAGCATTGGCAAAGGCCTCTTTTGATTCCAATATGATACCCATAAAAGATTTTCAGATGGGAGATCTAGTTTTAAAATGGGACAAAGCTCATGAGGAAAAGGGAAAACAAACAAAATTTCAAAGAATGTGGCTTGGTCCTTTTCAGATCATAGAAGTCATAGGTCCATCTACCTTCATGTTACAAGATTTAACAGGAAAAAGAGATTCTCTACCTGTTAATGGTCAGATTCTTAAGAAATATTTTCCATAGAAGAACATTCTTCTATTTTTGTAGAGTAGTTGTTTTTCTTTTCATAATAAAACTAGTTGTGAATGGTTACAATAAGCATTTATGAAAAAGACACCAATTCTCTTTCAAATTTTGATCTTTCGCTTGTATAAATAGAAAATCTTTTGGAAAATTGATCTTTATTATTGAAAGATATAGTTAAAAACTCTAGCCTAGATATGATACTAGTTTCAACTTCATAAAATTTGATGAAAACAACCTTTAGTGAGAAATTGTTTTATATCAGTGCAATGAAAGGTATCAATAACAAAATAAAGATTCTCTGTAGAACAGCTATTTCCAAAAACTCTATTATTGTCGTCCAAAGCTATCTTAAGGAAACAATGACTTCCTCCCTACTAAGGAAATCACAACTTTCAGAGGAACAATCCAAGGATACACTTTATCTTAAAGAGTGAGAGCTCTCATCACGAGTCGACTTATCATGATCATAGAAATTATAACTTGCTGACTTTGCCAATACTGCATACCACAATAGGGCAATGACTCGAGATTGTTAAAATCAAAAGACAAGGGGTCTCATCATGAGCCAGCTTGTTTAGCAAAGTTATAAATCAGTGAATGACTATGTCATGAATTGGCTACCAAACCAAGACATTGCTCTTTAAGATTTAAAAGAAAATGAAAGCAGAAAGTGTGGATGTGGATTCTTCTTTGGGAATTGTAGGTTTCTTTAAGTATGATACAGGATCATTGCTAGGTAATAGGTAATCCTGTTGAGGCTATAAATGCCTGTTGGCAGCAGAGGCTCTACCTACGACAAATGACCATATTTAAAACTGGTTTACAGAGAAGACTTTGTTTTATCTTTACAAGCTAAGTAATGACTGATGTAAATACAAGGACTAGCTTGAAGCAGCAAATAATCAAAGTTGAAAATATTTGAAAAAAAATGTCATTGACAGGTTAAAGCATAATGTACTTTATCTTTCTATAATAAAGTTTAACTTTCTGGAAAATTTTCTGTTTTGAAAGTTTTGAAAATTCAAAAAGCAGCAGAGATAACTGGTTCTTCCAAGTGAATCGCCAATTGTTGTGGCCAGCAACAACCCCCCTTCTTATTTAGTACAATTCCTAATACTAAATAAGTGGGGACCCTTAGAAAAAAAATTAAAAATCAAATTAGTGTTTAAATTTCCTTTTTCAAATAAAATTACCATCATAAACTTAGGAAGCCCCCCTTCTAAAATCCAAAAATCTAAGTTTTATGATAAGGTAAGACACAAATCTTTCCTTAGGAATATCGCATTGGAAAAAGATAACGGGATACCTCCTTATGAGCTAAATCTTAAACATTGCAAGATTGCGATGTGTGATCATGAAATATCGCAGCGCATACAACACAATTTACAACAGAACGCTTTAAGTTGCCGATATGCGATGACGCCGATCGCAAAATCGCATTTCGCAGAAAACAGGTTAACAAAGATTGTCATACATAACATTCCTGCGATCTGCGATATTGCGATATTGCGATCTCGCGATACAGCGACAATGAGATATTGCGATATTGTGATCTCGCGATACAACGACAATGCGATAATGCGATATCATGAGCGACCAATTTTGCGATGTTACGATTTTGTGATATTATCATTTCGCGATGCTACGATCTGCGATATTGTGAAGCAAATCGCAAAATCACTCCATCGCAGAGCTTTCAAGCGCGTTATTCAAGAAAAGTATTTTCCTTAAGCTGACACCTGGTTATGCGCTTTAACGCTAATAAATGAGTTAGTTTCCAGTTATTAATGGAATATGGGTGCGTGCTTATCGAAAAATCATCTCACATAAGGTGGTATATTTTATGTTGTCTGTGGCATTTAAAACTTTCCCATCACCCTTCCTTGTCATTCATTTTCACTTCACTTGTGAATTGCAGGAACGAAGAACAGAGGCCGATACAAAGCAATACGCAGGTTAAAATGGGAAAGAAAAGAAAAGCCCCAAGCTTAGAAGAAAAGGAAATGGCGCCCTTGTATACAGACATGGCTTGTAACAGAGATGCAGGAATTGCTACGTGGGAAGGCATGTATAATCTACTTGAAGAGGAGAATCCCAGGGTAATGGAAGTAGTTGCTATTGCGGGCTCAAATGGTTCTTCTGAAGCATCCCTTACAGAGCTAGCCTTCTCATTCTTACACCGGATAGCAGTAAGACCCAAAATTCTCCCATACACGGACATGGTGAAGTGGATACTGGACAACGCAGATATCATAAACAGACAGTTTAAAACTCAGGGTCAGGGAATTATCGGTTCATTTGCTACACATGATTTAAGGCTCATTTATCATTTACGAGAGCCACAGGAAACTTATAACAAGTAGTTTATGGAAAAATTTGCAAAAGAAAATCAGGACCTGGAAGAAACCACCAAAGACTAGTCTAGGAGGGACGAACCACTGAAGAAAGATAAACACGGTATGTATAGTACTGGTTCTCTCACCTCCCCATATTGATTTGCTGCTGTCGTGCTCTGTAGATTGTTTGGAATGCCAGATATCAACAAATTTTCATCTGAATGGCTACCGTTATTGGATGCTGCCACAAATGCCACAATTGTAGATTGGGCCAAAATCTTATCTAAAAATTTAGTCACGGCCATTGTAAGTTACCGATCTAAAAGAACTATCTCTCAGAGAATCTATCCTCCTTTTTACCTATCGGCATATGTAATGGATGCGATATGTTATGTTTCTAAGTTTCCTGTAATGGGTTGGAAGTGGACAACTCAAGACCCCTTACCTATTCATGTCTATCATAAAGAATTATGGGACTCTAAGTTCACTCCATACTTCTACCAGATTTGTCATGGAATTATGCTGCCCTTGTACAGAATGTTGTATGATAAAGACGCTCCAAGATGCTCTCCTAAAGCAGAGGTAGACATCCTCCCTGTCACAAGATGGTTTGGGGAGGAATTGTTTACTTATGTCAGGGTATTTGGAAGTTCTGCTTCTCCTCATGTCCTACCTTTGTATATCCCTGATAAATTGTTAGCTCGAGAGATTGCCTATCAAACCTGTGGGGAAGGCGGTCTAACTAAAGATTTGAAGGACAAAAAGAAGGCTATATGGCCATAGTTTCCTGTAGCCTGTGGGGCCTTTTCGCTATTTGATGTAGGCCACGCATTCATAGAAGTAAATAATATAACGTGTTTACAGTTATTCAAATTTTTAGGAAGACCATTTGACCCTAATGATGTTGCCAAGAATTTCACTACTGCAGTCAAGATAAAGGTGTTCTCTGGAGAAAAGGATTTATTCGATGATATATTCCAACAGAAAAGCACACTTGAAGAAATTCTGCATGCAGCCCAATTTCAATTCTCTCCAGAAGAATTTCAAAAGTTCAAAATATATAGGGAAAGAAGGTTAGCCATTATTCCTTTAGGGAAACTACACCTAAAACCCGCAAGGGAACCAACTCCAAGTGTTAATGTTAGTGGGAGTTCAAGCACAAACGGATCTAAATCCAAGTCTGGAAAAGAAACATCTGAACATTCTAAAAGATCCAGAAATGAACAGGATAAGAGCAAAGGGTTAGTAAAGGATACTGCCTAGTCAACGGAACTTCTACAGCAACGGGTTTTTGCCTCCCCGCAAAGAGATCCTCCCCCTCTCGTCATTCAAACACCGCCAGTCTCAACTGAACCAGATAAAGAATGGGAAACCTTCAATGACTTGATCAATATTGAAGGACAAACCATAAAAACACCTGTGAGCAATGCACAGGTAACAAAAGAAGTAGTCACAAGAATAGTCAGCAATGTCTCAGATATGGAGCATATTCCTATTGCCCCATCCTCTGAGCTTATGCTCAAAATAGAAGAAATTCCTCCTCTTGATATATTTTATAGCCCACAGCACAAAGCAGTAGTAAGAAGACAAAGGAAGAAAAGGAAATTTGAAAACGTGCTCCCTTAAGATGTAGAACAATTAGATGTCCTGTGGCAAGATCCCACTAGCAATCCTACTGAGAATCTCACCAAACTATCTCAGATCGCAGGAGCATATGCCTCTACAACTATTGATAAAGCATCTGAGGTACAACAATTGCTAAAAGAAAAGGAAGACCAGATACAAGCTTTGCAACAACAGCTACAACAAGCTAATGCCAACAATGAAGCACAAAAACAGCTAGAAAGGTTACAGCAGGACTTCCAGCAGATGCAGATAGGATATCAGAAAAGTTTGGATGAGAAAGGGAAGCAGTTAGAGGATTTACAGGAGATGCACAAGGACAATCCTAAACTTATAGAATTCATCACAGAGTCCATTTCCTTGAATGAACAATTACTACAGCAGCAGGAAGCGTTGGGCCAAAAGATATCGCGGTGGAGCTATTATTGTGAAATAAGTGATAAAACCACTAATCGAGTGGTAGATTTACGAAGTGACTATGATCTGATTGATAAACGGGTGACTGAATATTTGGCTTGGCAAGAAACAGATGAGGGAAATTGAGCAGGTGCACCAAGGATCAATGAAAATCACAAAGAAATGCTCTTTAACAAATGGGACAAGCAAATCAGGGAGGCAGAGCAAGAAGCAGAAGGATCATCCACGGCAGCAAGCAGTATTATTGATTGTGTACATGAAAATTTGCACAGGGAAAATTTGATCGCAGAGACCACTCCGAGATATTTACCTAATGCACAATAACTACAGGCAGATTGGAAGCAAAAGGCAGAAGCAATTCAAGGGTTAACCAGGTTAAACTGGGATTATTACTGGGCTTACTTGGTAAAGCCACATAGCCAATGGATGACTCTCAAGTGTATCATCAATGTGGCTGAAAAGATGGTGCCAGCTCTTGTCGATTCTATTTTCTCAGCTCAGCTAAAATCGGAAGTCGGCCAGCCGACTCTTCTCAAACAGATGCTACATGCATGCGATTTGAAGGACCAAATACAGAAGTAGTTTAATTTTAGATTCAATTTTAGTTTTAATTTTGTTTTATTTTCCTGAAAAGAGGACGGTCATTTAAACCGCATCCTCTATTTTTGTAATAATTTATTTTTAGATTTAGCTAGTAGTATTTAAACCCTTCTCATGCATTTAGAGAAGGGTCCTGAAATTTATCAAAAACTTATCCCGAGAACATGCACTTCTGTACCCTATGAGGAGGTTTTGATGAATGAATGGAATAGGATTTATTGATGTTTGCATTTGATATCTGCTATTGATGTTGCACTTTTGTACTCTTAGTGGATATTTGATCAAGAAGAGATAAATTGTTATCGCTTGAAGCTCATGAGTAGGACTAGTTATAAATGGTATTTCTATCTCTTAACTATTTCTGCCTTGTGTTAGAGTGATTTTCAAGTTCAGTTATTTATATATTAATGTATGAATGCCTGAGTTATCATTTGGCACTTTTGTACGGTGATAGCTATTTATTTATGCTTAGTGTATGAATAGCTTATTATGCGATAAGTTTTTCACAACTGTTTCGTCTAACTTTTTATACGAAGTGGTTCATCTTTATTGAATTATTTTCTCATAGCAGCTGAATGATCTTTATTACTAGTTGTTGTTTGAAATCATTTTAGATCGCATAAAGGAAAGATTACACCCCGGGTTAGTGTATATTTACATATTTCTGTTGATTAGAATATAATTTCCTTATTATTAGATTAGAATTAGAGTAGAAGTATTTGATTTAGAAACTGTTAGAAATAGAAATATCCATCTTTCTCTCACACACACAAAAATTCGGAAACTGGTCCCATATCCCCAGTCGGACCCGCTATACCAAACGGAAAAGGAGCTGCCAACCAAGGTTCGGACCAGGAGGGTATCCCCCTTGTTGTAGACCCGATTTTCGTGGCTTCAACAGAAATCAAGTGAACTTGTGCATTCATGACATTGTGATCACACACTTAGCATGACTCGAAGAAAAGACACCTCAAACCAACAATAAAATCATGTGCTCAGTGAGACTAACTCAAAGGTTAAGAGCGACAAGTGTGACACTTGAGATATGTCTTCGAATGACTATGACGAAACTTGCACGACAGTGCATGAAACTTTATGTGTGAGTACGACTGATGTTCAAAGAGTGAAAAAAACTCATGCACACAAAGACAAACCTTCAAAATCACCAAAACAAATGCACAACCATGATATAGCAATCAACATGCCAAAAGACGACCGGTGTTCGATCAAGAAAAAAGGGCGTAAAACTAGACAAGAACTCATGGGACGAACCCGAGTGTTTGCAACTATCAAGGCAAAAACCAAGGAAGGATCCAAAATTTGGATTCGGGCCAAAATTTTGGAGGGTATTGTAGCTACTGCAACAGGTTCCTATTATTGTAAGTGTAAAGTTATTTTCTGAACAATGTTCCAAGAAATAGGAAGAGGGAGGGGAGATGTCTTTTGTTCCATATGCGAGTGCAGTTGGAAGTCTGATGTATGAAATGGTCTGTACCAAACCAGACATTGCAATGTAGTGGGAGTATTAAGCGGGTTTATGTCAAATCTAGGGAAGGAGCATTGGACAACAGTGAGCGGGTTTTAAGGTATTTGTGTGGAACTAGTGATTATGGTCTGTGCTACCAAGGAAGACAGAGGTTGGACAGAGTTTTTGACATATATGGCTTTGTTGATGTAGATTGGGATGGAGATTTAGATCAAAGAGTATCTACAAGTGGGTATGTATTTAACCTATTTGGAGGAGTAGTTAGTTGGATGAGCAAGAGACAATCTGTAGTGGCACTTTCAACTGCAGAGGCTGAATACATGGTAGCCGCTCATGCAAGCAATGAAGTAGTTTGGTTTTAGAGATTGTGTTCAGGTATGGGGTTGTTACAACAAGCTATAAGGATATATTTTTCCAACCAAAGTGAAATTTTCTTGGCAAAGAACCATTCTTATCATTCAAATACAAAGAACATTGATGTTCATTACCACTTTGTGAGGGATATGGTTGAAGACAAAAAGGTGTTGCTAGTAAAGGTGGACACTCTGAAGAATGTTGCAGATGCATTGACAAATTTTGTGAGCACTAAGATTTTTTCTTGGTGTATAGAAATAATGGGCATTGTGGCTCTAGACCAATAACTAAGCTCTCATGTGACCCCTTGTTGTGGGGAAAAATGCCTATGCAGGACAATCCTATCCACCTAAGGTGTGACAGTGCCTTAGCAACAAACAGAGACAGCTATTCCGGTTTCTTCCTTTATGAAATGGGAAAGAAGAGAGATCAATGGACTTACCGATGTCTTCCATTTGGCCTTCGATCTAGATCCTCTTCTCCTTCGGGTGTTCACAGCTACTTGCCTCCTCGCTCGTCCAAGAGAACAGCTACTTGATTCCTGCGAGATCACAAGAGAACAGCTACTTGCGACAAGAGAACAGCTACTTAAGACAAGAGAAGAACACAACACAAAGGCAGATATTCATATTCATAAAAGATTCAGGATTAGAAACAAATCAAATACACTAATGCAATCATACATCAAAGATACATCAATATATAGGAGAAAACCAAGATAGCTTTATTGATAAATAACAAGGTTCAGGAAGAGATACAACCCAGAGGGCTCCAATCCAGCATCTCCTTCCCAGCAGAATGGAATTCCTATCTTCACCTCCCTTCAAAGCATTAAGCACCCAATGATTCCAGTCTCAAACCAACAGAAATTCTTTGCAATAACAAAATTCCAGCCTCCTCTTCCCATGGAGGAGAGATCTATATATAGATCTTTTGGAGAGAGGATGAGTCAGCTTGAGGCTGGTATGAAACTGACTAGTGTCCTCTCCCTCTCTCAGTTCGTGAGTCCACTTGGAGGTTCTTGCTTCCACTTGGAGATTTAGAACCTCTTACTCATCACCAGTCGAATTCCTTGATGCAAGTGTCATTTTGGAAGCTTCCTGGGCATTGACACATTGAGAAATGAGCCTGCCACTTGTCCAGTTACGCTCAGCGCAGGTAGCCTTTGTTGCAGTTGACATTCAACGCAGGTAGACAGTGGAGCAGTTGACATTCAGCGCAGATGCTCAGTGGAGCAGTTGACATGATCCAGAATTGGTTTGTTTTTGAGTGTTTTCAGGTGGAGAACTTCTATGAATTGCTGTGGTTTGTTGGCCTTGTTCCTCTAGGGGTAGGAACAACATGTTTAGGGACTTTGGATCCCTTGATTATGGACATTTCATGCTCAATGCTGTAAGGCACAAAAATGTCTATAACAGTTGCCCCCTAAAGTATGAGGCCGTTTATCGGGTGAAATGCTTTATCCAGGAGGGTCCGAAGTTCATCCATTTGCTGGGAGGAGACCTATAATAAGATACAATACAATACATTATGATTCATACTGCTTTCATGATCTAGCTGAGGCGGGCATTCCCATGCTCAGCTTTATAAATTCATTTTTGTACATAGCACATGCAATTGTCTGATGGTAGACTGATAATTTTGGCGAAATTATCATCCTTTGAGTAGGATGATCATCTGCTGCAATGATGTACATGACAAATGTCTTTATCTTTCCTGAATATATATCGCAGCCCGGATGGATGAAACTAGATCCGGGGTCTTCAAACTCATTCGATCTTCACTCTAAGTACAAGTCGATCCATGTGAGAATTGCGCTGAAGTCGAACATGGAGAGACATCGCTTGATTACCGGTCAATAATGTAAACTGTTAACAAGCGCGAGAGGAATCACCGATAATGATAATGACCCTCAAGGTACTGTAGTACAATTCACGTGGTGTGAATAAAGGACTTGGCGTCAAACAACACGCAAAATATTCTGGTCGAAGGTCATTGATGTATACCTGTCGCCAGAAGTGAGAAACTTGCCATTGAGGCATGCAAGCTTCAAAGTACTGAGGGGATGTTCCTAGATCAACTTCTTGGATAATGAGCTAATGTCGACAAGAAGTGATCCGTCAAAGGAGGGCCTTAATGAATCCCACATCAATGACACGGAACGGAGCTAATGATTTTAATGGAGGTGAAAACGATCTGTGACATATGATTCAGGGTGGCGGTCATGAACGGATGAAGGATAATGTATGGCAGTGGATGGGACCCGGTTGACTCTTTCTGAACGACTTCTCTTGAACATGTGGCGACACTAATGCGATGGATCGGTAGCATTACCCCAATTATGGATGGTATGGCGAGACCATGGTGATGTGACCGGTGAGTGAAACAACCCAACCCGATTGTGGTACGGAGGAAAAGTGTCATGTTCAAGAGCGACCTGCTACCATCAAAGTTCTCTTTAGTTTTCTCCCAATTTTTCCCCAGTCATTGCTGACCAATACCTCTTTATTTTTGTCAAGCTTGAGGAGGATAACATATGCTTGTTCTATAACCTGCCCTTCGGGCAAGACAATCACTATGTTTTAACGAGCCTAGCTATAGTGAAACTCGTTCTCGTCTAAAGACAAGTTTGTCGCTATTTAGTGATTTTAACAAGTCTAACGACAAAGACAACTCGGTCCCTTTTCATTTTTAGAGAGTCTGAAAAGGTACGTAAAGTTAACTCCAAAATTCCTTTTTCGTCATCTAATCCCTTAAGTCCGAAAAAGTATAAAACAATACAGAAGGGATGAGTTTTCGATCGTTTTAATGAGCCGAACAAAACAAGTGCTCGATCTTTTTGTGCAATAATCCCTCAGGTCCAAAAAGATTAAAATCTAGAGGAGGGATAGCACTTCCGGTCGCTTTAACGAGCTGGAAGGCCAAAACTCGGCAATCTTTTCATATTTTATGAGTCAGTTGAAAAGAGCTTAAAGAAGATTCGTCTTTTGAGGAACGAGTGATAAACAGGGTTAGCAGCTGATTCTAGGTATAGGTTGGAATTCTCCAATCACGGCAGTGTCACAAGGATGGCTAGGTGAAATCACTCTTCGCAGCGGTTCCTCAAAATGGGAAAACAATCAAATGGAGGTAAACGATCGGCCAAATGAACAGTGGAGGTGACGGTGCACAAAACACGACCAAGGCTTTTTTGGTTGATCATGTTACATACTCAATGGTTATTTACCGGGATGGGTTCATTTTTTAACGAGCTTGAATGTGCCAAAACACTGCTCAATATCGCTTTTCTATTTTTTAACGAGCATAAATTCCGCGTTAAAACTGCTTGAATCTTGCGTTTATTTTTTAACGAGCATGAACTTTATTCTAAAACTACTCATATATTATATGGTCAAATTTTTTATTTTTTACCATAACTAGCTTTTCCCTTTTCAAATATAGTACTGCATTCTCAATTGCTGCATCAAACTTAGTTAGAAATGAATAACATATGTTTGAAAATGAGATTAAAACCCTAATATTTCGCTTTGAACTACGCAAAAAGCAATTAAAAAGTGTTTTTACCCCTCATTTTACCATTTCATTTGGACTTGGTTTGTTGGAGCTTTGGAGGTGCCTCTTCCCCCTTGATTTTCATCAGTTGATTTCGGAAGATTCTGCGAACGATTTTCGGCGCCGTCTGGACCAGGTAGGAGCTAAACCCTAGCTCTTTCTTTTCATGGTTTCCTTTTCCCATTCTGTGCCTGTTTTCCTGTTCTCCTGAGCCCCTGGGGTTTTGCCAGGGCGCTCTGCCATCAGCGCAGGCAGTCCATTCGAAACCTGCGTTGAATGTCAAGCTGCCTTAAGGCAGTTTGACCTTCAACGCAGGTAGGACACTTGCCAATTGCGTTGATCATAGAAAAGCAGTTCTATTGCACAGTTTTTGATGAAATTTTGCCAGTTTCTCATCAAATCCGGGATCTTACTCTTTCTCTTGTTTGTTTTGCAGGGACTTTTGAGCAAAATGACCCTCACATGGCGAGAACGAGAACATGAAGAGGAGGACATGATTGCCCTCCATGACCCTGTCACGGTGAACGCGCTGCGGAACTGTGGCCTGCTGAAGTTCTTCCGTATCTCTAGTATGAGAGCACAGATCTCCTTACTGCAGTATATGCTTGATGCTTGGGATCCTATCAACCAAGTATTCTAGATTAGGGGCAAATCCATCCCCTTGACCATCGTAGACATTTACTTCTTGACTGGGTTGTCAAGGCGGGGTGCCCCCATTTCTTTGTCAGGTTCGGCCCGAGGGAATGACTCCGTGAGAGATTATGTCCACCAGTATTGCAGGGAAGGTTCCCAGCCGAGCAGAGACGGCAAGGTTGTTATCCGTGAGATTACTGACAGGTCTCTCAGGTCCATTCTATATACTATTGGTAGGATGGCCGGTAGTGCATCTCTTCATGTTGCCAACAGATCTTATGTGCAGCACGCCTTGGAGTGTCTCCAACCGAAAGTATTCAACTGGTGTGATGCAGTACTTCTTCAGATGAAAAGTCAGTTGAACAAGGTAAAGGACGGGAAGCTGAAGAACTTTGGATTTGGTTCTATTTTGACTGCCTTCGCCTTGGAGAAAATACCACTGATGCAGCCTCAGTATATTGCACTTGACTTGCCTTCTCCCACCGAGCCACGCATGCAGAGATGGGTTGACCACATGTCTAGGCATGCTGGTCAATCTCAGATTACTTTCACTGATACCTTCTTCAGGTGGTTCGAGCGTCAGGAGATGGTCTATTCCGAGTATCCATATGTTGGCATGGATTTCCGAGGTGATCCGGATTTGGTGTTACCGGATGGCGAACAGTGGGGCGCTATTGGTAAAATCTCTGACCATATCACTGTTTACTGTTTTTATTCATAATGTTGCTGTGCTTTATTCTGTCAAGACTTTAATCAAACTCTTGTGTGCATTGCAGATGTTGGTCCTGTTCATCCAGCAGTTCGCCCGAGAGCGCCAGTCGCTGCCCCAGCAGGGGAGACTGCTGGGAGGGTTATTCTCCGCGATCTTGACGTGACCGAGACCCTTACAGCTGTGCAGGAACAGGTTGAGAGCCTTACTCTCGACATTCCCGATGTGAGGATTGATGAGTTACCTTTACAGTTGCAGCGGCATACTACTGGTGTGCCTAGACGATGGACTCGTCTCTTGCGTATGATTGCACAGGCCGTGACGTGCTATCATGAGCACCACTAGGCTAGGGTGCCCCCTAGCATTTTTGAGTTTTTGGGTCATGCGACCGATTTTTGTCTTGGTTACAGAACATTATGTATGAACGATAAACAGATTATATATATATATTTTGATTTTCGGGGTTTATTCTGGTTGAGTTATATGATCCATTTGTACAATACTGATGATGTGTCTCTTTTTATAAATGTTGCAAATGTCTATCTACCACATAGTTTGCTAATGAGTCGGTTAATGTGTTTAAGTTCCTGGAAATATGTTGGTATTGAATTAAATCAAACCATCTTTCCAAAATCTTAACCCTTAGAAACATGCGATAAATAGCTGGATTGCGGACAGAATATATACCGTTGAGTTGTAGTATCACGAGTTGTGAGTCTAGCCTGACGATTAGTCGGCATATACCATGGGTGATGGCATCAGAGAGGAGTTCTATCAACGCGCTATACTCAACGATATTATTCATTGATTGCCCAATACACACACCTCTGAAACTCACTAACTCGCCGCTTGGATCAAAAATGGCCTAGGCCGCGGAGGACAGGTTCCGCGAACTACGACTCGCTCCGTCGGCATATCCCACACATGTCTCAGAAAGGTTCGACATCTGCAATGAAAAAAGGTGGATTACTCGACCAAAACAAACACTTTTAGCGAAAACAAAATACAACAAAAGCACACAGGTTACTATTTAAGCATAGTAACGCTTGAGGTACAACCCATTGCGGGGTTGCGCCAGTGGAATTCCGTCATAATCCATTAACTCGTAGGCTCCTTTTGCTAACACTCATTTAACAATTATAGGGACCCATCCATAAAGAATTAAATTTACCTGCTCCCAATTTGTTGGATTCTTGGTCGTAAAGCAAGACCAAGTCACCTTCTGAGAAGACACGGGGTTTGACATTTTTGTCGAACTGCGCCTTGACTTGTTTCTTATGGGCTTCGTTAGCCAAAGCGGTGTCACGACGGGTTTCATCCAATTGGATTAATTCCAAGAAACGGGCCTCTTCTTCCGAAGTTCCGGGGAGGAGATCAATTGCGAGTTTAAGCGACGAAATTTCGCACTGGACTGGTAAGACTGCCTCCAAGCCATACACCAGTTCGAAAGGTGTGAACCCAGTCGCATTCTTTACCGATGTTCGGTAAGCCCACAAGGCTGAGTACAGGATTAGGTGCCACCTTCTTTTGTGAACTCCAATCATCCTTTGCAACATACACTTCAGGACTTTGTTGATTGCTTCAACTTGTCCATTGGCTTGCAGATAATACGGGGTAGAGCTGTCGTGAGATAGCCCTAGCTTGGAAGCTAATTCAACCATCATGTGATTACGAAAATGCGATCCATGATCTGTAACTATAGCCTGTGGTACGCCGAACCTGGCGACTACATGATTAAAAAAAAAAAAAAAAAAAGGGCAGCTGTTTCACCAGTGTTATCCAATGTAGGCATCACCTCGGCCCATTTGGTAAAATAGTCAACGGCGACTATAATATACCCATGCCCCCCGGTCGAGGTGGGGTTACATTGCATGAAATCGATGTCCCATTTGGTGAAAGGCCCAACAGCAACTATTGGCTGTAAAGGTGCAAGTGGTCTTCTGGTTTTGCTATCAAAAATTTGACAAGCATGGCAACTCCTGACTGCGATTATGCAATCTTTGAACATGGTTGGCCAGAAGTATCCTGCTCGTAAGATTTTTTGTGCTGTTGCATATCCAGATTGATGCCCCCCACACGCGCCTGAATGACAGTCATTCAGGGCTTTTTCGGCCTCCTCATGGGTAAGGCACCTCCTCAGAATTGTATCAATACCACGACGGTAAAGCGTATGACCGACAATCATGTAGTCTTTAGCTTGGTATCGTATGCGTTTCTGTTCAGAGTGAGAGATGTTAGGCCTGAACTTTTGTGTTTGGAGATAAATTATGATATCTCCATACCACTCATTGCTTGCAGATATCAGGAACAAACTCTCGTCCACGATTGATTCTTCGGATGTTTCATCGTTGGACGACGATGGGAGATCGCACAATAATTCTGCGAAAACTAGAGCTTTCTTTGATTTGGATTTTACAAATTCCAGATCAAACTCTTGAAGGATCACTATCCATTTTGAATATTTGCCCCCCAACAACTGTCGCGACAGTATATAAGTCATGGGGTTGCAATCCGATAAAATGGTAGTTTTCCGAAAGAGGACATAATGTCGAAACCTTTGAATCGCTTGAACAGCCGCAAGCGCTAGTTTTTCAACATAAGAATATTTACTTTCTGTATCATTTAAGTTTTTACTTAAATAATATATAGGATGTTCAATTCCATCGACTTCTTGAACTAAAACCATCGCAATGGTCGTATCCGCTGCAGCCAGATACAGGTTAAAATCTCTTTGATAGTCTGGGGCATACATTAATGATGCTCTTACTAGAGAATCTTTCAGAGTGTCAAAGGAAGCTTGCGCAACCTGATCCCAGACGAAAGGTACATCCTTTTTCAAAAGACGAGTATAACCTTTAGCAAGTTCTGCGTAATTTGGAATGAACCTCCTCAGAAAGTTTGCTTTCCCTTGGAGTTTCTGAATCTGAAGCAAATTTGAAGGTGGAGGAAAATTAATGATTGCCTGAACCTTGCAAGGGACGAGACGAATCCCATCCTTGGAGACTACAAAGCCAAGTAAACGACTAGAACTGACGCAGAACACACATTTGTGCGGATTGAGCCTTATCTTGTAGTGTCGGCAACGTAGAAATATCGCTCTTAAATGTTGCGGATGATCAGTCCGCTTTCGCGAATGAGCCGGAAGGTCGTCGAGATATGGTTGAACGATGTTCTTGATATCATGGAAGGCATAATTCATTGCCCTCTGAAACGTTGCCCCTGCGTTCTTTAAACCAAAGGGTAATTTTCGATAAGCGAATGTGCCCCACGGACAAATGAATGCAGTCTTTGACTGGTCCTGTGGGCGGATATTTATTTGATTATACCCATAAAATCCATCCATAAATGAAAATATTTCGCATCTGGCGCATTCATCAATTATCTGGTCGATGAAGGGTGTAGGGTAGTTGTCCTTTGGACAAGCTTGGTTTACATCCCTATAGTCGACACACACTCTAATCGTCCCTTGTTTCTTCATAACAGGGACAATATTTGATACCCAATCGGTTAGAGGAACCGGGTAGATGAAACCAGCATGGGGAAGTTTTTCAACTTCTGCCTTAATGGCAGCGGCTTTCTTGGGGTGCACCTGCCGAAGCCGTTGTCTTACTGGTTTGACATCAGGATACATCTTGATTTCATGTTCAACAATACTCGAGTCAATGCCTGGCATTTCATCGTATGACCAAGCAAAGACATCTTTGAACTCGCGAAAAAGAGCATTATATATTTCCAGTTCTAAAGGAGAACAACCTTTGCCGACATAAATATTCTCTACAACATTTGGTTTAGTCGAGATATTTATGGCTATAGTCTCTTCAATATTGGATAAGTTTCGCTCGGAATCCACCGTGTTTAGAGTATTTGATAGGAATTCAAAAACTGAAGGGTGATACAGGTCGTGGTGAGTATCTTCTTCATATTCTGGAAGAAGGGAACGATGGTGGTGATCATTCCATGGTGCCCCCTCAATCAACATTGATTGTAAGATTCCTTCGTCAGTCCCATGCACTTTCGACCAAGGATCTAATGGGGTACCATATTCTCTAGACCTATCTACCGAAATGCTTGACGAGCATTGACTTGGGTTCGCCTCCCATGCCTGAAACATTGATTGCTACAATATTTCTATAGGGCTTGGGGGCAAAACCATTGCATGATCCATGTCTTGTTTTTCTGCGACCTTCGTGGAAGATATCATGTTGCAGGTTGCTACCAACGCTATATTTCCTATATAAATAGGAGGTGGTAGCGCGAAAGTTCCCATCAATGTGGGGTCTTTCAATAGGCCTACTCCGATATCTTGAAGCGAATGGTTGCTCTCATGGATCATGGGAATGCTTCCAGTAACTTGTGAACCATTAAGGAGGAAGTTCTGTTGGTCGACGACCGTAATCCCTCCTTGAAAAGGGAATGCAATCTTCCTAAAATAAGTCGACACTATAGCCGCCATGGCATATATCCATGGTCTTCCCAGTAGGATGTTATAGTCAAGATTTCCATCGATGACTTCAACATCTATTTCTACTGTTTTTCCTCCTAGTTCAATCTTCAAGTTATTGAGGATGCCGTACAGGGTGTACGTCCTTCCGTCGAATGCTTTTAGTGTTGTCGAAGATTGCGACAAGGTTGGAGATCCTAGAGTTTTCCAGCAACTCATCGACATGATACATGTAGATGCCCCCTCATCAATAATCGTTCGGTGAACAGTTTTGTTGAGGGCTTTCACTTGAATAAGGAAAGCTAGTTGAGCTAGTAACTGAGGATCGTATCCTTTGTGGTCGAAGGATACAAGATTGGAATCCTTGGGATCAACCCCACCAATAGCCGATAACAAAGCCTGCCTTTGGGATGGGCAATTTTGTAGTACTTCTAGAGTCGACATAGCAGATGGCGATTGGGCCAAATCTTCCACTATGTTATAATGCTGCGCCGATCTGGCACGAGGATTAAATGTCGACTTGTGTACTACTCCCTTCAGCGGTTTTATTGTTAATTCAGGAATGATTGGTGGGACAACTTCTGTCGAAGTTGTTGTCGAACTACTTGGTTGATCTTTACCTTTGTCGTTCGACAACGGAGGATTCCCGTAATCTTTGTTCCTTGTCGAAATCGAAGCATCATTCTGTTGCTTGGAGATCGACAACATTAGCACTTGCGACCGGGAAGCATTTCCACTATCAACCAGATTTTGACCTGGATTGGGAAACGGATCAGTTAACACAGCTGAGGTGTGTGAACTTTTGAAGAACTTTTTAAGCTCAGCTTTGTATGGACAATCTTTCATCCAATGATCCTCATCACATATTTGACATCCTGAGGGGGGTGGTTTCCCTTTCCTAGGAGGGTTTGAAGAAGTTTTCTCAGGGGATGACTCACCCTGTTTCTTCTTCTTCCCTTTGTTTTTCTTTTTCTTGCTTCCTGGTTGATTGGTTTCTCTGCCTTTATCTCCTGATATGGCATTTACTTCCGAAGCAAGAATTTCTTGATTTTCATTTTGATCCGAAGTCTTACGGGCTTTCTTAGACGAAGCCTTTATCGACTTTGTGTTCGCAGTGCCAATCACACCATCGCCGGCATGAGAGTCACTATTTGATTTAGGAGGAGGAGGAATTGAAAATTCCGGTCTAGGGGCGTCAGGTATTTTATCGTAGAGCGTGCCAGACTGAGTATATACTAAGTCTAGATACTGTGCACGAGCAATAAATTGCTCCTCTGTTACGACTCCCCCCTTGGCCACATCTTCCGTTATGGCAGGAAGTAACGACTTTATAAACCATTCAGCTAATAGCTGATCGGGAACGTAAGTCTTTACAATCCTGCGACGACGACACCACTCATGTATATGATCGGATATATGAGTTGCTGTCGTCTGCTTGAAGTTGGTTAATATTTCTGTCCCCGTTTCATACCTTATCGGTAATTGAAAATGGGTTAAGAAAGTCGTGGCTAGGGAATTGAAATTGTCGAAAGAGGCTCTAGGTAATTCAATATACCATTTAGCCGCTGGACCTGTCAATGTCCTCTGAAAAAGGCGAAGCCTTATCGAATCATCGTTTAGGGTGTTTGATGAACACCACAGATGAAACGTCATCACGTGATTCAATGGATCTTCGCCTGGATTTCCATTAAATTTAGGAATGTCCGATGGAAGTTTGTGAGGAATCGCTGGCCACCAAGGGGTGTAAGCAATTGGATCGTTCGTTAATCGGTGTAAATCTGGTAATTCTAAAGTTGCCACGAATGGTAACTGTTGATTCAGGTTAGATGAGGCATACCCAGGATACGATGGAATCGCCTGAACAGTTGGTCTTTGCATACCAGCATAATGTAATTGATGTTGGTATGACTGATACAGTTGGTGGAATTGACCACTGTAAAGCGGTTGGTTTTGACCGTTTTGAATATACGGTTGTCCACTGTTCGCAAAGATCTGCTGCCCAGAACCTTGGTACACTTGCTGGAATTGTGGTTGTTGGTATTGCACCAGCCATGGTTGTGAAGCCATGCTCTGTTGTGCTATACTAACCGACGGACCAAGAAGTGGGGTAATTGTACCCGTTTGGACCTGTGTCGCCCCTCCAGTTGGCGATTGTGGTTGTGTCACAGGGTCAAGGGGCTGTTGCATTACAACCTGAGAAATCTGAGGTTGACACACAACAGTCATCGTTTGAACTTGTGACACTGTTACAATAGCTAGCGTTGTTGGGATGTTCGACACAGGTACACATTGTTGCATAGAATACACAACTCTTGGCTGTTGGGGTAGCATAGGTACCCAACCACTTGTCGTAACTCCAGTATAACCTGAATACTGTTGAGAACTGCCGTATGGATATCCTCCCGAAGGGGATAATGAAAGGGCATACTGCCCCCCATACGGTAGCAATCCGGAACTCAAGGGCATTGTTTGCCCTTGGGGACTAGATGGCCCAAATTGACCTCCATAGGGATCAATTTGTCGAGTCTCAATATAAGAATTACCGGGTATTATCCCGGAGGAACAAACTGGAACAGACCACACTGTCGAAATAGTCCCTGGATGGACTCCTTCTAGCGGTTGAGAGCTAGTTGGGACAGATGGTACACCGGCAAACATCGTCGGAGTGACGGCAGGGAGTTCTGCTGTCGCTGTGTCATTTGCCACAGTCCTAGATGTCGACGGTTGTTCAGACATTTTGAGTCTATCCAATAGATCGCCTAGCGATTCTACAGGAACTTCCACTGGTGATGGACTAACTTCTGATGTAGAAGGAAAAAGAGTGACCCCTACTCCAAAATGGGTTGGAGTAGTTGCTTGTGGATCCTCTACAATTTCCTCTATCGCAATCAAACCAGGTGGAAGAGGAAGACCGTCCGGTCCGTAAAAAATTTCTGGTGCCGAAGAAGGGGTTGTTTCGACAGCGACAGTTGTTTGAGGAACAAGACCCTCTGGACCGGTTACAGATGGAACTGGTTCAGTAACGCAAGTACTTGTTCAAAGACTAGGATCAGTGTTACTGTCCCTCTGTGGCTGTTGAACTTCTTCAATAGAGGCAGGGTTTCCAAAAATGTTTGGAGTAACCGGAATCTCAGATGTTGTCGGAACACTTGTTCTGACTTTGATAGGAGATTTCGAACCGGTTAAGCGAGTTCGCTTTGTCCGTACTGTTTTCGATTCCGGAGATAAAGACGGTTGACTCGCAAGCCTCCGCGAATGACGGGGTTTCAATTGACTTTCTTCCACGATTGCGGATTACTCGATCAACTAAAATACAAAAGGGGAAAGTGTGTTTCCGAACTGAATGAATTTTATTAGACGCTTTAGACACAACTTGCTTTTTCACTTTTAAAGAGTCGAGAAAAAGCTAAAGATGACTCTAGTCTCCTTCGATGTTTCAACGAGCCCGAAGTGACAAATGCTCGGATGGACTTTTTCTGTTATAGAGTCTGAAAAAGGCCAAAAGAAACTGCTCTGGAGATCTAGGCAGAGGGTGTGCCAAACTTTTCGCAAAACCGCAGAATACTTTTTAGGGTACGGGCAGTCGATCTTCGTGAATGCTGTGTTCACTGCATTGCGATCAGTAGAGCGGCCGACACGGCTTCCTAAGGATAAAGGATATATGCCTATAAGGGTCCCCCAATATATACACGACGGTACGTGGGAGCACAATCCGTACTAGCGCTATCGTCCCTCAGGAGGAATCACCCACCTTCCACGAGATCGACAGTCACTAGGCTTAATGACGCCGGAACACGTCTCTAGCCTAGACCTCTATGTTGTGCGTTATGTTGCAAAGCGTTGTTAGGTTCATTCAGTTTATTTTAAGTTGATCTTTTTAGAAGTTTGCCTTTCAAGGTTCACCACGAGATGTATGATACAAATTCCTAAATGCAGTCTAAAGATGATAAGCAAGCTTTATATCTTTTCAACTTTGAAAATCCTGGCTACTAAGGGAAAAGAAAGACACCATCTTTTCTCAAAGAGCAATCAGCACACTCTAATGCATTCTTCCTAAATCAAGCATGCAAACTTATCAAAATGCAAATGCACAATGCAGGTGTTTGTTTTCCGCTTTCTTAGTATTGATGCCTACAAAGAAAGCTTTTTGTACAAATTTGAATTCTCTTTTAAATGACAGATACAAACAAGTTTACTTTTTTCGAAATCAACAAGGGTAGAAGAGATTACAACACTTTGCGACTTTCGAAATGAATACTTGTTTCGACACTTAAAAGAGACAAACTCAAACCAATAAGCAAAAGCAAATGTATAATCAACTGTAAACAGCCAATGAACTCTCTCCTAAGATCACAGTCAATCAGATCTGAATCAAGGGCTACAGGATGATTATTTCACTCATGCAAAAGGAAAACTGTAAATGACGTAAAAACACACAAAAACACTCACAGTCTTTTTGTACAAAAGGAGGCGGAATCTAAGCAAAGAAAAGGAGTTATCAGACTGGTACCTATGCTGGTTAAAGGCTGCAAAAAACAGAGATCAAAACAGGGCAACAGACAGCAGAGAACCCCAGTTGCACAAGGCTAAACTGGTTCAGCGCAAGTCCAACACTGTGGGTTTGACATTCAATGCAGGTAGCCTTCACGGGACCTGCGTTGAAATGCAGACTGCCTTCACAGCAGTTGCGCTGAAGGAGAAACTCTCATTTCCCTTGGGTTCTGGGTCACAAAACGCTAAAAAATCAACTGTTTCAGGCCAAATCAGAAACACAAGCAAGGTATAATCAGAGGGATGCTTTGAGAGGGTACTAAGATCTATCGCAAAGGATCATCAAGTCATTTGTGAGTCCATTGTTCAGATCATAGACAAAATCCAGTGAAGGGTCAAGGCAGCAACAGTCTACCTTGCAGAAGCAGTTCGATTGTTGTTGTTAAGTCTATGAGGTAAACAATGATGTAAACACAAATAAAATGACTAAAACAAATCTAGTCCCCAGTGGAATCTCCAATTTGTTGTGGGGAAAAATGCCTATGTAGGACGATCCTATCCACCTAAGGTGTGACAGTGCCTTAGCAACAAACATAGACAGCTATTCCGGTTTCTTCCTTTATGAAATGGGAAAGAAGAGAGATCAATGGACTTACCGATGTCTTCCATTTGTCCCTCGATCTAGATCCTCTTCTCCTTCGGGTGTTCACAGCTACTTGCCTCCTCGCTCGTCCAAGAGAACAGCTACTTGATTCCTGCGAGATCACAAGAGAACAGCTACTTGCGACAAGAGAACAGCTACTTAAGACAAGAGAAGAACACAACACAAAGGCAGATATTCATATTCATAAAAGATTCAGGATTAGAAACAAATCAAATACACTAATGCAATCATACATCAAAGATACATCAGTATATAGGAGAAAACCAAGATAGCTTTATTGATAAATAACAAGGTTCAGGAAGAGATACAACCCAGAGGGCTCCAATCCAGCATCTCCTTCCCAGCAGAATGGAATTCCTATCTTCACCTCCCTTCAAAGCATTAAGCACCCAATGATTCTAGTCTCAAACCAACAGCAATTCTTTGCAATAACAAAATTCCAGCCTCCTCTTCCCATGGAGGAGAGATCTATATATAGATCTTTTGGAGAGAGGATGAGTCAGCTTGAGGCTGGTATGAAACTGACTAGTGTCCTCTCCCTCTCTCAGTTCGTGAGTCCACTTGGAGGTTCTTGCTTCCACTTGGAGATTTAGAACCTCTTACTCATCACCAGTCGAATTCCTTGATGCAAGTGTCATTTTGGAAGCTTCCTGGGCATTGACACATTGAGAAATGAGCCTGCCACTTGTCCAGTTATGCTCAGCGCAGGTAGCCTTTGTTGTAGTTGACATTCAACGCAGGTAGACAATGGAGCAGTTGACATTCAGCGCAGATGCTCAGTGGAGCAGTTGACATGATCCAGAATTGGTTTGTTTTTGAGTGTTTTCAGGTGGAGAACTTCTGTGAATTGCTGTGGTTTGTTGGCCTTGTTCCTCTAGGGGTAGGAACAACATGTTTAGGGACTTTGGATCCCTTGATTATGCACATTTCATGCTCAATGTTGTAAGGCACAAAAATGTCTATAACACCCCTAGGGTGGAAAGAAAACAAAAAGTTGGTGAATGTTGGGTGTGTGTTATATTCTTTCCACACGTCATGGGGTTTGGGGAAACACCCCAGAAAAAATGATTTTATGTAGACCCAAAAATAATTGGGTGGACCCAAGGATGGGGGGCTGACCCAATGATGGTGGGAAGACCTACCCATGGTTTTGCGCATGGTTTTCGTGCATGGTTTTTAGGCATAATGGTTTTTACCCATGGTATTTATAGATTTGGTCAATAGAACTATTGTTATATTCTAGTCCAGGGTTAGTGGATTGGGGTTTATGAATGATTCGACATGTATATATATGTATTATAACATTGAAAGGAATATAATGAAAAATCAATTTGGTATTCCTGGTTGTGGGATCCAAGGGAAAATCTCTGTGTATATTTTTTTTATGTTCACACCATTATATAATTTTCTGTTTTAATAATTTGTTTGTAGGTAATTTCTGTACAGGGTTATAACCTACATTGAAAAGGTTCATTATGATTTGAATTGAAATAAGGAGGATAATTTATACCATGCATGCCTTGTTGATATGGTCTATGGCCTTGTGGCCTCCCTTGGCTGATGAAAAAAAGATGCTCCGTAACTCCCTCTGCCCCTCGATACATAACCTTCAGCCTTGGAAGAGATGGACACTTATCAATTGCATGGTTTTTATCACACACTAAGAAAATCTATATTACATTCAATTGACACTCATTTCTAGGGTGTCTTTTGGTGCATCTAAGGAAAAATATGGCTAATGCACTTTTGCCTCATCTTGTTTCTTCTTGATCTACATTGTATCCATCTATAAGGAAAAATCATGTAACATTTCACTTTTAAAATCATCTGATAAACTCCCTATTTCATTTTTGATGGTTGAGGCAAAGGGTGAATAACTTGCCAAATCTTGGTTGGATCTAGCTCTTTTCCTTACAACCCTAGAGTGATTAAGTTACACTGTCTTGATCTCATCATAATTTGGTTGGTAAATATCTCCACTAGACAACATGTTTAGGGTTTCAATCAACTCATCCCTCACCCCTTAGAGTAATACAAGCTTCATTGACTATGGGTCAAGGGTGTAGTTAGCTCTTCTATAGCTCAACTGGAACCTTTCTTCATAATCCTCCATGGAATCATCTAGCCCTTGAGTCATGTTGAATATTTTGTCTTTTGTATCCCTTGATATTCAATAATATTTGTACTTTGTGTTGAGTTATTGCTACATATAAGACCAAGTGGTAATACTGCCTCCTTCCAAACTCATGAACCAATGCAAGGGTGCATCCTTAAGGATAGAATGAAATAATTCAAGTTTATGCTCATCATAGGTGTAATCATATGTTCTACAACTAAAACAAATTCAAACATGAATATGTTAGGGTCCTCAGAGGCTAAGCCATGGAAGTGTGGAAGTGCAGTGGGGCTAATGTTTTTCATTTTAGCTTCCCCATTTCTCCCTAATAGGAAATATTTCAGGCTCTCTATTTCTAGCTATCTCTTCAGTAGGTGATGGAGGTTCCTCCTCCCTTACAAACTCCTTGATAATATCTGGTTTCTCACCTAAAGGGTTATCCAAACCCTTTGTTGTCATATTAGGAGGTCCATAGTCACTAAAAAATAATGATGGTTGACTACTTGTAGAGGTGGGGGTTTTAGATAGGAATTTCCCTTAACTATCCCTAGCCCTAAGATGCATGAAACACATGATTTTTTTTTGTGTTTTTATAAAAATAAGCACTAATGAAAATTTTCTTTTCTTCACAACACAAATTGGAAAAGAAAGAAACTTAAAGTAGAAAACAATGCCTACTTCAACGCTTCCCTGAAAACAACACTAAAAAGTGATGAGTTCTGGTAATACAACAAGAATGTTTCAACTCCTAGGGCTAACAAAGTTTATTTATCAATCCAGAGGTGAAAATATTGTATACATGTAAGTAAGATTATACCTAAGCTACTATGATGCAATGAATCAAACCGAGGTGTGAAGATACCATTTTTATAACTCAAAGAATGTAATTTACTGAATCTAACCTTGCAAAAAAGGAAATAAATGCAATGCTACTTGTCCTACTACATAAGAGAAACCTCAATCTACTTGAAAGGAAAGAAATGCTTGGAAAAGAAACATTAATATGTTGCAAAAAATAAATGATAGGAAAATAAAGCTAGTCTAACTGCATGAAGAAAATGTCATGAAATCAAACCTAAACTATTGCATTTAAATCAAAGTCTATTCTACTTTTAGAAACCAACAATTGCTCAAGGAAAATCAAGGAAAAATATTTCTATGATATTGTATTCATAACCAAAATAACTAACCCTAATTGCAGAAATAAAACTATAGCGATGAAAAGAAGATTACCAAAAGGCCTATGATCTCCTCAAGATTGTTTCTAGAAGAAATTTTTGGAAGAAAAAGAAGAAAAAGTTAGGCTCAAGAAGAAATTCAGGTCAAATTTTGATCTATTCTGTGAAGTGCTACAAGATGCTAAAGGACCGCTACATGATGCTAAGGGATGCCCTATATTTCTACAAGATTGTATACGAGAGTGTTTTGAGTGTTCTAGAGGTGCTATAAATGTGGGAGAAGGTAGCAGGAAGTTAGGGAAAAGTGTGAAGGACCTCTCCAAGCTTAGATCCCCCCAGGGTTCCATCTTGCACAAGGGAAAAAAGACAAACTAACGGTATCTAGCAAATCTGTAATGTAATTTTCTATGTGCAGACAATTTAGAGAAATGAGTGGAAATGGAAGGAGGTTGTTCGGGGATATGGTGTGTATTAAATGGAAATGATGCCACTATGCCCTACAAGAAAATATCTTGAACCTACACACAAAGTGATTGTTCAACTAGAAAAATTATCATGATCCAAAGACTGCTAAAAGTACTAACTGCAGAAAACTAAAATGCAAAGGGAAGAATGAGTTGAATTTAAACTAAGATATAACTATTGCACAAAATTAAAGACTATATTTTTTTTCTTGTCCTTACATAGCTTACAACAAATCTTCTCAAGAGAAATGATTGATAAATCTGCAGGAGCAAAACATTTTCATATAAACATATTTTGAAAAAAGAGACACAACTAAGTTAAGTATAGAAAAATAAATATATAACAAAAATATAGAAGAGAGAGGCTTGAGTGCTTGAGTTGGGCCTTGAACCAAGGGAACTCAACTCCCTTAAAACACATTTAGACTAAAGGGAACATGATGATTTTCATTGATCTCATAAATTTTTCAAATACATAACATGACAATGGAAATAACAAGTAGCAAGCTCTAACTCTAGCAGTCACTATCTTCCTGTAAAAATTTGAATCCTACTGAGCTCTTAGGCTCTTTTATTTATACAAAACTGAGGGAGGGGGTAGCCTCCTTGGAGGGAGCGATGCTTCCCTCCAAAACCCCTATAAAAGTGGATCTAGTCTCTTGATATTGTCGCAATCAATGAATGTTGTAACTGCCCAATAGCCAACCAAGTTGTAGCTGAGTTAATGCAGGGAACAAGCCTCCTACATTTTCTCCATCTGTTCTCCAACATACTCTTGCAAAATAAATACTTCTTGTCCTTCACATTGAATATGTTAGTTTACAAAATATGAGAAATATTCCTTGACCTTCCTAATGAACGCATGATAGCTCAAAAATATGTCATTAAATGAAAATAGAGAGGTAAACATATGTTGAAGGATGGCCAAATGGGCTTTGATTTGTACCTGTTTAGAAGGGCCATCAAGATTGTTTTTTAGGAACATATACCCACACCTTCCTAGATTAATCATTAATAAATATCACAAAATAAGAGGTTCCACTAATGGAAACTACAAGGGGATGACATCCACACATCTCCATGGATATAATCAAGAATACCTTTACTTTTATGACTAGTTTTAAACTTATTTCTACATTGCTTCCCCAAGACAAAATGTTTGAAAAAATTCAAATTCAAATATTTTAAATTTGGAAGTAAGTTGTTATTTATCAATACCTTCAAACTTTCTTACGCACATGAATCAATCACTAATTCCATAAATGAGTAGGTTAATTATCTTCTTTAGATACCACTACTGCTTCATTTATTTGTGTGTTTTCTCCCAACATGTAAATATTTTGAATATTTGTAGTCATCATATCCACATAGATGTCTTGGAGGATTTTAATGCTTCGCCTTGACTTGTAAACCTATAAACTACAAAACTCAAGACTCCCAATGAAATTAAATTATTTTTAAGTTTAGGTACATGTTTTACTTATCTAAACGTCCTTAAAATACCATCAAACATTTTAATATTATTTCTATCAACCAAATGGTATTAGAAGGCACATTGTTCCCCATAAGAAGAGTACCACCATCAACAATTTGATGAGAAGAAACCCAACTTTGAGGTGGAAACATGTGATATGAGGCACCATAATATAATAACCATTCTTTATGATATTGGGAGATATTACAAATATTTAAAAATTCATCTACCATAACTGAACTAGATTTAGTTGGATTTTCTTCCTTTTTGAGGTCTTCCTTGGATTGTTGTTGCCTCAAAAGATCTATCTTGAGATTCTGTATATTACCCTAGTAACAAAATTTTAGCTTACTATTGTTACCTTTTCAATTATATATTGATGTCTCAATTTCTCCCCTCTTCCTTTAACTTGACCTCTAGCCACTATTGCTATAGGTGTGGAAGTTCTTGTGCTAGATTTACTCCACACCTAAAAAAAAAATACTCACAAAGATAGTGATAGTGAATATAATAGAGTGTAATAAAACTAAAAAAGTGACTATATGGTCACAAGATTTAGGAAACAAACACAATGATGTCATTTCCTTATCTTCCTGATCGATTTTTACATCCCTACTAGCTGTCTGACATATAAGGATATTTAATACATTCAAATGATCAACAATTTTGGTACTGTCTTGTTGATATCTTTCCTATGAAGGATCAAAATGAATATCATATGGAATTATTAAAGTTCCCTCTACATTTTTATAGAGGTGGTGCTCCTGTTTTACTCTTATATTTTTAAATTAATTCAAATACTGATAAATTAAACATTCAAAGCATTTAAACTTATGAATGGACTAGATGGTCAAGGATAATAAATAAGTAAAACATATTTATATAATAATTTCACAAATGATTCATTCCATTATTTCCATCCATTCACATATCATGAAGAAGAGACATTTGAAGCAATATGCATACATAGAAAATAAAAAAGACAATCCATGTGTTTTAGAGAGTTTAAATGCTTTCATTCTTCAAGATCATAAGAGTCATAGGATAACATTCACAAGATATTATGCTTGAAAAAATTCCTAAAACCACAAATGTGATACACTTAGCTGTAATCTAGCGAAAAGGCCACATAGTTACCAATAGACAGACATCATGTCCACACATGATAAGCATATACAAAGATGTAAAGAGACACAATAATGGAGAACCAACACAAGAGCACACATATATATTATTATGTAATGAAAACATAACCATAACTTTTACATCATGTACAAACATACATATATATAGACTGCCAAGACAATTATGCTAGTCTAACTATTCGACCAAACATGTTACTTAGTTTATCATTAGTTAGCCTTCATTAAAGTGTGGACTTGTCAACATAAATTAGGCTAGTTGGATGAGCTGACTAGCTCCTCCAACATCTCCCCCACCCTCAAAGCCTTCTTCGTCCTTAAGAAGGGGAGGGTTGGAATGTAACAAAAAAATAACAAAAATAAAGAGTCTCTACATTAATGACAGTGGTTCTCAAAAGTAAAATGATAATTAAAACTATTATAATAGAATAAAACTTAAGATTGAACATATGGTGGGTCCTCGCCATGTGCTTCCACTACTGCTGTTGGAACCTCTAAAGCTGGTTGTGTCTACCTGTTCTCTACTTCGTCAACTTCCTCTTCTTGAGATTGTTGTTATGAAGTTACAACATATGTCAAAACTCTAGGTGCATAAAAATCATGGATAGGGCATAGTAGACGTGGCGATGTCGAACATGCTTAAGGTGGTGGAATTGTTCCTAGAAAAGCAGTCTAGTAAATTACTGGAGCAAGAATATGCAAGTGTTCATGAAATATCGACCATTCTCAAACTACCACTCTAGCTTTAACACTGGATTCTTTAATATTAGACAAATATTGCACATTTTCGTCCATAGATATATGGTCTTCTATCCTCTAACTAAAATTTTTGGTTTCTTCAACACTCACAACTAATAAGAACGAAAGGGAAACCAAATCATGTTACTACGTTTTTATATATAAATTTAACTGCAACTTATTTAGTGCAAGACCCAACTGGCTTAGCTTCTACCCACTTTGTTAGATATTCAACTATAGTTATTATATATTCCATTCCCATCCTCTTACCTCTTTTCAGAAATGGGCCGACAAAGTCGATCGCCCATATCTCAAAGGGTAGTGAAGGAATAATTAAGTGAAACGACATTTTGTGTTTCAATAAAAGATGACTTGTTCTTTGAAATATATTGCAATTTTGTACATATTGTTGACAATCATGGAATAATGTTGGCCACCAAATTCCTGTTTTAATTATCTTCTAGGCAATCATTTCTCCTTCATAGTGTCCTCTGACTCACCCATTTTGTGCTTTGATAATGATGGTTTCTCTTTAATGTTCTAAAACACATTTAAAAAGTACTTCATCAACTCCCAAATTATATAACTGTCCATTTATTAACGTATATGGTGCTACTTTTATAGCAAGCACATTTTTCTTCTTATCTAATAGACCAGCATGTGATTTCCCGGTATGTAACAAATTTGCAATTTCAGCAAGTTATGATGGAACTACTTCAATTTTGAATAGATGTGTGTCTAGAAGGTCATCATCCATATCAGTCAGTTCCTCTTGAGACTCAAGTCAAGATAAATTGTTAGGGTCGACATTATGTTTTCTTGGTCGCATGATAACTTCCAAATTATTGGAATAATAATAACCATCGACATATTCAATCTTTATGAACTAGTTTGACAAGATATTTTAACGCTTGGTGACCAGTGTAAAATATGAATGGGTTTTCCAAGAGGTAGTTTCGAATTTTTTGCAATGTGAAAATCATAGCTAGAGCTTCATGTTCTGTCATGGAGTAGTTTCATTTTGATTTGTTAAGCTTCTAATTGGTGTAGGAATTTGGTTGGCCTATCAATTCCTCATCGGGTTGTGCTAATACTACTCCTATTGCAACATTTGATGCATCGACATGTACATGCAATTGTTTAGACCAGTCGGGAAAATTAAGAAATTGGGCTTCAACTAGTTTCTTTTTTGACAACTAGAATGACTCATCACATTGACTAGACCAGATAAAAGGAACATATTTCCTTAGAAGATCTTTGATTGGAAATGTGATGCTAGAATAATGTCGAATGAATTTTCTATTATATCTTGTATGACCCAAAAATATTTTGATTTGTTTTTGATATACAAGAGGCTTGAGATATAATATACAATATTCCAATAGGGGTTGCAAATATACATTTTTTTTTATATTCAAGGATAGACATATTTGATAACATTGCTTAAGCATCAGTTGTAACCACTGAATATGACCTTTCAGTAATGTGTACATTGTCTAGTCATCAAAATAAACTGCCATTGTTTTATAGATATAATCTTGGAATGCTTTAACAAAAATTCTTGAGAATAATGTTGGGGCATTCTTTAAACCAAAAGAAATTACTCTGTAAGCAAAAGAACCAAAATTAGTAAAAAAAGTTATTTTTTCTTGATCTTCTTCCAGTATAGGTACCTAGTTATAGCCCAAGAATCCATCAGTGAAGGAGTAACATTCATGTCCCACAAACTCATTTAAAATTTCATCAGCAAATGGAGTTGTAAATGGGATAGCGACTATTAGTTTATTTAATCCTCGATAATCGACGCAAATGCATAGTCTGGTGGTGTCATGTTTCCTTCATTGAATGACCATAGGGCCTCCCACTCTTATGTTTCTATAGGATATATAATACCTATGACTAGCATTCCTTCAATTATTTTTATGTACAATGGGTTTATACTTATGCACAAGATTATAAGGTCGTTTCTTTATTGGTTTAGCTCCTGGAATGAGATTGATCTTCATTTCTCCCATTTCTTTGACAAGTCCTTTTAAGTCTTTATAGTCCTGAGTGAATACATCTTGGTATTCCTTAAGTAGATCGACAAATTCAAAAATTTGTTTCTTTGACTAGTAATCACCAAGTCGGGCGATTTTCAGTCAATCATCATTAGATATGTCAACTTTGCATATTTTAACCTCGATGTCCATCCAATCAGGTGCTTTTGATTCGTCAAGTTGTTGTTCTTCGAATTTTGTTTTTTGATATTCTGGTGGAAAGTACAATTTTTCTAATTTCTCGACTTCTTCTTTTTTACTGACTTTATATATTTTTTGAATTCTTTTATAATTTTTAGGGTGACTTTTATTTAGGCAAAATCTTTGACTAGTAATAGGTCATTTTTCCATTTCTGAACAACAAGCCCTCCTTTGTTCAGACATCCTTGATATATAATTACAAGTTACTGAGGTGTCTAATAGTTTTAGTTTGGCGATTGGTTTTTCTATGATAAAACATTTAATTCTCTATACTTCATCCTTTAAGTCGGCTTCGTCCGGTTTGAATATGAAGTCCTTGATGAAGTTTTCCATCAATTCTTTCAATTGAAGTGATTGAACATGAGCTTCTTCCAATTTATACCATTTATTTAGTAGGTCATATAAGGTATTGGGAACATGTGTGGCTAAAATCTCATCTTTATAGCCAATCCTCCTCCATTCTGATTCACATATTTGAATATAAGCAACAAGATCTTGTCTTGCACTAAAAGTTGGTATGTTTGTTTGTACAGATAATTTTTTCCCTCCGAATCATTCCACAAAGTATGTTATCGCAGTTATCCATGTTTCAAGTTGAGATGAATGGGTATCCCGCCATATTATGGCTTGTACTGTGAAGGTTTGTACCCAGCTTTGCATTCAACCTTGTTCTCCAATAGATTTTGTTACTTGCTCGAAATGATTACAGGATATACCCTTTCTTTGAACCGAATGATGTTAGTGGAACCATTTGATAGAATTTTCGGAAGTAGAGAAGGTGTTTCTCGATAATTTTTCTCCCGTACAATTGGTATTGCTTTAATTGTATAACATGGACATATTTATGAGGTCGGAATAACTTGAATTGTCCAACATTGTTTTTCTTTGGATTCATAATTTTCAATCTTCCATTCATAAAACTCTCTGTCAGAATTCTATCTAATGGAAATTGGAGATCCTGTAAGAATTTTGCCATCAACATTTAGTTCAACGTTGTCATGATGCTTGTGCAATACTTGATAGAGTTATCTCATTTAAGCTTCTTTATCAGAAGCTTCAACCCATGGTTTTCCTTCACAGGGGTCTAAGGGGATAATAATATTTTTATTGTTCCCTTTTAACTTAATTCTATCTTTTTCTAATGATATCATCACCTTCATTTTCTGTCCCCAAGGTTGTCTCACTAATGCCGGATATGCAGGATTTTCATCAACCAAGTCGATGACTTCAAAGTCGACTATCGTCAGGATCCCCATTATGGAAGTTTGTACATGTTAAAGTGTCCCTATTGGTTCAATAAATATCTGGTCGGCTAGTTTAAGATAATTAGTCATTTTGTGCAAGTTTGATTGACCCATATTAATCCATGTCTCTCTTGGAAGGATATTTACCTGTGAACCAAAGTCCACCACAACTTGTCTAACCATATATCCATTTATTTCTAAGTCAACTTGTGGATCATGGTCTTCTAATTGATTTCCTTGTGAGAGTTGTCAAACATTTTTTCCTTTTTCTCTATTTCCATTGCAGTTTTTTCAGTATATTCAACAAATATACTTGGCGAACAACAAAATGTTCTTCTTTTAATAATTTAATAAAATATTCCAATATTAGATCCTTAGATAGTTGTTGTTGTTAAATTTATTTCATAAATAATTCAACAACTTTTGACATTATATCATTGTGTCCTTGAATATAAGGTTATTTCTTCATATTCTTGATTGGTCGAATCACCTGGTGGTCTTGACTGTTATTATTTCTCCCTGTGCCAAAACTTGACATGACTACATGAAAGTTTTTAGAATTTAAAATATCATGCTTGGGTACTGTTTGTAACAAATTAACAATATTTTTGTTTAATATTTTCTCAATAATTTTAGGGAAATCTTCTAAAGAATGATCACCCAGACCACACATATTACAAAAGAGAAAGTTAGTTTTATCTTTCAAGGGAAATATGTAGCAATGTGCCCTTCTTTCCAACAAGTGTAGCAGTAAAATATTCCTTGGCCTCGACCATGACCACATCCCTCGATGTTATATCTTCCTCATCGTCTTCCTTAGCCTCCTATACCTCGTCCTATTCCGCTGAAGGATGGTGGCTAATTGAATTGGTCGATAGCATGAGTATGATAGATAACATGGTGGTTAGGATTAATTTTTCCATTAAGTGGAAATTCTTGGGTGGAATGCACATTGTCTTCATATATAACACACCACTTCGGCTTGGAATTTCATAGATTTTACTGAAAATGTTTAGTTGAGTGGTTAGAGGTGACATGGGAGATATCACAATACACGTTGGACTGTATCCTTTAAACATATTGGTTGAAATAATCTACAAATTTACTAGTATCTTTCATATGTCCTTCCATGTGGCAACGAGTACACTAAAGATGATTCTTTTGGAGTGCCAATTGCATTATAGAGTTTTTAAAATGGGTTAGTTTATCTTCAAGTTTGTTATCAGTTGATGAGATAGTCAACTGGCCTTCATCGTCTTGATCAATTTGTTGTGCTAATTTCAGTGCCTCATCACAGTTTTTGACTTCGTGTATTCGAAGTGACCTTGTATTTTCTGTAATAGACTAACCACATACTATTAAACTAGCATATGTTCATAGATGGTATATGGAAGCTAGATCAATAAATATTTGAATAGTTTATCATACTTTCATACAGGTTCTTTTGGTCTTTGCTTGATTTCCTTTAATTTCTGGGCTGCGAGATGCTTGACATCTTGTGCTTTAAAAAATGTAAGAAAACTAGTTTTAATTTCACTTTTTTACTTAGGTTGTTTTTCTTTGGGGTTCATAGACCATTTAATGCTCATTCCTTTAAGGCTGTAGTGAACTGTGCCATTTGGTTGTCTTCATTGGTTATATTATTCACGGTCCAAATTTGTTTCCAGATGAATTAGTGCCTTTTCGGGTCTTCATCACCTTCATAGATGGGTATGTGGTTCAAACCCAATTTTATGGAAGGGGGTTGTGCCAGTGGTGATTCTAGATTTTTACTTAAATGGTTGTTACTATCATACTCATCGTCAGATGGAATTTTCTTATTTTCTTCTTTGTCAATGATAAATTGCGATAATGATTCGTCGGCCTGGCATGCCTTATCTATATATTTTTTGAACTGAATTTCTCGAGGTCATGACTCTTCGTTGGCCACTTCTATACTTTGGGTTTCTTCAACAAATACGAGTTGTGGTAGGAGGGTTATGATCATGAGATTGCTTAGTTGGAGAAGTACTTTTTCTGCTTCATTATTATTATTTGATTGATCTTGGTGATAGTTTTTTATCACTTGAAAGTTTATTTTTTCTTGACCATTATAACAGACTGCAGGTATTTCTGAGTAATTTTGTGACTGAAGAAATTATCGAATGTTGGGACTCACTATTTCTATAGTTGGAGTTGTTCTTATTGCTGGACCATAGTAATCAAATTCCGTGGCGTCTACTTTCTCTCTAGAGGTTGTTAATAAACCTTCATTTTCTATCGGTGTAGGTGATACTATGCCTCTCAACTCTTTTGAGGAGTCCTATACATCTTTGCTCTCATGCTCCAATTCTGCATTCTTTTCCTCTAGTATTCTTGTTCTCTAATTTTCTCTCGTCATTGTTGTCTCTTGTCCCATGCTATCTTTTGTATATCATTTGATTGTTTATATTGTTTATCACTAATTGGTCAGTTATCTTGCTGTTGTTGTTTCTTGGAAGTTGAATTTCTTCCTTCCATCCTTGTCGGTTATATGTACTTCTCCAAATTTAAATGTTTATTTTGATTTTTTTTCTCTATTTATCATGATCTATTACCCCCCCCTGCATGCCGAATTGACTTAGTGTTAGTTCTCAGAGAGGTATCCACCAGCCATGATTATTTTCTTAGGAAATAACGCCACACTTATTTTCTATCTTAACATCGAGCGTCAAATTTTTTTTTCCACTTGGTTTGATCTTTATTTCAAGCAGTATCGATTGGTATCCCTAACGGTGGTCAATACTCGAAAATATGTCCTGCACCTTTCTCAAGAAGGAACTTGTGTAGAAGGGTAGGGATTGTACAAAAGAAACCATTGTGCAGGTCATTGTAAAATATGGTCTTAATACTTTCAATCAAATTTTGGTCTTGTATTGCTTGGTCTTGGTCTTCACAATTATAGTCTTCAAGAATCAATTCAAGCCACTCATGTAAATTTGTCTGACGAACGTTTGACAATTTGAGTAACATTTGAGCATTAGTTTCGTTCAGAGGTTTTTTCATGGGAAACTTGGTCGAGGTACTTCTTGATTTCAATTGGGGCACCTTCTATAAAATGTTCATGTGCTTCAGTAAAGAAATTAACTCTGGTCTGTGCAATTTTCAGGAAATTTATCTGTGTGTAGTTTAAATAATTATTGATCTTTGCCTCCCACAATAATTGTATATCTTTTATTGTTAACATGTATGCTCTCATGTTTCGTGACTTGAGTTATGACTACCGACAATGGAACTAATGTTGTAATCTAGAAAAAGGTTCGCATAGTTACCAATAGACAGACATCAAGTGGACACATGATAAGAATATACAAAGATGTAAAGAGACACAGTAATGGAGAACCAACAAAAGAGCACAAATATATCTTATTATGTATAAAAAACAGGACCAAAATTGTTACATCATGTACAAATAAACATAGATTTAGACTGTTGGGACAATTATGCTAGTCTAATTGTCATACCAAACATGTTACTTAGTCTATCATTAGTTAGCCTTCATTACATTGAAGGCTTGTCGACATAAATTGGGCTAGTCAACTGAGTTGACTAGCTCCTCCAATGCACTCCTAAAATAGCTCTTTGCAAGATTAAAGAATATTACAAATTGAAATTTAAGATCAAAAAGTGTGTGTGTAATCCTTCATTGGAGGACCAATTATGTCCTAATTTACCTTGAATGAAAATATTTATTCTTTGATTTATTTTCAATCTACGCATAATTGATCAACGATTTCCATGTGGTCATCAATATCATGTTAACAAATATAATTATCCATTTCTTGATACTATAGAACACATTGTCCTGAGACATTTTGATTATGCTCAACTCTCCCTCTAGCTGGTCCTTTGGAATCCACATACAATCTCTAATCAATTGTGGCCTTCAAGGTATTAAAAGACCTTTATTTCTTTGAAAAAAACATTATTTTTGCAATCATTAATATTTGCACAATCATTTAAATTCTTTTAGACTATCCTAGTCATATTTACTTTATTCACTTCCTTGAAAGAAGTTCCTCCTGAGTCTTTTCAAAATCACTTAAAATATAATTTTTTGTAAATAATGTTTATCATTTTTGGCAAAATGTCGGTCATGGTCAATGTCCTTATACAAGTAATTGGTAAAAGAAAAGATTCTATGAGAAAGACTTCTTAAATACAAAAAAATATCCATGCTTTAGAAGTGATTCTTAATCACTTATTGGTGTTTTTTGTGACATAAGTCCTAATTCCAATAGCTATCTTTGCTTCCTTCTTTATCCTATTGGATGTTCTAGGTTTACTAGCAGGTGGTGCATAATCCAGATCTATAATATCTAAAACAAGCTTGAATAAAGGTCTACGACTTAGGGCTTCCTCAATCTCACTATTTTATTCTCTTTAAGCACATATTTCCAATCTCTTTATTCATGATAGAATGGGCAAGATCATCCATTGTAGTCATATGTAACTTTAAGAGAAACAATAAGATTCAAGATGATGATGTCATCCATAGGGGTAAATATCTTTGAAGGGAAAAAAAGAAAACTATTTCTTTTTAATGTACTTTTAGCTTATGTCCTTATAGGTTTGCTCAAATATTAAGTGTAGGCACATGATAGATGTAAAATTGAATTCCAAATCCAACAAGTACCTAATCTGCATACTTTTGAGTAGAGCCACATTGAAAAAATTGAAAATAGAATTAAAATATGTGTTCATTTCTAGAAACATGTTCTTTTATTGTATATTCTATTTTTTCTGTGTATGTCTACCCAAAAGTATGTAGAGTAGGTACTCGTTGAATGTGGAATTCAATTCCACATCCAACTAGTTTCTACACTTGATATTTGATTAACCTATAAGGAGATAAGCCAAAAATATAGTAAGGAAAAACATTTTTATTTCATTTTCTTTAAAAAATCATAAACTTATTTTATTATTTTAACTATTATTTCTTTTTCTTTTTTAGGAGACCCATTTAAGACCTTAAAATTCCATTAATCATGTACTTGAAAACTCCTTTTCTTTGTAATTTTATTTTTAACATGGATTTTTTAAATTTATAATTCTTTTTCAACTTTATTATAATGGGAATTGTGCATAACTAGTGATTGTTCTTCAAATATTGTTGGATCTTCAATATTAAATTCCTCTACCATCTTTTGATTTTCTTCTATTTATAGTACCACTTAGTCAGGCACTATGGCACTATCTACTTACATATCCATAATGTCTTGTGATTGCTAGGATCCTTTCTTGCTAAAACTTCTCTTACAATTTAATGCCGCAATGGCAATAGAATTTTCCAAATTGATATGCATGGGTGGTTCTTTGTGATATTATCTTCGAGAATGTTGATTATAACTCTCTCCTATGGCTGCACTTGTTTCTTATTTTTTATGTGCAAATGAGGAACTCCTACATGCTAGTGGGGTTGACAAAGATTACACATTAGTGGGATTCTTTCCTCCTTGTCTAGTCTTGTTCTACTATTATGAATTTGCGATAACTTGTGTAATTAGGTCATCATTGTGTACAATTTTTGTTCCTTTCCTTTGGTGCTTCTACAGTCCTAGTAACCAAGTTCCCATACATTGTTATGACAAGTGTTTAGAGAATAACACTTATGAGTCAACGCGCTTGATGGGTTCAACTTTCTTCAAAGTAAAGGGATTAAATGTCTCAGATATATGGGTTAATTGTGAGGAATTATTTACAACAATGTTTCTTATCTTAAAGGGTAGTGAGGCAAACTATCTTTTTCTTTTTCCTGTAAAACAAAATTCACCAGAAACAATATTGTCTACATACTTTTGTGTCAATGTATTTATCACAAATAAATAAGGGACTTCCTTGATATCCATACAATATTATGTATGTGTGAGCCTCTTCTTGTATTGAAACCCATTTCATTTCAAGAAGTGTTGCACTTTTTGAGTTAACCTTTGCACTTTAACTCCTACAAGTAGATATAAATTCATTAGAAAATTTATCTTAAAGGAGGAAAAGGTGCCTTATGTCTCCATAGAATAGGGTACTGAAATTAAACTGGTCCAACCTTAAGATTCACATTATTCATCAAAAACAGGTCATTGAATAAATTAAAATAAATTACTAGTAATACTAGATACGCTGTCATGAAAAATATCTCTCTTTAAATAATTTTCCAATTGGAGCAAAATTTCACTAAAATCACTCATGCCTACTTTATTGTAACTTCAAATATCCCTTTCATAATTTTTTGTCATATCACAAAATTTTGCAAAAAATTGGTTATTGCTCGTTGCCTTGATTTATTCTCTATTAGAATAAGACTTTTCATCTTAAAACATGCCAAGTGATGTTGACATAATTATGATTGAGGGGAAAATTTAGTATTCTCAGCTCTTTCTTTTCACCTTTAAGTATCACACATTTTTTGTACAAGTTTTCTATAGACCTTACATGCAAAGGTCATCAATTATGCCTACATTATTGATGCCTATATCACTGATGTTTCCTCTACTTTGATAACAAAAATCCTTTGCTTTCTCTTTATATTCCAATTTCATAACGAGAAGCATCCTAAGTCATCGTCATAATTTACTTCTTTACAATCCTTTCTTCCATTTAATATATATAATACTTTGACCTAAAAATTTATTAATATAAATTATGTATAAATAATCCTAAAAAATATATTAGACCTATTAAAATTATTAGAAAGTAAACTTTAAATAAATCTAAACTCTACTAAAGTTTATAATTTAATAAACAAAGGATTACTACACAATTTAGAAAATATTAAAAATAAAAGCCACATTATATGGCTAGGAAGCCAATTGAAATTGGTCTTGAAAAATAAAAAATAGTCGTAAATGCCATTTACGCGTGACATGTATACATGGTGTATCACCTTCAGGACCCAAAAGTCAAAATAAATTGCTTGTGGTTTCAGTTCCCATAATGTCCAATGACCATCATAATTGAGGAACAGTACTCTCTATGTCATAAATCCGTGTCAATGAGTGCTACAATGGGCAACATTATATTCATTCAAATTATTTTGGGTCTATAATAAGAACATGGATAAAAACAATAAATAGAATAAGTAAAAGATCATAATCTTTTTCACTATGTACAGCGTGGAAGTCTAGATATTTCATACACTAACAAAGAGTTTAGGAAATAGTTCAATTATACATCTTTAAATCAAGTGAAAGAAATCATGCACTAAATGGTAACATAGAAATTCTCATTTCTTTTTTCATGCAATTGCCTCATATTTCTAAAGTTTGAGATTTATATATTTATATAACTATCCTAACATTTTTTCCATTTTAGATCTTGTATAACTTTCTTTCTATCATTTTCCCTTATCACTAATTTTGAATAGGTTATAGAAAAATGCCCTCTTCTTTCCAATTTAATGGTGAAACATCTATGGACTTAACAAGTTATTTTTTTTTTGTAATTAATCTAAAGTAATTTTATTTCTAATTTCATTGACAATGAACATACCACCAATGGCCAATATCATGGTAAATGATTGTAACAGTACATTGATTACGGAGCTTAATTCTTGAGAGTTAATACATATTTTCACAAATCAGTTTGAGGTACTTCAAAGACTTTTGACCACAGGCTCACTAAGGAAAATAAATCTTGACAAGTTGAGTACATGTGACCTCTCTCACTATTCCTAGTCTTTTTTATTATCATTTGGATGAACTCTCCATGAAAAGTAATAAAATGGTAGCAAGCTCAAAGGTGGTAAGCTTGAAAATTTCCTACTATCAAGAAAGAACAACCTCTCTTGCTAGAAAACTCACGCAACCAATTTTGTCTCAAATGACACAACTGTTCTATTTTGTGTTATTTTAATTTATTTTCCATATTCTCTTCAACAACAATATGATAATTGACTATACATTACCATTGCATGAAGAATAAACAAAAACACGCTCAAGTGTTTTTTTCCTGAAAAAAATCTATATTTTCATTCATATATATTTGAAGAAAAATACATTTTTCATATACACATGTTTGTGCATTCACTAAGATCTCCCTCCTCCTCAATTTCAAGCTACATAAACAGTTCTTAGATTCTTGAGAAAAGGATTCCTCATCATTTGAGTTAGAGAAAGACTTAATATTATTTTCAATATCGACCAAGTCTTCCTCCTCCTTTCTCCTATTATTCGTAACCCATTCCTTTGACAAGAATTTTATATGTTTTAGATTAAACATAAATTATGTGGCCATGGGCTATATGAATATCTCCATGAAGGGACGCTAATTGGATTGTAACAACTCATAAAAGCTTGTCTCTTTAGTCCAACATGATTTCATTTTAAGTGGCCTAGCAACTTTTTTAGAATGGCCTATAATTTCAACTAGAATAGGGGTTAAGTAAGCGTGATTTGAATCCTATTTAGTTATAATGCAACAAGTCAAGGGATAAACCCCCATGAGAAGTAGAGTTGTCTTCTACTTATGTATTTGAATGAAGGGCATATCCCTTCAAGATGTATTGGATACAAGAACCAAGGAGAAGGCTCAACCTTAGGATTGGAGGGATTTGAAGTTGTAGAAGAAGAATGAGCAGGAAGAGGGAGGTCATCAAAATGAAAGGAAGGGATAGGAGAGGAAGGAACAACCACCCTAGCAACTTGGTAATCATCATTAATAGAGGAAAGACCCTTGGAAAAAAATTAGATATGGGAACCAAAGGATAGGGAATGCATGGATTTAAATTCTTACTGATTTCATATTGAGAAGGAACCAAGCACCTTCTTAAACAAGCTTTCAGTGCAATTGACAAGTCCACATTAGGAGTCTCACCATTACATTTTTATAGGATATTGGTCCCCAAGTCCTTTTCCTTCTCTAAACAAATGACTTCTTAAGTTAAACTTTCCTTTTTGTGACAGAAATGTTTTGTCACACTAATATTGAACATGACAAATTCCATTGCAAGTGTAGCATCTTAAAGGGATCTTCTAGTAATCAATTTTTTGTACCCAAGAAGAGGATCCCGAAACCAATTTTTTTTCTCTTAAAAGACATTTTATTAGGTTGGCGTCAACATGAATCCATTTCCACCTTTTATTTGCATATGAATCCCAATTTGGATCTAGTTGAAAAAAACAACTAATTTTACCCCCTAGGGCTAATAAAAACTCCTTAGTCAAGAAAATGAGAGGGAGACCTAGAAAAATAGTCCATACCTTTTGCATAGAAATGAACTTCGTGAGTGAATCTAATTCTACAGTCCACTTTTCAAGGACCAACCCTAGCAAGGCCCAAATCCACAAAGCTCTTAGTATATCGTCATAATCAATTTCTAAAATAAATTTGAAGTAAAGCCTACCCTCAGCTAATAAGTGGAAAAATGTAACATATTCAAGTAGGGGCTTCCGAGAATTCTCCAACCATATATTCAAGGAATTCTCTCTAACCAACTTTCCATAGAAGCAAGTCACCAAGGTTTTCTCCATACAATATGGAAGCACTTCCAAGCTAATGCCTTGGTCGCACACCATTGAAACCTTCACAGACTTAGCCTCATTCTTTTTTTGTTCCATGATGTGCTCGAACTATGGTTCTTTATATACTTCCCAGAAAAATTTTCCAATGACTTAGGCTCATCATGATTTTGGAGAGAAAATTCACGTTTGAAGGTAGGAAGAGAATTGGGAGGAGTTGAGTTATGGCCCTTAAACACTGATATAGTGTTGGGATTTAGATTAGATGACACTATGGACTATACAACCTCCACTTGCAACAATCCACATTGTAGTTCCAATGATGATTCAAGAGATCGGTTAGGCGGCTTCCCCACATCAACTCCATCAACTTGAGAGCCCTCAAGGGAAGGACCCTTTTCTTAATCTGATTGATCTCGAAAAATCATATTGTGATACATATTATCACCAAATCCACTAGCTCATCCTCCATGACAAGTTGTCTCATTAGGCGACTAGAATGGATAAGAGGTTGCCAAGAAAGGGACGGAAAGGGCATCAATACATAGAAAAGTGAGAGATGTAATTAGGGCTTGATATCTAGAAACCACTATAACATGCACTTAATAGTTTCAAATTAGGGCTAGTTTTAGAGTAAGGCATATGTAGAAATCCTAGAGAAGAAAAAAACGCTAAAAAAAACCCTAAAAATACCTCTATACCTTAAATCCAATAAATATAATATAATAGTAAAAGGATAATTAGATTAAAAAATATTAGTCTTAATAAAATTTTAAAATAATTAAAAATAAATAATTTAAATATTTTTATGATTATATATTTATATTATTATTTTCATTATAACATATTTACTTTTACAATTTGAAAAAAAATTATTTTATATATATATATATATATATATATCAACCACTTTTTACTTATATAATTAAATTAATATTTAATTTTAAAACAAAAAAACAACAATAAAATACTAATTTTTTTTATCTAAGAATTCTATATATTTAATATATATAAAAGTAAAAAGACAATATCAAGAATGGATATCCCACTAAATAGAATTGACTGATGGTCATTATTATTATCATAACAGTGAAATATAGTACTCTATCCGATTATTAAAATCTCCTCAAATTTTATGTTCCGATAATGGTTTTTATATACCATTGAGAGTCCAGTAGGGAAATCCAATCAGACAAGCAAGCTGACAAAAAATTGCTTAAAAATCCAAAGAAGATCCGAGTGATTTAACAAAAAGTTGTTTGTAAAAGAGCTCAAGGAAAATATGTTATTCACTAACACTTACTTGGTAATAATTATATTATTATTTGGAGTATAGTTTTATAAAATATAAAACATTTATAATTATAAGTTATTAAACTAATAAAATGCTATAGAAAATTGTGTTTGAGAAAATTTAATTTTTAAGGTAATGAGTATTTTTTTATTTAAAGTTTTATATAAAAATATTATTTTTTTATCTGCACTTTATTATTTAAGTTATTCAATTTTAAAATCTTAAAAAATGTATTAGTCCTGAGAAAATGTAATGATAAAAATGGCAGTAAAATTATGTGTATCTTTCTCAACCATTGAAAGATGAAAGGCCAGCTCTCACATCTCAGATTGAAGACATAAAGCTGGTAGGATAATATGCCCCTTTTTCTGACTCCTAGCAAACTCAACATCCTAGCACTTCTCCTTCATCCTTGGATTTAAATGCTCCTCCTCATCCATAATCTAACATCTTTGCAGTAAATTTGCATACAAGACTATATATGCAAAATTTTATAATTTTTTATTTAGTCTATGCAGTAAAGTATAAGGAGGATTAATTATCTAGACTTTTCTATTATATAAAATATTGGATTTTGGCATTGTTTTGGTGAGCTTAATAATTTTGACATAATCCTAGTTTTTGGCTGCACTTCAGATACATATTAAATTTAATATAATTTTCTTGGTTAGGTTTTGAAAAAAAAACATTAGGTATATTTTGATTATAATTGAGTATTGAATTTTAATTTTTTTCTTTCTTTCTTTCTAATTTCTAACAAAGTAATTTGACATTATGTTATATGTAGATTCACTTACTTTTGGATTATGATTGTTTTTAGTACATCATTGGTTCCATGAATTTTTTTACTAACCTTTTAAAATACATCTAAATAGTTATGCTAAATTTTTATCTACTTAATTAGTCTATGAAGTGTAACTAAATTGACAATTGTCTTGATATTGAAGCAGAAGTGTAACTAAATTGACTATTGTCTTGATATTGAAGCATTATGTTGTGTAAGATTCCATGTTCAAAGTCCGATGAGTCAGTGAAATAAAAACAATTTTTATCCACCTATTTATTTTACACTTCCTTTTTAAAATACGCATTCTAAGCTTGTTTATATGATGTCAACAATCTTGTAATGTCTTTGATATATGCTAGAGATAGCGCTAAAACTTTCAACTTTGCTTCCCTACCTGGGTGCTAATTTAAGGTGGTAAATTAACTTTATAATTTCAAAGTATGTAATCACTATTTTTTGCTAGTAGCAGAGCCTTGAACTCTATGTAGTTGTGATATGTTAGTGAATTTAGGTAGTATTGTTTATAAAGTCATTTCCAAGACATTATAGCTGGTTGGCAGCATTGTTGTTTAGAACATTTTTTATTTATTTATTGTGCATTGAATTGTGAGCCATATAAGGCACGCTGCTTATCTCATAAGGCTTGTAATTTCTCTTTTTGTATTTCTAGTGTACCTAGAAAATGACTGTTTCATATTTCAAATATATTGCATTGGGTGTACAACACTTAAATAAGGTTACATATATGGCATGCTTAAAAGTTGAGCAAAACTTGTAGTATATTGGGAATAATGATCAAATTTGAATGATTACTTTTAATATTAATTTAAAGGGAAATCTTTATTCTAACCATTAAGCGTAAACAAAATAGTTCATGCAATGGTTAGTTCCCATTTGGTCTCACGTTCAAATATCATGTGCATAGGTTGAGGATGGGAGTTACACTATCCCATAGGGCATCTAGACTTGACAAAGACTTGCACAATCCTAGTGACCAAATCTCACACAGTCTTAGTACCAAATATCTTGTTATTAGATTAGTGCCAAATATAACATTTAGATCTTATATTTCTATATATATATATAGAGAGAGAGAGAGAGATATAACCATTGAGCTATGTTCCCATTTAAACACACTTATGTTTTTTTGGGTAGAATTTCAAGGTCTTAAAAATAACATTATAAAAATTTAGACAAAATTAAACACTTTTGTGAACACCAATATAAGAGAGAATATAAACTATGCACTTAATAGTTTCAAATTAAGGCTAGTTTTAGAGTAAGGCATATGTAGAAATCCTAGAGAAGAAAAAAACGCTAAAAAAAACCCTAAAAATACCTCTATACCTTAAAGCCAATAAATATAATATAATAGTAAAAAGATAATTAGATTAAAAAATATTAGCTTTAATACAATTTTAAAATAATTAAAAATAAATAATTTAAATATTTTTATGGTTATATATTTATATTATTATTTTCATTATAACATATTTACTTTTACAAGTTGAAAATAAATAAATAAATAAATATATATATATATATATATATATATAAACCACTTTTACTTATATAATTAAATTAATATTTACTTTTAAAACAAAAAACAACAATAAAATACTAATTTTTTTTAATCTAAGAATTCTATATATTTAATATATATAAAAGTAAAAAGACAATATCAAGATTGGATATCCCACTAAATAGAATTGACTGATGGTACTCTATCATAACAGTGAAATATAGTACTCTATCCGATTATTAAAATCTCCTCAAATTTTATGTTCCGATAATGGTTTTTATATACCAATGACAGTCCAGCAGGGAAATCCAATCAGATAAGCAAGTTGACAAAAAATTGTTTAAAAATCCAAAGAAGATCCGAGTGATTTAACAAAAAGTTGTTTGTAAAAGAGCTCAAGGAAAATATGTTATTCACTAACACTTACTTGGTAATAATTATATTATTATTTGGAGTATAGTTTTATAAAATATAAAACATTTATAATTATAAGTTATTAAACTAATAAATTGCTATAGAAAATTGTGTTTGAGAAATTTTTTTTTTTTTTTTTTTAACTAAAACGGTTATGATTTTATTGATTTGAAAACCTTGGATCTAAGCTTAATCTGCTCTGATTACATTACAATACATATTTCAGTTTCCAGGCTGTTGTTGTTCTCAATTAGCGTGGTATTCAAGGCATTTGAATAGTGCTTTCAGTGTTTACTATTAGCAATCCTTTCAGCAGGGAGATGCCTTTGTTTGCAAGCTGGTCAGCTTCACCATTTGACTTTCTAAGTATGTGGTAAAATTTACATGTATCAAAATCTAGGAGTACTCTCTTCAACCTATCTAGAATTTTGTTGAGGCTGGCATTTCTAAATAAGCTTCCCATCTTCAGGCTCTTTATTATTAACTCTGAATCTCCAAAAACTTGAAGTTCTTTAACTCCTTTATCTCTTGCAATTTGGCAGTTTTTTAGCAGCCCAAGTATCTTTGCTTGATTGTTAGATTTCTGGCCGAGTCCCCAGCTGAAGCAGTGTTTTGCTATCCCATCGATTGAGTATATGACCCCCCCTGCACCTGCATCCCTGAGATTCCCTTTGGATGCTCTGTCAAAGAAAATTGTGGTTAACTTTTGTGCCCGCCACCACAGTTGGAATTTGTCATCCTCTTCTCTTATGCGCCATTCCTGATTTGCATTTTGTGGAGAGAGAAGCTGCCTATGCGGACTGAACTCTAGCGTGCCAATCCATCTTTTTTCTTCAGGCAGGATCAATGGGTCTTCTTTAAAGTACTATTGTTGAACTGCTTCTAGAAGGAATGATTTAGCTTTTGCTGCGACTTGCAGTGGAGTGTGCCTCATCTCTCTGAAGATCTGCTGATTTCTGGCTAGCCAGAGCTGCCAACACACGTACTTTGGAATCGTTGTCCATATTTTTTTCCATATTGATTTAAGAGGGATGCTATGTGGATAGATACTGTTCCAAATGGCAAACAGATCTGCAACAGAGGTTGGTGAAGGCATAGTAATCTGAAAATTATATAAAATAATATTCCATACCTCTTTTGCAAAATGGCACTCCAGAAAAAGATGCTGGGTTGTTTCGACATTACTGCTACATAGAACACATCTATGTGGTCCTGCTATGTTCCTTTTTTCCAGGTTGTCTCCGGTCAAGACTTTATTATGGGCCAGAGTCCAGAAAAAGAAATTCACTTTTGGAAGGGCTAGAGGGTCCCAGACATTCTTCCAAAAGGCTGGGTTTTGACTACTATTTCTTGATTCCTGCAAAGCTCTATATCCTGCTGCTGTCGTGTACACTCCTGTCTGGCCCCAGCCCCATTTGTCTTTCATATTTCTGTTGGTGGGCGCTGCTTCCTCCAACAAGTCTTTTAGCAAGGTTTGTTGATGTGTTAACCTCTCTGGGACTCCATGGAAATCCCATCCTATCCAATCTCCACGTTGATCCCATTTTGACAGTTCAAATATGGTTTTAACTCCTGCCCGCTTCAGCCAATCCCTGAGGTCAGCTATATCCTCCTTGTCCTTCAGGGGTTCTTTCCCCATAATTCTGTCATTCCACAGTTGGGTATGCTTTCCATTGCCCGGAATCCTGTAAGCCTGTTTATTGAAGAATTTACTGCTCCTGCAGCATAATTTCCATACCTGCATGCTGTTAGCTGCATTTACATTCTGGAGATTGCTAAGAGCTTTGTTTGGCCTGTATTTGGAGCTCAGCAATACGTTGACCAGATGGGTAGGTTCATGGATCAGTTTCCATAAAATTTTTCCCCCCATTGCTAAATTAACAAGAGCTGGATCTTTGATTTGCAAGCCTCCATCTGCTCTTGTTTTTTTTACCACTTCCCATTTCACCAGGTGCATTTTTTTGTCATTTCCCTTTCCTCCCTGCCACAACAAATCTCTGATCATTTTGGAAATTTGCTCTGAAACATTTCTTGGAGCTAAAAGGAACGTTGCCTAATAGATTGGAAGCGCCGACAGCACTGCTTTGATAAGGATTACTTTGCCTCCCTTCGTCAGCCAGTGGCCTCCCCACGCTGCAATTTTGGCTTTAAATTTTGAAATTATTTTAGTCTAGAGCGTTCTTTTATTTGCTCCTGATATTATGGGAAGGCCCAGATACTTAAATCTGTCCCAATTTAATTGTCCTTTGAATCCCAGGAGAGAGGTAATGTCAGAGAGCTCCCTCTGATCGATATTCCAACTATACACTTCAGTTTTGTTCTCATTGATTAATGCCCCAGAGGCTCTGCAGTAGTTATTAAGGATTGCTTTAATGGCTCTGTCTATTCTTATGGATGCTCCGCCTAGTAGGAGTGTATCGTCGGCGAACAGTGCATGATTCTGGGCTTCGACTCCTTGACAGGGCTTAAGACCTGGAATACTGTCTTTTAATTTTTCCGCAGATAATTTGCAACTGAGCGCTTCAGCCATTAAGATGTACAGCGATGGGGAGAGGGGGCATCCCTGTCTGATGCCCCTCTGGATTTGAAAGAATTTCGTGGGACGACCATTGACTAATGGGGCGATCCAGGGTTTGTCTATGCATGCTTTAATAAGGTTTACAAATTGTTGCGAAAATCCAAATGACAACATGACCTTGCAGAGGAATGAGCGATCCACTCTATCAAAGGCGCTTGCCATATCAAGCTTGACCAACATGCCTTTTTCACCCCGTAGCTTTCTGGAATGGATGATCTCCTGGACCTGAATAACGTTGTCTATAATATGCCTACCTTCGACAAATGCGCCTTGTGGGGGAGAGATCAGATTTTTTAAGAGCGGCTTGATCCTTCCAGCGATCCGTTTTGCCAGGATTTTATAAGAGGTGTTGCACAGTGATATTGGCCTATACCTTGCAAAAGTCTCCGAGTTGGTGTCTTTGGGGATCAGGGCAAGATATGTGGAGTTTGTTCCTCCGCCCACTTTGGCTTTCCTCATAAACCAGTGTATCATCTTACAAAGATCAGCTTTTATAATGTGCCAGCACGATTTGTAAAAATGGATTGTAAATCCATCAGGCCCGGGAGCCTTGTCTGCGTCCATGGACCAGATGACATTTATAATTTCCTCCTCTGTGGTTGGCCTGCAGAGAGCTGCGTTCTCTTCAGCACTGATAAGAGTGGGAATGTTAGCTGTGAGGTCATCAGCTTCTTCGTTATTGTTGTGGTTTTCAGTCCTGTAAAGATTTCTGAAGTAGGTTTTTGCAGCTTCTTTGATCTCATTATAATCTTTGCAGATGGTGCCCTCTGGTGATTTGATCTCTGCTATATGGTTCTTGATCAACCTCTCTCTCTATTGACGATGGAAGAAGGATGTATTGCGGTCTCCTCCCTTCAGCCACAAGCTCTTGGATTTCAATCGCCAGTATTCTTCCTCTTTTCTAAAGGTTTGGTGTGCTGAGCGTTGGGCTTTCATTTCCTTCTCCAACAGCTCTGTAGTAATGTCTTTGTGTTCCATCTCTGTTTGCAAAGTCTGCAGACCATAAACTGCTTTCTTTCTTTGCTCGGTGGGAGTGGATCCAGGTTTCTTAATCCAATTCTGCAGCGCAAATTTTGTTGCTTTTAGCTTTTGCTCCCAGACATAACTAGGGGATCTTGTAACTGGTTTGTCCTAGGCTGCCTTTACTGTCTCTGTAAAGCCTTCCTTCTCGGTCCATAAGGGGCTGAATCAGAAAGGTATGGGCCCTAGGTCTTCTTCATCCTTCAGGAGGAGCTGGATGGGTTTATGGTCAGAAGCTAGCTTAGGCAGAATTTTAGTAGTTATTATCTTCTTGTTCATCAGTATGGAGCTTTGGACCATGAATCTGTCTAATCGGGCTGAGATGTGATCCTCTCCTGCTCTATTATTGGACCAGGTTTATAGTCCTCTAATGGGGTTTAAGTCCATCAAATCCCACCTCTGAAAGAGTTCCTCCACTTCATCTAACATGGGATCTCTGTTACTTGTCCCTCCCCTCTTTTCTTTTGCTTTCATAACGATATTAAGGTCCACTGCTATAATAATGTTGCAAGGGGAGGTCTGCTCTAGAAATACTGAGAGGGAGTTCCAGCATTCTCTCTTTTCATTATAAGAAACAGGAACATAAAGATTGAAAAGGTTAATAGATAGCTTACTTGTTTTGTGCATCAGCTCAGTTTGGATCCAGTGCTGGGTTTCCTTGTGATCATCGTTCCAGAGTGTTGCCAGCCCTCCAGAGGTGCCCCTTGAGCTAACCACTTTACCTGCTCTTTTATTCCACTTTGTGCTGCTGATCTCTAAAAGGGTTTGTCCTTCTATTTTGGTCTCTTGGAGCATGAGGATGTCTGAGGGCTCCACTTTCATAATATCCTTCACTGCTTCTATTTTAGAGGGATTCCCCAGTCCTCTACAGTTCCAAGAGACGAGGTTCATTATTTACTTGAGGGGGTGTTGAGCCCTCCCTTGAAGGGCCTTGGTCTGATGTTTCGCCCAATAGACATTTCTATTGTGGCTTGGCTTCCTTGTGTTTTAAGTCTTTCTGCCTCCTCCTCCCTCTTTTCTTTACGGGATTTCCTTCCTGCTTTTTTCGGCTGGTGCTCATAGGTTTCATCTTTTGAGGAGCCGTAGCTTTCGACTGGTTTTTTCCTTGCTATCTCTGCATATTAGGGGTTGGATGGGCTTCCCTGATTGGCCTCCCTTTGGATTTCTTCCCCCACTTCCTTATTTGGTAGAGGGATATCCACCTGTTCTTCAATCTCTTGGGCTAGGGTATCTTGAGGACTCTGGGCCTTCTCTGCCCCTTTAGGGTTTACTTTTGTTTCCTGGTTTGTTTTGCTGCTGCTAGGGTCTCCTTCCTTAGTGCCTTTGCCGGTGCCTTTTTTTTTTGAGGGTGCATTCCTCTGGACCAGACTCCATTGTTCCCCGTTCTGTTTATCTGCTAGCTCCTCTGCTCTCTTCTTGCAATTCTTTGTGAAGTGGCCATGGCTATGGTAGTGTCTGCATTTAAAAGGTAACTGCTCATAGTCCAGCTCCTGGACATGCGTCCACCCAGCTACAGTAAGTTTGATGGCTTCCAGTAGCCCCTCCTTTAAATCCACTTCAACGCAGATAGGGGCACATGAGTACTGGTCTTTTCTCGCTGCCTGATCTATATATTTTCCCAGGGTGTTACCTATGATCTGAAGGGATTTTTGGTTCTAGCAGTGCAGAGGCAAATGAGGGAGTCTGACCCAGACCGGAACAACTGATGGAATGTCCTGAGTGGGATCGAAGTCCGGGGACCATTTGTTCAAATAAAGGCCCTGAGGCCCCATGAAATACGGCCCGTTTCTAAAGATCAGACCTTTGTCATCAGGGTTTTCAAAAACAAACACAAAGAAGCCCTTACCTACGAAGTAGCTTTTGACTTCCTCTTTGATCAGAGGCTTCCAATTCCTTTGGATCCAGTCCTCCACTGCCTTTGGATATGGCCAGAGGCTTGTGAACTGGCCTATCAGGCCTCTCTCTGCAAGGTTCAACGTGGCTTTACAGGTTTCTTCTTCAGGTAACGCTACAGATGGGATCGATTCCAGCTTTTTAACGAATTTCTGCTGAGAAACCGAAGGGGGGCACTTTGGGCCTGAAGCTATCATAGCTCGAAACGCAGTCACCTACGGAGGTATTGAAGGGGGATCAGGGTCCCCAATGCCCTCCATTGGAGTGGTAGAGCGCAGCACGATCTGAAGGGTTCTGGGCGTCGAGAGGGAGGGCGGCCTGCAGCAGGCGGAGAGAGCTAGCGCGCGCAGAGATGCTCAATCTAATTTAGAGAAAATTTAATTTTTAAAGTAATGAGTATTATTTTATTTAAAGTTTTATATAAAAATATTATTTTTTTATCTGCACTTAATTATTATTTAAGTTATTCAATTTTAAAATCTTAAAAAATGTATTAGTCCTGAGAAAATGTAATGATAAAAATGGTAGTAAAATTATGTGTATTTTTCTCAACCATTGAAAGATGAAAGGCCAACTCTCACATCTCAGATTGAAGAAATAAAGCTGGTAGGATAATATGCCCCTTTCTCTAACTCCTAAGCAAACTCAACATCCTAGCACTTCTCCTCCATCCTTGGATTTAAATGCTCCTCCTCATCCATAATCTAACATCTTTGCAGTAAATTTGCATACAAGTCTATATATGCAAAATTTTATAATTTTTTATTTAGTCTATGCAGTAAAGTATAAGGAGGATTAAGTATTTAGACTTTTCTATTATATAAAATATTGGATTTTGGCATTTTTTTGGTGAGCTTAATAATTTTGACATAATCCTAGTTTTTGGCTGCACTTCAGATACATATTAAATTTAATATAATTTTCTTGGTTAGGTTTTGAAAAAAAAAACATTAGGTATATTTTGATTATAATTGGGTATTGAATTTCAATTTTTTTTCTTTTTTTTCTTTCTCATTTCTAACAAAGTAATTTAACATTATGTTATATGTAGATTCACTTATTTTTGGATTATGATTGTTTTTAGTACATCATTGGTTCCATCAAATTTTCACTAACATTTTAAAATACATCTAAATAGTTATGCTAAATTTTTATCTACTTAATTAGTCTATGAAGTGTAACTAAATTGACAATTGTCTTGATATTGAAGCAGAAGTGTAACTAAATTGACTATTGTCTTGATATTGAAGCATTATGTTGTGTAAGATTCCATGTTCAAAGTCCGATGAGTCAGTCAAAGAAAAACAATTTTTATCCACCTATTTATTTTACACTTCCTTTTTAAAATACGCATTCTAAGCTTGTTTATATGATGTCAACAATCTTGTAATGTCTTTGATATATGGTAGAGATGGTGCTAAAACTTTCAACTTTGCTTCCCTACCTGGGTGCTAATTTAAGGTGGTAAATTAACTTTATAATTTCAAAGTATGTAATCACTATTTTTTGCTAGTAGCCGAGCCTTGAACTCTATGTAGTTGTGATATGTTAGTGAATTTAGGTAGTATTGTTTATAAAGTCATTTCCAAGACATTATAGCTGGTTGGCAACATTGTTGTTTATAACACTTTGTATTTATTTATTGTGCATTGAATTGTGAGTCATATAAGGCACGCTGCTTATCTCATAAGGCTTGTAATTTCTCTTTTTGTATTTCTAGTGTACCTAGAAAATGACTATTTCATATTTCAAATATATTGCATTGGGTGCACAACACTTAAATAAGGTTACATATATGGCATGCTTAAAAGTTGAGCAAAACTTGTAGTATATTGGGAATAATGATCAAATTTGAATGATTACTTTTAATATTAATTTAAAGGGAAATCTTTATTCTAACCATTAAGCGTAAACAAAATAGTTCATGCAATGGTTAGTTCCCATTTGGTCTCACGTTCAAATATCATGTGCATAGGTTGAGGATGGGAGTTACACTATCCCATAGGGCATCTAGACTTGACAAAGACTTGCACAATCCTAGTGACCAAATCTCACACAGTCTTAGTACCAAATATCTTGTTATTAGATTAGTGCCAAATATAACATTTAGAAGACTATATATATATATATATATATATATATATATATATATATATATATATATATATATATATATATATAACCATTGAGCTATGTTCCCATTTAAACACACTTATGTTTTTTTGGGTAGAATTTCAAGGTCTTAAAAATAACATTATAAAAATTTAGACAAAATTAAACATTTTTGTGAACACCAATATAAGAGAGAATATAAACTATGTATCCATATCATGTATGAACATTGCATCTTATAGTTATATTTTAAGCATACTCTAGTCTTACTTAGCCATGGGAGTCATGTTCATTCTAGATCACATTATAAAAGAACAAGTCGTAGTATATATTGTGGCCTTTGTTAAGGGGTCACAATTCTAACAAAATATTATAAAATCATAGAAGAGATCATACTTGCATTATAGGCCTCTAATAACATGGCAATCTAGTATGATTGTTTCCATTGCTTATTTTTTAAGTCAATATGTTTATGATTTAGAGCTTCCTAGGATCCATATAAACATAAAACAAAATAAAATTCGTCATGACCACTAAATATGTTATTTTTATTAAGAATATTGATTTCTCACTCCATCTCTCAAACCATGGGAAGATGCATGAAAGAGTGGGATGTCATAACATGATCCCTAATGCATGAGTTTGATGATAAGAAAAATTATGTTACCTTCTCCATAGCTTTCTTAAGAACGCACCCAACTTCACAAATGTTGTTCCAAGAATTAATATTGCAAAGAATATGTCTCCTTAAACTTGAACTTGGGATGACATGTAGGAAAGAGAGCCATTGAGAATTCTCAAAATATTTGCTAAGTATCATCACATTAATGTCAATGTTGTTAAAAAGAAGAAGAATAAATTGAAAAAGTGTTACATATAAAGATGCATGGAATTAGGAAAATAAGAATCATCATTTTGAAGGACAAATGAGTGAGGATTTGATAATGTTATAAATTGAATTAACAAAACTAGAATTCTCATTTTTGTAATCCCAATTTTAGGTTTTTTGATGTTGACAAGGTTCATTTTGTGCAAGTTTATGTTTAAAGTTAATCAGGAACATACACGTTAGAAAATTTTTAACAAGCTTAATATGGCTTGTAATCCCAAACATAATCATTAAATAGTTTTTTGTGGAAAAAAGGAAAATTGTGGACTATATTTATGATGAGCTTGACCAAACTTGTACAAGCTTGCTCCATTGTTGAGATATTTACATTCAATTCTTAGTTAAGTTTTTTTTATTTTTTTATCTATTGTATTAGTGGGGATGTGATGAATTACATATTAAATAGTTGAGAGGCCCACCAATGTGTTGAAGTAATAAACATATTAGATGCCAAAGATATAATCATGTCATGAGTTTTCATAGGAAAACATGTAGCATTATGAATGCAACGAAAAGCTATAAAGCAATACATTTAATATTACTAATGAGATGAGGTATGAACATAAGAAGAAAGACGTTATCTGATTCCCAAGGCTTTTCTCAATTCCTATTGTTTTCTCTTGAAAATTGACATTCAACCACTGATTTGCAAATAATTTTATCAATAAGCTCTCGATGTCATTATAGTTTATAGCATAACCTATGAGTACATGTTTTTTTTTTTTTTTTAGAGCCAAGGGTGGAGGCATAGATACTAAAGAAAATAACATTGTCATAAGTGTCTATGGAAAAGATAACAAGGAAAATGACATTATAGTGTCTGTGGGATTCAAAAATATGAAGTACGTGAACTAAATATTATGTTGATGATGATATGGACAAGAATCAACGATACTCGTAACAAATGAATTCAAGTGGGGATTCACAAAGACAAGGTGTCTAAACTTCTTTGAGAAGATTTCATTAAGTGACACTTAAATAGTGGATGCACCAATATGGTGGTAGAATATATTGGGTTGGATTCTTTTAATGAGTTAAGAGATGAAACCAACTGTTATCTCTTGAAGGAATTGCTCCAAAATAGTTTTGTAATCCATTGCTATGGGATTAGCAAGCACTTCATTAAACCAAGTCAAGGGGAAATTATAGAAGATAATTATTTATTTAAGTAATTACCATAAAACATAAATTGTGTAAATGTCCCATTGGATTTGTTTTGGGAATTTCTAGGTTAGAGTTTGCATTAAAAAAAAAAAAAAACTATACAAAACAAATATGGAAGAGAATTTTTATCACACAGGGAAAAACTATCTCTATCTTTCTTAATAATTTGTGGTGGTGTTTATTTAAAATGTTTTACTACCATTTATAGTTATACAACTTTGGCATGCATTAAGAAATGCTGATAGCCAAGATTTAATTTCAAAATGTCCCACACAATTATAGAATTTGAATAGTCATGACTATGGAGGGCATTATTTTGTTGTTATAAACCAACAATATTCACCTTCATAAAAAAAGTTCCTAATACCTTTCCCAAACCCATTTCATCTTTTTATCCAATATAAGAAACCAAACTCGAGTACAACTTCACTGATAGTATTGGTTTTGTGAAGATGTTTGCATAATTTTCTTAAGCATGGACCTTCTTAAGGACTACTCCACCTTCACCAATACCTTGTCTTACAAAATCATATTTAATATCAATGTACTGAGTATTTCTATGATAAATTGGATTTGTATCTATATGTATAACAGTTTAAATATCACATAATACATTCACCTTGTCCTGTTTTCCAAACTCACCTAGAAGACCCTTTAATAAAATTTCCTCTTTGCAAGTATGTGAGATAATGATATATTCTATCTCAATAGTGGATAAAGCAATTGTTTCTTAAATATTTGACATCCAACTAATAGATACTCTTATAAGATAAAGACATAACTTGGAGTACATCTTCTCTTGTCCAAATCACCTGAAAAATATGAATCAACATAACCATAGACTGAATCAATACAACCATCAAAGGTGATGCAATAATTACTTGTGTCTTTAAGATGCCAAATAACATATTTCACTATTGTCTAATGATGCTTTCATATAATCCCATGTATCTATTAATAGTACCAACTACACTTATTAAAATATATGGTTTGGTACATACCATCTCATATATTAAACATGCTATTGAATTGACATATGATACAAGAGACATATAATCCTTTTCTTCTTTACTACTAGCACATAATCGTGAAGAAAAATTAAACTGGTCAGGAAAAGGGATATTTATATGTTTCACATTATTCATACCAAAATTCATGAATATTTCACCACATGCATCTATTGTGATAACTAAAGCTTACTATTTTTCTTATCTATATGTATTTCCACACCCAAAATTTGTTTTCTTGCTCCTATATCCTTCATATAAAAAGTTTTAGCCAATTGAGCCTTTAACATAAGTGTCTCAACCATGATTTTTCTTGCAACAAGAATGTCATCAACATTTAACACCAATATAATGAATATACCATTTAAATATTTGAAGTAAACACAATGATCATACTCATTTCCAGTAAATTTTTGGTTCACCATGAAAGACTCAAACTTCTCTTACCATTTCTTGGGAGACTGCTTCAGCCCATACAATGATCTTGAGCTTGTAAAAAATCTTCTATTGACATCTTGAACAAACCCTTATGGTTGTTCCATACATATATCCTCATCCAAATATCCATGTAGAAATATTGTTTTAGCATCTAATTTCTACAACTCAAGGTCAAATGAAACAACTAGTGTAATACAACATGAATAGAAACAATATTGACAATGGGTGAAAAGATTGCATGGAAACCAAGACCTTCCATTTGGAATATATTTTTGCAAAAAAGTCATGCTCTATATCCATTAAATTTTCCATGAAAACCCTTCTTCAATTTGTAGATCCACTTGCACCCAACAACCCTTCTATCCTTAATTCGGAGTTCAACCAAGTTTTTTTTTCTACAAGGCATTCATTTTTCTTTTCTAGTTTTAATTCTACACTTTCAATATCATTTATTGCTTCTTTATAACATAAATGTTCCTCATCACTATTCATCAAAGCAATAAATGAAACATAAATTTACACCTCCTAGGAGGAATTTTGTTCCATGTAGATCTCCACAATGTTGGTTGGGGTGATTCCACATTTCCCTACACATGTTTTGTATCGTAATTTTCTTCCTTTTTATAAGCTTCTTCTTGCTTCATTCTGTCAACATATGTTTGAGTCTCCAATGGAATTTCTTGATGTTGTGGTACCTATTCCTATTTCTCTTCAACTTCTACACTATCTAATTTTATGAGAAAATATCAGTCAAACACTTAATCTCTATTAATGATGATTTTGTGGTCAATAGGATCAAAAAATATCTATATATGTGTGTGTGTGGGTGTGTATGTATACATCATCATTACCATGTTGGGAATAATACTGAGAGGGGGGGGGGGGAGGTGAATCAGTATTTACAAATCAATAACTTTATCATTTCCATAATCAGATTTATATATGCTACTTCACTGAAGTGAACTCACATCTACACACAAATGTTCTTAAGGCAACCAACGTATATCCAGTGAACTTATGATTCAGTTAATTCATCATGTGTTGATCTTTACAGTGCCTCAGTGCTTTATTAAACATTAAACAATAACCATGTGCAGTAATAACAGAATAAACCATCACACATAGGCAACACACATGAACACCAAGATTTAAGGTGGAAACCCAATGCGGGAGAAAAAAGACCTGTTGCTGTTGTCTTTGTCTTCTTTTAATATAAAGAATAATTTGTCTACAATATTGCACTAGTGTAGACTCATACCGGTACGCAGGCATCCACCTGCAGAAGGCTACAACCTTCTCTCATTCTCCAGCTTCCACTGGAAGGGAGTTACAACCCCCTAGCTCTTATACTAGTTGATATGTTTACTAGTATGCAGGCACCAGCCTACATAAGGCTATAACCTTCACTCGTTTTCTAGCTGCTATTGGAAGGGAGCTCCAAACCCCTGATCAAATCACCAGCCACTACTGGTAGGAAGCTTCGACTTCGTTATTGAAGGTTCCAACCCTCAGCATCTTCTAGGGACCATGTTTCATGAATTTTCAGATTGGATACTCCTGGTACATAACACCACAATATGAAGGCCACGTTCCATCAAATTTTCACACTAGACCCATCAATAACATTGAAGCTAAAAATCAATCACCATTGTAATACATCAATCAAATACATTTGCATCAACCAATCAATGAAAATTAATCATCAATCTCTGACATAACTGAAACCCAATCATCAATCTCTGAATCAACCATAACTAAATCAATCACTCACTAAATCCTTTTACATACTAAATCAAAAAATAAATGAACCTTTGACATACTGAATCAAACAATCACTGAACCTATGACACAATTGAATCAACCATTCATTCAAAATTAATCAAATTCAACCAATAAATTGGAAAATATAGATCACTGTAACCAGTACACAAATCTAAATCTAGAACACTGCATGAACAACCGAAACCAACTGTAACCTCAAAAGTCATGTGTCAGAATGTATACGCTTCTTCGATGAAGCCAACTTGTGTGTATACACTACTTCCTTTAGCCCAACCTGCATATACCTCTAAATACGCTGAATCATAAAACCTCTGAACCACAAACTATACCGATCAGTGACATTCTGAAGATCTACAGCCATATTACAGAGTTCTAAATAGATAGCAACAAGGATCACCCTTCTTTCTCAATCAATCAATCAATCAGACTCAATTTCCTTATACATTCAGTTATACTTTCACATCTAAGAAGACATCATTGACAAACAACAGTAAAACAATAGCAAAACAACAACAATGATCTGATAGATTAGTCATCCCTGAACAACAAGATTTTATTTTGCATATGCTACTTGGAAGAGCCGAGCCAGTGTGTATACACACCTTCACCAAAGTGAACCAGCATATAGATCTACAAATACTTACTTATAACTTCGTTGCAATTCCCGACTTCAGGCATACCCAAATCATCACATATGAAGGATAAAACGTGTGTTAGCAATCAGATATAGCTCGTCCATTATCAGATCACATAATGATAAGTCATTATGATCTTGATCCATCATTAGATCTCATCCATCATCAAACACTCAGGTGCATACTCTAGATCAAGCAAAGCATCAGAAACCCATAACATGCATATTTGCTTTTGATCTAGCACTTCATAAGATATTCATTACTTGTGCTCTTAGCCCTTTGATCTTCTCCTCCTCATATACTTATATTCTTTGTCAATACCTCGGACCAAAACCTAGGACCAATACCTCAGACCAAAAACCTCAGACCAAAACCTCAGACCAATACCTTAGACCAAAACCTCACACCAAAACCTCAGACCAAAAACCTTGGACCAATACCTCAGACCAAAACCTCGAACCAAAAACTTCGAACCAATACTTCATACCAAAACTACACTTAGAACCTATGGTATTCTTAGAGGGGATCAAATATCCATTACATTGCTCAATATTGTGGGCTAATACCATGGTATTGACCCCTGGTATTATTTACTCTTGAATTTCCTTGATTTTCCAACATATACACACTTTTCTTCTTGTGAAAGTGTGTGTATACGTATATGCTCTTTTTATTCTGTGAACCAGCGTGTATATGTTTTTTTGATTAAGTGGACCTACATATACATCTTAAATTGCTTTACACCATCTTTTTCCTTCAACTTATTTATTTTGATCAGTAGACCTTAGTTCCATCTTCATGTTCTTCTGTGCCAATGCCATGTTACCTCTAAATAGACCTATTACACTGAGATTTTCCATATAACTTCTGAAATGATTCCTTTGAACTACCCTGCATTTTGTCACTTTTGTTAACACAACTGTCATGCATTCTGTCACATCTGATATCTCTCGTGTAGATTCATCTAGTTACATAGATTAATCTAATTACCATATACAAGTGAGTTGTTTTGCAACAATTAGGTTTCCGTCAAGTACAACACATGCATCATAATGCCAACAATCTCCCCCTTTGGACTTAATGGCAACCATGTTGGTGTTGATGAGATCAAGCTATTGAACCTATTAGAGATATCAAGAAACACCAAAATACTCTCCCCCTTTGACATCAAGGGCAAAGGGCAGACCATGATATTCTCCCCTTTTGAGATCAAGTGCAAAGGGCTGACCAAAATGAAGACTTCCATATCTGAATAGATGAATATGAAAATTTATCATGCTCCCCTTAAGCACATGTTGAATTCCCTGATTAAACTCTCCCTTTGTACATGTTGAGATGCACTAAATTGTCCATGCTCCCCCTAAGCACATGCAGAGTCTGCAAAAATATTTTTCAAAAGAATAACATGACTCTATAACTCAACTATGTGAGTATGACCTTCCTATCACCAATGATCCAGGTGGATCTCCAAACACTAGTGGCATGGAAAAGGATCAAAATTGAAATTGATAGAAAGACAATTAAATTGACATCAAATCAAAGTGCTCATCGCCATGATTCCAACGGTGCAAATGACACTCCAATCCGAGTCCGGATGAGGAAGATAGAGGTAGTCAAAGTTTGGTTGACTTTTACTGACTGGGGAGGATTAATGGAGACACAATTTGGACTTTTTTCGGTGGATGGAATCTGACCAACTCTGGCTAGATTTCGGGCGAAATTGTTGCCTTGTTAAAATGTCTCCTTAAGTAAAAAATCCGGATTTTAAAAACTGCCATATCGTTTTTATAAAACAAATGTTGTTTTAAAAAAGGGTGGTAGGACACCAACCCCGCCACCCCAATCTATATCATATGTAATGTTATGGAGGGGAGGGCCACTACCCTCGACCCCTCCTCCCATTCCACAAGACCACCATTACACGGCGCAGAGAATTAAGATGGTGGGTTGGCCCTTGGGGCACACACCCAACCACAACACACTAAATGAAGCTGCCCGTTAATACGTGGGCCACTGAAAAAGCGAAGGTGAGGTGGGCGGGCCACCCAAGGTGGACCCAACCCGACCTCCCTTCCATTTTAAAATTTGGTTATGTAAAAAAAGGGAAGGGGCAGGGTTTGACTACTCGACCTCCTCCGTAACAAACGAATCCATAACCACTCTGCCCAACGTAGTCCTTGAGAAGTCTGCCAACCCTTTTTATATTTAAACACATTCATATGTGCACCCAGGCAGAGAGGAGAGTGCATATAGTTCGAGGCGGGTTATTTTGTAGGTGGCGGAACCATGATCTGAGCAATTTCTCCAGGGGGCAGATTTTCACTTTGTCATATTTTGACAAATTTTATATGGTTTCAGCATTTCTCGACGCCACGAACGCAATGGTGTTGACTGTTTCTCCATCAAAGTTCTTCATCTTTTAGCAATTTTTCAATATGGAGGTATAAGACTCCTTTTTGTAGCTGATGCTTGTACTCTTCTTTCTCATGCTACTTAATGAATGAAGGCCTCTCCATTGATCGATCAAGGCTCGAAGACATAGTCCAAGTAGGATGAACTTCGTTATCAAGTTTCTTGTCTTCTTTCATGCTTTATGTGTTTCTCCTCTTCTCTCATGTGCACATTAAATTTCCATGTTTAAACTACAATTTATGCATGTGATTCTTTAACACATCTATAAGCAAAATATTTTGGATCAATCAATGACTCATACATACATCAATCTCCCGACCAAGTGGGGATACACCAAATTTGACTCATCTACCCAACCAAGTGGGGATATACCAATTGTTTATACATGACTGAGATATAGCAATTATTACATCATCCTTCCCATGCATAGTGGGGTTACAAATTACGTCATATGACCAAAAAGGACTCATTAAAAGACTATGACAAACAAAGACATATTATTATATCATGGGCCTTTATATGAACTTTACATCGAATGATATATATGACATATATAACAAGGACCAAAGATCTAAACAAGACCATGATAGTCATTATCAACTATCATACACCATATATGATCTGCATCATAAGCATCTGTCAGTAACATCCAAACCAACAACCTGTATATGTCCATCATTAGTTCCCAAGATATGACAAGGTAAATATCATCAACCTGTGACAAAGTATGCTATATACAGATATCAACTCATCCTCTTGACCTCATTAAGATCAACTTGCTCTATTTCCTTAGTAGAAAGAGCGTTATCATAACCTTCCATGAATCAATTAAGCATATGTCATATCTCCAAGTAGTAACACAGGATTATTCATATCATATCATATGTATGTGAAAACACCATAGTCATCATCTATGATCATAACATCATCATCAAGAACTGCATGATCTTTCCACAAGAACCCTCAATATATCAACCATGTATCATCACTATGGAACATCCCACATCTGATAAGCATCAACAATGACAATCAACATATGTGATTATCAAACCTATCATCATAAAGTAAGAAGTCATCATCATTACGTGACTAAGAAAGCCATCTCTTCAAATATCCATGTCTTCAAACATCTATGTCTTCATGAGACCTAGAATATGTTATAGCTCTAATACCACTTGTTATAGATCTAACCCAGAAATATATGATAATATAAATAAACCCAAGAATAATAAGATTTGAATATAGATAGAAATGATTCACTTTATTGATATCAAAACCCTTAATGTAGTGCAACACCATACATTCACTCCTTAAGGAAGGAGAACACTTCACAAGCCATATGCCTATTCATACAATATTCCTTGACATCTCTCCATGTGGAGTCTCTAGCCTCTATATAGGCCTCATACAATACCATGGGTCATTACCATGGTTCCCTCATACCTTCGAACTAATACCATGGGCCCATTACATTATTACTAACTATTTGTGGTCCCTTACATGATACGGGTTAACCACCTTATTTGTTACTATGGCCCATCCCATTATTACATTATTTCCTTAGGTACCTCCCTTTGTACCCCATATTATCCCCTCTAGGTATATAACATTCCACCCCACTTAGCATGTTTCGTCCCCGAAACATGGGAACAACACAAATAATAAGATCTACTCAAAAGAGTAGTCCATTGGTACCATGCACGTGCATCTAGCCATTCAAGAGAAAGGTGAACCCTCGATCTCGTTGGTGCCTCGCTCGCTTGAGATGGAAGTTGACCGTGGCAGCTCTTTTGTGTTGATGTGTAGTAGGTGGATCTTCGTTCCTCTCTATCTGTCTTGCGGGGGTTGTTGTCCTTGTGGCTAATTGGTTGCCATCTTGTTGGTTGTTGTCTTGTGGGGTGATGTGGGTGATGATATGTTGAAGTTTTAACCCATGGTGTCTTTTTCTTTAATTCACCCCTTACTGGAGCCTGACTGTTATGTTGTGGTGCCTGTTGTGGTGTCTTATCTTCCAATATAACTTCAACCACTGAGCCCTCCCTAATGTAACAGCACCTGTAACCTTTTCTGCTTCAGCCTCTGTTTGTGTTTGATTGTCGATCATCACTGGCTCATCATCTGATAAGTCAATCCCTAGAATATCTTCTACTTCAGCCTCCTTGGACTCTACCTGTTTATTAATGGAAATATCCTGTAATGTAAATTTCTTCTTTTTATACCAGAGCTTCAAGAATTTCTTTTGCACGTTAATATTTATAGTACCCACCGATTCCATCCACGGGTATCCCAAAACAACATCCATATTATCTGTCTCTGAAGTATAAAAATCACCATGCAACACATACTTATGCATAGAAATCTTCAAATCCTTATACACTTGAACATCCTCATCATCCACCTATGTGGTTTCAATGTGTTTTGCTGGAACTTGCAATTTTTTTACCAATTAACATTGATAAAATTATGCTTGCAACTAGGATTTATAGAAACAATGATCTTTTCCTTTTGAATCAATCCATGAACCTGTAATAAGGATATACCAGTAGGAAATAACCCCACATGTTTCCCTTTGTTTTCTAGCCTGAGACCATTTGTCCATAAGGAGTTTTTCCAATTTTTCATTCGAAAATTTGGACAAGTCTTTGATGCCAAGTGAGTTCCACCATATGGCGGCCTCTTCTTTCAAACCAATTGGTACTATAGACTTCCATAATACCCCATATATGCTCTTTAGTTTTTGTATGAATTCTTCAATAGTAGGGCTATCATCTTTTCTTGTAAAATTTTCCATGAAGAGGGTTTGAGAAAAATTCACTTACTTGGCAAAAATTTGAAATAGCCACAATTCTGTCAATATTGCTTAGAATCTCTATTATGACCTATTTTCGGAAATGGAACAACCATTCTACATCTACCCATGTGATAGAAATCTTGAGCCAGGCACTGGAATTTTAGATCTGTGCTGCAAATCTCCTGTCGTCACCCAAATTTCTGAAAAAAAGTTGATTTTAAATCAGCGATATCTTCCTCATCTGGATTCCAATTCGACTGTCTTTTTTTGAAATCGGGTATCTTTTCACAAAGAATTCAGATCTACAATTAGATCTTGTATATTTTGCCCCAAAATTTACAGATCTTGGCCGCAATCTTGCTATCCCAAAAAAATGTCTGGAACACCACTGATTTTTAGATTAGCGATATCTCCTTCATCTAGACTTCGATTCAGCTGTTTTTGTTTTTTTTTTAAATCAGGTATTTTTTCGCAAAGAATCCATATTTTCAATTAGATTTTGTAGATTTTTCCCCAAAATGTACAGATCTGATCTGCAAACTCACCGCCCTAGAAATCCTGTAAAAAATAATAAAAAAATTCTCCACTTTTGCCCAAGAAAGTGCTCTAATACCACTTGTTATAGATCTGACCTGCAAATATATGAAATGATACCAATATACCCAATAACTGTAGATAACACCAGAAATAACAAGATATGAATATAGATAGAAAGGATTCACTTTATTGATATCAAAACCTTTAAGGTAGGGCAACACCATACATTCACTCCTCAAGGAAGGAGAACACTCCACAAGCCATATGCCTATTCATACAATATTCCTTGACATATCTCCATGTGGAGTCTCTAGCCTCTATATAGGCCTCATACATATAATACCATGGGTTATTACCATGGTGCCCTCATACCATCGAACTAATACCATGGGCCCGTTACATTATTACTAACTACTTGTGGTCCCTTACATGATACGGGTTAACCACCTTATTTATTACTATGGCCCATCCCATTATTGTATTATTCCCTTGGGTACCGCTCTTTGTACCCCATATTATCCCCCCTAGGTATATAACACAATAACACCATTCCCTTGGCCAACCAACAATATTTATCAATATGCAACTTAAGTAATCATCCATGTATCCAACATAATGTGTATCCATCAAAGAGATAAAAATATTTATCTACCAAACCATGAGCTCACAGTCATTTTTCAAGCTTTCTTGATACCAACAACAATCCACAACCATGTGAGAGCCAAGAACTATAGGAATCCGACATCATAAATGCACCATATGAATTTTAGGCATCCTTGAAGGCATGATGACAACAACATAAAAGAAATGAGTGACTCGTTATCAAATAATGAAGTTGTGTACTCAAGATTTGTACTTCTCGTTGTCCTTATGAAGATCACCATGTATATGTACTATATGCATCATCAAAAAGTCATCCACTATTGTCCATAAATCTGATCTGAATAAAAACTATGTAACCCCAAGCAATACAAGTATCATCTGAGACTTTATCATAGGCAACTCATAATTGTAACATGCATGATGTATCATTTAAACAATTCAGCCGCATAAGCATCATCACCATTGATATGAATCATTAGGTACCAAAGACTTCTAAACATAATGCCAACGATGCATTATTATAAGCATATCATATTCTCCCCCTAAACCTGTGCCACCTGTACACTGTCAAATCTGATCATTGCATATATTAGTAAGAATTATCAAGGCATCATCATAAATCAGATATATATCAAGTCATCAACAACTTATGAGGATCAAAGGCACTTCTAAATAACATCCATAGATTGTAATCATCAATCATCAAGACAAAAAAGATATTTGATAATTGTCTAAACCATATCAGATAATTTTTCTGAGTCTATTCCACTGCTTCTTCATCAAACAAACATATACAGGACTGTTCATCTTCGAACTCGCGTATATACGCGACTTGTCTTCATGATAACTGCGTATGAGAATTAGAATACTAGAATTTCATACTTTGAGTTCCTCCTAAGTCTGTTATGTCTGTATACTGAGCTATGCCACATATTTATGGTTGTACTTCCTTCTTCTTCCATACCTTGGAGTGTGATGATGTTTGCTCCTTTTGGTATGTTGGCCAAAATTTTCTCCTGCATTCTTTTGCTATATGCCCAAACTTGTTACAAGCATAACATATTATATGTTTCATATTCCCTCTATAGCAGTTAATGGCTTTGTGACCAAACATATTGCAAGAAAAACAATATCCCTTAAAGTACCTAGAAGTTGATGATCTTTCTGTGTGACTGTTATTAGCTTGAACCATTCTACTTCTGCATCTGGCTGCAACATGTCCAAAATTATGACATATAAAACATTCAACATTATTCATTAGAGGAAAGAATCGATTAACACTTCCATAGTTAGAGTAAATGATTTTCTTTGAATACTTTCTTTCCTTGGTTGTTGATGGGGTTGACCTCTTATCTCCTTATTGAGCATTTCAGATTTTTCACTAGAGTTCCTTGCTTCAGTTTGTGAGCTAGATTCACCTTTAACAGTTTCATGAAAATCAATACCAGATTTGATGGTAGGAGACCTTTGACTACTAAGAATATCGTCCAAAATTTTGGTACTATCTTGAAATCGTAAAAGTTTATCCTTTTCTTCTAATTTACCGTTTGGGATATTTACCTCAACCTCATATTGCTCTTCCTTTTCAAGATACCGCTTCTTCATGATTTCTTTAGCTTTTCTTCCTTCTTCCACTTGTTGCCTTAATTCAAGAACTTCATTTTCTTGTTCTTCAAATGCTTGGAGTAGTTCTTCATTCTGCTTATTTGAATTTTTGAGATCTTATTTTAGAGAAATGACCATAGCTTCAAGACCTTCATAGTAGCTGGTTCTTTCTATAAGTTCCATGGTTGTCGTGTCCTTTTAATTCACTCTATTTATCAATGATGTCACTTCATCCTGCAGCATTTGACTTTGATCTTCCTTTTCTTTGTACTACTTCTTTATTTTGTTTCCTTCCTCTAACTGGGCTTTTAACCTCGTAACTTATTCTTTGTAGGCACATTCCCCTTTATCAATTAGATCTTTTTGGTCTATAATTGTGTCGGTGAGATTTTTAAATTTTGCTTCTATTTGATTTATTTCTCTTTCACTCATAAGAGAAAATTCATTTTTTTTGCTATCACTTTCATTATCTTTAAACGAACAAAGAAATACATCACTAGAGGACAACAAATCTGTACCTGATAGTTCTTTTTCTTGTTCATCTTCATTCTGAGGTGATTCTGAATCTAAAGAGTTTCTTCCACATAATGGCCAATTGTCTCTCCCACTGTCATTGTTCCTTTGAGATGTCTTCTTCTTTTGAGGTGATTTCTTCTTTTTCTTCTTTCAGATTGATACTACAGATCTCCTTCAAGTGATCAAGCTTCTGCCAAAGCACCTTCTCTGATACCAATCGTTGGGAATAATTCTAAGAGGGTGGGGGAGCGGGGGGGCGAGGGGGAGGGGGTGAATCAATATTTGCAAATCTATAATTTTTTCATTTCCATAATTAGATTTATATACGTTACTTCATTGAAGTGAACTCGCGTCTGCATGCAACTGTTATTAAGGCAACCAACATATATCCAATGAACTTATGATTCAGTTAATTCATCATATGTTGTTATTTCATTAGTGCATCAGTACTTTATTAAATATTAAATAGTAACCATATGCAGTAATAATAGAATAAACCATCACACATAAGCAACATACATGAACACCAAAATTTAAGGTGGAAACCCAATGTGGGAGAAACACCACCTGCTGCTGTTGTTTCTATCTTATTTTAATATAAAGAATAATCTGTTTACAATCTTGTATTGGTGCAGACTCATACCAATACATAGGCATCCACCTGCAGAAGGCTACAACCTTCTCTCATTCTCCATATTCTACTAGAAGGGAGCTACAACCCCGTAGCTCTTGTACTAGCCGCTGTGTTTACTAGTACATAGGCACCAACCTATAGAAGTCTACAACCTGCACTCGTTTTCAGCTGCTACTAGAAGGGAGCTACAACCCCCTGATCAAATCACCAGCCACTACTGGTAGGAAGCTTCGACTTCCTAATTGAAGGCTCTAACCCTTAGCATCCTCTAGGGACCACGTTTCATGAATTTTCAGACTGGGTACTCCTGGTACACAACACCACAATATGAAGGCTACGTTTCATCAAATTTTCACACTGGACCCATCAGTAACATTGAAGATCAAAATAAATCACCACTGCAATACATCCATCAAATACATCTACATCAACCAATCAATGAAACTCAATCATCAATATGTGACATAATTGAAACCCAATCATCAATCTCTGAATCAACCATAACTAAATCAATCAATAATTGAATCCTATGACATACTGAATCAAACAATCACTAAACCTCTGACATACTGAATCAAACAATCATTGAACCTCTGACATACTAAATCAAACAGTCACTAAACCTCTGACACAACTAAATCAACCATTCATTCAAACTTAATCAAATTCAACCAATCAACTAGAACAGACAAATCACTATAACCAATACACAAATATGAACCAAGAACACAGCATTAACATCCAGAACCAACTGTAACCTCAAAAATTATGTGTTAGAATGTATATGCTTCTTCAATGAAGCCAACATGTGTGTATATGCTACTTCATTTAGCCCAACCTGTGTATACCTCTAAAGATACTGAATCATAAAACCTTTGAACCACAAACTATACCAATCAATTAAATTATAAAGATCTACTATCATACTACAGAGTTCTAAACAGATAGCAACAAGTATAACCCTTCTTTCTCAATCAATCATTCAATCAGACTCAATTTCCTTATACATTCAGTTCTACTTTCATATCTATGAAGACATCATTGACAAACAACAATAAAACAATAGAAAAATAGTAGATCTAATAGATCAGTCATCCCTGAACATTCAGATTTTCTTTGCATAAGCTATGGAAGATCCGAACCAATGTGTATGAATACCTTCACCAAAGCGAACTAGCGTATAGATCTACAAATACTTATAACTTCACTGCAATTCTTAATTTCAGACATACCCAGATCATCACAGATAAAGGATAAAATGTGTGTTAGCAATCATATCTAGCCCATCCATTATCAGATCACATAATGATAACTCATTATGACCTTGATCCATCATTAGATCTCATCCATCATCAAACACTCAGGTACATACTTAGTCTAGATCGAGCAAAGCATCAGAAACCCATAACATGCAAATTTTCTTTTGATCTAACACTTCATAAGATATTCATTACTTGTGCTCTTAGCCCTTTGATATTCTTCTCCTTACATACTTAGATCCTTTTTCAATACCTTGGACCAAAACTTCAGACCGATACCTCGGACCAAAACCTCAAACCAAAACCTTGGACCAATACGTCAGACCAAAACCTCGGACTAAAAACTCAGACCAAAAACCTCGGACCAATACCTTGGACCAAAACCTCAGACCAATAACCTCGGACCAATACATTGGACCAAAACCACACTTAGAACTTGTGGTATTCTTAGACGACATCAAGTAACCATTACTCTTCTCAATATTGTGGGCTAATACCATGGTGTCAACCCCTGGTATTGTTTACTCATGAATTTCCTTGACTTTCCAACATATACACACTTTTCTTCTTGTGAAAGTGCATGTATATGTATACGCTCTTTTTGTTCTATGAACCAACGTGTATACGCTGTTTTGACTAAGTGGACCTGCTTATACATCTTAAATTTCTTTACACCATCATGTTCCTTCAACTTCTTTATTCTGATTAGTAGACCTTAGTTCCATATTTTCATTCTTTTATGCCTATTCCATGTTACCTCTAAATAGGTCTGTTACACCGAGATTTTCCATATAACTTCTGAAATGATTCCTTTGAACTAGCTTGCAATTTTTCACTTCTGTAAACACAATTGTCATGCATTCTGTCACATCTAATATCTCTCTTGTAGATTCATCTATTTACATAGATTCCTCTAGTTACCATATACAAGTGAGTTGTTCTGCTACAAGTGGGTTTCCATCAAGTACAACACATGCATCATAATGCCAACATACCAACCAAAAAATGCTTCTTGATTTTGGGTCTAACTTAGAATATTTATTTTTAGGAGTAAGAGCATAAGCTTCAATTTTTTTCTTTCAAACTCTTAATAATCACAAGGATAACATGTCCACACCTCTTTAGGAATTTCACAATATATTGAAAATGATGGTGATCGTTTCAACAAATAGAAAAAATAGGTGACAAATTCTTCCCACAACTCTTATTGCAATTTGGAATTACTAAGAATGCTCCATACTCTCTCTAGAAGAATCACATTCACATGTTTTTCCATGTCATTTTTCTAAGGAGTGTACATCATGGTTTTATGCCTTTCAATTCTAACTTAATTTCAGTATTTTCTGTTGGAATCACAATTTTCATTAAACCAAAACCCATAGGTGTTAGTAAAAGGATACATTTCTAGAGTTAACAGATCCACGAGAGGTAGTTAAGATCATACCATGAAACACACGAGGACTCATTTATATAATGTCCAGCAATCCAACCCCAACACAAGCTAAGTGTGATTTGAACTCGAGACCTTTGGCCCTGATACAACTTGTTGGGGTCATGATTTCCATTACACCAAAACCCACAGGTGTTAGTAAACAAACACATCACCATAGTTAACAGATCCATGAGAGGCGATTAAGCACATGTCGTGAAACAAATGTGGAGTGTTGGTTTATCTAATGTCAAACATTTTAAAATTCCAAAGATGTGAACTCGCCTCCATTATATATTCTCATGGACTTGATTTCCTTTCCGGTTCTCTTTCAACCAAAACATTAAATTGTTTAAATAAATTAAATGCATTAGATTGTTTTTTAGAACATAGATCTACACCTTCCTAGTGTAATCATTAGTAAATATCACAAATTAAGAGGATCCACTAATGGAAAATATAGGATATCGCCTCCACATATCTGAATGGATATAATCAAGAATACCTTTACTTGTATGACTCTCTATTTTAAAATTCTTTCTACATTGCTTCCACAATACAAAATGTTTGTAAAAATTCAAGTTCAAATATTTTAAATTTGGAAGTAACTTATCATTCATCAATACCTTTAACCTTTCTTGCACATCTTACCCAATTGTTAATTACATAAATGAGTATGTTCATTAGCTTCTTTAGATACCATATCTCCTTCATTTGTTTGATTGTTTCCTCCCAACATGTAAATATTGTAAATATTTGTAGCCTTCATAATAACATAGATGCTCTTGGACACTTTTAATGCTTCACCTTGACCTGTAAACCTATAACCTAAAATCCTCAATATTCCCAATGAAATTAAATTATTTTTAAGTTTAGGTACATGTTTTACTTCTCTCAATGTCCTTACAATACAATCAAAAATTTTAATCTTAATTCTCTTAACCCAATAGTATTATAAGACACATTGTTCCCCATAAGAATAGCATCGCCATCAACAATTTGATGACAAGAAAACCAACTCCGAGGTGGACACGTGTGATGTGAAGCATCATAATATAATAACCATTTTTATGATATTGGGAGATATTAAAAATATATAAAATTTATTCAACCATAACTGAACTTGATTTAGTTGGATTTGCTTCCTTTTTGTGGTCTTCCTTGGATTCTTGTTGCTTCAAACAATCTATCTTGAGATGCCCTATTTTACCCTAATACCAAAATTTTAGCTTAATATTATGACCTTTTGAATTAGATATTGAGGTACCTCTCTATTTCTCCCCTCTTCCTCTAGGTCGACTTCTAGCCACCATTGGCCTAGGTGTGGAAGTTTTTGTGCTATCTTTTCTCCACACCCCCTCAAACAAAAATGCTCGCAAAATAGAGTCATAGTCAATAGAATAAAGTTTACTAAAAATAATGGAGGTGACTAGATGGTCCCAAGATTTAGGAAACAAACACAATGATGTGATTTCCTTATCACTCTTATCGATTTTTACATCCATACTAGTTAACTGGCATATACGAGTATTAAATAGATTGAAATGGTCAACAATTTTGGTACCTTCTCATTGATCTCTTTCCTATTAAGGATCAAACTCAACCTACATTTTTATACAGGTGGTATTCCTCTTGTACTCTTATATTTCAATTAACTCAAATAATGATAAATTAAACATATAACACATATACACCTATGAATGGACTAGATGGTAAAGGATAAAAAAATAAGTAAAAAATAATTACATAATAATTTCACAAATGATTCATTCCATTATATCCATCCATTCGTAGATAATGAAGAAGAGACATTTGAAGAAATATGCATATATAGAAAATAAAAAAGAAAATCCATGTATTTTAGAGAGTTTTAGATGATTTTATTCTTTCAAGTTCATAAAAGTCATAGGAAAACATTCACAAGATATCATGCTTGAAAAATCTCCTAAAATCCCAAATGTCATGCAATCCTAAAATAACCATTTGCAAGAGTAAAACGTATTATAAATTGAAATATAAGATCAAGTAGCGTGTGTTTACTCCTTCATTCAAGGAACAATTATGTACTACTTTACCCTAAAAGAAATTATTTCTTCTTTGATTTCTTTTAAATCTTTTCATAATTGATCAATGGTTTCTATGTGGTCATAAATACCGTGTTAACAAATCTAATTAACCATTTCTTGATACTATAGAACTTATTATCCCAGGACATTTTGATGATGTTGAACTCTTCCTCTGGTCGGTCCTTTGGAATCCACATATAATCTCTAATCAATTGTGGCCTTCAAGGTATTAAAAGACCTTCATTTGTTTGAAAAAAACATTACTTTTGCAATCATTAATCCTTGCACAATCAAATATCACATCCTTTAACATTTAAATTCTTGTAGGCTATCCTACTCATATTTACTTTATTCGTCTAATAAAAGTTCCTCTTGAGTATTTTCAAAATCACTTAAAATAGAATTTTTTTCAAAAGAATGTATTTTTTCTGGAAATATGGTGGTCATGGTTAATTTCCTTCTATAAATAATTGGTAAATGAAGAAATTATATGAGAAAGAATTCTTAAATACAAGAAATATCCATGCTTTAGAAGTGATTCTTATTCACGTATTAGTGTTTATAGAGACATAAGTTCTAATTCCACTAAGTTTGCTTCCTTATTTATCCCATTGGATGTGCTAGGTGTACTAGTAGGTGGTGTAGAAATTCCTTGTAGATTCAAACTGCTAATTATCATTTACTAAAACAATAGAATTGAATATACTCTACCCATCAATGGAAAGAATTAAATGATTATGAAATCACGAAGTATACAAGAGAAATAATTCAATCAACAAAGTACATAATGATTTCCTGGGGAAAGCCACCTCTAAAAAACCCTACTATCTGTATTTTTTGGTGCTACCCTTATTGTACTTAATGATCAAATGGAACTGTTGCAGGTATGTGGATAATCTTTTATGGTGATCATTCTGCAACTTTCCTTATGTCTATATTAACTATGGGGGTTGGTGGTCTGTGTGGATGATTGTTCTATTCCCTAGAATGTAATTCTTCCATTGTTGACAAGCCTGCACAATGTAATACATTTATTTATCATAGGTGGGATAATTGTTGGTTGCGTATGAAATTGCCTCACTATGATATGCCATTGGATGCCCTTGTTGAGTAAGAAATACACCAATAACATAGTCAGAGGGATCTATCTCGATCTCAAATGGTTGTTGTAGTTTGGGTAATGTGAGAACTGATGCAGAGCATAGATGATGCTTCAACTTGGAAAATGCATTCTATTTGGATTCGGACCAAAATAACTTTTCTTTAACTTCTCCCTTGTAGACTTGACTCAAAGGCTAAGTGATATGAGATAACCCTAACATGAATCTGCGATAGAAGTTGGAAATACCCAGAAAGTTTACGGAGCTCCATTAGAGTGGTTGGGGCTGGCCAATCTCGAATGACTTATAACTTGGTTGGGCCCACATGAACACCCCGCTCATCAATGATGTACCTTAGATATTGAACCTTGGTCATACAAAAGTGTATTTCTCCAAATCAACACACAAATTATGTTTCCACATGGTTTGGAGGACCTATCGAATATGGTGGAGGTGCTCTTCCCAACTCTAGATGAAGATTAGAATGTCATCCAAATAAACCACCCAAAATGAGTTGGTGAAGGTTTGCAATATGTCATCCATCAACCTCATGAAGCTTGTGGGGGAATTCGTCAACCCAAAAGGCATGACCAACCATTTGAAAAGGCCCTCCTTAAATTTGAAGGCATTTTTCCACACATTGGAGGGTTCGATGGATACCTGGTGATAACCATAATTCCAATCAATCTTACTAAAATATTTGTCCCCTTGAGCTAGTCCAAAAGGTCATTAATCTATTGGATTAGATACCTATTCCAGACAGTGATCTTCTTTAGTGCTCGATAGTTAATACATAGTCTATATGTCCTGTCCTTCTTCTGTACCAACACAAGCAAGCTCCCACAGGGTGATGAACATGGCTTGATGTGCCCTTTCTATAATAGTTCTTGTATTTTCCTCTTGATTTCATCATTCTCCAGAATAGAACGTCGATAGATTAGTCTGTTGGGTAGCAGTGCGCCCGAGGTCATATCAATGGATTGCTTGACCTAACAGTGTAGAGGTAACCCTATGGGTGAGGTGAAGATTTCCCTATACTCCTCCACAGCCTTGTCCATCTGTTGCTACTATGTGGAGAAGCCTTGTCTAGAGGTTGTGCCATAATATTCTTCTTTCCCTGAGGGCGAATCATAAGGAAAACAAATTTCCCAGTCTCGAAAATGATCTTAATGCATTTCTTTGTAGTGATCAAAGAAATAGTGGTAGGTGGTGCTACCTCTTGTATCCTGTACAACTTATTTCCTAAAGTAATAATAAGAGTGCGAGACCTTGGCTCATACATAATGTGTTTCTTCCACAAGTATAGCTGGCCTAATAATGAATCACAAAATTTAAAAGGAGAAACATCACACGGTACCTCATATGTGAAGGGCTTGATGTCGTAGGGAAGGAAACACTATTCGCTAATGTGGAGATCTCACCCTTGGTGAAGCCACCCAATGGTGTATGGTTGCAGGTGTGGTGTGATTAGTAAGCCCAATCACTTCATGACCTCTACTAAAATGAGGTATTTTTGGTTCTCACTATTGATAATGAATTGTAGCGGAGAACCCTTCACCCACATCTGTGAGTGGAAGAGATACTCCCCCTCCTCTGGATCTTCGGTCTCATCCTTCTCCATCTTGGTGTTGTAAATGGTGGCACTAGGATACACATCAATAATCATCTTCACTTTTTCATTCCCCTAGTCAGTTTATGACTTAGAGTCAGAATATGCATCTGATTTGGAAGTCTTCAACTCGACCACTAATGACTGCTTGGCTCAAAACCCACTTGTGTTATGAGTGGGGATCTTATGGAACTCACACCATTTCCATGTGTCTTTCTTTGTCTTCATGGTGTTGTTATTTTCTTGTGGATTTGGCGAGTTGTCCCAGGATACCCCACCTTGGCTTTATCCTTTTTTCTATGGTTTGGGGGCACATTTCCCAGATCCAAAGTCTTGCTTCTTCTTTTTATATTTCTGGTGGATCTTGACATCATATCGATAGGCAGTGCCAAGCAAGGAGATGTCCAGGAACTCCATCTCATCCTAGATGTACTTGTGTAGACAACTGTGGTACTTGAGTACTAAATGTTGCTCAGAATCCTTGATACCTAACTTTGTGCGAAGGGTATGGAAAATATTTGTGAACTTCAACAAATCTTAGTCCCTTACCTGCCACAACATGGTCCACTTTATGTATTTATCTTTGTAGCTCCCAACAGGGTAATATTTTTCCTTGATGGTATCTCGAAAATAATTCCAAGTGGGTGTGGCTAAAAATAGTGAGGATTCCCTCTCATCTTTTTTTCATAATAGTTTTCCCAACAATCCTTGACATGTGGGCATCTTTGAGGAGTGGAACAGTAATCTTTTCCCGATTGGAAAATTCATGAACTGAAAAATATCCTTCCAACATATTTAACCATCTATCTATGACGTTTGCATCTATCTGGACTTCAAATATGGGAATTTCAAAGTTAACATGTACCTTAAAAGGAGTGGTGCCTCCAGAGTGGTTGTTTGATGAAGATGTGTCGCCCATGGGTAGCCACCAAAGGATATGGGAAAATTTTCCCATCATTGAATTCCTTTGTTTCTCGAGGGCTTCTTCGAACAATATTTTGAAAGGATCTCCTACCCCCTCATCTTTCTTTTCTTCCACCATGGCAGGCCATTAGGGTTTCCGAGGCTAGTCTTCGAAAGCTTCAACTAGTTTGAGCCCTAACTCCTTATACCCTGACATTGTTGGGGACATGCAAAGAAAAACAAAGAAAGAGATGACCTCTCTGATACCATTGATCCATACTTATGATGGAACACAAAAAAATACAGATATTCCATAAAGACTGAGATGCAGTAGAAATAAAAATTCATTTCATTAATATCAAAGAACTAAAATCTATTTACATATAGAAATGGAAATAAAATAGCTCGAGTAATGGTAGCTTCTCTCTAAGAAGATATTTTGTGGCTACATGCCTCTAAACTATGTTACAATGAGGCTCAAAGGCCTTTTTATTATTGAACAATAAGGGAAAACCGTAAAAAACCAAAACCCTAACCCCAGGAGATGGAACGCCAAGAGTTTGTGGGCACCATTGGGGTTAGTTGGGAATCCAATGTCTCAGCCTTGTAACTTGGTCATATTATCTCCATTTGGCACGTACAATACCTTGTTTGAAATTTCTCTCCAAGAACTACAATATTTTCCTATGACAATGGGCTTGATGTGGACCTCAAAAAACATCATTTAGGGGGTCAAAACTACTCCAGAAGTTTAGGACCTGGAAAATTGCTAAAAATAGTAAATGTTGCTATAAATAAGGAAACTCATGAAAATGACTATAGGTTTAGGTGGAATAGGTGGGTGGCCACTAATATCCACCTTTATCACAAAGACATTTTTGTTGTTGGAGATTTCCAAAATAGAATTGTGTAATATTTGTGATTCGTCCAACATTTCAAATGGTAAGTCCATTCATCATTAGGGACCAAAGAGCCTTATTGAAGTTGCAAATTTACCTTGCATGGGGTTGGATTTAGATTTTAAGGAGGCTTCCCCAAATCTTCACTTCCATTTTGAAATATTTTGGTTAAAAGAGCCTAGTTTTGTTTAGAATTTAAAGGAATGGTGGCAATAGATTAAGGTTGGAGGTAAGTCAAAAATGTGTACCTTTCAACTAAGGTTGAAATTGTTAAAGAGTAATATAAAATAGTGGAATAATAAATATTTTGGTATTATCTTTGAAGCAAAAGTGATGTTAGAAGGGCAGATGCAATATATACAATAACGTATGCTTTAGAGGGAAGATCACTTGGACTTCTAGTCGAGAAAGAAATGATAAGATATTATGAAGGTATTTTGACTGAGCACTCTACCCAAGGATATTCAAACATCAATTTAGTTCTTTAATACATTCCTAGTATTTTTAGCACAGGTGAGAATGTAGCCCTTATGATACCTATATCATTTCATGAAGTGGAAATGGTGGTTTCAAATTTTCCTAGGAACAAGACCATAGGTACCAATGACTTCACATTTGATCAAGATAGACTCTATTAATCCCAACCGCACTTAATGTAATGTTTCTCACCCTCATTCTAAAAGGAGGACATTCAGAGGATCCTAGTGGTCTTTTCCCCATAACACTTTGTAATGTCATCTATAAAATAATTTCAACAATAATCACAAATAAATTGAAGCCACTACTTCCAATTTTAATATCATCGGATCAGACCGACTTTGTTAAGGGATGACATATCATGGATGGAATTGTTATGGCACATGAGATTATTCATTCCTTAAGGGTCATGAAAGTCTCATGTATGATCATTAAATTGGATGTGTCAAAGGCTTATGATTGGATTAGTTGGGCATATTCCTTATAGGATTTGGAGGCTTTTTGATTCTCAAGGAAGTGGTTAGCCTGGGTAGCATCACTCATTTGATCTGCATTTTTCTCCATTCTCATAAATGGATCACCTTCAACTACTTTCTCGTATTCAAGAGGGTTGAGGCAAGGAGACCCTCTCTCATCTTTTCTTTTGATTCTAGCAATGGAAGGGTTAGGAAGAATGTATAGGACATTGTGTTCTCAAGGTTATATATCTAGTTTAACATTGTTTGGTGAGGATCTCTTAATAACACATTAACAATTTGTGGATGATGTCATTATTTCCCGGCCACCCACTCTGAAGGAAGTGAAGGGAGTAAAGAAGATCTTACAATTTTTTATGGATACCTCAAGAACACTTGTAAATAAAGATAAAACCAACTTATTCTTTTTTTTATTGTCAAGAGGCAGTTCAGGTTCATCTAACTCATATATTAGGTTTTTGACAAGCACAATTTTCGTCCCAATACTTGGGCTTGTCCCTTGTTGTATATTATAATCAGGTGTCAACATGGGAGGACCTTGTTGAAAGGTTTCAAAGAAGGATTTTCGGGCGCTCAATTTTTTTTGGTTACCTTGTACTCACTAAATCAATATTACAGGTAATTCCAAACTATTAGATGGTGGTCATGTCTATTCCTAAAATAGTTTTTTTATCATCTTTGCTCTTTATGGATTGAATTATTATGTAAGGGATCAACTAAAGCACACAAATTAGCTGTTGTTGGATGGGACAAACTCATTAGATCAAAGAAGATGGGAGGCTTGGGATTATGAGATCCATAATTGATTAGTAATGCTTATGGTATGAAGTTATAGTGGGCCTCAGTTCAATGAGGCTCTGAACTTTGGAAACATATTTGGCTAAGGAAATATTCACCGTTATCCATACAGGAGGAACGCATGTGTTTTCAAGGTTATATTAAAGGATCTGGCACCTCCTTGTGGGCACGACAATATAAGGATCTGGTGAGATAGCTTGCCTTCTGGGATGTCAAAGGAGGAATGACTACATCCTTTTGAGAGGATACTTGGTAGAAATATCGTCCCTTGGAGAAGAATGAGGATTGGTATCCTCACTACAATAAAAAAGGTCATTGGTGAGGGTTATGCCTATGACAGACCTTTAAGGCCCGTCACCAATGTCGCATATAGTGATGGTCTTTAAAAAGCATTGTTGTAAGTGTATATGGTGATGGTCCTTTAAGGTTTGTCACCAAAGTGATTTTCAATGACACTTTTGGTGAGGGTCGTTAAAGGCCTGTCACTAATTCTCTCTATGGTGACACTTTTAGTGAGGGTTGTTAATGGCCCATCACTAATTCTCTCTTTCATGACACTTCTAGGGACGATCTTTTATTAACCCTCACTAATGCCATTTTTGCTTAGTTTTGGTGACGGTCAAATAATAATTGTCATCATTAATCATTCCAATGAGTTTTTGATGATGCTTCATGCGTGTGACAGACCTTTAAGTTTTGTCACCAACGTCTCATATGGTGACAGTCTTTAAAAAAATGTTGTTGTAAGTGTATATAGTGACGGTCATTTAAGGTTTGTCACCAAAGCCATTTTCAATGAAACTTTTGGTAAGGGTTGTTAAAGGCTTGTCACTAATTCTCTCTTTGGTGACACTTTTGGTGAGGGTCGTGAAAGGCCCATCATTAATTCTCTCTTTGGTGACACTTCTAGTGACAATGTTTTATTGACCCTCACCAATGCTCTTTTTGGTTACTTTTGGTGATGGTCAAAAAATGTTCATCATGATTGATCATTCCAATGAGCTTTTGATGACGCTATGTACTTGTTACCATATTTTTTTTCAAAAGATAACAATTTAAGAACATTGTTGTGGAGTCATTTTCATTATGTGTCCAAGATCATAGTGGTTATAGTCAATCAATTGGTTAAGAAGTAATTAGTATGTATCATTTCCCTCAATTCATAAGAATATAGTTTTCCTATGAGTCAACACATGAACTAGGAAAAATAGTGCTATGCAAAGCAGACAATAAAAATAACACCATAAAATTAAATCAAACCATTAGACCACAAAATTGTTTGGCATGTGTTATACACATTTTCATTCCTTAGCACGCCCTGACACTCCTTAACTATAATGCCCTCACAACTACCCTTACATTTTTTTCAACATGGGAACCCAAAAAAATCCTACCTCAACTATAACAACAACTTGACCAAGTTACAATTACTACAACTAGACTATGCCTTATTCACCTAAGAACTTCCTATAACTCATCTTAGGCTACTCATGTATAATTTCAACTTATCCAACTTAACAAGTTACAAAGACAAGGCTCACATCCAACCGTGGTTGTAAAATTAAACAACTACTCAACACATTTTACATCTTGACATTCCATAACATCTGGCATGCCTAATAATCCCTTGGCACTATGTAGCACATGTTAGCATCCCTTACATTTCTTGGAATTATTTGGCACTCCCTAGCACTCCCTGACACTTATCACACCTCATAATCGCTAGCTAACACTCTTTGTCACTCTCTTATTCATTCATTTCCATGCATTTGAAACTACTGCTCCCTTGTGTTGCCCTAGAACTTGGACCTAATAGTCCCTATCATGTGTTGGTGCCACACCCTGGCACTTGGAACTTCTTGGCATGCCTTAGCACTTGGCATGTCTTGGCATGCCTAAAATGCCTTAGAACTGTCTGGAATGTGTTAGTACTTCTTGGAATTCCCTGGAACACCTTGGTACTCCCTAGCTGTCATGCCCTCATAGATAGCCTTACTTTCTTTGTGACTTGGGAACCCAACCAAGTCATTGACAAAACAATGTTGCGCCCAACCCAAATTCTCCCTTTTTCTGAAACTACTTTGTACATGCCTTATCACAACCATAGTCTTGCCTCCTTCAAGCACTATTCTGAACTTATCCTAACACACTTCATCCTTGGGACACCTAGAATTCGTTGGCACACTACACTCTTATTTGTTCATTTCCAAGCATTTTGACCTAGTTCTCCCTTGTGATGCCTTGGCACTGGCTAGTATACCTTTTCTCTTCCTCCTTAGCACACCTGAAACTCACTGACAATTAATTTCCATGCATTTGAAATGAGTGCTCCCGTGTGCTTCCCTGGCACTCGGCCCTCACACTCCCTAGCATGCATGGATAAAATATTTTCAAAATTTGCCCATATCCTAGTACCTAGGGTTTGGCATTTTACTAACTAAAAATGTGATAGTTGAAGATCTAATCATGGGATATGATAGAAAAATCCTCAAACTTCATTGCCAAATATATTTAAGGTCAACCATGCCAAGTTGGAGGTCCACCAAGTTGAATTTCAAAAAGCTCTAGAACCTTATCAGCAATCTGGCCTGGCGGAATTGTGAAAAATGGGTCTCAAAGTGCCACCTGTAACTCCAAGATAGTAAATTTTGTGTAAAAAATGAGAGATTATTTTTTTTGGGTATGTTATGAACAAAAACATCCTCCCGTTTTCAAAAATACTTTCCTGTTTAGAATCCAAGCTTGCAGTTGGTCACACAGAAACGCAAAAAATCCTGGTAGAAGTGCAACAAATAGTTGACTTGAAATTTTGATGACTTGAATGAGGGTTTTAGTGTTGTTGAAGACCTGTGAATAAACTTGGAGATTTCCGCTACACCCCAGAGCTTTTAAACCATGCAAAAACATCATTTTAGCCTCTTTAAACTTGATTCCAAAACTGACCATCCAGAAGCACAACGAAAAGAGAAGGAAGACAAACTCATATCTCTTTAACCATAAAACCTGCGAAAGAAATGAATAAAGTTATTATTCTTGGTTCTATTCATAATTAAAACCTCCTTTTTTTTCCAAATTTCATCTCCATTTGGTCATAAATATCTTTTGAAATTGATGATAAAAATAGAGTCAAAAGTGCAACAACTCTCGTGTAGCAATTGTATTTTGGGAATATCTCCCAAACGGTAAATCCAAATGGGTGGAAATTTTTACAGAAAGTCAGTAACATCATAATGCACCTCCACAAAAAAATTTAGCCCAATTAGAGTCACAAATATCAATAAAATCCCAAAATGGTTGTCGATGATGATGGCTCATTTCTCAAAACCATGCATCATTTTGAGCTGAAATTGAGTGGGTGTTCTCACTTCATCCCCATGCATCTCCTGTAAAAATTGCATGGAAAATGGGTGTGAGTTTAATAGATATGATGAGAACATGGTGACTAGGTAAAAGCACAGCGCAAAAGAGCTGCAACTTAAGGGAAGGGAATGAGAGGGAAGGCAGGTAGGAAAAATTATGGGAAAAATATGGGGGATAGATATGGGTGTTAGGAAAATACTAGAAGTGTAATTTCTCAAATTTAGTGAGAAAAATTGGGGGAAAGGTCAAAACATAGACCTAGGGTAAAAGCGCTACAGATTTCTAGGGTTTTTGGTAAAATAATGAAATGAAAAGATTTTGATGAGGGGAATGATGGAGAATGGTTAGCGAAGGATGATGAAGGAGGTATAAGATTAAAAAGAATGCCTTTGACTCTTGAATGAAGCTATGAACCATGGAAAAGGGAAAGTGCAGCAAAAACCCTAGTAGCAGAATTTTGACTCAATCTCTGAGGAAAGAAGGTGCAAGTATGATTGATAGGGTTTGAGTGACCATGATTAATCAAAAGACTCATGAAATATGGATATGACCTACCATGATGAAATGATCTTCATTTTTGGAGTGGGAGTAGCAATGACACCTATACAGTGACTCATACTCTTTTCTTTATAACTTGGCAAATTTTGCTAGTATAGACCAAAATTTGACTTTTTACCTTGACTGACTTGAAAGATAAACAAAACCTAATTACTATGGAAGATAGGACCCTAATAGAGACCATATTGGATGTTGATCAATATCACTAGGTTTTATGCACAACCATCATGCTTCTATACATCGAGTACCCATATGGAAGAGTCCTTATTTCATCTAGTATTTAACCAAGACATACCATGCACATGATTCCAAATATATTTCTGCATCTAACTCTTCCTACCATATACATGAATTCTATTTTCTAAAGAATAGATCTTATCTAAAGATGTGCATACCTCTTTCCTTCATTTTGTCATCTAGTCAACTTCTTTCACGAACTGCCTCTTTCTTTGAAGAAAATGTCTATGATGAGGCTCCTTTCTCAAGATGATAAAATACTTCAATTATGCCTTCATGCTGTAACTAAACTAGTAAACTTCTTTCATGATTGTTCCCATATTATGCCAAATTGCATCCAAAAACTTGTAGTGGAATATACTCTTTCTAATATTCTTCCATTCATTGAAGAACCTTCTCATCAAGGATTGTTGTGATGCTTTCCTGCGAGAAGACTATTTCTATAACATGCCATGCCTACAAGAGGACATCTCTGAGGTAAAAAATCCTTGTCAATGTATCATCAGTGAGAAATTTGGCTTGTTGCAAACAAGGCAACGTCCTTGTCACTTCTATAGTGATATGAAACATAAATAAGGATCCTTTAAAAGGGAAAAATGGTGGTTGTTACCATCTCCCATGGAGATGCACAAATTTTCTTGTCAAGGAACTTGGATCATTGCTTTATAACTTCGCATCAATGGGACTGTTTACTCCTGGCTCCTTAAGCTTAAAAAAGAAGAAACATGCCCATTTAGGACTTAGAAGTTAGGACCTAAGAATGTTGACCATTCAGTACATGTTCTGGGCATTAAGCACACTCATTCCTGCAAGAAAATAAATTCTATGCATATTGTGTCTCAAAGCCCTCTACCATATAAGGACCTTACACTCCTGAATAATAAAAGAACCAATATCCTTTTGACATTAGAATTCTTGAAATCTATCCCAAATATTGATTTGAATGCAGTCAATGTGTACATCAAATAAGCCACGATCTTCAGATTCTCTACACCAACACATACGAAGACCAAATCCTTAGATCGAATCATAATCACTAAACTAGTTGACTCATACCTACTTAGTTATACGCTCAGGTCAACCAAACTTTTGTTATAGGTATCTATATAAGGGATCCGACCTGTTTTATTAGTTTATGAATATACCATAGATTTGTACACAATGCATAGACTGGATCAGACTATTTATTGCATTTGATGTCATAGGGCTAAGCTTGTGTCTAGATCCTCAAGGTCTATTTTCAACATAACACTTTTCAACACTTTTTCAAGTATGCGAATTCCAAAAAAGTTCCTCAGATAGTGTTGGCCTCAGAAATTTATATCAGAAGTTAAGCATCAAAACACTTGAGTGAAACATTGTCATGATAGAGGACTTCAAAAGAACAAAACTAGTGTGCCCGAGATCGTTCAGAAGTATATGAGTTCTGGAACAGAGATTGAATACAGATGTTAACACTCAGGTCTGCAAATTAGTATGTATGCCAAACCATTGTCAAAGTTAGGAGTATTCGCATAGAGGTATGTAAATTAGTGATGCATTATATATAGGCCAACTTCCAGAAATTAAGCTATCTTTGCACAGTAGACTTCCCTGGATAAGGGGTCGAGCCATACCACAGAGAACATAGAAGTGTGTGTTGTTGAAATATGGCAACAAGAATATTCCAATTTAATTTTCCCTTGAATTAAATTGTGAATTAAAATTGAATTTAGTCTTAACAACTACTTGGAAATAATTAATTAATTTATTTTAAATTAATTAGTTGGAGAAATTAAAGTTAGTAGTCTTTTTGAAGTCATGCAAAATTTATCCCTTAAATTAAGGGGATAAGATTGAGTTATATTTGAGTTGTAATTAGTTAACTCAGCTACTGAGTTAAGTCTAGTTAAATTAGTTCTAGACTATTTGAGGAACTAATAATGAGTTAACAGTCAATTGATGCATTAATGCACTCAACTAGTGCTACTCTAGTTAACTGAAGATTCCCTCATCAAAAACTCATGCATGTCTATTATGAGAAAGACCCAGTTGACATAAATGTTCAAGGACAATGTACTATTAGTTGCATGTGTTTTCTCATGGAGAAAACTCATGCACGCAGTCAAGGATTTACCCTTGAGGATTGCATAGTTTTGAAGGATTGGTTTTCCACTTGGTAATAGGCTAATCATCCACAAGGAGCGGTGCAAGGACATAGGAGATTAGAGGGTAGAGAGGAAGGCTGGAGAGAAGCTAAGATTTCTTGTGAGCATCTGTGAGGATTTTATTGAGTGCTGGCTAGCTGTGAGAGCTAAGGCTTTATATAATTCCTATATATTTCCACCATGTATGATAATACAATAGTGTGGGGTTTTTTGTTGAGGCTTTTCCCAAATTATTTTCATGTGTATTGTGTCATTGATTCTTCTTATTTTGGTTATATTGTTCAGCTCTATCTTTAAGCTTCCACAAATTTATAGTAGAAGTAGGTTATAGTATTATGATTTGTTTTATATTGCATTATCAAGATAACCTACACAAATTTTCTACATGGTATCAAAGCTAGATTTGTAGAAATTTTCTACATGGTATTGAAGCTATGAACAATATACTGAGAAGAGCATTCGAAGTTTGAAGTTCAGGGTTGCAAGTGCAAATCGAATTCATATCATACTTCAAAGTTGGCCAATGGCGTTCTATGGCTTGAGATTCGAGTATGCCTTGGAAGGTAGCTCGAATTACATAGCATGGAAAGATAGAATGGAGGTTGTATTAGAAGAAAATGGCTTGAAGGAATTCATTGATCAAGAAATCCCAAAGCTAGCTTCAAGTAATGCATAAGAGTTGGCTAAGTGGAAGAAGTGCTTCCGTGAAAACTTGTGTCTTTTCGATCTGCTAGCCCTCTAAGATTGGCAGCTATCGTAGAAACAAACAATCAAAGCAATTTGGGATTTCCTCTATGTATGATAGATAAGAGAGAGGCAAAGGAACCAACTTGGATCTTCTGCTTGACTCCTTGCTTGATCTCTCTCTCTCTCCCTAGATAGAGCTTACAACTCCTCTCCTACTTATCCCGCTTAGAGAATACTTGTAGAGACAAAGTAACAAAACACCATCAAAACATCTTGATCTATTATATCATAAGCATTGCAGAATCAGAAGTACAATGAACATACAATGGCATTCACAAATAACAACATTCACAAATACATGATTGTATGGAAGAAAACTCAAAGAACTTTATTAAAATAGGAGGGAGAATTAAAATCCAACTATCTGATCCATCATAATCCTCACAGCATCGAAGCCCTCTTCACCTCATGAAAAGCAAGATCAAATCAATAATACAATGCTCTTTTTCAACCTCAAACTATCAGCACTTCCTTGCAAATTACAAAATTTCAGCCTTCAGATCTCTCAAATGAGGGATCCATTTATAGATGCATGCAAGGGTGTGAGTCATCTCTGGGTTTTTTATTAGTGTCATTCCACTTGTTGTTTTTGGTTCCACTTGGAGATTTCTTGGATCTCTTACTCATCCCTGGGCAAATTCAGAGAGGCAAGTGTCATAAGAGAAGTTTCTAGAAGATTCCATGAGCATCCACTTAGCAAACTGTCTCGGACATTTGTCCATCCTCGCTAATTGCACCATATAGAAGGCCTCTTCAATATGCATCGCACCTGGCTAGTGTAGGGGCTAGTATGCATTGCACCCTGACAGTGGAGCAGTTAGTATGGTCCTGTTTTGGCCAGTTTTGGATGGTTTTTCAGGTGGAACTTTTGGGGAATGATATAAGCAGTTGACCATGATCCTTTAGGGTATGAAACAACACTTTTAGGGGTTAAAGAGCACTTGGTTTATCGACATATAAGATTGGGGTTGCAGTGCCCAAATATGTCTATAACAAGATGTGTGTGGCGAAGGCGAGATGGATCATCCTTGGGGGAGTTCGAGACCATATTGTCTTGAGTCTCCATGGGAAGGATACTCCATTTTCAATGTGGAAGACATTGATGGACGTATGCCAGAACAGTATCGACCAGAGGAAATTGGTGCTGAAGGATAAGCTTAGAAGAATCAAGATGGAGAAGGGAAATACTTTTTCCACATATCTAAACAAGGTCACCACCTGCAGAGATGAGCTTGGTAGTGTGGGAATAACTACTGTTGATGATGATATGTTGAACCTCACTCTCCTTGGCCTTCCAAAAAGTTGGAATAGCTACCAGGACTCTGTGAATGGAAGGGAGAAACTATTGGATTGGGAATGACTGTGGTTGGATCTTACACAGGAGGAGATCAGGAGGAGCACACGAGATGTTTCTTCATCCAAGAATGATGATGAAGAAAATCTAGCCTTAGCAAGTAAGGCAAGGAAAAGGAAGGGGAAGGCTTCCCATTTCAAATCGAATTCTTCTCATGGAGGGAAGAAAGGTGACATGTCTAAAGTAAGATGATTTAATTGTCACAAGATGGGACATTATGCAACTAATTACCCATCGAAGAAGTCCAAGAAGGGAACCTCAAAAGGATCGGAAGGTAAGGCATTAGCCTTTTAGTTCGAAATAGACTTTACCCTCATTGCATGCATGGTGTCATCGATGATGGGTTGTGTCTAGTATCTTGATAGTGGAGCCTCATTCCACATGACCAGTGATAAAAATTTATTCAGTGCCTTGGAGGAGAAAGACTTGAAGATGCGCATAGAGATGGGTGATGACGGAAGGTATAGTGTTTCAGGAGTGGGCACGGTTGCTTTTTAGAGGGAGAAGGGAGCTCCTCTCAACTTGACAGATGTCATGTATGTGCCTGGACTGAAGAAGAACTTGGTATCGGTCGTGATGTTGGAGGAAAAGGGATACAATGTTGTCTTCAGTAAAGGAAAGGCATTCCTAAGACATATAGACACGGGTCAGACCAAGAGGATAGGGATTCGGGTGAAGAATCTCTATAAACTAGAGGTAGATGATTGTGCAACATTGAGTATGAAAGCATAATTGGTGCAAAGCCAAGACATTGGAGAGTTGTGGCATAGGTGGTTGGGCCATTTGGATCATGGGGCTTTGAAGATAATGTAGCAGATATCTACAAGACTTCCCAAAGGTAAACTTGAGCAAGTTGACACATTCAAAGGTTGTACCTTGGGAAAGTACACCAAGTCTTCCTTTCATGATTGAGACAGTAGAGTAGAGGCTACCTTGGAGTGTGTTCATACTGATTTGTGCGGACCATTTTCAACGACATGCGCTGTGAAGCAAAGGTATTAAGTGATTTTCATTGATGACTATTCTCGTAAATGCTGGATTTATTTCATGCAGAAGAAGGACCAAACCTTCACAAAGTTTTGTAAGTTCAAAGCTTTGGTCAAGAAATAGTTAGAGAAGAAGATCAAGGCCTTAAGAAGCGACAATGATGGAGAATATGTCTCTCAAGAGTTTAAGGACTTCTATGCAGCAGAGGGAGTTAAACGAGAGTTGATGACACCTCATAACCCACAACAGAATGGGGTGGCCGAGAGGAAGAAAAGAACTATTGTAGGGGCAGCACAGGCAATGTTGCATGACCAAGTCCTACCACTTCACTTGTTGCCTGAGCCATGCAACACAGTGTTCTATTTGCAGAATAGAAGCCCGCATCACATACTTGGGATGAAAACACTAGAGGAAGCTTTCTTCTATAAGAGACCAGATGTGGGTCACTTTAGGATCTTTGGCTCATTGGTATATTGCCATGTGACAAAGGATAAATGGAAGAAGCTTGAGTCAACAAAAGAGTTGGGGATATTTGTGGGCTACACTGATACACCTCACAACTATCGGGTGTACTTTCCTACCAGTCAAAGGACAGTGGTTCGTATAGATCTCAAGTTTGATGAGCAGAAGGCCATGTGAGTTTCCCTTGAGAGGGAGCTCCAACTATAGGCTATGGAGGAACTATTGATTCCTAAGGAGGAGGAACCTCAAACTAATGTGGAGTAGCCACATGTAGAGGCTCTAGGATTGGAGACATCCACTCAAGCAGAGTCTTCCAGAGATGGACGAAAGCACACAAGAGAAGCTAACATATTGTTGGAGGATGCGAGAGAGAATGTGGGAGCACCATATTCTCAGCGCAGATAGAGGAGGTCACCTGAGAGGTACACTAGATACATGGCCCTTGCTGGGGAATGTGTTGAGACCAAGCCATCTTCTTTTGAGGAAGCAGTGTGGCAACTGATTTGGGTTGATTCTATGGTGGAGGAGTATGAATCCATAGTTTGTAATAGTGTCTGGGACATGGTTCCGAGACTCGAGAACAAGTCAGTTGTGAGTTCCAGTTGGATTTACAAGGTAAAGGAAGCTGCTGATGGTAGTGTGGAGAAGCATAAGGAAATATTTGTTTCCCGTGGGTTTTCACAGGTCGAGAGGATCATGTTGCTGCAGTATATTTCAACAGAGGATCAAGATGCAGACATTTTGACAAAGGAATTGTCAAAGTGTAAATTTGAGTTCCATAGAGACAAGATTGGGGTGGCAGATAATCCCTTTCTTGTTGAGAGGGAGTGTTGAAATATGGAAACAAGAATATTCCAATTTAATTTGTCCTTGAATTAAATTGTGAATTAAAGTCGAATTTAGTCTTAACAGCTACTTGGAAATAATTAATTAGTTGGTGAAATTCAAGTTAGAAGTATTTTTGAAGTCATGCAAGAGTTATCCATTAAATTAAGGAGATAAGATTGAGTTATATTTGAGTTGTAATTAGTTAACTCAGTTTACTAAGTTAATTCTAGTTAAATTAGTTCCAAACTATTTTAGGAACTAATAATGAGTTAATAGTCAGTTGATGCATTAATGCACTCAACTAGTGCTACTCCAATTAACATAAGATTCCCTCATTAGAAACTCATGCATGTCTATTATGAGAAAAACCCAGTTGAGACAAATGTTCAACGATAGTGTACTATAAATTGCATGTGTTTTCTCATGGAGAAAAATCATGCATGCAGTCAAGGATTTGTCCTTGAGAATTGTGTAGTTTTGAAGGATTCGTTTTCCACTTGGTAATAAGCTAATCATCCACAAGGAACAATGCAAGGAAATAGGAGCTTGGAGGGTAGAGAGGAAGGTTGGAGAGAAGCCAAGATTACCTGTGAGCATCTAAGAGGATTGTACTGAGAGCTGGCTAGCTGTGAGAGCTAAGGCTTTGTATAATTCCTATGTATCTCCACCATGTATGATAATACAATAGTGTGGGGTTTTTAACTGAGGCTTTCCCCAAAGTATTTTCATATATATTGCGCCATTGATTCTTCTTATTTTGGTTATATTGTTCAGCTCGATCTTTAAGCTTCCACAAATTGATAGTAAAAGTAGGTTATAGTATTATCCTTTGATTTATATTGCATTATTGGGTTAACCTACATAGATTTTCTATATGGTATCAGAGCTAGATTTGTAGAAATTTTCTACATGTGTCTAGAAGTTTGAAATAGCCCATCGAGTGAACCATATCGAACCAAAGGAAAAAATAAACCCAAAATAATCATTAACACTTTGGCCTATCCACTTCAAAATTGCATTGAAATTGCATAACAAGTGAATATCTATGTCAACAAGGTCGTAGAGATTGAATACTTGATAGAGTTGCTTCATGTATAGTGTAGTATTTCAAGAGGGCCGACAACTCTATCTCTAGGATCATTACTTGGCCATAGAGACTTGTCATAATTACATTCACTACTGCTTGGGCTTGTCCTCAACTTGGCTCTGATACCATGTTAAATTTAGGATCACATGTTCTTTGCTGAAGACAGAAGCTTCAATATCTCATTAGCCCAATTATTAACTCATTAGCTGAGAGATCCCTGTAACTTCTTTATAGAAGATAACCTTTGAAAGGATGACAATCAAGCTTTCTAGAGTTCATATCTATCTTGTTCGCAACTTCTATTGTCACCAATTTATAGGTATTGTAATGTATCACCATTGCTACTAAGAAGTACTGATGTCATACTTAATGTTGTACCATAAATAGTGGTGAGCTTGAGGTGACATACATAGAACAATACCACGTACATATAACTATGAGGGAACCAAGAATGATCACTTCTCGGGATTCTACTTTTTTTTCTACTTTTATGATAGCTTCAGGTCTTGCAAACTTCTAGTAGGACTACTTCTTCTTGAGAGATGACTTCAACATAATTCCTATTTTGCTACTTGATGCTAGGTATAGAATATTTCAGGGAGACTAATTATCCTCAAACCAAGAGAGGTTTGTCTTTGAAAAAATAAAATGCTTCCACTACTTGTGACCAAACATTTATTGAGGTCTATTTCTGGGATCACAATGAACCTACTATAAATCAACATCTCGACAGGTTGACTCACCTAATATAAGCAGTTTGAGTTGTGAATATATATATATATATATATATATATATATATATATATATATGTGTGTGTGTGTGTGTGTGTGTGTTGATCAGGTCATTGTAGGAAGTGCAAGATTCATACTATCAGCACATATTATTATCACTACATTAGTCTCCATATATCTTACTACCCTCATCTAGGAAAGTCACTGACATTAGAATTTATGAGGTTAAAATAGATTATTGTCCAGAATTTAAGTCATTGTTATGAGTTTTGTTGAGTGTTACTATCCATATGACATATACATCATTAATACCTTATTCATTGTGTCATGGATAATATAGGATGACTGAGAATTTCCATTAACAGAGTCTAGATTGTAGGTCTAGAGGATACATACAAGACTTAGATAAGACATACCTTAGAAAAATATAAGCCTTAAAGAATCACATTTGGGTTTTAACAGACTTCTTGAGAAGGTGCATATAGAGGCGATATGTAGTCATAGTGAGTTACTACCACACCATTATAGATCCATTTTGATGAGCCATAGACCATAGAAGAATGAATATGTTGAAGATATCGTGGACAGAGGTATAACGAGGCATTTCTAATACAGTGATGCCAAATATAGTGATGCCTGTAGCTTGATTTTGAGGAAATAAAATATTGCCTGAAGTGAACCCATAATTTCCAAGGTTAAGTGTGAATGATAATTCCTCTCTCAGGTCCATTACCACAATTCAACAATGCCTTTTTAATGTTCACCTTCAATCAAATTCTTACATACTTTTCCCTCAAGACCACACATTTGGGGAGCTATCCATTCACTTTTATAGGCAAATCTGTGCAAAATCAGTTTCAGTAGAGAGTCTTGACAAGTTGGAAAATGATATTGTGGAGACATTGTGCTTTCTTGAAAAGTACTTTACTCCTTCATTCTTCGATATAATGTTGCATTTGAATGTACATTTGGTATGTGAGCTTCGATATTGTGGCCCAGTTGCATATAGATGGATGTACCCCTTTGAGAGGTACGTGAAACTTTACTTTTTATCAAGCACAACAACAAGATGATTTTTTTTGAAAGCTTTTGACATTACTTAATTCTCTTTTGTTCATTTTGTAGGAACATAAAATTATATAAGAGTTACGTTAAAAACAAAAATAGGCTTGAAGGATGCATTGTTGAAAGCTATACTATGGAGGAATCAATAAAGTTTTGTGGATGATACTTGAAAGGTATGGAAGCTATTGGATCCACACATGGTTGAAACGAAGTGTGGGATGAGGAAGTTAAAGAAGTTATCCTTGATGGAAAGCCATTATCTGCTCCAATTCCTTTAGAATTGGATGACATTAGTTGGGAACAAGCCCATAGGTGGGTTCTATTTCACACAAACAAAGTTGATCCATGGATAGAGTAAGTAACATATTTGGCCTATAATTTTTTGTTTGTTTGTTTATATTCTAACAAACATAGATCCATGGATAGATTAACATATTTTACCTTTAAAAATATTTTATTCATATTTTATCAAAACAAATTAACCACCATATCTATTGTCCATAATTTTTGAATTAGGATGCATAGAATGGAGATTGCCAACACAATTATCCAAATGAAAAAATATTAAGCTCTATTGCAGAAACTCCACACCCATAATTTTACTAGTTGGTTAAAACAACAGGTAAAGATATTGTTTATATTATGTGTACTTAAAAATCAGTATATGGGAATATTGTCCTGTAGGAAATTAAATATTTTTTCAGAGGTTGAATGTATGAATTCTACCTACAATTAAAAACCTAAAACTATATAGGTGGAAGGAGATGGAAAGATGTTTGATACACTTAAATGGCTAGCGCGTGGCCCTACGAAATTCGTGAATAAGTATAAGAGATTCCTAACCAATCGTTATAGATTCCATACAAAAAGCATAGAGAATGAGAGAACCACCCAAAATAGTGGCGGGTGCATGGAAGCTCAAACAATGATGAGGTCGAGTTCCAAAGATGCAAACCTTGTAGTTCAAAACACAACATTTTATGGAGTGAAGAGCTAAGTATCATTTTCCAACTGAGATACATGCATCTATATGTAACTCATGGATGTATCATTTGTTTGATGACACCTTTCCTTGGCCATCTAAGACCTTAGGTGTAGGAAGAGGTTGCTTTAGCTACCACATTTAGCTCGATATATATGATTCATGTGTATATGTCATCTTCAATGTGTATTATTTTTATTGGATCACTTAACCACTCTATTCTAACTCTTGATGGTTTGGTTATACGTTCTAAGCTAGATTGTTCCACGTTGTTTCATAGTTTTACTCAAATAAGTGTGTCATCTTGATGGTTTGGGAATATAATTGGTGAATTGAGTAAGTGTTAGACATCAATCTTATTGTACCCCTAATTTCCTTTAGTAAAAATTTATCCCATGTCATTCCAAAGGATTTTCATTCATTTTTGAGAGATGACAACTTTATGATTAAGCATTCATAGAATTTTGACAAATTATTTCCCTTTTTGTCATTTGTGATGAAAGAAAAGAAAAAATCGAAAGCCAACGTCCTTAAAGATACACTAGAATGATGTATCCAAGTCTAGACCCTAAGGTTGAAGTGCAAATTCATGTAAATGTTATATATATGAGTTGTTCTAGACTAGTAAAAACCTCATTCCCTAAGTCCTAGATATAAGAAAAAGGAGGAAGGAAAATAAGGCCCCGTGAATGGTAACCAATGATAATGAAACCAAATATCTCAAAATGACAACTACAAATATTGCTAATGGTTTGCTTTTAACACTAAATGAGTGGCGTGATGAAGGAAGTATCTCAAGTAGAAATCAACTAGCCTCAAATGAATTCCAAATTCTTGAAATATAATAATGAGAAAGGGTGGATGTTGGGTAATATCTTGGTTGATAATTCACATTCTCTAGTTCAACAAAACATCCTTGAATCCCATTTATTTCTATTGCCACCAACATCAATCTAATAGAACAAGGGTCAAAACATAGTGTTGATGATATAAAATAAGTTTGGGTTGGAGAGCCATGTTGAATGCATGGAGGGTTGAAATGCCAAATGGAATAGAAGTGGGCAGATGTTGCATTTATCTTCAATGTTTATGTAATAAAATTTTGTTGTGAGGGATATAACACAAAGTAAAGGTGAGAGGACTAGAGTGGGGTTGAACAACAAATGAAGCACATAGACATTGAGAAGAATACATTGGAGTGAGGAGCTTCCCCTTTGTTGATAATGATTATGTTTACAAAGTTCATCAAATGCATGGATGAGGGTTTCATGCTAAGTGTTGTGGGGGAGGGAAAGTAATTAGCACCCTTGGGTGGCTCTAATGCAAAGGGTTAGACATAATCCACATTAGATGTGAGTGTGGATCCAACACAATATCACTAATTTATGATTCCATTAATTATTCTCCAAAGATGGGATAGGTGTCTAATAGTCTTGAGGGTTAGTTTAAGTAGCCATGAGTAAGGTGTGAGATCTCTCTCCCCATTTTGGTGAGGTCACAAGTTCAATTCTCTTGGTCCTCTAAGTGCAAGATGCTTGGAACTTGGGCATTGATGGTCTACCTAAGTTACCATCCATCAAAGGTGGTGAAATCTATGGAAGTTTCCCATGCATATATGTATGTAAAAGAAGGCCACACATAAGGTGGGTGCTCTCCTTGTGCTTTGACCCCATTGACACAAGAATTTATGTCACACAAGGCCTACCCTGCTTTGTTGGAAGACTATTGTTGAAGGAGAAACATAGAAACTTGGTGGAGAAGAAGCAAAGCTCCTTGTCATTGGAGGGTTGTATTTTGATCACATGAAGGACAATCAATGCTTGTGGGAGTAATTGGCATTAGGATGCAATGTTAGAGGTATCATTTGTATTAGAGTTTGATAGCTTTTTGTTGAGAGAAGGGATTTATGCAGTAGTATAGGCATTGCATAAACACAACCAAATCACTTAATTGTGAAAACTCTATGATGTTTTGTAGTACACACACTTTATAAACAAAAAAATAAATAATTATTATCCTCAACATAAATATATTATTATTCTAATTAGATTTTAATTAAATATTTAAATTTATCCACACATATTACTAATTACACCAGACACATTTTATTTTGTAGCTAGGTGGAGCCTAGGTTAGGGCCAACATGCTTATTGGTTGGAAGAAGACTGATCTACCCACAACAGGATGTTTATCACCAAGATTGTGCGAGGCTTTGGTCAAGATTGGATGCCCCTTGGGAATTTTAATTCCCCCAAAGTGATTTTCACTCCTCAGCCCCTCCCCATGAGGTTTCCCCCAAAGTGATTTCCACTCCTCAGCCCCTCCCCATGAGGTTTGACCTAGTGACAGGGATTAAAGCCCACATAAAATAATTGTCTACGCCTTATGGATACACTACACATTTTAAAATAACATAAATTATCATCTATGACTAAGCATATAGAAGAAATTATTCCTCTAAACAAATTTAAAAAATAAAAATAAAATTGTTTACCACTTAACACATAATTAGAAAGAATCTAGTTAGACTCCTCCCCTATTTACAACATTTCACAACCATTACCTAACCATGTGTTACCTCCATGCACAATGTCTAATGGTGGGAAACAAAACATTTGAAAACCACTACCTGACCACCCATTACCTCTGTGCACAATAGTCTAAGGGCGGGAAACAAAGTGGTTTCATGTTTAAAACCTAACTTTTCTATTAGACCATTGATTTAGAGTCCATGAACAAAAAAAGAAATAGGCTAGAGTATACTCATTGAGTTTTGTGCAAGATGGCTTCTTACTCATTTCCTATCCTCACTATAAAAAACATTTTTAGTAGTCTAATAGAGTTTTGGGTTCGGCCCATTACCCACAACTAGCTTCTGAAATCAAACCCTAATACCATCTCCCATATCTACCGTTGCTTCACTCAATACATGACCCAAGCATAGGGCTTCTATGTATGTCTGCATCTACCTATTTGGACTTGTATTCATGAGAATGAGAGCGTGCTTTAGGAGTCAGGGTTTAATTTTTCTTATCTACATGTAGGAACAAGACAAAATTACCGATCTTCTGTGATCTAGAAGTGTTGGAAAATGAGGAGCCACATAGAGAATCTATGGGAAATGTTAATTCTATTTCAAAAATTCAGAAGATAATTCCAAATTTTCAGGATTCTGAGATCCCCTCCCTCTTTCAGTGGAATACCATGGGCATTTGAAGAATCGAACCTTGGACCTTTCCATTTCTACGCTGGCTTGGAGCCACCAAATCTTCTTATTTTGAGCTTCTAATGGAAATTACTGCATATGTTTTTCTTTCTGGCATGCGGCAAACCCTTACACTTATTCCAAGTATCCAAGCCCTTGTTTGAAGAGGGGAAGGAAGGGTTCTAGAATTTGTCAATAAAAGAATGAATTCAGGGTCCAAGCACTAATTTGAAGAGGGGAAGGAAAGGTTTTGGCACTTGTAAATTAGAATACATGTGGGGAGAACAGGGCTCTTTACCCTCGAAAATGTTGATGATGTAAAAATGAAATAATACTGCTCATCTATGTTTACTCCTAGAAAATGAGAATACATGTAGGAGAGAACGGGGCTTTTGGCACGAAATAATGGTGATGATGAAAATGAAATAAAACAGCTAGCATGTGCTTACACATGGAAGTTGCAAGGGTCGTATCCCCAAGTAAGTTTTATTAATAAAGCTTGAAGTTCTGTTAGTGGACTTATAGATTTCATTTCTAAATGTGACAGAGGTTTTTTAGTTGTTTTTCTTCCATGAGCATGGTGCGCTTTGATTTGTGGCATATAGGTCACAACGCCATGTCAAAGGATCTTTTTATTATGAATCAAATTAAAAAACTATTAAGCCATTTTGTTCACAAAAATCATTACCAGTAGTGGTTCCATTATCCACAATATTTTAATATAATTCCCTTTCCATTGAGCCCCTATTTTCACCGGCGTTTGAAAGATCTGCTGCCACTAGCCATGAAGTTTTTTTTGTGTGTTTCTTCGATGACCTATAGGCCATTTAAGTTGCATCCAAGATCCATTTCAATGGATGTAACCAACCATATTAGAGAACATTCATAGCCTCAAATGAACCCATTTTTATTTGGTTGACCTTCGCTTCAAAATCTAAGGTACCTGTTATGGACGGAAATCTAAGTGTATTGAAAACATACAAAACCTCTGCGGGTTTTCTATCAAAAGAGGATCCTCACCAACAATCATCATTGTTGGTCTCATTTTGATACGAATGGAGAGATTCTATAGTATAGTAGGTGAACAAGATTGATTTATAAGTATACGGTTTTATGCACCCCATTAAAAAGTAGGTCAATCTGATCCTAATATAAGTTACAGCTTTCCAAAGCTTCAACAAACACATCCAAGCACAAAGCAACCAATCTTTTCAGTTCCACTATTTCTCATTGTAGGATATTTTCAAGCCCAATCATTAGCGTACCATCAAGTTCTTTAACATTCTCATCAATTTATGCCACTACAGGTGAGATGGACATCATATGTTGTGAGATCCTTGTGCTATCTTTTATATTGGCTTTAATCTATTTTGACATTTTTTCTTCGTACTCAGGGAAAAAATTAGCTGAGTTGGAACGAGAATTAGCTAAGATTTAGGTAGAGAGACAATCAAAGTAGCCTCTAACTTAGGCATTAGAGCTTGAAATGAAGTAGTTGTAGAAAAACATTTTGGTTCTGAATAAACAACAATCTGATTTGCAGGCTGAAGTGCAGAATCTCTAAGAGAAGATTAGCGAGTATAATAATAAGGTGTGATCTTGGAATTTATGGTCTCTTTTCTTTTTTGAATGTTACTTGTGTATTTGGAAAATGTAACTTGGATTAAATGTCAAGGTCATTTTATTTTTGAAACCTTTAAATCTATCATCTTTTGGTTAAATATTGTCACCTAATACTTATGAGGTTTTGAAGTTTTGAATCGTTCCCTTAACTGTTTTGTATCATTTTTTCTTCTAGACTTTCCATTGCTTGAAATACCTCTCACTTATACTAGGAAGCAATCAAGTAGATATTGTTTCTTGCCTTGCAGTGCTTGGTGTTTGAAAAACAAGATATGTTCACACAAGTTCAATACCTTAAGGAAAATGTATCATTGTATATCTAGAAATTTCTCGCAATTTTTCTTTAAAATATTGTATTTTCTTTAAGCAAGCACTGGAAGACCTTTGTTGGTATACCTACACACAGTTACCACTACAATGACCCTCAAAAAGAGTCAACAAAGCATTTCTAAAGTAACTGCTAATCTTAATGATTGTCCTTGGGTTTTGCTAACATCCCATATTCATTCTTCTCAAACTTAAAACACTATGGATATCACATTTTATCAAACTTTAAGAGGTTTGGGCTTTGGATATATATATGAAATGATTTTCAATGCCATAATTTTAACTACCTAACTTTTAAGCTACATATTTTCCTTCCTTATTACTTGTGGCTTTTGTTAAACAATCACCTTGTACCCAACAATACATCGTTGAAGAGAGCAACTAACTAGATTTAGAGTAAAGGGGATCAACACCCATATTTGGAGTGCAACCATTTCTATGAATTCCCTCATTTCCAACTAGCTTACTTTCATTTATTCTATTTCAATGAGTTTATTAAGGAAATCTAGTTTAGTGAGTTTATTAATGCAAGAAGTCTATTTTATTTTCAACCATGATTCACTGTTTTGTACCTTTAACATACAACCTAGAATAAATTAGACTACATGCAAGTTTTTGCAAGTTTACATGTTGAATATCTACTTAAGATTCATAAGAGTGAATCTTATGAAAGATTTCTCAATATAATATGCATTACCAGCATGAATGGAGCACATAAAATATATTGGCAAAACAACTTGGTGAAGATGATTGAAGGACTTTGGACTTGGAAAACTAGATCAAGACTTTTTAGTTTCGTGATGCATTGACTGTTGAAAGGTCATTAATCCTACACTTTCCTCTCAAAATAGGCCCTAAAAACATTACATGCATATTAGATTTATAAACAATTCACTAAACTAAATCCAAAGCTTAAAGACTAAAGTAAAAAGTTGGTTTCCATAAAAACGCAGGACAAGGTTCGAGCAATGTAACTACTTATGAATTGTTTAGTCCCCAACAATTGCTAAACAAAATATTGAGAAAAATAATTAAGCGTGGGTTGGTTCTCATTGTCTTAGAGGGCATAACTCTCTGAGAAATATCTAAGATTCATTACAGAGATTTTACAAGGGTAAAATGTCATCAAGAATGGCATGCAAGTTCATAGGCACATTCTCTTGGATGTATTTAGTGTTGTTACTAAGAATAAATTGTAGGTTGAGTTGACCCTCTAAGAAAGGTGTATTAGTCAAGTTTTAGAGGGTAAATCTTTGTGTGTTGTTTATTGAGTGTTAGCAGGGTGTATACCTCCTATATGGGCTGAGTTTCTATGGCAGAAGGGAACTCTTGGATGTAGTTTTTCCTAATTAATAATATCTAGTTAGAGGGCATTCATTAGCATAAAAATGGGATCACTTTGAAGAAAATATATGGTTGCACCAACTGGTATCATTAATATTTCATGATATAAGGGTGAAAGCAGATTTTTTAGGGTCTTCGAAGTCTGAAACATAGTGGAAATTAGCCCATACTTCTCATTATTTGCAAATAGAACTAAGGCACATATTATGGGAGGTACATACTTGTGTTTTAGAGCTGGAAAGTGGAAGAGAATAGAGGAACAAAATGTTTTTGACCAATAACAGTGATATAAAATAGCCATATTTCCATATCCATACAAACAAAAAGATGAAAACTTGTAATGCATTGGTTTATAATAGAGACTTGGCCATTATCTCTATGCAAATTATTGTTGTGTTGGTGTATTATTATTGGATTTTATTTATCTTGTATTTGCAGTGCCATACCAAAATATAAGTTGAAACCCACAATAAAAAAATAGAGAAAATAGTCAAATTGTTTGATGAAATACGAAAACCAACAATTTTTCGAAAATAGTGAAAACTTTCCAAACCTTGGAGGGATAAGGGGTTGGTGCACTATATTAATCTAAGTTCCTCAAGTATTTCAGAGTTTTGAATCCATTTATGCATTGAAAAATGCATTTCAAACAATGAAAAATCACAATCTTGATCAAAATTCTATAGTCGAATTCCAACGAAAAAAGTCAAAATGTAGAACAATTAGACTTCACCATTATTAAGCCATCCACTAGTTTCCATACATCTGGTCCAGGCCACTAGAATGGCATGTCAAAAAATGTGGGTGAAGTGAAAGCATTGGGTGACATTCACAAAGTACTTACATCTCAAACTTGGCATATAAACTGTAGGAACTGTATTATGTGGTGCAGATTGCCACCAAATAAGTTTGTTTCTAAAAATTATTTATAAAATGGAAACATTGAGTTCTAGAAATTGCTGAAACTTATGTATCATAAGAGATAATGCTTTGTTACAAATTCTGTGAAAGTCTTAATAACAAGGGAGAGAAAATATTTCAAAATGATAGGTTCAAATTGAGGGATGATATGGAAGGTGAGTTGTTGGCTATCAAGTTCACATGTTTATTCCAAGCCACAAAGTAAAGGGATTGATTGTTATGTTTGTCTAGTGGATGCATTAGATCTTGGTGCTAGTTGAATGGTTGGTTTCCCCTTGCTTTGGCCTTTGTGAAGCCAACTCTATTGTTTCAGGTTCTTAAGATAGTTGAATTTCCCAACCATTTTTCTTATGTTCCCTAATGAATCTATATTAACGATGTGGTCTATGAATTTGAATGTTCTTTGCTGGCCCTCTTAATCTAGATATCAAGAGGGGGTGTGGCATACAATAAGGGTAGGGCCTTTTTATAGATATTTCATCATTCTTTTTTAGTGTAAGCCTCAGTGGCTGTTCTACTGAATTGACTGACAGATTTGGCATTTGACTATTAGGGTGGAGATCCTAGACCAATATTTGATATGATGGCCACAACATTGGAGAAGGTTTCAGTTGTGCCAGTTTCAGCAAGGGCTATAATTGGAGTAATGTTGATTCTTGCTCAGATAATATCTTCTGTATCACATCTGTTGTATGTATAGTGGGTAAGATAGTTTGCTAATGGCTTGGGTCTTGTGTTGATTAATAATACTTTATGGAATAGTGTCCCTTATGCATTCTCTATCCATTGTGAATATCTTAGTCTACTTTATTGATCCTATTAAGCTTGGAGTTGACTTTGTCCCATGCTTGCTTTTCCTTTGTTTTAGATATTGTCTTTGTTGAGATTATTACTATCCATAATTAAACTAAAAAATCTGTATGTGATTGTGAAATGCACAAGCACCAATTACTTTGAAAATCTACTTGGTTCTGCTGCAAAACAAGTCTAGTCTGATCCTTTGGGACAAACTCGGTTAAATGTGGTTAAAATTTCAAATATTTGGTGAGTTTGACCAAATTATTGACCCAATTTGACCGGGTTTGACTATGTTTGATCATTATGATAGATTTTGGCAAACATTTATGTAATGAAAAGTAAATTTGAGTTTTTTATTTGCAGAGTTTTATGTTGAGTTTTTGAAGCTTGTACCTAGTCTGAGTTATACTCTAGTTGTGCACTTTTGGTAATTTTTATGTGAGACTAGGTCATGTTCTTAATATTTGGCTTTGTTGAGTTGTTCTAGAGTCTGACTCACGACTTTGTTTTCAATTTACATGAGTGCAGACTAGCCACCATAAATTTTAGACATGGGCTTACCTGTATTATGGGCTTGGATCTATCACCATTATGATTCCTTTTCAGTACCTGCCTACTATTGTCAGCTCTTGATTAAGCCATTTTCTATTGTTTTAATGTAGTTAGACAGTGTTGTGAATGTTGTTTTTCTGAGATCTATTCAGTTTCAGCATCTTATAGTATCAGTTCATCTATTGCTGGATGATTTCTCTCTGAAAATTTTGTTGGTGTTTGTTCAGTTGTGGTTGACCTAATCTGTAGATATAGACCAGACTTGTGTAGTTTGTTTTCCATGAATCAGGATGATCTACTATAATATTATGTTATATGATGTATCAAATTAAGGGTGCTTGTTGAACCCATTGTCTAGTGAGGATGGATTTAGATGGCTAGCTTGTAGTGACCATATTTGTAAAAGCTCTTGAGGGTAGCTATTATAGAATTTCTATTCACTTTATGAGTGACCATTTTTGTAATTTCCAGTGAGAAATTTTCAAATTACAGGTTCTATTTAGAGAAAAGCATGGGAATTATTTTCTTAGCTTACATGTTAAAAATTTACACTCTAAAATTTTGCATGATAGGTTCTGTTTAGAGAAAACACATAGGGAGTATTTTTTGAGTTTACATGTTGAAAAGTTATAAACATGTTCTAATATCAATGACGTTCAATCGAGCCTCATAAAGTTCAATAAGTCCCCTTCTAGCTAGCTAGACAGTCCTATTTGAAGAATATTGAATGGTCTTCTAGTTTTTCACAATGCACCTTTCTTGGTAATATTATGAGAAAATTGACAAAAAGTTTAAAGTCATGCTAAAGAACCATTGGGAAAATCTTAGTGATCTCTACATTTTTTTTTTTAATCAATGCATGGAGTTCCACAAGCTCTTAGCTCTTTTTTGTTGCTGATATCATGGCTATAGGATTTGCTTAGACAATTCCATTATGTAGTTATAGTGTATGTACTGTTTTAGTCCCATTGATCTAATTTTGTGTTATTTTGTTGGGCATTAATAAAGTTATCTTATCTTAGATTCAATATTTTAAGTGTGAAATTAGAATATACATCATTCTTCCTTTTCAAGCTTAAAATATAAGTCTTTAAAACTGTCATACAACTAGCAGTTAGCCTTGATTCTATTCCATGACTATTTATAAATAGTCTGCCTAGTCTACCTGAAGGCAACCTTCACAAAAAGAGACATTTTCTTTCTACATTTAGCCAAAAGGCTACAAAAAGTACTACATTAGAAACATAAAGACACTTGAAACAAATGCTAGGGGTTTTGAACCCTGCATCAGAACAACAAGCTTTTAGAAGCCGATAATTATATGCCTCCCCTGAACTCTTGTTCAGTAAGGGACCCTTCTTACAGTAACAAAGCCTTTTTTGATAACTGATCAGCCATCGTATTAAACTCTTTAGAGATATGTGAAAAATATAGACCATCAAATCTCCTCTTAACCTCCAAGAACTAATTTATGATAACTCAAGTAATAGATTATCTGTTGTGCACTTATTATTAGACCAATCAACCATTAGCTTTGAGTCTCAAAACACTTGTAACTCTTTTATACCCTATATGTTGTTGTTTTCTAGAGTAGCCACATAGCATAAATTCTTGTTTGGTTGTTTGTGTCAGGTCCTACTACTAAATTTAGTTTCAAATGGTGATGTCGATCCACAAATTGAGTGACACCAACCCACGCAAACCTGGAACTCTATGACAGGCTCCATCAAAAAACACCCAAGCTTGGTCATGGCTATATTTTTGTTTCATTTAGAATTTTGGCTAGTTACTCTTTTGAAGAAGATCGATTTCCACTGCAAGTATACCTAATTTTATGGGAAACTTTTGCTGGTCTCAACTGTAGACCTCAAAAGATCATTATGTTTCTAGATAACTAAATACCCCAAATCACAAAAGATTGTAATGCCCTAAGAACTTTTACAGATTTATCTACAGTCCAAGGATAAAAACATTCAATAAGAGTCCACTGCTCCCATTTATTTCTCCCACAGCAACACCTCCAGAGTCATGCTTTGATGAATGAACCAATATGAAAAGGCAACAATGGTATGGTTTCTTAATGGGAGAATTGAAATTCAATGGAAAATCCAGCCTAAGACCTCATATGGCTACTTCATGCATCCTTTCAGAATCTAATATATGATTAACTGCTCCTAGAAATACTACTCAATGAAGGTGAAAAACTCCCACACCCATTATATATTGGCATGGACTACCATACTGATTTGATCTAGGACCAATCAGTCACTTGTTAGCTTTCTTATCATTGCCAGCATCGTTGTGCCCATTTGGATTGGCACTATAATCGATTCATGCTTCTCAATAAATAATATATTACAGGTTATCCATACGTGAGCTTAAAAACAAGAAACAAACAAGTCGTCCACGGATTCCTCACTTGTCTTACACAAAAGACATCTTCCAAGACCCCCTTATCCCAAGTCAAAATTGTGTTGTCTAAAGCTAATGTGCGAAAATTTTTAGCTTTAAGAGGAATTTCTAACTTTCAAACTAAGTTCCACCATGGGGATCTTTCCCTCGTCATTTATATGTCTACAACCATACAAACAAATGTACCTAAAGCAATCTAAGAAGAATAATAAATTATTTCCCAACTAGTATGGTCCTTACAAGGTGGCACAAAAAGTCGGTACTATGGCATACAAATTAGAGCTACCTACATCCTCCCGAGTACACTAAGATTTCCAGGTTTCATGAAGGTTGTTGATGGTAAGCTCCCAATTCAAACAATATTTCTAGAACTTGAAGAAGTTAGGAAAAATAATATTGGAGCAAGAAGATGTCACGTAATCGAAGCCGATAGCTACAAAATTGACTAATTTAAGAGTATCTCATTAAGTGGAAGAAATTACCCACTACAAATTCCACATATGAGGATGAGGATTTTATACAAAAGCATCGCGAAAAACTCAATCGTTGAGGACAACACTTTTTAAAGTACAGGGGCATGTCAGGTCCCCATAATACTAGTGTAAATCCCTATTGTTATTGTTGTTCCCATTTAGCCCCCATATTGTTATTGTTGTGCCCATAGAAGCCCACTATTGTTATTGTTTTGTCCTTACATTATGATTGCTATGTATGCCTTGACTATAATTGTGACCCCTTAGACTACTATACATACCAAGGAGGTTGTTTCATTTGTATCATCCAAGAATTTTTCATTTATGTGATATAAAGGAGGTTTCCCCCTCGAAGAGGTTATTTCTCAAGTTAGTGATCTATATTTTCTTATATTTTACGATTTGGTTTCATAAAAGAAGGTTTGATCTATAGTTATAGCAAGCAAGCAAGGTTGAATGAAGCTCCAGAAGGAAAAAAATGTCAAAGAAAACTTATTTTTGGGTTTTATCTCTCTCACACATGCAAAATTCTATTGCTTATAAAACTACAAGGAAATTGTAGGTCCAAGTTTTGAAAGAGTGACGTGCATTTTCTTGTTACTGGACGGGATAATACTCTCTCCTGACCTTGCTTACCTTATAAGAAGATGTCTAGCTCAAGGAAGGACTCAAGAAGAAGTTGGCTTAGGTTTTTTTTACCTTTTCTTCTATTCTATGAGCTTGCTGCATAACAAAACATTCGATATACAACTATAATAGGCAAGGAAGGTTGAGTGACGGTCCAAAAGGAAAAATAAATTCAAATAAAACTTGTTTTCAGAGTCTATCTCTCTCACATGTGCGAAATTATATGGTTTCTAGATCTACAAGGAGGCTAAAACTATAGGTTTGAGTTGCATAAGAGAGAACTGTAGTATTTTGTTACTGGGAGGGATAATAATCTCTCTTGGCCTCGTTGACCTTAATAGTAGTTATCTGTCTCAAGGAAGGATTGAAGAAGAAGTTGGATTAGGGTTTCTATAGCTACTACAAGGCCACAATTGTAGAAAAAAATTGCCGGAAAGAGGCTATGGTCGAAGTCATAGTTAGAAGATTGTTTCACTAGAAGGGATGACTAGGTACTTGGAGGAGGACTTGGTCTATGGTTTCGATCATTGTTTTCTAATTTGAGGTATATTTTATAAGCCTAAAAGAGTTTTCTAGATTTTCCACTTTGAGGGGTTTTTCCCTAGCTTGGAGTCTAACTTTCCTGTCCACTATCTTTACTATTTTGTTCTTGATATTTGTTTGATGAGGAATATCTAATAAAGATAAATAAGAAGAATAGTATAGTTCACAAACATGTATTAAAGTAGTAGTAGCTGCAAAATTATATTTAACAAGAAGGAAACTAGAAGGATCATCTCGTGGACACTAGAAGGGTTTGTTAAAGGGAAAATGAATACCTATTGTTCTAGAAGAAGGGACTCATCAAAAGAAAGCTTGAAAAGGAAGACTATAAGAAGTTTTTTGGTCTCTCTTGTGAAAAGGATATAGTTGAAGACTCATTGCAGGAAGACCTCCATTATAAAGGAAGCATCAAAGGTATTTCAAATCATAACTTTTGGAAGTCGTCATTGAAGTCTCTTTGAAGGCCTTGAAAGCCTAATATAGTTGGAGACATCATCAGAAAAAATAAGACTCTTGATAATCAAGTAAGTACCATATTTTTAATATATGCATGAGCCCACAAGTCATATGGATTCTTTCTGCAAGGAAAGTGATAAGTTCATTGGAGCATTAAATTTCCAAGCATGGAAGAAAATGATTGAACTAACACTTATAGAAAATGAGGTAATGGAATATGTTATTAGTGACATTACTGATCCTAGAAAAGACATGACTCAAGATCTAACAAATTAAAATAAAGGATAAGTAAGGGAACAAAGGATCATCATTGAATCCATTAATGATCCCCTTGTTCCATTTATTGGAAATTTGAAAACTTCTAAGACTATGTATGACAAGCCAGTCAATTTGTACTCTGTAAGTACATTAAGACAAAATATGTATTTGAGGAATAGGATATATTGAATGGAGAAACCAAAGGATGAGTACATGGCATCCTTTCTAGTGAAGATATCTCAATTAAGATATCACTTTTAGTGGCTTTGAGAGACAATTTATGATTCAAAAATGACCATCCATGTACTGAATGTATTTCCACCAAAATGGAGCAACTTTGCAACAGGCATCTACTCTAAGAAATACTCAACTCCTTTTGATGAGTTATGGGCTCAATGCATCTTGGAAGAAACTAGGATCAAGAAAAAGGATGTCATGGGATCAGATAAATAGTTTAAATCTTTTATAGCTCATGTCAAGATGCTTAAAAAAGGAAAGTTTGGAAAGTCCAAGAAGAAAGGTATGTGAAACATTCAATGCATTCAGTGAAATGAGTATGGACACTTTAAGAGGGATTTTCAAAATTGACATAACACTAAAAGAAATGAGAGAATCAAGCCTCATGTAGTTGAGGAGGTGGAAGAACCTAAGAAGAAGCCAAAGAAGTAAGAGGTGAAAGATTACTAATGAAGAAGGCAACGTTTTTGTCAAGTTTTTTTATGAAGATTGTTGTTTCCTTTAGAATAATATGAATTCTTGTTTACTCTAGGAGAACATGGTTTTGTGTAGAATCATAGAAATAAGAATGTGATAGTAGCATATTTAGAGGATGCTTGGTTAACTTTCTCTATAGAAATCATCTAGTCATTAAGGATAGAATAGATAGACCATTTTGCATATTGTTCATCCAGGAATTATCTAACATTATGTTGGAGGTAGTCATATTTCTAAGGTGGATCATCATGATCCTGTAAGAGCCATCATTTTGGAAGGATCATGACAAGGTATTATTCATTCCATATAGTATGGAAATAATATTTAAGGATGAAGGAATGCATTGGGTTAGGTTGCATGCTTATTTTATGGCATATGGCTAGATGATTGAATGAAAGCATATAACTACATATTGGAACTAAAATTTCAATATCATTCATGTGTACCTAATCATGTAAAAGAAAGTTGGTGATAAGATATGCTTCATATATGGTTATTGTAACTTCCTTGATCAAAATTTTATATAATAATTTTAATAAAGGAAAAATAATAAACAAGGTCATGGGAGGCATATTCCAAGTTGAATGTTGGGAAAAACATCCTGGTGTTGGTGTTCATTTGGTTTAATATGGCTAAGGAAATTGGCAAAAGCAATGGAAAAGGATTTGGAAAGGCAAAGGGGCATTAATTGGCATTTTATTTATGAAAATAATGGAAATTAGGAAAAAAGGAAGTTGAAAGGTCAGAGGTTGCATGTGAGGACGAAAATGAAGGATAATAATGGAAAATGAAGACAATAGAGGCCTAATTAATAAAATGGCTTTTGAGGATCAATTAACAATAATTTTCAAATTCAGTGTTGGAGCTCTCTCTATTATCTCAAGTTTTTCATACTCTTGGACACTTAGAGTATTCTTGGAGCAATCTAGCATTGTAGGAAAGAATGAAAAGGAAGGTAAATAAAGCACAAGGAAGCAAGGATCAAGCAAGGAAGAGTGGGATTACTTACAGGTATTGAGTTGCATGTATGATTTCCTTTCTAGTTTTCGAATGCATGGTGCATGCATGTGTGTTTTTGGTTCTCTTCCTATGATTTCCATGGATCTTTCCAGGTGTGATAGTGGTTTTCAGCCTTGCCTTTCCATTTTTAGATATCCATGGTGTGATGGGGCTCTTTTCTTTTGGTTGAGCTAGATTTCCAAATGGACTCAAACTTGAGTGGTGTGGTCTTAGGATTAATCACAATGCACTTGGTGGGATATACGGTAAAGCATGGTTGTGAATACCATTTATTGCGCCTAATAATCCCTTGAATGGTAATGGCATGATACATAGTAAATCCTAGAGTTTGGAGACCTCATAGGCCTAGGAATCCCTTGTCCAGTAATGGTGGAATACACATAAATCCGAGAGGTCGAGACGGATAAATTCTTTACAATTTACGTGGAGAGATCTAGAGGCATCCATTCTTGTTTAGGGCCTAGTGATCTGGTGGGATTTTCATAAAGCCTCATTGTGCTGATGAGGGTTTTAGGCCTAGGAATCCCTTGGTGGATATACGATAAAGCCAAAGGAAAGCTTGATTATTTTTGTTGTGTTTTCCACATTCATACTTGGAATATGGGATGACACTGATTGGTTGAAACAAATATTTGGTTCAACCAAATCTATGGTCGGGTGGTTCATAGAATCCCTTAACTTGGTTGGATTATGCATACATTAATAAGAAGTCCTTTTCTATTGATATTTCATGTGTAAATGTACTTTCTGATATGTTGTTTTTATTGCTATTCTACTCATGATATTTTGTTGGTTATAAGCATGGTTCATGACAAAATTTGGTTATGGATATCATTGTGATATGATTAGTACAATAAATGTGAATGAATATATCACCTAATAGATGATATTTCAACTATTGTGACAAGGCATCAATTTTTCTTGATGATTCTCAGATAAGCATGAAACCCCTATGCTCATATTTGTGGTTCTGACTTATATATTACATGTTTGTGATATGTTTGATGAAATGTGTGTCATGGCTAGTAGGGGTCATGTCAATTCCTTGTACCATTTTCTTCATTAGTATCTTTAATTCATTGTCATCTATCATTTCTCAAAGCTTCATGAAAATCTGGGAAGTCACCTAAGACCTAGCCCTAATAAAGTCGCACAAAATTTGGGGTCGCTAGCTCAAAATTTCTTGAAAATGGGCATAGTCACATGCATGCCTTCATGTGGGAGTTACTGGAGGGTCTCATTTACAAGCATGGATTTTCATGGAAGCGCATGGGAGTCTAACTCAACAAAATGACAAGTTGTCTTAGGGGTTGGGCACTTGGTAGGGTTGGTGTCTCCTGAAGGTTCTATAGCTCCTCAAAAATGTCATTGGTTTTGTTTTATCAGTTCCACTTCCTTAACTATAAATGGGGAGTTGAATCACATCATAGTAACTGTTTGTCACATTTATACCCAAGTGGATCGGTTAGCTTCGGTAAATTTGCGAAGAGGGTGTTACCAAGAGGAGTTGAATCACATCATAGTAACTCTTCGTCACATGTTTACACCAATGGATCAGTTAGCTTGGGTAAATGTGGGAGGAGGGTGTTACAAAGTGGTATCAAAGTATGGTTTCATTCTCTTTGGGTGACATCTCATACTACACAATGGTACCAAAGCATGGTTCAAAGCTTGGAATGGATGGGCGAAATGTGTTGGTCATGCACACAAGCGGGTTGCATATATGTTCATTATGATTGTTGTATATGTGCTTGTTGTATATGCATGGTGGTGATCATTCTTGGAGTTTTTTCTCCATGTGAAATTTGATGGTGTTGTTTTTGGATATGGTCGTAATAAGTTTATGTTAGTTATGCAATTGTTATGCATGTCAGTGTCTATACATCATTATGCATACATTGACATGGTTATAGTTATCATGAAGGAGGTCGTCATTCATGGTTGGTATGGTCATGCATGATAACTTTATACTGGTTGAAATTATGTTTATGTAATAATATGATTATGCTTATACATGCATTGCACTAATTTGGTTGATCTTGCACACTATATATCCTTTCCTGAACTATACTAAGGTATATTGATTATGCTATGTTTTGGTTTAATATGACATGGTATACTTGTATGAAGAAGATGAAATATCTCTAGAAATATGGTAGACTATAGTTCACAAGACTCTCCCTATGGATTATATGAGAAACATGGTGGTAGATAATCATTGTAGATAATCATACAATCATTCAGGCACAAGAGAAAAAAGTAGAAGTTAATGCAGTAATCCTTCATAGTTTGTCAAACATGTAGAGATAGGGACCACTTAGGCTCAATCATGGGCAGGAGGATAGGACTAATGGGGAATATGGAAGTAGATCTCATGGTGGTAATAGGTCATATAAGGATGACATGATTAGATATGGCAGGCTCTTGGATATGCTAGATAGGAGAGATTATGGACACATGTTCTATATTAGTTATGGTTCTAACAGGTGCCATGGTAATCATCATTATCATGCTTACAAGAGGAGTGATAGGGGATATTTTCCAAATGAGTTAAAGAAATCTAGGTAACCTACCTTTAACGGGGATTTGAAGAAGTCAAAGGATGAAAAGGCATGGCTACTCGGGATGAAGAAGTTCTTTGAGCTGCTTGATTGCACGAAACACATGAAAGCCATGATAGCTATATTCATCCTCAGAGGGAAAGAAGACATCTCATGGGAAGATGTGAAGCAGGTTAGAAAAATCATGACAAAGGAGTTGAGTTGGCATGAATTCAAGAGACTTTTTAGGAAGAAATATTTATCAGAGACATACTATGATAGCAAAGCCAAGAAATTCTATGAGCTAAAGATCGGGTCGATCATGGATGAGGAGTATATGACAAAGTTCCTGGAGTTGTTGAGGTATGACCTATGTCTTAAGGATGAGAAAGCAAAATTTCAAAGATTTTTCATTGGATTCTCATTAGCATTTAGAGATTGGATTGAATATGATGATCCTTAGTCACTTGAAGAAGCCATTGGTAATTTGAAGCATTGTTATGATCAATCAAAGTGCAAGATAGAGTCTCAACAACATTGTAAAGGGAAAGAGAAAGATAGAGGTAAATGATAGCTAAAGTGAACAAGACCTTAAAATTTAGGAGAGAAATAAAGTGTTGCACCTTAGAAGATGTTTAATGGGTCATAGCGCAACAAAATAAAGGTGATCGTAAGGGATAATTCTAGAGTTGGATATGTGGAAAAGAGAATCCCCAGAGGGATTTCTCACAAAACCAGGTTGGTAGGCCTTATATTTATAGTGCATAAGATGCATAGACAGTTGTGGATGTTGGGACGATCATTCCATGAATTTATACAACACTAGATAATAGGCAAGAATATCACCAAGAATCTATTATCGTGATGGATGGTGAGCTTTTTGAAAAAATTGTTTTCATTTTGATCGGCCTTAGATCTAATTATTATTATGTAAGTTTTGACTTGGTGGATAAGTATGGTTTTAATGAAGAAGTGCATGCATAATGTTGGTTAGTGCAATTGGCTATAGGTACAAAGAAGAGTTTTCATCATTAGGTAAGAGCTTGTGCATTCGAGTTGAATGGTATGCCTACCTCATCACATTTGAATGTACTGTCATTGGGATCATATAGTATGCTTTTAGGTATGGACTGGTTGTATCTTCACATAAATAAGGTGGACTAGTATTGGGATCATATAGTATGCTTTTAGGTATGGACTAGTTGTATCTTCACATAAATAAGGTGGATTGTTATGACAAAGCTATCGAATGCTTGGATGATAATGGCGAAGAAAGACTATTCTAGGGTAAGAAGAAAGCTACATTAGTTACAATGGTGAAAGTTATGGAGGTAAAGTATGGTTGCAGAAAATGGTGTGCCTTATTTGTAGCGCATATTTTTAGTGATAGAATTAAGGATGTTGAGGATGCAGAAGTTATGAAGAGGTACTTGATCTTGTAGCAATTTCATGATGCGTTTCTAGAAGAAATTATAGAGATACCTCTTCATAGAGAAGAGGAATTGTCTATTGAGTTAGTTCCAAGGGCAATGCCAGCATCAAAGGCACCATACATGATATGAACACTATAGTCAATAGAGCTAAATTTGCAGTTGAAAGAAATGCTTTACAAGGGATACATTAGGCCAACTGTATGACCTTAGTGTGAAACAATGTTTTTTGTAAAGAAGAAGGATGGTACTCTCATGTTATGCATTTATTACAAGAAGTTGAACAAGGTGACCATCAAGAACAGGTATCTTCTGTCGAGAATTGATGACTTGTTCAACCAATTGAAGGGAGAAACAATGTTCTCTAAGATTGAATTGAGATCAAGATACCATCTACTACACATCAAACAAGATGATATTTACAAGACTGCTTTTTGGACTAGGTATGGACATTATGAGTTTGTTGTAGTTCCATTTGGTTTGACTAATGCTCCAGCTACTTTCATGTTATTAATGAATAGTGTGAAATGTCCTTATCTAGACAAGTTTGTCATTGTGTTCATTGATGATATATTGATATATTCTAAGAATGAGGAAGAACAAGCTGAAAAATTAGTGGTAGTGTTCATATTGCTAAGGGAGCATCAGTGATATGCCAAGCTTAGAAAATGAAGTTTCTTTTAGAGAGGGGTACATTACTCGGGACATGTTGTTTCTAAGGAAGGCATAGTAGTGTAGTCAGAGAAGTTAAGAGCTATCATGGAGTGTGCAGTTCCTAGAAATGTGGATGAGGTAAGATCATTTATGGGGTTAGAAAGTTATTATAGGAGGTTCAATGGGAAATTCTCTCAAATTGTATGTCTTATTACATCACTACAAAGGTAAGGTAAGAAATTTTAATTGACCTAGGGATGTGCAACAAGTTTTGAGCAATTGAAGCAATTGCTTACAAATTCTCCAGTCTTAATAATTGTAGATTCAGAGAAAGAGTTTGTGGTGTGTACAAATGTATGCAAGAGACAAACTGGTGGAGCCTTAATGTAGGAATAATAGGTAGCATGTTGTGAGTCACGGAAGATAAATGAGAACGAGTAGAATTATAAGGTTCAAGCAGTGGAGGATCACATCGAGCATCAATAACAAATTCTCTAACTCTTAACGGATAACCTCACTTTGACGCAGAATCAAATCAAGCAACATGAAAATCAACATCATAGTGAAATAATTTTTGATGTGGTCGACTGGGTATTTTTATGTCTACAACCATACAAACAAATGTCCCTAAAGCAAGCTAAGAAGAATAATAAATTATTTCCCAACTAGTATGGTTCTTACAAGGTGGCACAAAAAGTCGGTACTATGGCATACAAATTAGAGCTACCTACATCCTCCCGAGTACACTAAGATTTGCAGGTTTCATGAAGGTTGTTGATGGTAAGCTCCCAGTTCAAACAATATTTCTAGAACTTGAAGAAGTTAGGAAAAATAATATTGGAGCATGAAGATGTCACGTAATCAAGAAGCCAATAGCTACAAAATTGACTAATTTAAGAGTATCTCATTAAGTGGAAGAAATTACCCACTACAGATTCCACATATGAGGATGAGAATTTTATACAAAAGCATCGCGAAAAACTCAATCGTTGAGGACAACACTTTTTAAAGTACAGGGGCATGTTAGGTACCCATAATAATAGTGTAACTCCCTATTGTTATTGTTGTGCCCATAGAAGCCCACTATTGTTATTGTTTTGTCCTTACATTATGATTGCTATGTATGCCTTGATTATAATTGTGCCCCCTTAGACTACTATATATACCAAGGAGGTTGTTTCATTTGTATCATCCAAGAATTTTTCATTTATGTGATATAAAGGAGGCTTCCCACTCGAAGAGGTTATTTCTCAAGTCGCTGATCTATATTTTCTTATATTTTATGATTTGGTTTCATAAAAGAAGGTTTGATCTATAGTTATAGAAAGCAAGCAAGGTTGAACGAAGCTCCAGAAGGAAAAAATGTCAAAGAAAACTTATTTTTGGGTTTTATCTCTCTCACACATGCAAAATTCTATTGTTTATACAAATACAAGGAAATTGAAGGTCCAAGTTTCGAAAGAGTGACTTGCATTTTCTTGTTACTGGAAGGGATAATACTCTCTCCTGACCTTGCTTACCTTATAAGAAGATGTTTAGCTCAAGGAAGGACTCAAGAAGAAGTTGGCTTCGGTTTTTTACCTTTTCTTCTATTTTGTGAGCTTGCTGCATAACAAAACATTCGATTTACAACTATAATAGGCAAGGAAGGTTGACTGACGATCAAAAAGGAGAAAGAAATTCAAAGAAAACTTGTTTTCAGACTCTATCTCTCTCACATGTGTGAAATTCTATGGTTTCTACATCTACAAGGAGGCTAAAACTATAGGTTTGAGTTGCATAAGAGAGAACTGTAGTATTTTGTTACTGGGAGGGATAATAATCTCTCTTGGCCTCGTTGAACTTAATAGTAGTTATCTATCTCAAGGAAGGATTGAAGAAGAAGTTGGATTAAGGTTTATATAGCTACTACAAGGCCACAATTGTAGAACAAAATTGCTGGAAAGAGGCTATGGTCGAAGTCATAGTTAGAAGATGGTTTCACTAGAAGGGATGACGAGGTACTTGGAGGAGGACTTGGTCTAGGGTTTCGATCATTGTTTTCTCATTTGAGGTATATTTTATAAGCCTAGAAGAGTTTTCTAGATTTTCCAATTTGAGGGGCTTTTCCCTAGCTTGGAGTCTAACTTTTATGTCCATTATCTTTACTATTTTGTTCTTGATATTTGTTTGATGAGGAATATCTAATAAAGATAAATAAGAAGAATAATATAGTTCACAAATAGGTATTAAAGTAGTAGTAGCTGCAAAATTATATTTAACAAGAAAGAAACTAGAAGGATCATCTTGTGGACACCAGAAGGGTTTGTTAAAGGGAAAATGGATACGTATTGTTTTAGAAGAAGGGAATGATCAAAAGAAAGATTGAAAAGGAAGACTATAAGAAGTTTTTTGGTCTCTCTTGTGAAAAGGATATAGTTGAAGACTCATTGTAGGATGACCTCCATTATAAAGGAAGCATCAAAGGTATTTCAAATCATAACTTTTGGAAGTTATCATTGAAGTCTCTTTGAAGGTCTTGAAATCCCAATATAGTTGGAGACATCATCAGAAAAGATAAGACTCTTGATAATCAAGTAAGTACCATATTTTTAATCTATGCATGAGCCCACAAGTCATATGAATTCTTTCTGCAAGGAAAGTGATAAGTTCATTGGAGCATTAAATTTCCAAGCATGGAAGAAAATGATTGAACTAACACTTATAGAAAATGAGGTAATGGAATATGTTATTAGTGACATTACTGATCCTTGAAAAGACATGACTCAGGATCTAACAAATTAAAATAAAGGATAAGTAAGGGAACAAAGGATCATCATTGAATCCATTAATGATCCCCTTGTTCCATTTATTGGAAATTTGAAAACTTCTAAGCCTATGTATGTCAAGCCAGTGAATTTGTACTCTGTATGTACATTATGACAAAAGATGTATTTGAGGAATATGATATATGGAATAGAGAAACCAAAGGATGAGTACATCGCATCCTTTCAAGTGAAGATATCTCAATTAAGATATCACTTTTAGTGGCTTTGAGAGACAATTTATGATTCAAAAATGACCATCCATGTACTAAATGCTTTGCCACCAGAATGGAGCAACTTTGCAACAAGCATCTACTCTAAGAAATACTCAACTCCTTTGGATGAGTTATGGGCTCAATGCATCTTGGAAGAAACTAGGATCAAGAAAAGGGATGTCATGGGATCAGATAAATAGTTTAAATCTTTTATAGCTCATGTCAAGATGCTTAAAAAAGGAAAGTTTGGACAGTCCAAGAAGAAAGCTATGTGAAACGTTCAATGCATTAAATGAAATGAGTATGGACACTTTAAGAGGGATTGTCAAAATGGACATAACACTAAAATAAATGAAAGAATCAAGCCTCATGTAGTTGAGGAGGTGGAAGAACCTAAGAAGAAGCTAAAGAAGTAAGAGGTGAAAGATTACTAATGAAGAAGGCAACGTTTTTGTCAAGTTTTTTTATGAAGATTGTTGTTTCCTTTAGAATAATATGAATTGTTTTTTACTCTAGGAGAACATGGTTTTGTGTAGAATCATAGAAATAACAATGTGATAGTAGCATATTTAGAGGATGCTTGGTTAACTTGCTCTATAGAAATCATCTAGTCATTAAGGATAGAATAGATAGACCATTTTACATATTGTTCATCCAGGAATTATCTAACATTATGTTCCAGGTAGTCATATTTCTAAGGTGGATCATCATGATCCTGTAAGAGCCATCATTTTGGAAGGATAATGACAGGGTATTATTCATTCCATATAGTATGGAAATAATATTGAAGGATGAAGGAATGCATTGGGTTAGGTTGCATGCTTATTTTATGGCATATGGCTAGATGATTGAATGATAGCATAGAACTACATATTGGAACTAAACTTTCAATATCATTCATGTGTACCTAATCATGTAGAAGAAAGTTGGTGATAAGATATGCTTCGTATATGGTTATTGTAATAACCTTGATCAAAATTTTATATAATAATGTTAATAAAGGAAAGATAATAAACAAGGTCATGGGAGGCATATTCCAAGTTGAATGTTGGGAAAAACATCCTAGTGTTGGTGTTCATTTGGTTTAATATGGCTAAGGAAATTGGCAAAAGCAATGGAAAAGGATTTGGAAAGGCAAAGGGGCATTAATTGGCATTTTATTTATGAAAATAATGGAAATTAGGAAAAAAGGAAGTTGAAAGGTCAGAGGTTGCATGTGAGGACGAAAATGAAGGATAATAATAGAAAATGAAGACAATGGAGGCCTCATTAATAAAATGGATTTTGAGGATCAGTTAACAATAATTTTTCAATTCAGTGTTGGAGCTCTCTCTATTATCTCAAGTTTTTCGTACTCTTGGAGACTTAGATTATTCTTGGAGCAATCTAGTATTGTAGGAAAGAATGAAAAGGAAGGTAAATAAAGCATGAGGAAGCAAGGATCAAGCAAGGAAGAGTGGGATTCAATTGGTTACAGTGGGATTACTTATAGGTATTGAGTTGCATGTATGATTTCCTTGCTAGTTTTCGAATGCATGGTGCATGCATGTGTGTTTTTGTTTCTCTTCCTATGATTTCCATGGATCTTTCCAGGTGTGATAGTGGTTTTCAACCTTGCCTTTCCATTTTTAGATATCCATGGTGTGATGGGGCTCTCTTCTTTCGGTTGAGCTAGATTTCCAAATGGACTCAAACTTGAGTGGGGTGGTCTCAGGATTAATCACAATGCACTTGGTGGGATATACGGTAAAGCATGGTTGTGAATACCCTTTATTCGGCCTAGTAATCCCTTGAACGGTAATGGCATGATACATAGTAAATCCTAGAGTTTGGAGACCTCATAGGCCTAGGAATCCCTTGTCCAGCAATGGTGGAATACACATAAATCCGAGAGGTCGAGATGGATAAATTCTTTACAATTTACGTGGAGAGATCTAGAGGCATCCATTCTTGTTTAGGGCCTAGTGATCTGGTGGGATTTTCATAAAGCCTCATTGTGTTGATGAGGGTTTTAGGCCTAGGAATCCCTTGGTTGATATTCGATAAAGCCCAAGGAAAGCTTGACTATTTTTGTTGTGTTTTCCACATTCATACTTGGAATATGGGATGAAACTGATTGGTTGAAACAAACATTTGGTTCAGCCGAATCTATGGTCAGGTGGTTCATATATTCCCCTGACTTGTTTGGATTATGCATACCTTAATAAGAAGTCCTTTTATGTTGATATTTCATGTGTAAATGTACTTTTTGATATGTTTTTTTTATCGCGATTCTACTCATGTTATTTTGTTGGTTATATGTTGGTTATAAGCATGGTTCATGACAAAATTTGGTTATGGATATAATCGTGATATGATTAGTAAAATAAATGTGAATGAATATATCACCTAATAGATGATATTTCAACTATTGTGACAAGGCATCAATTTTTCTTGATGATTCTCAGATAAGCATGAAACCCCTATGCTCATATTTGTGGTTCTGACTTATATATTACATGTTTGTGATATGCTTGACGAAATGTGTGTCATGGCTAGTAGGGGTCATGTCAATTCCTTGTACCATTTTCTTCATTAGTGTCTTTAATTCATTGTTATCTATCATTTCTCAAAGCTTGATGAAGTTCTGGGAAGTCACCTAAGACCTAGCCCTAATAAAGTCGCACAAAATTTGGGGTCGCTAGCTCAAAACTTCTTGAAAATGGCCATAGTCACATGCATGCCTTCTTGTGGGAGTTACTGGAGGGTCTCATTGCAAGCATGGATTTTCATGGGAGCGCATGGGAGTCTAACTGAACAAAATGACAAGTTGTCTTAGGGGTTGGGCACTTGGTAGGGTTGGTGTCTCTTGAAGGTTCTGTAGATCCTCAAAAATGTCATTGGTTTTGTTTTATCAGTTCCACTTCCTTAACTATAAATGGGGAGTTGAATCACATCATAGTAACTGTTTGTCACATTTATACCCAAGTGGATCGGTTAGCTTGGGTAAATTTTCGAAGAGGGTGTTACAAAGAGGAGTTTAATCACATCATAGTAACTCTTCGTCACATGTTTACACCAATGGATCAGTGAGCTTGGGTAAATGTGGGAGGAGGGTGTTACAAAGTGGTATCAAAGTATGGTTTCATTCTCTTTGTGTGACATCTCATACTACACAGTGGTACCAAAGCATGGTTCAACGCTTGGAATGGATGGGCGGAATGTGTTGGTCATGCACACAAGTGGGTTGCATATATGTTCATTATGATTGTGGTATATGTGCTTGTTGTATATGGATGGTGGTGATCATTCTTGGAGCTTTGTCTCCATGTGAAATTTGATGGTGTTGTTTTGGGATATGGTCGTAATAAGTTTATGTTAGTTATGCAATTGTTATGCATGTCAGTGTCTATACATCATTATGCATACATTGACATGGTTATAGTTATCGTGAAGGACGTCATCATTCGTGGTTGGTATGGTCATGCATGATAACTTTATACTAGTTGAAATGATGTTTATGTAATAAGATGATTATGTTTATACATGAATTGCACTAATTTGGTTGAGCCTGCACACTATATATCCTTGCTTGAACTATACTAAGGTATATTGATTATGCTATGTTTAGGTTTAAGATGACATGGTATACTTGTATGAAGAAGATGAAAGATGACCAGAAATATGGTAGACTATAGTTCATGAGACTCTCCCTATGGATTATATGAGAAACATGGTGGTAGATAATCGTTGTAGATAATCATACAATCATTCAGGCACAAGAGAAAAAAGTAGAAGTTAATGCAGTAATCCTTCAGAGTTTGTCAGACATCCAAAGCTAGGGACCACTTAGGATCAACCATGGGTAGGAGGATAGGACTAATGGGGAATATGGAAGTAGATCTCATGGTGGGAATAGGTCATATAGGGATGACATGATTAGATATGGCAGGCTCTTGGATATGCTAGATAGGAGAGATTATGGACACATGTTCTATTTTAGTTATGGTTCTAACAAGTTCCATGGTCATCATCATTATCATCATTACAAGAGGAATGATATGGGATATCTTCCAGATGAGTTAAAGAAATCTAGGCAACCTACCTTTAACGGGGATTTGAAGAAGTCAAAGGATGAAAAGGCATGGCTACTCGGGATGAAGAAGTTCTTTGAGTTGCATGATTGCATCAAGTACATGAAATCTAGGATAGCTATATTCATCCTCACAGTGAAAGAAGACATCTCATGGGAAGATGTGAAGCAGGTTAGAAAAATCATGAGAAAGGAGTTGAGTTGGCATGAATTCAAGAGACTTTTTAGGAATAAATATTTATCAGTGACGTAATATGATAGCAAAGCCAAGAATTTCTATGAGCTAAATATCAGGTCAATCATGGATGAGGAGTATATGACAAAGTTCCTGGAGTTGTTGAGGTATGACCTATGTCTTAAGGATGAGAAAGCCAAATTTCAAAGATTTTTCATTGGATTCTCATTAGCATTTAGAGATTGGATTGAATATGATGATCCTTAGTCACTTGAAGAAGCCATTGGTAAGTTGAAGCATTGTTATGATCAATCAAAGTGCAAGATAGAGTCTCAACAACGTTGTAAAGGGAAAGAGAAAGAAAAAGGTAAATGATAGCTAAAGTGAACAAGACCTTAAAATTTAGGAGAGAAATAAAATGTTGCACCTTAGAAGATTTTTAATGGGTCACAGCGCAACAGAATAAAGGTGATGGTAAGGGATAATTCCAATGTTGGATATGTGGCAAAGAGAATCCTCAGAGGGATTTCTCACAAAACCAGGTTGGTAGGCCTTATATTTATAGCGCATAGGATGCAAAGACAGTTGTGGATGTTGGGATGATCATTCCATGAATTTATACAACACTAGATAATAGGCAAGAATATCACCAAGAATCTATTATCGTGATGGATGGTGAGCTTTTTGAAAAAGTTGTTTTCATTTTGATCGACCTTGGATCTAATTATTATTATGTAAGTTTTGACTTGGTGGATAAGTATGGTTTTAATGAAGAAGTGCATGCATAATGTTGGTTAGTGCAATTGGCTATAGGTAAAAAGAAGAGTTTTCATCATTGGGTAAGAGCTTGTGCATTCGAGTTGAATGGTATGCCTACCTCATCACATTTGAATGTACCGTCATTGGGATCATATAGTATGCTTTTAGGTATGGAATGGTTGTATCTTCACATAAATAAGGTGGACTGGTATTGGGATCATATAGTATGCTTTTAGGTATGGACTGGTTGTATCTTCACATAAATAAGGTGGACTGTTATGACAAAGCTATTGAAAGCTTGGATGATAATGGGGAAGAAAGATTATTCTAGGGTAAGAACAAAGCTACATTAGTTACAATGGTGAAAGTTATGGAGGTAAAGTACAGTTGAAGAAAATGGTGTGCCTTATTTGTAGTGATAGAATTAAGGATGTTGAGGATGCAGAAGTTATGAAGAGGTACTTGATCTTGTAGCAATTTCATGATGCGTTTCTAGAAGAAATTATAGAGATACAAGTTCATAGAGAAGAGGAATTGTCTATTTAGTTGGTTCCAAGGGCAATGCCAGCATCAAAGGAACCATAAATGATGAGAATGTTGGAAATAATACTGAGAGGGGGGGGTGAATCAGTATTATCAGATCAGTAAAACCTTTCCAATTTCATACTCAGAAACATATACGCTACTTCAGTTAAGTGAACCCGCGTGTACACGCTACTGTGTCTAAAGCAACTAGCGTATATCCAGAGATCTTATGATTTAGTTAGCTTATCTTCAGTAAATGCATCAGAACATTATTAACCATATTAACAGTAAACAGGTGTAGTATAACAGAACAGATCATCACACAAAAGCCACACACATGAACACCATGATATAAGGTGGAAACCCAATGTGGGTGAAAACCACCTGCTGCAATTCGTCTCTTTCTTCTTTAATAAGAAACTTCTTTTACAATGTACTGGTGCAGTCATTTACCAGCACGCAGGATACAACCTGCAGAGGGCTACAACCCTCATAGCTCTTGTACTAGCCGATCCATTTACTAGTACGTAGGTGCCAACCCTACAGAAGGCTACAACCTTCACTCGTTTTCCAGTTGCTCCTGGAAGGGAGCTACAACCCCCTGGCTCTTGTACTGGCTGATATGTTTACCAGTACGTAGGTGCCGGCCTACGATCTTCCCGGGACCACGTTTCATACATTTTCATACTGGAGCCATAAGTCAATCACCATTGTAGTACAACCTGCATCATCAATCACTGAAACACCCAATTCTGAATCACTGTAACCCTGTCAACAGCAACCAGACAACATAACAACAACCAGATCCAACTCCATATTCAAATATCATTGTATACGCCACTTGGATGAACCCAACCTGCGTGTATGTGTATATGCTCTTTTACCAAAACCAACCCGCGTACAGATCTGCAAATTCAAGCTTAAAACTTCGCAGCTATATCAGACATCAAAACATACCCAGATCATAATAATAAACATGCGTCAGTAGATCTAGTCTATCCATAGTCAAACCATATGAAGATAATCATTCCAAGCCTTGAGATCTCGTTCCATCATTCATCATCCTCCACATGAGTGAAACCTTGGTTCAGATCACCAACCCATAACCAACACTTGGATCTCACACTTCCTCAGATCTTCATCACTCACACACTCACACCTTGGCCTAATGATCTTTCTCCTTATATAGCTTTAGGCCCTTCACAATACCATGGTCCAAAACCATAGTAACCCAATATCATCAACTTCAAAACTAGGGATCAACACGTCCGTCGAGACACCATGGTCCAAAACCATAGGCACAACTTCCAAGGAATAACCGCCACAGACCAAAGATAAGTTTTCCACATACACACTCTTTTACTGAAGCCAACCTGCATGTACACGCGACTTGGTATATAGCGAACCTGCGTATACGCGACTTGGTATATAGTGAACCTGATTGTATACGCGACTTGGGCTTAATGAACCTGCGTGTATGAAATTTCTTGACCTGCTGTACTAAGATCTGTCCTCTGATTAAGTTGCCATCACCTGTACCAACCTCTGAGTGAGTTGCCATCAAGGACAACACTTGAATCATAATGCCAACAGAGAACACTATAGTTAGTAGAGCTAAATTTGCAGTTGTAGGAAATTCTTTAAAAGGGATACATTAGGCCAACTGTATGACCTTAGGGTGAAACAATGTTTTTTGTAAAGAAGAACTTATGCATTTATTACAAGAAGTTGAACAAGGTGACCATCAAGAACAGGCATCTTCTGTCGAGAATTGATGACTTGTTCAACCAATTGAAGGGAGAAACATTGTTCTCTAAGATTGAATTGAGATCAAGATACCATCTGCTACACATCAAACAAGATGATATTTACAAGATTGCTTTTTGGACTAGGTATGGACATTATGAGTTTGTTGTAGTTCCATTTGGTTTGACTAATGCTCCAGCTGCTTTCATGTTCTTAATGAATAGTGTGAAATGTCCTTATCTAAACAAGTTTGTCATTGTGTTCATTGATGATATATTGATATATTCTAAGAATGAGGAAGAACAAGCCGAAAAATTAGTGGTAGTGTTCATATTGCTAAGGGAGCATCAGTGATATACCAAACTTAGAAAATGAATTTTCTTTTAGAGAGGGGTACATTACTCGGGACATGTTGTTTCTAAGGAAGGCATAGTAGTGTATTCAGAGAATTTAAGAGCTATCATGGAGTGTGCAGTTCCTAGAAATGTGGATGAGGTAAGATCATTTATGGGGCTAGAAAGTTATTATAGGAGGTTCAATGGGAAATTCTCTCAAATTGTATGTCTTATTACATCACTAAAAAGGTAAGGTAAGAAATTTTAATTGACCTAGGAATGTGCAACAAGTTTTGAGCAATTGAAGCAGTTGTTTACAAATGCTCCAGTCTTAAAAATTGTAGATTCAGACAAAGAGTTTATGGTGTGTACAAATGTATGCAAGAGACAAACAGGTGGAGCCTTAATGTAGGAATAATAGGTAGCGTGTTGTGAGTCACGGAAGATAAATGAGAATGAGTAGAATTATAAGGTTCGAGCAGTGGAGGATCACATCGAGCATCAACAACAAGTTCTCTAACTCTTAACGGATAACCTCACTTTGATGCAAAATCAAATGAAGCAACATGAAAATCAACATCATAGTGAAAGAATTTTTGATGTGGTCGACTGGGTATTTTTATGTCTACAACCATACAAACAAATGTCCCTAAAGCAAGCTAAGAAGAATAATAAATTATTGCCCAACTAGTATGGTCCTTACAAGGTGGCACAAAAAGTTGGTACTATGGCATACAAATTAGAGCTACCTACATCCTCCCGAGTACACTAAGATTTGCAGGTTTCATGAAGGTTGTTGATGGTAAGCTCCCAGTTCAAACAATATTTCTATAACTTGAAGAAGTTAGGAAAAATAATATTGGAGCATGAAGATGTCACGTAATCAAGAAGCCAATAGCTACAAAATTGACTAATTTAAGAGTATCTCATTAAGTGGAAGAAATTACCCACTACAGATTCCACATATGAGAATGAGAATTTTATACAAAAGCATTGCGAAAAACTCAATCGTTGAGGACAACACTTTTTAAAGTACAGGGGCATGTTAGGTCCCCATAATACTAGTGTAACTCCCTATTGTTATTGTTGTTCCCATTTAGCCCCCATATTGTTATTGTTGTGCCCATAGAAGCCCACTATTGTTATTGTTTTGTCTTTACATTATGATTTCTATGTATGCCTTGATTATAATTGTGACCCCCTAGACTACTATACATACCAAGGAGGTTGTTTCATTTGTATTGTCCAAGAATTTTTCATTTATGTGATATAAAGGAGGTTTCCCCCTCGAAGAGGTTATTTCTCAAGTCGGTGATCTATATTTTCTTATATTTTATGATTTGGTTTCATAAAAGAAGGTTTGATCTATAGTTATAGCAAGCAAGCAAGGTTGAATGAAGCTCCAGAAGGAAAAAATTGTCAAAGAAAACTTATTATTGGGTTTTATCTCTCTCACACATGCAAAGTTCTATTGTTTATACAATTACAAGGAAATTTCACGTCCAAGTTTCGAAAGAGTGACTTGCATTTTCTTGTTACTGGAAGGGATAATACTCTCTCAAGACCTTGCTTACCTTATAAGAAGATGTCTAGCTCAAGGAAGGACTCAAGAAGAAGTTGGCTTAGGTTTTTTTTTACCTTTTCTTCTATTTTGTCAGCTTGCTACATAACAAAACGTTCGATCTACATCTATAGTAGGCAAGAAAGGTTGAGTGACGGTCCAAAAGGAAAAAGAAATTCAAAGAAAACTTGTTTTCGGACTCTATATCTCTCACATGTGTGAAATTCTATGGTTTCTACATCTACAAGGAGGCTAAAACTATAGGTTTGAGTTGCATAAGAGAGGACTGTAGTATTTTGTTACTGGGAGGGATAATAATCTCTCTTGGCCTCGTTGACCTTAATAGTAGTTCTCTATCTCAAGGAAGGATTGAAGAAGAAGTTGGATTAGGGTTACTATAGCTACTACAAGGCCACAATTGTAGAACAAACTTGCCACAAAGAGGCTATGGATAAAGTCATAGTTAGAAGATGGTTTCACTAGAAGGGATGACTAGGTACTTGGAGGAGGACTTGTTCTAGGGTTTCGATCATTGTTTTCTCATTTGAGGTATATTTTATAAGCCTAGAAGAGTTTTCTAGATTTTCCACTTTGAGGGGTTTTTCCCTAGCTTGGAGTCTAACTTTTCTGTCCACTATCTTTACTATTATGTTCTTGATATTTGTTTGATGAGGAATATCTAATAAAGTTAAATAAGAAGAATAATATAGTTCACAAACAGGTATTAAAGTAGTAGTAGCTGCAAAATTATATTTAACAAGAAGGAAACTAGAAGGATCATCTCGTGGACACTAGAAGGGTTTGTTAAAGGGAAAATGAATACCTATTGTTCTAGAAGAAAGAAATCATCAAAGAAAGCTTGAAAAGGAAGACTATAAGAAGTTTTTTGGTCTCTCTTGTGAAAAGAATATAGTTGAAGACTCATTGTAGGAAGACGTCCATTATAAAGGAAGCATCAAAGGTATTTCGAATCATAAAAGCCCAATATATTTGGAGACATCATCAGAAAAGATAAGACTCTTGATAATCAAGTAAGTACCATATATTAATCTATGCATGAGCCCACAAGTCATATGGATTCTTTCTACAAGGAAAGTGATAAGTTCATTGGAGCATTAAATTTCCAAGCATGGAAGAAAATGATTGAACTAACACTTAGAGAAAATGAGGTAATGGAATATTTTATTAGTGACATTACTGATCCTAGAAAAGACATCACGTAAGATCTAACAAATTAAAATAAAGGATATGTAAGGGAACAAAGGATCATCATTGAATCCATTAACGATCCCCTTGTTCCATTTATTGGAAATTTGAAAAATTCTAAGGCTATGTATGACAAGCCAGTGAATTTTTACTCTGTAAGTACCTTAAGACAAAAGATGTATTTGAGGAATAGGATATATGGAATGGAGAAACCAAAGGATGAGTACACGACATCCTTTCTAGTGAAGACATCTCAATTAAGATATCACTTTTAGTGGCTTGGAGAGACAATTTATGATTAAAAAATGACCATCCATGTATTGAATGCATTGCCACCAGAATGGAGAAACTTTGCAACAAGCATTTACTCTAAGAAATACTCAACTCCTTTTGATGAGTTATGGGCTCAATGCATCTTGGAAGAAAGTAGGATCAAGAAAAAGGATGTCATGGCATCAGATAAATAGTTTAAATCTTTTATAGCTCATGTCAAGATGCTTAAAAAAGGAAAGTTTGGAAAGTCCAAGAAGAAAGATATGTGAAACGTTCAATGCATTAAGTGAAATGAGTATGGACACTTTAAGAGGGATTGTCAAAATGGACATAACACTAAAAGAAATGAAAGAATCAAGCCTCATGTAGTTGAGGAGGTGGAAGAACCTAAGAAGAAGCCAAAGAAGTAAGAGGTGAAAGATTATTAATGAAGAAGGCAACGTTTTTTTCAAGTTTTTTTATGAAGATTGCTGTTTCCTTTAGAATAATATGAATTGTTGTTTACTCTAGGATAACATGGTTATGTGTAGAATCATAGAAATTAGAATGTGATAGTAGCATATTTAGAGGATGCTTGGTTAACTTGCTCTATAGAGATCATCTAGTCATTAACGATAGAATAGATAGACCATTTTGCATATTGTTCATCCAGGAATTATCTAACATTATGTTGGAGGTAGTCATATTTCTAAGGTGGATCATCATGATCCTGTAAGAGCCATCATTTTGGAAGGATCATGACAAGGTATTATTCATTCCATATAGTATGGAAATAATATTGAAGGATGAAGAAATGCATTGGGTTAGGTTGCATGCTTATTTTATGGCATATGGCTAGATGATTGAATGAAAGCATAGAACTACATATTGGAACTAAACTTTCAATATCATTCATGTGTACCTAATCATGTAAAAGAAAGTTGGTGATAAGATATGCTTTGTATATGGTTATTGTAACAACCTTGATCAAAATTTTATATAATAATGTTAATAAAGGAAAAATAATAAACAAGGTCATGGGAGGCATATTCCAAGTTGAATGTTGGGAAAAACATCCTAGTGTTGGTGTTCATTTGGTTTAATATGGCTAAGGAAATTGGCAAAAGCAATGGAAAAGGATTTGGAAAGGCAAAGTGGCATTAATTGGCATTTTATTTATGAAAATAATGGAAATTAGGAAAAAAGGAAGTTGAAAGGTCAAAGGTTGCATGTGAGGAGGAAAATGAAGGATAATAATGGAAAATGAAGACAATAGAGGCCTCATTAATAAAATGGATTTTGAGGATCAGTTAACAATAATTTTTCAATTCAGTGTTGGAGCTCTCTCTATTATCTCAAGTTTTTCATACTCTTGGACACTTAGAGTATTCTTGGAGCAATCTAGCATTGTAGGAAAGAACGAAAAGGAAGTGGTAGAGGGAATTACTCCCCTAGGGCTTTTTGGGTGAAACCCTAGCAGACTGAAAGTTGTCTACTCAAAGAAACATGCATTCATATAGCCATTATGCTATTATAAGCAAATACTATGATAGGGGTACGTACCTTTGGTCCTACGTTTGAGAAGGCCTTTAGGGTCCAAACCCTTCTTGGAGTTCCCTTCTTCTCTTTTGTCCTGCAAAGCAAACAATTCAAAGAACACAGTAGTACATGGACAAAAACGTATAAAGAAACCATCTTCATGTTACAAAGAAAGGTAGTTAGTTATGAAATCCAAACAACCATTTACACATGAACATGAATATCATTAACATAAAGAAGATTCAATTCAGGAACCAAGACATGTGTTTCTTTTTATTATAGGCAAATAAAGTACATAAAAAGGAATATGTTCACCTGAGTCACCTTCAGCGGGCTCCAAGCAAAGCTACCTTCCGGATCCATTCCAGCCTCAAGCCTCTAACAAAACTCCTTCCATGACTCTCTCCATGATGTCATAAATGGTGGATGAACATCAACACACAAGGAAACAAAGGTTTCCTGTAAAAAATGGGGGAAGTGCAGAAGGCACAAGGGACTTCAGACCTGGTCAAGGGGAAAATCTCAGCATAATAACCTTTCTCTCTATTCTCTCCTCCTTTAGGCCTTCCCTTTGAGGTCTTTTTATACCATCTCTAAAGTAGTTTTTTAGTTAGGAGTTGGTTGGGAACAGTTGGGCCACGGGCACTAACAGGTGATCAGCAGGTAAAACCCACGATCTCCGCCCGAAAAGAAGGAATTTTATATTTTTTTTAAGTGTTTTAATACATACACGCGGGTTGGATATACACAGACCCGCGTATACACGCGTTTAACTCAGGGCAATGTCACGTATAAGGGATAAAACACTATTTTTTAAATTTTAGGACCAGGTCTAGAAGGAGGGGTTGCCCTAGGCCATGAGTACAACATCACAAACCATAAGAGTGAGATTTGGAGCTATAACAGATGCCCCCTAATATATGAGGTCAGAAGGGGTACATGAAGGCCGAAATATATTATGCGAGTACATGGAAAGGAAGTCTGTCAAAAACCGAGGAGGACTTCACCAGAATTCAGCTTGCCAAGCCACCAAAGGAGATCAGAAAGAAATACTGTCTGAGGCGGGCATACCCATGCTCAGAAAAAGTAAAGCATGTTCGCATATCAAGTACAAGCGGATCCACTAAGTATAAAAGTATAAATGACTGAAAAATACATAATGGATCATCTGATCATAATGAACAAGTACATGTATGAATATCACATATAAGACTGTCAATAATGCTGAAAGATGCAACGGATCACTGATATCAAAGACTGATCCCAAAAGGTACCAACTGAACATGATGGAATAGGATGGTACTACACTGCAAACTCAGGTGCCAGCATATAGAATGTCGCCATGACTGACTGCAACATATAAAGTGGAGTGGTATCAACTAGCAGCAACAGGAGCAACTGTCAAGTGAACCAATGAATGCTGATACAACCTGAGGTCTTCACCGACCGCCGTGGTACATTTCTACACCATGGGAATAAATGATCTGAAGTCGACCATGTGAGAAATCGTTTGATTACCGATCATTGATGTATACCGTTAACAAACGCGAGACTACTCACCAATAATGATAATGAGCATCAAGGTACCCAGTACAATCTAACAAGTGTGAATAGATGAGCTGGAGTCGAACACCTGTAAGAATCTATCGATCAGGAGACAATGATGGTTTCCCACTGTCGATAGCGAAGGATCTGCCACTAATGACTGCAAACCCCAAGGTACTGCCAAATGGACTCTAGATCTTTGCCCCAGAGCAATGAGTCGGAGTCGATAGGAAAAGATCCGCTAGAAGGAAGGCATTAAGGCATCCTCCATCAATCTAGCGCGAGTGTAACCCGTAGGCCAATAATGTGGAAGGAATCGGACGAAAAAAGATGTAGTAACCCAACCGAAGTACGTTTCCGGCATACACAAGATGTGGCTAGCGCACAGCAGAAACCCTCTGAACCAACCAATAATGAAAGCTGACACAGAGGTGAGGTATCCACCAATAGGGTCAAATGGAAACCAAGGTACTGCACGAATCCCAATGTGTGATAATCTAAGCTGATGTCGAACACAAGGGAAACCACTCAGTCAAAGACCCATGATACTGATCGATGCTGAGCACAAGGTGACCTATCAATAATGAAAATAGGGCCAGGGTGTGGCTCTAGGCCTGTCCGCAGAGCAAGGTGTCGTCGTCGATAAGGACAAGACCTGCCAGCAAGAAGTCAATGGGGACCTTCTCAAACCGGCACGAGTAAAGGACCAATATAACTAATGTGATGATAGACATGACACTGACAACCAAGGATGGCCGACTGAAAAATGAGTCAAGAGACACCGCAGAGAGGCCGACTCAGGCTAACTTCCCTTGAACAAAAGCACGACTCAATGTGACTGTGTGGCAGCATATGATGACTCTGTATAAGTTCGCCATGCAGGAGGCACGAATGAACCCTCCATATGATTGGAAGAGATAACCAATCGGGGAAGAACTGACTCAATAACAAGGTTATGGCGTACCTAAGTCAAACTAAATCCCACCCATGCGGAGGAGACTTTGTTTTGAGTGCTTTATTCAAGGGCGACACGACTGACTCTAGCTGCCAACAAGAAATGGAAATAATGTCCCGTTCCCACTCTTTTTGGAATATTTAATTTTTTGTCTTTTTCTGTTAAGCTGGAAAAAGAATAAAAGAATGCTATGGTACAGTGGAAAGAACGAGTGTCGGTGCAACAGATGATCTAGTTCCCGGGACAGGAACGTTCCTATGCTTAATGCAGGGAGGTGAAAACTGGTCAGTGACACTCAAAGGTATGCTCCTTCCACGGGTCAAGGTGTGTCAAGCTGTAGAAGTCAAAGGTATGTAAGGTTGATTTTGCAGACGTCATGGTCAAAAGTTGGCTTAAACACGAGTCCGAGTGAAGCCGGCTCCAGGCCAAAAGGTGCAAATGGTCAACATGCAATGCAGTAGTACAACTCAACACAAAGGAGCCTCTAGGGTATAAGGCCAGAACAAAGCGGAGAAGCTAAGAGGAATGAGTCTTCAACGCATAAGTCATGGCGGGACTACAGAGGACTCCCGAGCCTACTCAAATCAGAGCAGCATGGGCAACAAATGTTAGTGAGGTGCTAACTAGGATGCCCATGTAAAGGATGGCTCTACCATCGTGTCATGATTTAAAGAATCGGCGAGTGAAGATGGCTTGCGAACCATAACACGATGGGATCGACCCTATGGCAGATGTATCGGTCAAATGGAGGCTAGCATGCATAATGCAACGGAAAAATGGTGTCCTTAACCTATATGCCAGTGAGAACACGATACCTGCCATGACGGGTCAGCAGTGATGGAACCGTCTCGAACTGTTGAAAAACGTCCAAAATGTCCTGAAAAACAAACCAATCTCGACATTCCAAGCTCCCAAGTTAAAAGTCACATGAGGCCAAACAAAATAAAATTTTGAAAAAATTTTGCATTTTCAAAACTTATAAAAAGCATTTTGGACTCACCATTTTTACCATTTGAGTTTGAGAGCAAAAGATTTGGAGCAAAAGGAACAATCTTCCCACAGCCAGATTCAACCATTCAAATTCATCGAATACCTCCAGGTAACCCTTATACTTAGCTTGCAATTGATTGTGACAAGTTTTAACATTTATGATTGATGTTTCACCGTTAAATTTTTGTCAAAAATTCGCTCGCGGCGTATACGCGGGTTGGTAATATTGAACCCGCGTATACGCGAGCCCTACACGCGACTGCATGCACAGGGACCCGCATATATGCCACGAATCATTTTTTAAAAAAAACTAATGGTTTAAAATCGATTTTTTCTCAGGATGCCTATCACGTGGCGTGAAAGAGAACATGCAGCGGTAGACAATGAAGTTATGAACAGTCCACAAGCATTAGATGCACTCCGGGGATGCGGTTTGCTTAAATTTTTCAAATTGCCAAATATGAAAGCGAACACACAATTGCTTGAGATGCTCATTGATTATTGGGATGTCGATGAGGAAGATTTTATGATCGATCAGATGCCGCTCAGGGTAGAAGTGGAGGACATCTATTTTATCATGGGCCTTTCCCAAAGGGGAGAGGTAGTACAGTCCCGGGGCAGGTCATGGAGTGCCCTCTCGATAGAGGACTATGTACAGATATACTGCCCTGGACATCCCAAGAAGGTTGGGAGCCAGATTTCCATCACACATGTGGCGAGTTTGTCACTTAGGATAATCCTGTTTACCATGGCTTGGGTGAACGGATCATCCTCTCTGCATCAGGCGTCACGGCAAAACATGAGTGTGGCAGTTGACTGTCTTACTACTGTGTTTGACTGGTGTACTCCTCTTCTGGCCAACATGAAGAGCCAGCTCACTTCTATCAGGAGGGGTCAGACTAAAAACTTCGGCTATGGAAGCATCTTGTGCACTTTCTTTTTCGAGAAGGTTCCCGCACTTCGCCCCAGGGTAGCAGTTTCCATCAGCACCCCACACGATCCACGCATGGACCGGTGGGCTGATCTGATGAAACGTCTGGGGGGTGGGGAGGTCCCAAGGACTGCATTTGACGATGACTTCTTCACCTGGTGGGATCAGCAGATCATCGCCGTGGACGACTACCCCTATGCTGGACTGGATTTCCGAGGAGATCCTGATTTAGTGTTACCACCAAATGCAGCATGGGGCGAGATCGGTAAGATTTTTTGATTTTATAATTTTTTTTTGGATTTTTCAAATATAATGATGAATTTTGAAAAATATTTTTTGATGAGATTCAAATGACTGATATGGTGATCATGTTCCAGACATTGGGCCTGTACGACCAGATGGATTCCCGCGGCATGGGCGGCGTGGCCGAGGAGCCGAAGAGGTGGTTCCTGATACAGAACGGACTCTAAACAACGTCCAGCGACACTTGGCGAGACTAAGCTACCGAGTACCAATGGCCGTCATAGAGGACCTTCCTCAGGATATGCAGCGTCATGTGGTTGGCATGCCACGTGACTGGGTTCGCATCTTTCGGCGCGTGGCCAATGCTATAGTGACATACTTAGACGCTCATCCTGAGCCGAGGCATTAGATATGCCGGACATGATTATGGGCATTTGAGTCCCAATTTTGTATATTTTTTGGACACACATATGTACACTCGAGACGCTTTACGATATATATATATATATATATATATATATATATATATATATATATATATATATATATATATATATATATATATAGATAGATATAGATATATATAGATATAGATATATATATATATATAGAGTTTGACTTTTTGATGCTTGATTTTATTGTGATGAATGATTAATATGCCAGTCTAATGCTTGATTAGCGATAGAATCAGCTAACCAATTATGAGATCTTGGAATATGCAAATAATTAATATAAGTAAATGATCTTTGCAACAACCTCACCCTTAAATACGGACGATATAAAGATGGATCCCGTACCCGATAAATGTTATTTAATTGAGACACTATCAATTGAGAATCAAGATAAACTACCAACGAGTCGATCCCATGAGAGATTGCCTCAGATAATAAATTAATAACAGCAGTATACTCGGCCATATTATTTGAAGCAGGACCGATGCACATGCCTCTTGATACCATCAACTGACCAGTTGGATAATAGAGTACCCAAGCTGCGGAAGCAAGATTCCGAGTGTGCCGACTAGCACCATCGGCGAACCCAAAATAAACCAAATCATCCATCAACACCTGCCAAAGCAGACCAAAAAGTGCTGATATCAGAAAACTCTCGATGATATATGTACAAATATACATAAAATACAAAGAAGCCATTGCCTGGTAAAACTAAGCAAAGTACTTCTTTAGGTAGAGCCCATTTCGGGGCTCCGCCAGCTTGTTTCCCTCGAAATCAATTAACTCATACGATCCTTTTTCTAAAACTCGTTTAATAATGAAAGGACCGTACCACATAGGCTTAAATTTGCCTGCCCCCAAGGCGTCCTTATCTTGGTCATAGACCAGGACAAGGTCACCTTCAGAAAAGACTCAAGGATGGATAGACTTATCATACTGCATTTTAACCCTTTTCTTATGGGCCTCATTCATCGTGGCGGCATCTCGACGCTACTCATCGAGATGTTCCAAGTGAACCAGGCGCTCCTCGAGACTCGAAGTCTCAGGAAGAAGCTCAACAGCCAACTTCAGAGATGGAATTTCACATTCAACCGGAAAGATAGATTCCATCCCATAAACCAACTGAAAAGGAGTAAAACCAGTAGCCGTTTTGACGGAGGTTCGGTATGCCCAAAGAGCCGAATACAACATAATGTGCCAATTGGACCGATTTTTATCGATTGTCCATTGGAGTATCGTCTTAAGAGTTTTATTGACCGCCTCGACCTGTCCATTGGCCTGAGGATAATAAGGGGACAAATGCTCCTGACGGAAACCTAATTTAAGAGCCAATTCGGACATTAGTTGATTTTGGAAATGACTGCCATGGTCAGTGACAATCTCTCTTGGGATACCGAATCTTGAGATAACCTGATTGAAAAGAAACAAAGCTGTCGTGTCACTATCGTTCTTATAAGTAGGCATGGCCTCAGCCCACTTCGTAAAGTAGTCTACAGCCACGATAATGTACTTGTGATTCGCCAATGAAGGTGGATTTCAAGTTGTAAAATCAATACCCCACTTAGTAAAGGGACCGACGGTGACAATGGGAAAAAGGGGAGCTGGATGTGCGCGCATCTTGCGAGTAAAAATTTGACACGGGTGACAACGTTTTACCGCTTCCACACAGTCCTTAAAGAGTGAAGGCCAAAAATAGCCGACACGTAAGATGTGCTGGGCTGTAGCAAGCCTTGATAGATGACCACCACAAGCTCCACTATGGCAGTCATTGAGCACCGACTTTGCTTCCTCTAAGGTTAAACAGCGCCGAAGGATTGAATCAATCCCTCGACGGTATAATGTGTCACCAATGATAACATAGTTTTTAGCCAGGTGACGTAATTTGCGACGTTCATCCTTGGAGAAAGTAGAGGGAAACTTCGAAGTCTGGAGATAAACAGTGATATCTCCATACCAAGGGTCGAGTGAAGAGATGAGGAATAAATGTTCGTCGGGAAAACTTTCCTCATAAACAGTATCCTCTCCACAAGGAAGCTCAGAAATTAGCTCCGCGAAAACCATAGATTTCTTAGACTTGGCAGACAAGAACTCGAGATCGAATTCTTGTAAAATTACTATCCATCTATTATATTTGCCCCCAATCACTCACCTACTGAGGACAAATTGAAATGGATTGACCGCTGCTAAGACAAAAGTTTTGCATAGCAAGATATAATGATCGAGCCTCTGGACAGCGTGAACAGCTGCCAAGGCCAACTTCTCAACCGGAGAATAGCGGAGTTCAAGACCTATTAAGCCTCGGTTCAAATAATAAATCACGTGCTCGGCAAGAGCATCGTCCTCCTGAACTAGAACCATACCAATGGTTGACTCTGCTGCAGCGAGATACAAAAGGAAGTCTCTACTATAATCCGGTGGACTCAAAAGCGGGGCAGAGACTAATGCCTTTTTCAAAGCATCAAACGACCGCTACGCAAAGTCGTCCCACACAAATGGTTCATAGCAAATGCATGAACCCTTTAGTGATCTCGGCATAGTTTGCTATAAACCGTCTTAAGAAATTAGCCTTCCCTTGAAGACTTTGAAGTTGACGAATTGAGGACGGGGGAGGCAACTGAACTATTGCCTCAACCTTGAAGGGATCAACCAGGATCCCTTCATTGGACACTATGAACCCTAACAACCGACCGGATGTAACCGCGAAAACGCACTTATTGGGATTCAACTGGATTTTATAAAAACGACAACGTTCAAAAACCAATCGAAGATGACTAGGATGATCAGTTCTCTTTCGAGAACGAGCAGCGAGATCATCCAAGTATGCCTCGATGACATGTTTGATGTCGTGGAAAGCGTATGACATGGCCCGCTGAAAAGTGGCTCCAGCATTTTTAAGACCAAAAGGCATCTTTCTATATGCAAAGGTACCCAAGGGACATATAAAAGCTGTCTTATGTTGATCTTCAGGACGGATAGAGATTTGATTATAACCTGAAAAACCATCCATGAAGGAAAAAATTTCATTACCCGCACACTCGTCGATAATCTGATCAATGAATGGCATGGGGTAATTGTCTTTCGGACAAGCCTTGTTTAGGTCCCTAAAATCGATGCATACTCGGATTGTTCCTTGCTTTTTGTCCACAGGGACTGGATTAGAAACCCAATCAGTAAGAGGAACAGGGTATATAAAACCCGCCCTTAGCAGCTTCTCAACCTCAGCTTTGATAGCCGCTGCTTTCCTAGGGTTGACCGGACGAAGCCTTTGACGAACCGGTTTTGCGTTTTCATACGTCTTGATCTCATGTTGAACTATAGAAGGATCAATGCCAGGCATTTCCTCATAAGACCAAGCAAATACATCACGATATTCCTTGAATAAGTCAGTGTAAATTTGAATTTCTTCAGGGGAACACTCAATTCCGATGAAGATATTTTCAATGACATTAGGGTCCCTAGAGATGTTTATAGGTATCGTTTTTGAAATTACCGACATATTACCTTCGGCACAAACGTGTGTTGGAGCCAAAGGGTTCGATACCGTACAAACATCACTAGTGAAGAGCTCGGAGAATCTAGATTCTACTTCCTGCAATGGAGGAAGAAAGTATGAACGATGGTGTAAGTCGTCCCAAGGTCGATCTATACCCATCATTACTTCGAGGATTGCTTCTTCAGAAGGCAGAACCGAATCTAAGCAGTCCAAGGCAGAGGTAGAATCAAGGCTCCAAGCCGGGGCCACATGACCATCTAACTCCTCTTCGGAAAAAAGAGTAGAATGGTTGTCTGCAGAGTCTATGATAGATTGATATCTAAGCTTAGCTGCAGATATAGGGAATGCCATTCCATTTACTTATCCTTCAACTAATGTGGTCATAGGTGAAGGCAAGGTCCAAGGGTCTGAAAAATAACGAGTTCGGAAGAACTCTTCTCGAGGAGACTCCTTAGATGATGAAATAGCATTAATTTTAGCGAAAGGAGAGGGAAGATCAAATGTACCCATCAATGAGGAATACATCCCTACTCCTAAATTCTCAGTCGGCGGGCGAGGGTTATCCACTAAAGGGACAGTAGAGTCAGAGTTTTCTTGAGGATCAACTGGACAATAGTCCAATTGATCAACCTTAACGATTTTCCCCTCATGAAGAAAGCAAATAACACGAAACAGAGTCGAAACAACGGCATCCATCTCGTATACCCAGTTCCTTCCTAATAGGAGATTATAGTCTAGGTTAGCGTCTATGACCTCTACTTCAATATTGACGACCTTTCCCCTAACACATATAGGAAAGGCCGGGATAATCCCATGCGGCTTGTGAGAATGACCGTCAAATGTAGTCAAGACGGTGGGTGAAGGAACAACCGAAGGTGATCTAATAGCCTTCCAGCATGACATCGACATAACGCATGTGGAAGCTCCCTCATCTACTACGGTGCAAAAAATATTGATTTTCCAGTATGTAGACTTTATTTGAAAAGCCATATGATGAGGGAGTCGCTTTTTGACATTTAACATGTCAAAAGTGAGCACTAAAGAGTTAGCTGGATCAACTGCTCCAATCGCGGAGAGTAAAGCGCTTCTCTGAGCTGGACACGACTGGAGAACCTCTAAAGCGGACATGGCGCACGGACTCTGAGCCAGATCCTGCACAATGGAGTAATTCTGGGTGGCCCTAGCATTAGGATTAATCGTCGCGCGTTTAGCGGAACCTTTCAGTATCTGTGGTATAGTCTCGACAGGGGGTCGCTCAATATGAAGGTCAGTACTTGCGGGAACAGTCTTGTCCTTGGAAGTTTCAGCTTCACCATAATCACGTGACTGAGTAACCACATGGACGTTAGAACCCATCATGAAAACATTTGACGATTTTTCCCCTTCCTGGTTGCCCCCAGCGGAGGTTCCAGGATTTGAACTCGCACCAGCAAGAAGTTGCTGCCCTTGAGGAAATGGGTTGGTTAACACAGCTTGAGAACTAGAAGTCCCTTGCTATCCTAACAGGCGCTGAGCATCTTCAATCTTAGGGTAGAGATGAGTTAGATGGTCTCCACTGCACAACTTGCATGGAAACTTGACTTTCTTTCTCGACTCATTTCTACCACCACCAGCATTGTTGCCAGATTTATTTGCATCAGGCTTCCCATCCTGGTTCTTTTTCTTACCTCGTCCTTTCTTTTTCCCATTGGAATTTTGATTTCCTTTGGGATTATCAGATTGGACAGCATTTATTGAAGAAGTTTGGGAAGCGGGGGGATTAGACGATGTGACTTGGTTGTTAGAAGCAGTTTGCAAGGACAACTGCTGCAATTGATTCAACAAGTTCATGGTAGTTGTGTCTACTGACCCGACGATACCATCCACGTGCGGACCTGGCTTCGACTTAGCTACATCAACCTTAGATCCAGGAGCATCTGGCAAGTACTTTTGTAGGATCCCAGACTGAGAGTAGATCAATTCTAATTGCTGGGCCCTAAAAATGGCTTGCTCCTCAGAATAGACCCCAGACATGGAGACATCCTTGGAGATCTCGGGTTGTAAAGACTTCAAAAACCACTCGAGACGGTACTCCGGAGGGATTTCGGCTTTAATGAGCCTCTTTCTCCGTCTCCATTCCTGAATATGGTCAGAAATGTGGGTTGCCTTATCCTGACGAAAGGTGGCCAGAAGTTCAGTTCCGGCATCATAGCGGACAGGCAACTGGAAGTGATTTAAGAAAATATTGGCTAAGTCAGCGAAAGATGTAAAGCTGCCCCCTGGCAACTCTATATACCATTTGGCCACATTACCAGTCAAGGTGCGCTGAAAGAGTCTCAACCTAATCGAGTCATCGATAAGGGAGTTAGATGAGCACCACAAATGGAATGTGGTTACATGGTCGCCTGGGTCTTCACCACTCTTCCCTTCGAATTTTGGAATGTCCGAAGGGAGTTTCGTTGGGACCGGAGGCCAGGCTGGATTGTACCTGATTGGGTCATTTGTTAACTTAGTGAGATCTGGCAAGTTTAACATTGCCAGAAACGGAAGCCTAGGAGGACCTTGGGGATTCCACCCAGACTAGGCAGAACTCCCAAAGCTCTGAAAAGATTGTCGTGGAATTTGGGAGGCATCAGGCTGCCCGAAGTGACCAGTAGAACCGGCTGAACCAAAAGGCAAGCCTTGTGGTCTAGCAAAATTCGGAGTTTGACCAACTTCGGCCGTATAACCTCCATAACCAGCAAAGTTTCCTCCTAAAGGATTGTAGGGAGTTGATAACCCCTGATACGGATTCCAAGCCGAAGCAAGGGGAGGAATACTTTGAAACATGCCAACCGTGGAGTACGGCCTATTTCCTTGTTGGCCGATAAACGGATTCCCAGTTCCCGTGCTACTAACCCCAGGGTTATTCCAACCTTGGAAAGGATTGCTGCTTTGTCCTACAGAAGAAAAAGGCATGGATCCTACCGTCGGGTTGGAATGTGGTATATGACCACTTCCGAAAGGAAAACCCTGGAATGAAGCCGATCCGCCCATCATGGACGTAGCGACACTAAACGGAACCGATGGAATACCCTATGATTGGGTGCCAAAAGGGAAGAGTCCAGTACCAAAAGCATTGGTTTGGGCATTTCCACTCGTGGACGGAATGGAGGTAGACCCAACTAAAGATGTGCTAGCAAAAGATCTGAACAAGGAAGCGGAGGGGATGGAAATGGTTCCTCCCCCTTGCACCGATGTTGGGGTTTGCATAGTCGTAGCACTCGTAGAAGCCATGCTTCCAGTAGTGGTCATCGATGGTAAGCGCGTAGCGTAACCTAGACTTGACTGTCTATGCGTCGGAGTCCCAACGTATTGTAATACGTCTGGATGACTAGATGGTAGTGGAGAATTTGGAGCCACTAATGACTCTGAAAGTTCTTCTACCTCTATGTTATTCTCCGCTTGAAAGCGAACTCGAGAAAGGACTGGAGTGTCCCTCTCTTGCTCAGAAGTGCTAGGCCTTGCTTGGCCGCTAATGCCCCCGAGAGGAGGATCAATCCCCGATGCGTCAACCGGCGTGGGATGGAACCCACCGGTAGTATTACCTCTGCGCCTTCTAGGAGAAGACTCTAAACTTGGTGGCGAGAGACCACGAAGTCTTCGAGACCGTCTTGGAGATCGGTCAGCCACTTTGAATTTTTTGTTATGATCTAACTAAAGACTCAAAAAATTGAAAGCTAGGCCAACTAGGAGCACAGAGCACACACTATAAAGTCCCTAAAGATACATCCAGTCAAACAACTTCCAAGTATTTCCGCTCCGGGTGATTAAGACCGGACACCAAAATATGAGAAAGTGAAATAAGGGGCCTTCTGAAGATAGTCTGGGATGATGAGGGCCCAGTCCTATCAGCGAAGGTATCAGAGGAAGTTACGCTGACCTCCTAACAACAACCCGCGCCGGTGCAAGCCCCCAAGCTTCGCAAGGGTTCCCTCCAGTAGTACTGTCGAGAGTGATGCAACGTCAACCTCAGGTGCCACGGGATTCCCCTCCGCAGCCACCTGTGTAGTTCCCTAGGAGAAGCAACTATGGATACCAACTCGTCGCAGAAGCCAGGCGGAACAGTCGTGAGGTAAGTTCGGACAAGTAGGAGAGGGGGTATCCCTCTTCCCTGTCTTCACAGACCCTCGTGCTTAACTCCCAGATCCGGAGCTTTCCTGGTCTTCCTAACGCTATTGGATTTTCTCTCGTTATTCAGACTCCTACGTTTGATGTTTATATGGCCTTGGAGAGTTAACTCCCCACTCGCCTAATCCAAGGCCCTAAAATCCTAATCTTGTTGGTGTAACTGACTAAAACAAAAAGTTCTATTGAATTTTAGTTAGCGCTTGATTTTATTAGGCTGTTCTTTAAGTCACAAGGTAACGGAAGTGAAACTAGTGGTGTTTTTTGACGCAAAAGAAATTAATAAAAACTTAACTACATGCGCATGCACTTTTTCGTTTTTCGATGAAGAGTAATTTCTATAGGGTTCAGAGGTACTTCTAATAAAACAAATTTTTCTTTTCTTTTCGTTAATGCACACTTCACACTCACAAAGGCTAACAAAGCTATGTATGCCTAAAAGGGGATGCAAATCTATCCTAATGCAACAACTATATGTGGATGCAAGATTCAAAACTACTCTAAAAACAAAAATGAAAGTTGTTTGTTTATCAAATTTTGTCTTGCCACTTAAGATGCCTAGATGGAATATGAAATGTTTCCATTCATTTCGTCCAAACACTAAAAACAAGTTCTAAGACAAACATAAAGCACTTTCACTTCTCTAAAAGGAAACCAAATGAAAAGCAAGTTCAAGAAAGAAAAACTAAGATTTTCAAAAGATTTTCTTCAAAGCAACAAACAAAAAGTCTTTTCAAAAAATGCTCTCAACAACACTGAAACTTGTGATTGAAGAATAGGCAATTAAACACTTTTGCGAATCAACACCACTTAATAGATGAAAACCCAACAAAAATAAATGTGTTTGAAATCGCTCTTAACAATCAAAAGCAGCAATGAAAGCCTTGGCGATGAAAACCAAAAAGATCAAAAAGACAAATTCCAAGAAAATGTCAAACAACAACTTTCATGAAACAAAGAAGCAGATGGTCACAAAGCGATTTTGTCAAGCAAACAAAAAGTCACCAAAAGCAAGATTAACACAAATATTGAATACAATCTTCCTACCCTGATGAAACAGAGCAGCCAAGATTCCTAGCAAGAAATCTTGCGTGCTTTAGCCAAAAACGATGACGCTTACAATCAACAAAAAACAAGACCAACACTCCTTATAATCAGAGAGAATTCAGAACGAGATGCTCGCTGTAAAACAAATAACTAATACTGGAAAATTTCTGTTTCAGACTAACTCAAACCACCAGACAAACCTTCAGAGGCCAAAAAGATTTACAAAACTTGAAAATTGGAATATATACGCGACTGTACTGTAGTACAGATTGCGTGTATACGCGACTGTGTTTGAGGAAACCTGCGTATACGCGGGTTTACTCAAAGAAACAAGCGTATATACGCCTCTATATCTAAGAAAAACAATGTATATGAAAAGCTTCAAGAAAAATAAAAAAGACAAACTGAAGAAACTGGCAAAGCTTAAAGTTCAAGAGCAGACCAGACAGTAACAACAAGCAGACAAGGCAGCTGAGCCCTGATTGTCTTGAAAAACACCCAAACTAGGAACAACAAGAGTGTTGTCCCCAGTGGAGTCGCCAATTCTGGTAGAGGGAATTACTCCCCTAGGGATTTTTGGGTGAAACCCTAGCAGACTGAAAGTTGTCTATTCAAAGAAACATGCATTCATACAGCCATTATGCTATTATAAGCAAATACTATGATAAGGGTATGTACCTTTGGTCCTACATTTGAGAAGGCCTTTAGGGTCCAAACCCTTCTTGGAGTTCCCTTCTTCTCTTTTGTCCTGCAAAGCAAACAATTCAAAGAACACAACAGTACATGGACAAAAACTTATAAAGAAACCATCTTCATGTTACAAAGAAAGGTAGTTAGTTATGAAATCCAAATTACCATTTACACATGAACATGAATATCATTAACATAAAGAAGATTCAATTCGGGAACCAAGACATGTGTTTCTTTTTATTATAGACAAATAAAGTACATAAAAAGGAATATGTTCACCTGAGTCACCTTCAGCAGGCTCCAAGCAAAGCTTCCTTCCGGATCCGTTCCAGCCTCAAGCCTCTAACAAAACTCCTTCCATGACTCTCTCCATGATTTCATAAATGGTGGATGAACATCAACACACAAGGAAACAAAGGTTTTCTGTACAAAATGGGGGAAGTGCAGAAGGCACAAGGGACTTCAGACCTGGTCAAGGGGAAAATCTCAGCATAATAACCTTTCTCTCTATTCTCTCCTCCTTTAGGCCTTCCCTTTGAGGTCTTTTTATACCATCTCCAAAGTAGTTTTTTAGTTAGGAGTTGGTTGGGAACACTTGGGCCACGGGCACTAACAGGTGATCAGTAGGTAAAACTTGCGATCTCCACCCGAAAAGAAGGAATTTTATATATATTTTTAAGTGTTTTAATACATACACGTGGGTTGGATATACACAAACCCGCGTATACACGCATTTAACTCAGGGCAATGCCGCGTATAAGGGATAAAACACTATTTTTTAAATTTTAGGACCGGGTCTGGAAGGAGGGGTTGCCCTAGGCCATGAGTACAGCATCAAAAACCATAAGAGTGAGATTTGGAGCTATAACAGGAAGGTAAATAAAGCACGAGGAAGCAAGGATCAAGCAAGGAAGAGTGGGATTCAATTGGTTACAGTGGGATTACTTACAAGCATTGAGTTGCATGTATGATTTCCTTGCTAGTTTTCGAATGCAGGGTGCATGCATGTGTGTTTTTGGTTCTCTTCCTATGATTTCCATGGATCTTTCCAGGTGTGATAATGGTTTTCAACCTTGCCTTTCCATTTTTAGATATCCATGGTGTGATGGGGTTCTCTTCTTTTGGTAGAGCTAGATTTCCAAGTGGACTCAAACTTGAGTGGGGTGGTCTCAGGATTAATCACAATGCACTTGGTGGGATATACAGTAAATCATGGTTGTGAATACCCTTTATTGGGCCTAGTAATCCCTTGAACGGTAATGGCATGATACATAGTAAATCCCAGAGTTTGGAGACCTCATAGGCCTAGGAATCCCTTGTCCAGTAATGGTGGAATACACATAAATCCGAGAGGTCAAGACAGATAAATTCTTTACAATTTACGTGGAGAGATCTAGAGGCATCCATTCTTGTTTAGGGCCTAGTGATCTGGTGGGATTTTCATAAAGCCTCATTGTGTTGATGAGGGTTTTAGGCCTAGGAATCCCTTGGTGGATATACAATAAAGCCCAAGGAAAGCTTGATTATGTTTGTTGTGTTTTCCACATTCATACTTGGAATATGGGATGACACTGATTGGTTGAAACAAATATTTGGTTCAATCGAATCTATGGTCGGGTGGTTCATAGAATCCTCTAACTTGGTTGGATTATGCATACATTAGTAAGAAGTCCTTTTCTATTGATATTTCATGTTTAAATGTACTTTTTGATATGTTGTTTTTATCGCTATTCCACTCATGTTATTTTGTTGGTTATATGTTGGTTATAAGCATGGTTCATGACAAAATTTGGTTATGGATATCATCGTGATATGATTAGTACAATAAATGTGAATGAATATATCGCCTAATAGATGATATTTTAACTATTGTGACACGGCATCAATTTTTCTTGATGATTCTCAGATAAGCATGAAACCCCTATGCTCATATTTGTGGTTCTGGCCTATATATTACATGTTTGTGATATGTTTGAAAAAATGTGTGTCATGGCTAGTAGGGGTCATGTCAATTCCTTGTACCATTTTCTTCATTAGTATCTTTAATTCATTGTTATCTATCATTTCTCAATGCTTGATGAAGTTTTGGGAAGTCACCTAAGACCTAGCCCTAACAAAGTCGCACAAAATTTGGGGTCGCTAGCTCAGAACTTCTTGAAAATGGCCATAGTCACATGCATGCCTTCTTGTGGGAGTTACTGGAGGGTCTCATTTGCAGGCATGGATTTTCATGGGAGCGCATGGGAGTCTAACTCAACAAAATGACAAGTTGTCTTAGGGGTTGGGCACTTGGTAGGTTTGGTGTCTCCTGAAGGTTCTGTAGCTCCTCAAAAATGTCATTGGTTTTGTTTTATCAGTTCCACTTCCTTAACTATAAATGGGGAGTTGAATCACATCATAGTAAATGTTTGTCACATTTATACCCAAGTGGATCGGTTAGCTTGGGTAAATTTGTGAAGAGGGTGTTACAAAGTGGAGTTGAATCACATCATAGTAACTCTTCGTCACATGTTTACACCAATGGATCAGTTAGCTTGGGTAAATATGGGAGGAGGGTGTTACAAAGTGGTATCAAAGTATGGTTTCATTCTCTTTGGGTGACATCTCATACTACATAGTGGTACCAAAGCATGGTTCAATGCTTGGAATGGATGGGCGGAATGTGTTGGTCATGCACACAAGTCAGTTGCATATATGTTCATTATGATTGTGGTATATGTGCTTGTTGTATATGCATGGTGGTGATCATTCTTGGAGTTTTGTCTCCATGTGAAATTTGATGGTGTTGTTTTTGGATATGGTCGTAATAAGTTTATGTTAGTTATGCAATTGTTATGCATGTCAGTGTCTATACATCATTATGCATACATTGCCATGGTTATAGTTATCGTGAAGGAGGTCATCGTTCGTGGTTGGTATGGTCATGCATGATAACTTTATACTAGTTGAAATGATTTTTATGTAATAATATGATTATGTTTATACATGCATTGCGCTAATTTGGTTGAGCTTGCATGCTATATATCCTTTCCTGAACTATACTAAGGTATATTGATTATGCTATGTTTTGGTTTAAGATGACATGGTATACTTGTATGAAGAAGATGAAAGATGAGTAGAAATATGGTAGACTATAGTTCACGAGACTCTCCCTATGGATTATATGAGAAACATGGTGGTAGATAATCATTGTAGATAATCATACAATCATTCAGGCAAAAGAGAAAAAAGTAGAAGTTAATGCAGTAGTCCTCTAGAGTTTGTCAGACATGCAGAGATAGGGACCACTTAGGATCAACCATGGGCAGGAGGATAGGACTAATGGGGAATATGGAAGTAGATCTCATGGTGGGAATAGGTCATATAGGGATGACATGATTAGATATGGCAGGTTCTTGGATATGCTAGATAGGAGAGATTATGGACACATGTTCTATTTTAGTTATGGTTCTGACAGGTGCCATGGTCATCATCATTATCATCCTTACAAGAGGAGTGATAGGGGATATTTTCAAGATGAGTTAAAGAAATCTAGGCAACCTACCTTTAACGGGGATTTGAAGAAGTCAAAGGATGAAAAGGCATGGCTACTCGAGATGAAGAAGTTCTTTGAGCTGCATGATTGCACGAAGCACATGAAAGCACATGAAAGCCAGGATAGCTATATTCATCCTCAGAGGGAAAGAAGACATCTCATGGGAATATGTGAAGTAGGTTTAGAAAAATCATGACAAAGGAGTCGAGTTGGCATGAATTCAAGATACTTTTTAGGAAGAAATATTTATCAGAGACGTACTATGATAGCAAAGCCAGAAAATTATATGAGCTAGAGATCAGGTCAATCATGGATGAGGAGTATATGACAAAGTTCCTAGAGTTGTTGAGGTATGACCTGTGTCTTAATGATGAGAAAGCCAAATTTCAAAGATTTTTCATTGGATTCTCATTAGCATTTAGAGATTGGATTGAATATGATGATCCTTAGTCACTTGAAGAAGCCATTGGTAAGTTGAAGCATTGTTATGATCAATCAAAGTGCAAGATAGAGTCTCAACAACGTTGTAAAGGGAAAGAGAAAGATAAAGGTAAATGATAGCTAAGGTGAACAAGACCTTAAAATTTAGGAGAGAAATAAAATGTTGCACCTTAGAAGATGTTTAATGGGTCACAACGCAATAGAATAAAGGTGATGGTAAGGGATAATTCTAGTGTTGGATATGTGGCAAAGAGAATCCCCAGAGGGATTTCTCACAAAACCAGGTTGGTAGGCCTTATATTTATAGTGCATAGGATGCACAGACAGTTGTGGATGTTGGGACGATCATTCCATGAATTTATACAACACTAGATAATAGGCAAGTATATCACCAAGAATCTATTATCGTGATGGATGGTGAGCTTTTTGAAAAAGTTGTTTTCATTTTGATCGACCTTGGATCTAATTATTATTATGTAAGTTTTGACTTGGTTGATAAGTACGGTTTTAATGAAGAAGTGCATGCATAATGTTGGTTAGTGAAATTGGCTATAGGTACAAAGAAAAGTTTTCATCATTGGGTAAGAGCTCGTGCATTCAAGTTGAATGGTATGCCTACCTCATCACATTTGAATGTACTGTCATTGGGATCATATAGTATGCTTTTAGGTATAGACTGGTTGTATCTTCACATAAATAAGGTCGATTGGTATTGGGATCATATAGTATGCTTTTAGGTATGGATTGGTTGTATCTTCACATAAATAAGGTGGACTGTTATGACAAAGATATTGAATGCATGGATGATAATGGGGAAAAAAGATTATTCTAGGGTAAGAGGAAAGCTACATTAGTTACAATGGTGAAAGTTATGGAGGTAAAGTATGGTTGTCGAAAATGGTGTGCCTTATTTGTAGCACATATTTTTAGTGTTAGAATTAAGGATGTTGAGGATGCAAAGGTTATGAAGAGTTACTTGATCTTGTAGCAATTTCATGATGCGTTTCTAGAAGAAATTATAGAGATACCTCTTCATAGAGAAGAGGAATTGTCTATTGAGTTGGTTCCAGGGGCAATGCCCCCATCAAAGGCACCATACATGATGAGAACACTATAGTTAGTAGAGCTAAATTTGCAGTTGAAGGAAATGCTTTACAATGGATACATTAGGCCAACTATATGACCTTAGGGTGAAACAATGTTTTTTGTAAAGAAGAAGAATGGTACTCTCATGTTATGCATTTATTACAAGAAGTTGAATAAGGTGACCATTAAGAACAGGTATCTTCTGTCGAGAATTGATGACTTGTTCAACCAATTGAAGGGAGAAAAAATGTTCTCTAAGATTGAATTGAGATCAAGATACCATCTGCTACACATCAAACAAGATGATATTTACAAGACTGCTTTTTGGACTAGGTATGGACATTATGAGTTTGTTGTAGTTCCATTTGGTTTGACTAATGCTCCAGCTGCTTTCATGTTCTTAATGAATAGTGTGAAATGTCCTTATCTAGACAAGTTTGTCATTGTGTTCATTGATGATATATTGATATATTCTAAGAATGAGGAAGAACAAGCCGAAAAATTAGTGGTAGTGTTCATATTGCTAAGGGAGCATCAGTGATATGCCAAGCTTAGAAAATGAAGTTTCTTTTAGAGAGGGGTACATTACTCGGGACATGTTGTTTCTAAGGAAGGCATAGTAGTGTAGTCAGAGAAGTTAAGAGCTATCATGGAGTGTGCGGTTCCTAGAAATGTGGATGAGGTAAGATCATTTATGGGGCTAGAAAGTTATTATAGGAGGTTCAATGGGAAATTCTCTCAAATTGTATGTCTTATTAAATCACTACTAAGGTAAGGTAAGAAATTTTAATGGACCTAGGAATGTGCAACAAGTTTTGAGCAATTAAAGCAGTTGTTTACGAATGCTCTAGTCTTAAAAATTGTAGATTCAGACAAAGAGTTTGTGGTGTGTACAAATATATGCAAGAGACAAACTGGTGGAGCCTTAATGTGGGAATAATAGGTAGCGTGTTGTGAGTCATGGAAGATGAATGAGAACGAGTAGAATTATCCAACACATGATCTCGAGTTGGCAGCAATCATCCATGCTTTGAAGATGTGAAGGCTTTATATTCTTGGTAGGAGGCTTGTACTTATGATTGATCATAATGGATTGAGATACTTATTTGACCAACCAAATTTGAATGCCAAGAAATTGATATGGTTTTCCATGATTAGTGAGTTTGATTTCGAGATCAGGTAGATTCAGGGTAAAGAAAACATGGTTGTAGATGCTCTTCGCAGGATAGTGTAGGTGAATCATATAAAAACTATTATTTCTTATGGGAAAGACTTACAAGATCATATTTTACATGTAGGACAATAGGATGATAGGTACATGGAGCTTAGGCATAGGTTACAGTAGGGTATAGGTGATCATGATGTTGACTATCATCTCAGCTCAAATGGTTTGGTAAAATTTAGGGACGGAATCTATGTGTCAAATGACAATGATCTCATGAAGACTATCTTGAGATAATTCCATGCAAAACTATATTCAAGGCACCTAGGATACCAGAAGACATTGGAAGCAGTGAAGAAATGTTACTATTAATTGAATATGAAGAAGGAAGTGGCAGAGTTTGTGGCTAGATACTTAGATTTTCAACTAGTAAAAGCATAATATAAGCACCTAATTGGATTACTACAGCCCATTTTGATTCCAGAGTGGAAATGGGAGGTCAATTCCATGGATTTCATCACAAGTTTGTCATGGAAATCTAGAAAACATGATTCCATCGTGATTGTGGTGGACAAGTTGAAAAAGGTAGCACACTTCATTCTAATGAAATCTACCTATTCAACTAATGATGTGGCCACATATTCATTCAAAATATAGTGAGGATGCATGGTTTTCCAAGGAAAATTGTGTCAAATAGGGATGCTAAGTTCACTTATAGATTCTAGGAGTTATTTGAAGGTTTGGGTATAGGGTTTCCCTTCAGCATAACTTATCATCCCCAGACAAATGGACAGATAAAGAGGGTCAATAGGATCTTGGAGGACATGTTAAGGATGTATGTGATGCATCAGAAAAGGAGATGGGAGGACTACCTTCCATTGTTTATTTCGATTATAAAAATGGTTATTAAGAGTCACTAAGGATGAGTCCATTTGAGGCATTGTATGGGTAGATTTGTAATACTCCCATGACTTAGAGTGATCCAATGAATACGATGTTGATAAGACCATACATGTTGGTAGAGATGGAATGATAAATGTAGGTAATAAAGAAGAATATGAAGACAACATAGAAAAAAAAAATTATGCAAATCAAAACATGATGTTTAAGGACTTTTAGGTTGGGGAACAACTGTACTTTCACATCAAGCCCAAGAAGATCTCCTTGAGGATTGGATCATGTACCAAGTTGGAAACTTGATTTTGTGGAATGTTCAAAATTCTTGAAAGGATTCGACCAATAGGCTATCGAATTGCAATTCCTCTAACAATGAAATTCCATTACGTTTTCCATGTGTCATTGCTTAAAAACTGTGTTAAAGATGTTGATCATGTGATTGGCTGATCTGTATTGCAGGTGGAGCCAAAAGAATAATTCTAGTTGAAACCTCAATGTATTTTTTAGAGAAAGATGATCATGCTCCAGAACAGAGCAATCAAGCAAGATAAAGTGTAGGGGAGCACTTTGGGTTCAATTAATTTACATGGGAGATGGCATATTAGATGTGGGCTATGTATGCTTCTCTATTTTCTAGTTGAGCAAATGTTTTTTGCATATGTTTTGGTAATTTTATATATTTATATGGATGTAAATATCTCCATGAGTTGTGTTATAAAGCTCTAATAAGTGGTATGGCTGTCATGTTTCTATGTTTTCATGTTGATTTTCTTTCAATAAGTTGATCATTGTAAATGTTGCATTGAGCTAAGTTATAAATATCCATGCGAAGTATGTTTTGCTTTATATCAATCTTGCTAGTTGTAGGTCTCATGGAAGACCGAGGATGATGTTCTCCCAAGGGGGAGGGTTCTGTAATAGCCCTGGTCAAAATTCCATGTAATAAATTTAATAAAGAACAAATAACAACCAAGGCCATGGGATACATATTATAAGTTGAATGTTGGGAAAAACATCCTAGTGTGGGTGTTTATCTCATTTATTATGGCTATGGAAATTGTAAAATGAAATGGAAAAGGCTTTAGAAAGGAAAATTGGCATTAGTAAGCATTTTCTTTATGAAAATAATGGAAATCAGCAGAAAATAAAGGTGAAAGTTCACATGTTTCATGTGAGGAGTAAAATGAAGGAAAATAATGGAAAATGAAGAAAATAGAGACCTCATTCATAAAAAGGCTACTAAGGATCAGTTCACAAACTTTTGTCAGTTCAATTTTGGAGCTCTCTCCATTCTCTCTACTCCCTCATACTCTTGGACACTTAGAGTAATCTTGGAGCACTCTAGCATTAGAGGAAAGAAGGAAAAGGAAGGAAATGAAAGCAATAGGAAACAAGGATCAAGTAAGGAAGAATGAGATTCAAGTGACTACAATGAGATTACTTTCAGGTATCAAGTTACATGTATGATTTTATTTCCAGTTTTGACATGCATGGTACATGCATGTGTGTTTTTGGTTATGTTTCTATAATGGTATTTCTAGGTGTGACAATGGTTTTCAGCTTTGCCTTGCCAGTTCTGAATAGCCATTGTGTGGTGGGACTCTCTTGTTTTGGTTGATCTAGATTTCCATATGGATTCAAAGCTGATTGGGGTTGTCTCACGATTAATCACAAGGTTGAGGAATCCCCCTATGGGATACATAGTAAAGTATGGTTGTGAATACCCTTGATTGGGCCTAGGAATCCCTTGACTGATAATGGAGGGATACATGATAAATCTGAGAGGGTGGAGAGTTCATATGCCTAGGAATCCCTTGATCGGTAATGGTAGGATACACTATAAAGTGGAGAGGTGGAGATAGAAAAATTCCTCATGGTTTAGGTGGAGAGATCCAGATGCATCGATAGTTGTTTAAGGCCTAGTGATCTAGTGGGATTGCAGTAAAGAATCATTGTATTGATGAGGGTTTCGATATTACGAATGCTTTTGTGGATATATGGTAAAGCTCAAGGAAAAATTGATTGGTTGTGTTGTTAGTCCCACATTCGTGCTTGGAATATGGAATGGGGGTGATTGAATGAAAGAAACATTTGGTTCAACCCAATATATGGTCGGGTGGGTCATGGAAGTCCCTCACCTAGTTGTCTTATGCATACATTAATAAAAACTCCTTTTCCTTTGGTATTTCATGTGTAAATGTAATTGTTAATATGTTCTTTTTATGGTTGTTCTACTCTTGTTATTATGTTGGTTATAAGAATGGTTCATGAAAAAATCTAGTTATATCTCTCATTGTGATTTGATTAGTACAAGAAATGTGAATAAATATATGAACTAATAGTTGATAATGCAACTACTGTGATAAGGAATCAATTCTTCTTAAAATTATTAGGTAAGTATGAGACCTCAATGCTTAGATTTGTGGTTATGAGTTGTAGATTACATGTTTGTGATATGTTTGACGAAATTCTTATCATTCATAGTAGTGGTCATGTCATTTCATTCTACCAATGTTTGCATTATTAGCTTATATTCATTGTTATCTATTACTTATGGAAGTTTCATGAAGTTTTGGGCAGAGGACTCAGACCTCGCCTTGAAAAAGAGGCACAAAATCTAGGGTCACTAGCTCATCATTTCTTGGAAAAGGCCACAGTTGCATGCATACCCTATTGTGGGAGTGACAGGAGGGTCTTAGTCACATGCATGTCTTGTCATGGGAGTGACTGGGGGTTTACCATAGAAAAATGACAAGTTGTCTCAAGGGTTGGGCACCTAGAAGGGTTGGTTGTCTCTTGAAGGTTATGTAGCTTCTGAGAAATGCCATATTGGTTTTGTTTTGTCAATTCCACTTCCTTAACTACACATGGGGAGTTGAATCACATCATATTAAGTATTTTCAACATGTTTACCCTAGTGGATCTATTAGCTTGGGTAAATGTGGGAGGAGGGTATTACAATTATATGATGCTTGAAAGAAGAAGTTGACTTACTCCAGGATGAATAATATTTTCTTTAGATTATCTAAGAATAATTATTAACATCTACTATAATCTTTGAAAGAAAGGTCTAATTTGGTAATCAAGTTTGATCCTTGAACACTTTAATGTATGAAGGAATATTGATGTGGATATGGATCATAAGGATGTTGATGCTTGCATGAGAAGGTAATCATGAGGAGGTAAGTGCACCTTTTATTTATTGTTGGTTATCTGGATATCATATTGTTTTTCTACCTCAAAAAATATTATAGGAATATAAGAAGAATGTTGAGGCAAGCTCAACATAAGATTCTTGGAAATTAGAAAGTCAAGATATATTTATCTTGGGATTGCAAGGTAGCAATGCAAGAAGATAACCTGGAGTTCAATAATCTAGATCACATTCATGTGGAAGCTACGCTCAACTTGAACTTTGGAAAGGCTCATTGTAATTCCTTCATATATGACGACAAGATGAAAGTTATAAGCAAGAGAGAAGACCTAGATGCTATCACAAGATTGAAGAGTGAATATGGATCCATGACACCTCGGAAGGAATAAATCTTGATATAGTATATGTGAATAAATGAAGGATCCATGTAGCTATTAAGAACAAGTAGTTTATACTCTTCTAAAGACAAGATATAAGGCCTATCGTTTTGACCTTAAAAAAATTGAAAGGAAGACTAGAATATGCTCTGGATTTGAGAAGGAGTAAAATAGTTTCCTTGACTAGGAGCAAGGATATATTCCCCAATAAAAAGGGAATAGGGATATCCTCTTTGGATGAGAGGGAGTGATTTTGGCCATCACATGTGTGTTCTCTTCTTCATGTATCATACACTTGACCAAGACTAACATCGATAAGTTTAAGTGAAAGTCATGAAGGGAGAATGGTGAAGGATTGAATAAGTTTCCTTGAGGATAAAGAATCCAATAAAGGAAAGGAACTAACACTCTTCAAAAATGGCACAGGTATCCAAGATAAGAGCCATCGAAGAGGATAAATTTTAGGATTCAGAAATGAAAATCCAAGATAAGGATAGTCATAAAAGGACATACCTTATGAACATTCAGATGGGGTATGTGCCTTGTATACGTAGTACAATATCGCACGTAAAGCCTTACCCTATAATTCTATTGAATGAATTTGATCTTGTCTTGTTAGGCCTTAAGGACAATGTTGGTCATAATGATTATGCTTACAATTTGGCTTATTAATCTTACTCTTCTTATAATGAGAACTCTTTAGTTTGGGAGTGATGTTATACTGGTTTTAAAATTATGAATACCTCCCTAATTAAAAGGGAGTTGATGAGCACGAGTATTGTAGTAGGAATGTTGGAACTCCTAGGGCTACCAACTTTACTTCATCAACTTGGGGTTCATACAAACTTGGAGGTGGCAGTGTTGTATACACAGTAGATGCAATGGTCTACTCTTGTCACTTTTCAACTAGGGCTGGAACACTAGGGTTTTCCAAACAAATCATCCATTTACTAGAAGGAGTATGACTAGCAAATGGAAAAGGTAAAATCCCTCTTAATGAAGAAAGGGAAGGTTTCTACTCTGAGAAATGAAAGTGTTGAATTGGAAGTTGTTATATAGTGACATGAAATCATCTAGCTAAGAATCTACACATATTTCTTACAAAAGAGACCTAACTTAACCTTGCATAAAACATCTAGTTATCTAGACTAAATGAGCATGGAATTTTATCTAAGTACTACCGTGATTGTTGCATGCATGTGCTAACTAGAAATTGTAGAAAAAACCTTTTTGATTTTAAATTTTATGAATGAAAATGCTAATTTAACCAATTTGTTCTTTGGCAGGGGAGAAAGGTATGGGGAAACACGTTTGGAATGTTTTCAAGAGTATGGAAACCAAGTGGAGGCCTAACCTAAGCTTAGATGTCCATTTCTTCTCAATTGAGGCTTAAGAAGGGCTACTATAAGGTTTCCTATAGGACTGCAGGATGTCCTAGTTCTACTACATGATGCCTAGTTTTACTACAAGAAACAAGCCAAAAGCTTATAGGGAGGTAGGAAAGGTAGAATGAAGTGTGGGAAAGGTGTCTGATGGGGAAATAAGGCAAAGGGGGAGTACACTACCCAAGGCTCAGTCCAAGGCTTCAATATGCTTGGACTTGCTCAGGGAAAATGCCCACTTTGCCACAAAGCAAGAATTCAGATTAGGGTTTGGTGGACATTGGTAGTGTAGGTGGAGAAGACTTGGAGTTGGCTAGTGAGATGAGGTATTCCTATAGATCTGATCCTACTACAACAGCATACATTATTTTCTTCATTTATGCACAATATCATTTATATATGGGAAATATGAGTTGAATTTAGGAAAAAAACATAGTTATTAATAACTAATGGCTAAGTTTATCAAGAGAAGTGATTCTAAACCATAGCAAACTCAAAAGAACAAAATGAAAATTGTAGGTACTTCTAAGAAATTCGGAAACAATGATCTATGCAAAAAAAAGCCCTAAGTTATGCAGTGATCAAACAATAAATATTTTTTTGGGCTGTGTGAATGGAACCCTCAACCCATGATCCCATAAGGGAGATGGGGCAAAGGCAAGTAGCACAAGATTTTCTAAAGTGTTTACTGTCACCACTGTACCATTGATCTATCTATCCATAAATGGAAGCAAACTAAGTAATAATCCAAATACTTTTAGTTTAAACAAAATTGAAATCACTTCAGTAGCTAATTATGAATAATCTAAGTGTTGGGCCTCAAAATAGTCCCTATTTTCACTCCATTATTCACCAATATCTTCACATTTTACCTTCATCTCACCTCCATTCCACCTCCACATCATTACATTTACCTCATTATTGGGTCATAACTATGCTATTCCAAAGTTTATTAATTCTTAACATTTTTAAGTGGATTTATGGCTAAACTTTAGAAAATAATATGCTTATACTTATACCTAACAATTAGAATGAGTTTGTTGACATGTGTAGGTACAAAGGAAGCTTCCAGGGCATCTTTATGTGGACTTGAATGATCAAATTCGAATTTGATAAGATAAGCCTCATGGAAAAGATCATGATCTCATGGAGAAGATCATGGACCTCATGGAGGAGATCATGGAGGATAGGGTTATGTGTCTAGATGGTTGAGAAATGTATGGAACTAAAGAGAGATTAGTGGATCATCATTATGAGTTTGTTATCTCATCCCATTGTATAAATAGGAGTACCTCCTCCATTCCAAAGGGGAGGACTCTTAGAGCATTGTATCCAATTTATGATGGAATAGAATAAAGCTTTATTTTACATATATTTCCATTATGTAGTTTTAGATATAAGTTTCCTTAATGTAGTATATGGAATAGCTTGTCACTTTGTTCTTAGGAGAATTGAGCTCACTCTAGAAGGATCAAAGGAACATGTTATTTCATATTAGATATTATTTCATTTAATTGCTTAGATGTTTGAGGATTTGTTTGTGATTGACGAATGAGTTTTAAATTAAAATCTTATCAGCATATGAGAGGACAACCAAGGCTCTAAGTTAGGCACTCTCTCCATTTGATTTGTATGATAATTGAAATTCATTCTTTTGCTTTTATGTTTCAAGTTATTTCATTTCTTATGCTTATGAATGAATCTTAGTTTATTTTGGATCAGTATATGAGGGGACAATCAAGGGACTAAGTTAGTCTCTCTCTCTATTTGAATCTGAACAACAATTAAATTCATTCTCTTGTCTGTATTTCAAGTTTCTAGTTTTATGTAATCAATGATTTCTTTTCAATGTATAATACTGTAGGGAAGGACAACCAGGACCTCCTTAGTTAGGAGCCTCTTCCCTTGCATATTATATTGAATCATAAATCAATTAGTTAGACATAGAGTTAGTTTCCTACTCTTGCATATATATTGCTAGCACCATCACAAGCTTACGAGTTTCCCTGGTTGATAATTTAATGAAAGCAATTTAAGCAAATAAATTGCCCAACACTAAGCATACATGTACAAAAAGAGGAACCTTTGCTGCTAGGGTTGGGCCCTAACCCAAGAGCTTTAGCCCTCTGATTCAACTCAGTGTTGCATCAAGGTAATGCTTTTTATTTTCATTAAAATATAAAAAATACATAAGATTTATCAGTCACAATGTCTTAGCTTGAAAATGCCTCTTGGCTACAACGAAAAATGTCGAATTCTAATGAGGCTCTAGGCATTCTTATTTATAAAACTAAAGCTACCAACAACTTCCTTAAATTTAGGGAGGCTTGGCTCCCAACTTGAGATCAACTTGTCTTCAACTATCACTAGCTTCACTGCCAATGACCTCGGTGGGCTTGGAATTTGGTAACTTTGAGCTGATGAGGTGTGGTGGAGGAATTGTTGAGTGAACAGGTAGTTAAGGAGGGAGAACCAATCTCCTAAAATCCCTCTTTCTTGCCTACGTCAAGTTCCTGCACTTAAATTAGAAAAAATTTCTCCAAATCATGCGATTAATTCACATTAGGACACATGACATAACATCTCATATTTACCCTTCTCAGTAAGAAGAAAATAGTAAAACATGTAGAGAAATGTGAGAAACATTGATTTTAATAAGCTAGAGAGTGGCATTAAGGTCCATATAATTTACCTATTAATGAGCTTCATCATCACCTCCCTACTGAAAGTGTTTCTCATCCTCTGAGCAACTTAATCTATGTACATGTCTTTCATTGCTCTTGTGGCCTCTCTGGCATTCCAGGTTTTTGTTGATGGATTCTCCTCTTCTAGATAAATTCTTGCATGATTCTTTATTTCCTCCCACTACCCTTTTTCCTCTTCTTCCTTTCTTCCTTATAACATATCCAAGAGAAATGGTGGACTGAGTTTTAAGACAACCCAATTTATTTTGAGTCTTTGCAGTGCGTTCTTTTACAGTGGGGTCATCTCTAGTGCATCCCTCATTCTTTTAGGTGAATTATACTCCCTAATCTTTTGGTTGTATGGTAGGGTCCCCCATGTCCTTTGGCATTATTTTTGTCTTTCATCCCCTAGAAATCTCAAAGTGTCCTCAAAATGAGTGACTGCTTGATATTGTGTACCTAGGTATCTTGGTTCAAGTTGGAGATCATTGGTGATGAGTTTGTGGGTGCTAATGACAACCATTGATTTGATATATTCCACTCTGATGTAAAGGGGATGTTTTTCTTCTATTTCCAACACTCTCTTTACTTCCTTAGCCCCGGCCTCCTCATGAATCATTTGGATTGTGGTCCCACACATTTAGGTCTATTAACTTCAAGTTATGTAAATAGAATTCAGATGTCTTGGCCCTCTTGTCCAGCGTGCTTTTTTCACAGAGCTTAACAAACTGTCTATAGTCTTGGAAAGTGTTAGGTCCCTATACTACTAGTGTAACCCCTTATTGTTATTAGTACAACCCCCTTATTATATTATTGTGCCCATGTAGTCCCCATATTGTTATCATTGTGCCCAATAGAAGCCCACTATTATTATTATTGTGCCATTACATTATTATTGTTAGGTCGGCTTTGATTATGTTATGACCCCTTAGACTCCTATATATAGAAAGGAGGCCTTGTCATTTGTATCATCAAAGAATATTTCATTTGTGTAATGGAAAGGAGGTTTCCCCCTCGAAGAGGTTAAATTCTAAGGCATTGATCTCTCTCTTTCTATCTTTTGTGAGCTTGTTTCATAACATTTGGTATCAGAGCTTTGGATTCTAGGGTTTCGCTGCTCCAAAGATCTCATCGTGGAATTTTCTCTATAACATTTTTCTGTGATGCTTCAAAAGCTAAAAACAAAACCCATTTGAGATTAAATTGTGCTAAACCTTGGGTCCAAAATTTAGAGCTTGTATCGCTATATTTTTAGAGATATGATCTCAGGAAGTTAGGTTTTTGGCAAGCTCCAAAATTTTGATCTAAAAGGAGTCATCATGGAATTTTCTCTATAACTTGTTTTCTGCAATGTTTTAGAAGCTAACAAGAAAACCCAATTGGGCTGAAATCATTCTAAACTTCGTGTCTGAATTTCAAAGCTTTTCACTCTATATTTGTGGAGATATCATTTGAGGAAGTTGGCATTTTTGCAGACTCCCAAATTACATTCCAAAAAAGTCACCTTGGTAAAATCATCATAATGTTTTCTTTGAGAATCAGATTGAATTTTCATAAGAAGTTATAGAAATAGGACGTATTTTCATTGTTTTGCTATCATTTTCAGAATCTAAGGTTGAAACAGTGACCCATGGCATGTCATACAAGTTTGCTCTACTGAACCAGTCTATACTTAGGTCATCATGGGAGATTTGGCATAACCCTTCATTGGAGAATCGAATCTTAATCAGACTTGTGGGGTTAGAAAGATTACTCAGAGGGATACCATAGGAAGAAATTTGAGACCTTGGAGATCCAAAATTACAGAGATACATCATATTCAATATCGAGCTCCTACAAAGTGAAAAAGGGATCTGAAATTACAAAGTTACAGTCATTTCAAGATCGAGCTTCTAAAATTAAGAAAAATCTATATGAGGAAGTTTGATGGCAAGGATCCAGTAAATTGGATACTACAGATGGAGCAATATTTTTATCTACGTGGTGTAGCACTGTTACAAAAGGTATGTATTGCATCTTCATATTTAGAACAAGATCAATTTTTATGGTATAAAGGGCTTTGTTCTCGTAAACAACTTGTTACGTGGTCAATTTTCATGGAGGATGTGGAAGCATTGATTTGTGCTATTTCTATTATCCAACCAGATTGGATAACTGAAGTAAAGGATGAATGGAATAAGGACGAAGAAGTGTGGCCACTCATTCAAAAGTTGCAGAAGATCCCAGATCAAACAATATTGGTAGAACTTGACAAGGAAGGAAAAATCATATTGGAACCTGGAGGATTCACAAAAGCAAGAACCCAACAGCTACGAAATCTATCAATTTCAGAATGTCTCATCAAGTGGAAGAACTTACCTGCTGAATATTCCACATGGGAGGACAAGAATTTTATACAGAAGCATGAAGAACTACTCAAGCGTTGAGGACAACACTTTTTGAAGGAGAGGGGCATGTTACGTCCCTATACTACTAGTGTAACCCCTTATTGTTATTAGTATGACCCCCTTATTATATTTTTGTGCCCATGTAGTCCCCATATTGTTATTATTTTTCCCCATAGAAGCCCACTATTATTATTATTGTGCCCTTAGATTATTTTTGATAGGTCGGCTCTAATTATATTATGACCCCTTAGACTCTTATATATAGAAAGGAGGTCTTGTCATTTGTATCATCCAAGAAGTGTTCATTTGTTTAATGTAAAGGAGGTTACCCCCTTGAAGTGGCTGAATTCTAAGGTGTTGATCTCTCTCTTTCTATCTTTTGTGAGCTGGCTTCCTAACAAAAAGGCATAGTCCCTCGTTGTGCTAAGGTATTTTTTTGAAATTGTAGCCATTGATCTTTTAGGTACCATACATATTATTTTGTTGGCATCCTGCACTGGAGTGCCTCCATAGAGAGGCTTGCCATAGTGGCCAATTGTCTCTCTTTTTCCTGTACCTTCCTCCTTAGACATGTGTTTTCAGCATTTAGTTGAGATTTTATAAGTCTTTCTTTGTCTATTATATCACTAAAATCACTTCCCATCTCTAGTAGCTTCTCTTCCATATGGCCCACATCTTATACATTATTTGATTTATCAATTTTCATCCAACGATGTGTCCTTGCTCTCTCCTTCTCAAGCTCAAAGAAAAGAAGGATGACAATTTTTTCTTATATTACTCTACCTCCCTCAATGAATCTGTAATACGAGTTGAGATTGGGTTGTGGGTTAGGTTCCTATAGCTCTTGGGATTCTCCCTTTACTATTTTTGCAACATCTATCTCCCCCTATACTTGTGGTGCTACTTCCTTGCCTTTCATTTGTCCTTGTTGTCCTTCTTGCTACTTTTTCTATGTTTCCTATAGTCCTGACAAAGTTTGCTGTAGGAGGTTTTCCCTTTTCTGAAAAGGGGTCAAAAGTTATTTTATTTTCTTTGCTAAGGTGGACGTAGTGATAGGCCTCCTAACATAGGTGATTGGAGACTTTGGGGAAGCCTGTTTCGATGTGCCCTCTTCACCTTTCATTTTTGGGAAGACTAGCTTTTCTTGTCATTTTGGTGAGTCTTAAATGATGATAAGAGACTTGGTAGGTGTTTATGGTCTCCCCTATTTTGTGTTAGTGCTCCTCCTTGTTTTGAAATATATGAGAGTCTCCATCTACCTTTTTCCTATTGACATTATGGGTGTGCTTAGGGCAGTCAATGCGACAACTTCCTCCTTGTCTGTGGGTTCAGGAGACACTCTTGGAGATTTCTCCCCTTCCTTGGTATGTGTTTTAGGGCTTGCCTCATCCTTCTGTGCTTCTTTCCATCTCTAGTATCTTCTCTTCCAGATGGCCCACATTCTCTACATTCTTTGATTTAGCAATTTTCATCGAGAGATGTGTCCTTGCTCTCTCCTTCTCAAGATCAAAGAAGAGAAGGATGAAATTTTTTTGTGGTATTACTTTGCCTCCCTCAATGAATCTATAATATGAGCTGAGATTGGGTTGTGGGCTAGGTTCTTGTAGCTCTTGGGATTCTCCCTTTACTATTTTTGCAGCAATTGTCTCCCCCTTTATGTGTGCTACTTCTTCCTTTCCTTTCCTTTTCCCTTGTGGTCCTTCTTGCTTATTTTTCTATATTTCCTATAGCCTTGACAGAGTTTCCTATAGGACTATCTCTATTTCCGGTAGGAAGCTTTCCCCTTTTTGAAAGGGGGTCAAATATTCTTTTATTTTCTTTGCTGAGGTTGACACAGTGACAGGTCTCCTAACATAGGTGATTGGCGACCTTGGGGAATCCTGTTTTGATGTGCCCTCTTCACCTTTCATTTTTTGGGAGACTAGTTTTTCTTGTCCTTTTGGTGAATCTTCAATGATGATAAGAGTCTTGGTAGGTGTTTGTGGTCTCCCCTATTTTATCCTAGTGCTCCTCCTTGTTTTGAAATATATTAGAGTCTGCCTTTTCCTTTTTTTTGTTGATATTATGGGTGTGCTTAGGGTAGTCAAGATAACAACTTCCTCCTTCTCTTTGGGTTCAGGAGGCACTCTTGGATATTTCTCCCCTTCCTTGGTATATGTTTCAAGGCTTTCCTTATCCTTTTGTGCTTCTTCCCCTCTACTCTTTTCTCCCTATGTTTTATTCGTCTCTACCTCCTCTTCTTCCTTTGGTTATTCCTCTTCTTGTTCATGTTCCTCCTCTTATTCTTTAGGTTCTTATTCCTTCTCTTTAGGTTCCTCTTCTTCTTCTTTAGGTTCCTCCTCCTCTTCTTGAGGTTCTTCATCCTCCTCTTCAGGTTCTTCTTCTTCCTCCTCACCACTAGATGTTGGGTCTCTTTTATACTCAATTTCTTCGATTACAACATCCATGTCCCTGTCCGTAAATGTGGACCATAGAATAGGGACTCTTAATTGGCTTAAGGCATCTTCTAGTATGCGCTTGATTATTCCATGATGTTTCAGCTGCTGATGTTTTCCCTCCTGTACTGTGATGCTCATGGCTATTATTGATTGTAATAAGAAATAGGGCACACTAATTCATTTATTAAGGGGCAACTCTTCTCCAAATCTTAGCTCATGGAGTAGTCTAAACTAGTAACCACAAACTATACCAAGCCTTCCCTCACAAGAAATATACTTGAGAATGTGATAGCTTACTTCATCCTAAGGATAGGGGATTCTCTCCCTTCTAATCCCATTTTTGTCCTTAATTCACTCCTCATCTCCCAAGAAAATTTTCTTCTTCAAATAAGTGCTACTAGCTTTATCCTCTTTTCTCCATTGTAAACCTAAAGGAAGTCTAGTGATTCTACTAATGCTTTTAGGGGTATTTGTTACTGACAATCCTCTCACCACAGAAGTGGCAGTGACTCTAGCCTGAGGTGTGAGTGACTTTGCAAATTCTTGAGATACATCATCATCATATCCTCTAAGTAGCTCGAACAATCCAAACCATTGATGCCTTCTAAATATTTCTACCAAAGGGAGGTGGAGATGTATTCAAGATGTCCATGTAGGCTCCCTTTTGTTGAAACCCCCTGTCATTTTATTTCTTTGTCAATCTGAGTGAATGTAATTTGGTGTACATAGATTTAGATCTTTCCTAGGTGACTAAGGTTTTATAGTTTAGGAAATTTGTGACTACAATTCTTCATTTATCCCCTCACAATTTCCCCACACAATTATGTCTATCCCTATGAACATTGTAGTTACTAGGAAAAAAATGAAAATTTCTTTTCCTTTTCTCTTTTATAGATATCATGACAAAACATAGAGGATATGAGGCACCTACCTTTCATTGTAATTCCCTTGTTGAGGATAATTCTTGAATAGCTGGGCCCTAGGCACCCCCTCGTAGAGTTTTTGACAATTCCCACTGTTTCCTATAGCTGTTCACTATAGGATGGCCAAGACTAGATTTCTTCTTGGATGGCTTCTCTAGCTGGTCCCAACTCTCTAAATCTCAAAATAAAAAATGTATGCATGAAAGTTAGGGAGTTCTTCTATTTATGCTCGATTCCTTGGAGTGGTGTGTTGGCTGGTAGGGTATGTGATTTCACCTTTTGGATCATTGGCCTCTTATTAGTTATCATGCAACCCTTTATCACAATCATCACCCACTCCTATACCACTTAACTTGACCACCTTTATGACTTATTTTCTTTGATGTGACCTTGCCATGTGGCCTGCTGACTAGAACTTCACTTTTTGTTTTTGCACTGAGGGTGGCCAAGTTAACTGGCTACCTTCAGCTTATAAAACCAACTTTTTCATATTATTACACTTTTATCATATTCGTACTTAGGAAAGAGTGTGTATGAGGTCCCATACCTCTGGCTTCCTTTCTTCAGTCGATGCATGCTGGAGGGTGGCTCTATTGTGCTTCTTCTCATTCAAGTACATATTCTATTTTTCTCTTGTTTTGTTGATTTCACTCAACTGATATTTTTGTCTTCTTTTTTGTGATGTGCAGGTGATGGCCTTTTCTGTTGTTGTTGAGCTCTGGATATGTGCCATAGTGCATGCAAGGGTGATGATACTCTTCCTCTACATGGGTGTCAAAGGAGGCACATGGAGACTTATGCTCTTATAATATAGGTTGCTACAAGGTTTCTTGTAGTACTACAGGAAATCCTATAGTTGCCTCACTCTTAAAAAAAAAATCTTGGAGGAGGAATAGGTGTTGAAGTAGGAGTGGAAGGGGTGGAAATAGGGAAGATGGAGTGGTAGGTGAGGTAGTCCACTAATGATATGGCTCTTGGACTTTTCTTTGTTTTCCTTGGTTTTTCCTCTTTTTTCTTTTCTTTTCTTTTTTTGAGTGGATTTCTTGATGGACACAAAGGGTGACATGGTCATGAATTGATGTTGTTTGAGATGTAGTGAGGTAAATGGCCTCCTCCTTCAACCCAGAACAATCCTGCATCATTATTTCTCAACCAAGGTTCCATTCATGTAGATCTTAAGGACATCCTATAGTACTATAGGAAACCCCTGTAGTAACTATAGGAAATCCTATAGAAGTCAGAAAATTGCCTCCAAATTGGTTTTTTTGATGGTTGTAGATGAGAATGAAGGTTGGAGACATCGTGGGCATGGAAGATATGAAATGAATGAAGGAATAATGGGGTTTTTTCTTATCTGACTTCCCTCTAAACTTGGTGTCCTTTATTGCGTTGAAAACTTGCAAAAACCACACACTTTTGTTAGTGGGTAGGTTTGAGGTCCCTACCATAATATCTCTGTGTTTTTCTTTTTCAAAGACACACAGGTCGCCTCAAAGGAGGCTTTCAACCTGTTTTCTTGCCTTAGGCACCTCAAGGGAGGTTTTCACTAGGGGATATTTTATTTTTCCTTTTTGTTTTACCCTTGCCTGAAGGAGGTTTTCAACCCAAAAGTTGGCCTCAGGTGCCTCATGGAGGTTTTCACCTAGGCCTCTTATTTTTTTTTCCTTTTTCTTCATTAAATATATATATATATATATATATATATATATATATATATATATATATATATTCTTCACGAGTTTGGTGAGGTGGAAGCCAAGGCACCTCCATTCACCATCACTTCTTTACTGATACAACTGATGAACTCTTCCTTTGACAGAGGTTTTTTGCAGGATTTCAATCTATACCCATTGATAAGAAAGGGGATACCTTTTTCATCGATGGCTCTTATTTGAACAACCCCATCATCATGGCACTTTTCTATCACATATGATCCCAAACATTTGGTCATCAACTTGCCTTTGAAATCCTTGAACTTGGAGTCATATAGCAGAGCCCAATCACCTTCTTGAAAAATTTTGTCTTTGATATTTTTGTCATGCCAAACCTTTCTTTGTACTTGAGTCACCTATGTGTGAAGGAGGGGCTGCATCTTGAATTCATCTAATACATTGAGTTGGAAAAACCTCTCTTATTGTGACCTTGTAACATCTAAATCCAATTGTGCTTCCATTCTTAAAGTGTTGTACTCAAACTCAAGGGAGAGCAGACCCTTCTTCCCATAGACCAATTCATAAGGGGTGAAGCCAATGGTTGTCTTCCAAGTTTTATTATAGGCCAAAGTGACCTCCACTAGTCTCTCAACCCAGTATTTCTTGGTCCTACTCACCACCTTTGTGAGAATGCTTTCCAATTCTCTGTTGTAACCTCTACTTCTCCATTGGCCTGAGGGTGGTAAGGAGTTGATTTAGTATGCTTGATCTTATGTTCGATTAACATATTCTCAATTAACTATGTGGTGAATTGAGTGCCCTAATCAGTGACTAGCTCTCTAGGGTACACAAACTTGTAAAACACATTCTCCCTCAATAACTTATCCACTTTGACTTTTGTGGCTACCTTGACAACATTGGTTTCAGCCCACTTTGTCAACTAACCAATGCACACAATTATGTACTTTTTCTTTCTTGATGGTGGATCAGTGATCCCAATGAAATCCATACCCTACTTATCAAATGGCTTAAAATTCACTTGAGGTTGCAAAGGAATATCATCCCTAGGAGTAGGTTTTCCCATTCTTTGGCACGAGTCACATTGGATGGCATATCTTCTTGCATCTTAGTGGAGAGTGGGCCAATAGTAGCTAGGTTGTAATACCTTGAAGGCTATCCTCTTGGTTGGAAAGTGACCTCGACAAGGCCCATCGTGACAGGCTAGAAGGATGTCAAAAAATTCCTCCTGCCTGACACATCTTCTCAAAATTGGATCTAGGCCTAGCTTGAAGAAATTTCCCCCAATCCAAGTAATGGGTGCGCTTTTCCTTCGAGGACAAATTTGGAGCGAACTGTGTAGCCACTAAGTAGTTGGCTATGTCAACCAACCACAGAGAGAGAATTGAAATAATGAATAACTTCTCATTTGGAAGCTAGTCATCAACCATTGCTTCCTCACATGGAGGCAAAGCTAGTACAAACAAAAAATCTGCAACTAGATTTTCTCTACCAGGCTTATCAAGGATAGTTAGATCAAACTATTGTAAGAAAGAAAACATATAATAATTCAGGCATTCACATCAGGCTTTTTCATCAAATATTTAATAGAAGCATGGTCAGTATGTAAAAAGGTTTGGTAACCAATGAATCATGTAATGTCTAAATTTATTCAAGGAATGAACAACAATTAGGAGCTCTCTTTCAGTCACAATATAGTTCAATTCAACATTGGACATATTTTCGCTGACAAAGTAAATGGAATAAGGTAACTAGTCATCTATCTGGCCTAGAGCTGCGACTATAACTTTGTTAGAGGCATCAACATCAATGTGGAAAGGAAGAGCCCAATTTGGGCCTCAGAGTATAGGTGCAGTGGTCAACTTGCCCTTTAAGGTTTCTAGGGCCTCTTGGCAGCTTTCTAAAAATAAAAATTCGGAGTCCTCGGCCAATAGTCCAAACAAAGTGAGGCTACTTTGTTGAAGTCTTTAATGAATCTCCTATAGTATCCAACTAAACCCAAGAAGCTTCTGACGTCCCTCTACTTCTCAGGAGTAGGGACCCTCTTTATCATAGCAATTTTATTTGGGTCCACTTGCAGACCTTCCTATGATATTTAGTGACCTAGAATAGTCCCTTCAGTCATCAAGAACTCACACTTCTGAGGACTAAGGGATAAGTTCATTTCAATTCATTTTTCTAATCGTCTTCCCAAGTTAGAGAGAGGCTCTGGGAAAGCACACCCACAGAAGGTGAAATCATCCATATAAATTTCCACAGAGTCATGGACTAGCTCTACAAAGATGCTCAGGACCACCCTCTAAGAAGTGGCAGGGGAATTGCATAATCCAAAAGGAAGGACCTTATAAGCAAAGGTACCCCATGGATAGGTCAAGGTGGTTTTAGCTTGGTCCCCCATGCTGATCTGGATCTAATTGTAACCATTGAATCCATCTAGGCAAGAGAAGAAATTGTTTCTTGCCAAACCATCTAATACACGGTCAACAAAAGGTAGAGGGAAATGGTCCCTTTTTGTGGCTTTCTTTATCTCTCTATAGTCCACACATATCCTCCACTTCCCATTTTTCTTTGGAACTAGAAACAAAGGAGATAACCACTCACTATCTAAGATGGGGTAAATGAACCCTGCATCCAACAACCTTTGCAGTTATTCTTTTACTATATCCTTGAGGGTTGGGTTCACTCTGCTCTAAGGTTGGCACAATGGCTTGTGACCTTCCTTGATGTAAATGTGGTGAGTACAAACTAAAGGGTGCACTCCCTTAATTTCCTTATAACTCTAGGCAAAGGCATCAAAATTCTTTCTTAGCATGTCACATAACTCCTCTTCCTGATGTGCAAAGAGAGGGGTTGATTTTCAATGTTTTTTCTGGACTAGATTCTATTATCTTGACATGAGTAAGACTTTATTCATCTAGGAACAAATCATTCCAAGGGTTACCTTAATATTTCTTCACTAACTCCTCAAGAGACATGGGGTTGGGGGGTTGATTCTGAAGGATTTTCTCAATCAGGTCGTCTTCATAAGGTTGCCCCCCTCCTATAGTAGCATCTATGGTTTAGATTGGGAAAGAGTATACTTCATCTTCCTCCTCCTCTTCTAATAATAAAGATACGTCATGATCAAGATATGGTTGAACTGGAGGGTATAATACCAACTACTTAGACAAATTCCCATTTTTAATGGTCATATTCCCAACCCTCCAACTTATGTAAGCATCAACAATGGCTAACCATGGCCTTCCAAGGATGAGAGGATAACCATTAAACTTGGTCTTAGGTTGGAGAATTAATGAGTCAGTAAGGTATTCCCAGGAATCAATGGAGACCATCACATCCTCAACAACTCCATAACGAGCTACCATGAACTTGTCTACAAGCTATAAGATTTTTGTGGTCTTTCTTAATGATCCTTGGAGATTCAGTTTAAGCATAGTCTCCTTAATCATCACATTAATGGAAGCCTTAATATCGATCAAGGTATGGGGGAAATGATACCATCTATGTGCACATCTACCACAGGACTTCCATGATCTAGATACTTCGAGAAAATCACCCACCCTAACATTAAGTCGGAAAGCTGTCTAATGAAGTTGATGGTAGGGGTGTCTTTCTTTTGCGTCCAAGGATGTTTGAAGTGTTTATCCTTGATTAACTTGTTGTAGATTGGGACATACTTGATAGTTTGAAGGAGCTAGATTTTAATGCACAAGTTTTTCAATTCACTAAGAAGTTCCATCTCTTCTAGTGTGTACTAGATAGGATGGATTAATCTCTCAAGAAAATGATGTGGATTCACTTAAAGGACACTCTCCTCCTCTTTCTCTTCAATATCCTCAAGTGGAGATGGAGGTTGATTATTTGGAAGTAATCTTCTTGACTTGAGGTAACTTATTTCATGAATTTCCACAGCATAGGTAGGGTCAGATGTTTTCCCAATGTAGACCTATTATCTGTGTCTATTGTTCAGGTTCGAATTTGGTTGAGCAAGAATCTGAGGTTACTTACATGGAGCATGGTGAAGGAGCTATTATTGAAATGGAGGTTGAGGCAGTAAGGTTGGAGATTGGTTGTATGGGGACCTCCACCCCTGGGATGGTGTATTCCACTAAGGTTGTGGAGGAGTATATGGCTGAAATGCTTTGTTGGTAGGTTGGGAATGGTATTGATGTGAAAAAGACCAAGGTGAAGGTATAGAACATGAATGATGAGAAGGAGGGTGCCAAGGGAGAATGTATGCACTCTGGTTAGGATTGTAATATGAATAGGATGACCCTTGCATGCCTTCCTAGTATGCCCAAGGTCCTGGAGGCCTCCTTTGGTCTATATAGCAGAGTTGTTCAGTCACCCTTTCAGTTCCTTGATACACAACTTTCAATATTGATAGAGAAGGGCACTTATCCATGGCATGGTTCTCCTCACAAACTGTGAAAATCTCTATAAGATTCAATGGACATTCATTTCTAGGGTTCTTGCTGGTGCATCTAGGGCAAAAGACAGCTAAGGCTCTTTTTCCTCCTTATGCTTCCTCTTGATCTGCATGGTGTCCATTTGCAAAGGAAGGGTATGCAACATTTCACTCTTGAAGTCTTCCAACATGTTCCCAATTTCACTTTTTATGGATGTGTTGGAGGAGGATAAATTGACCAAAGCTTGACTAGCCCTACCCTTCTTTCCAGATGCCCTAGAATTATTTTAACTATCTTAATATCATAATTGGGTAACTGATAGATGTCCCCTCATGACAACATTTTATCATTTCTAGGAGATCTTCCCTGATCACTCTAAGAAGGAATAGCTTAAATGATTTAGGATCAAGGGTGCACCTAACCCTTTTATAGCTGAGTCAGAACCTTTCCTCACAATCTTCCAAAGACTCGTCATGTTCCAAGGTCATTTTAAAAATTTCCTCTTTGGTATCTTTCAACCTGCAATAGTCCCTATACTTATTGTTGAAAGCTTGCTGCATCTGAGCCTAGGTGGTGATGATGTCCCCAGTTAAACCCATGAACCTGTGCAAAGTTGCATCCTTGAGGGTGGATGGGGACAATTTCAACTTCTAGATATCATAGGTGTAATCATAAGTTCTACATATGACAACAAACTCAAACAAAAAGGTATCTAGATCCTCTAAGTTCAAGCCATGGAAGTGAGGAAGGGCATAGGGGCTTACATTTTTCACCTAAGCATCTCCATTAGTTTCTCTAATGGGAAAGTCACACTCAACTATATTTTCAGCTCCTTCTCTATCTTCAATCCCATTTCTATTTTTAGCCATGGTGTAGTTTGGTGGAATGGTCTCTTCTTCTTCTTCCCCAATAGGCTCTTCAAATATCTATTGTTGTTCGCTTAATGGGTCCTCTAGCTCATAGCCACAGAAGAATATGGAAGGTTGGCTATTAGATGCAATAGGGGTATTTGGAAAAAAAATTCCTAAGTTGTCTCTACTCCTATGAGGCATGAAAGGATTTTTTTTTTCTTTTTCAGGGTATTTTTTGGAATTACTTGTAGCATGGAAGGAAATCAAGGATTTGCAACTATTTGTTGAATGAAACTACTTGCATAATTGGAAAGAAAGAAAATATTTCAACTATTTGCTGAATGGAAGAAAAATGAAAGCCAAAATCACATCTACTTAGACACCTCCTTGGCAAGAACGCCAAAAAGTGATGAGAACTAGTATTGCAACAAGAATGTTGCAACTCCTAGGGCTACCAACTTTACTTCATCAACCTTGGGTTTGTGAAAACTTGGAGGTGACAGTGTTGCATACACAGTATATGCAGTGCTCTACTCTTGTCACTTTTCAACTGGGGTGACAGACCACTAGGGTTTTTCAAACAGGTATTCTATTGACTAGAAGGAGTCTGACTACCAAATGGAAAAGGAAAAATTACTCTTAATGCAAAAAGGGAATGTTGTGTATTCTAGGAAATGAAAGTGTTGAATCAGAAGGTGCTATAAAGTTGCATGTAATCATCTAGCTAAGCATCTACACATATTTCTTGCAAAAGAGACCTAACTTAACATTGCATACAACATCTAGTTATTGAGACTAAATGAGCATGGAATTTTGTCTAAGAACTATTGTGGTTGCTGTATGCATGTGTTAACTAGAAAATGCACAAAATTCCATTTTGATTTTCATTATTATGAATGAAAATGCTAATTTAACTAATTTTTTCTTTGGCGAGGGAGACAGGTATGGGAAAATAGGTCTGGAATGGTGTTGAGGGTAAGGAAGCCAACTGGAGGACTAAACTAAGCTCAGATGGCCATTTATTCTCAATTTAGTCTTAGAAAAGGATGCTACAGGGTTTCCTGTAGTACTATAGGATGTCCTAGTTCTACTACAGGATGTCTTGTTTTATTACAGGAAACAGGACAAAAGCTTATAGGGAGGTAGGAAAGGTAGAATGAACTGTGGGAAAGGTGTCTAATGGGGAAACAAGGCACAAAGGTGTTGCACACTACCCAAGGCTCTGTCCTAGGATTCAAGATGATTGGACTTGCTCAGGGAAAATCTCCACTTTTCTACAAAACAAGAATTTGGATTAAGGTTTGGTGGACTTTGGTAGTGTAATTGGAGAAGACCTGGATGAGGCTAGCCATATGAGGTCTCCTTGTAGATCAGATCCTCCAGCAATGACATACATTCTTTTCTTCATTTATGCACAACTTCAATTATATATGGGAAAGATGAGTTGAACTTAGGAAAAAAATAGTCTTATTAATAACTAATGGCCAAGTTTATGAAGGGAAGTGCTTCCAAACCATAACAAAATCAAAAGGCCACAATGAAAATTGCAAGTAATTCAAAGAAGTTGGGAAACAATGGTCTATGGAACAAGAAATCCTAAGTTAGGCAGTGATCAAAAAATAAATATATTTTTGGGTTGTGTGAATCAAACCCTCAACCCATGATCCCATAAGGGAGATGAGGTAGAGGCCACTACCATAATCTATTCTGAAGTGTTTACTGTCACTATTGTACCATTGATCTATCTATCAACAAATGGAAGAAAACTAAGTAATCATCCAAATACTTGTAGTTTAAACAAAATAGAAATCAGTTCAAGAGCTAACTATGAATGTAATCTATGAATACATGTACAAAAAGAGGAACCTTTATTACTAGGGTTAGGCCCTAACCCATGAGTTTCAGCCCTCTAATTCAACTCAGCGCTGGATCAAGGGAGCGTTTTTCATTTTCATTTAAATATCAAAAATACATGAGAGTGATTAGTCACGTTGTCTTAGCTTGAAAATGTCCCTTGGCTACAACAAAAATGTCAATTCCTAATGAGGGTCTAGGCCTTCTTCTTTATGCAATTGAAGCCACCAACAACTTCCTTAAATTTAGGGAGGTTTGGCTCCCAACTCGAGATCAACATGTCTTCAACTATCATTGGCTTGACTTACAATGACCTCGGTGGGTTTAGATGCGTGTAACTCCAATTTGATGAGATCTTTTGGAGGAATCTTTGAGTGAGTGAGGAGTTAAGGAGGGAGATCTAATCTCCTAAAATCCAACATGCTTGCCTACTTCTATTTCCTACACCTAAATTAGCCAAAATTGCTCCAAATCTTGCAATTAATGCACATTAGGCCACATGACATAACATGTCATCTATACCCTTCTCACTAAGAAAAATATAATAAAACATGTAAAAAAATGTGAGAAAAATTGATTTTAATAAGCTAGAGGCTGGAATTAAGATCAATATAATTTACCTATTGAGGAAGCTCATTAGGAGTGTCGGAAATGTAACTAGTTTCGGTGTTTATAATTTTATTGTATATTATGTAACAAGGAAAAGAAAAAGGAAAAAGTTGTTATTATAAAGCATGGGTTTCATGCTCTTTATTAATGATCTTCTAGGTAGAAGCATGTTATTCATGCTTCTAAGATTTGTTAGATCATAGGATATATTACGATGAGTCAATAGAGTCATTGTCATGTTTAGAAGCCCCTTCTGGGAAAAATATATCTTGTAAAAGAATTTATTTTGAGTTTAGAATGTCCTAGAAATCTCCAAATTACAAGTCAACCCTGGAAGCTTCAAGTTAGCCGAAAGGAGGCAATTCGACCCCTTGGAGAGGCTATATAAAGGAGAAATTTGACCTCATTTGAGAGAATGTCTAGAAGGAAAAAGAAGTAAAAGAAAACTTGTTTTTGGCCTCTATCTCTCTCACACATGTGAAATTCTAGGGGTTTTGTAGCTGTAATGGAGGTTGAAACAACACTTCCAAATTGCATAAGAGTGAAGTGCAGTATTTTGTTTTTGGAAGAGATAATACTCTCCCTTAATGTTATTGACCTTAAAAGGAGTTGCCTAACTCAAGAAATGACTCAATAAGAAGCTAGATTAAGGTTTCTAGGGTTACTACAAGGCTAAAATTGTAGCACAAAGTTGCAGGACAAAATTGTAGGGAAGAGGTTCTAGTTGAACTTGTAGTTAGAAGCTGATTTTGCTCGAAGGGCTAACTAGTTACTTGGAGAAGGACTTGGTCTAGGGTTTGGGTCTTTGTTGTCTCATTTGAAGTAGATTCTATAAGAAGAAAATAGTTTTATGGGTTTCCCCTCTGAGGTGTTTGGCCTTGGCTTGGAGCCTAACTTCTTTGTCCACTTTATTTATTGTTTTGTTATTGATATTTTTTATGAAGAAAATCTAATAAAGATAAAAAAGAATAATAATAAAATTAACAAACAAGTATTAAGTTTAAGGAAAATTGGAACTAATAGTTGCCACACTGCATTTTTGAATAGTCCTTCGAGTTGAAAACCCTAACGACTTGACTTCAACTAACATAGGCATGGAGGTTCTACTTAGGTGTTTCTCTATAATTCAATGTTCCTTTGAAATTGAAAAGAAAGCTAGATTCCTTTCCTAAGTTTCAAACCATTCTCGAAGTTTGTCATCTTTTCTTTCTTTTTAGTTAGTACCACTGTTACTTATTAAGGGTATTATAAAAATTTACATTCATTTGACATTAGAATAATGCTTGCTTACTTTTAACAAAAAATGATCTATTGTTTTATAACAAAGGTCTTCAAATATTATAGAAATTAAGGTTATATATAAACATACACACATACACGCACGCGCACATATATATATATATATATATATATATATATATATATATATAATTTTATATTTCCTATATAAAAGATTGTAATGTCCACAATAAACTTTGATTTTTTAAACACTCTTTATTTTTACTACACCTCTTTTGTTCATTATAACTTGAGAATTATTAATATAATATTTGTTGAAGTTCTTATTGTAAGTATTTTTTATTCATTTGATATAGCGTGATAATGATATTAACATATTTTTCCTCTTATTGTTCTTTTATGGGTTCAAATACCGTTCTAATTTATCATGGCACGTTCACCTTTCCAATTGTGAAATATTACATTTTTTTCACATGTCTTTCATATATCTGTGTTTCAAGCGATGTTGGTGGGCAATTCGCTACAACTAGATAGACAAGTTTTAGCATACTCATTTTTGAGTCGTGCTATTAAGTTAAGAATGCATTTAACATTTTTGTAATTTAATTATTCATGACAATATAGCTCCAGATTATGTTTAAGCGAATAAGGATAATTTTAGATGATAGAACTATCTTGAACTTACATATATACTAATGGGTTTTCTAAAACCATTTGGCATTTTCCTCCTATATAAATTTGTTTAGTCATTGATGTGTGTCTAATATTTTTAGGTAGAATACTTAAAATCTACAATTTACTTTTCATTCTGCAACTTTCTTTCCATTATATTTTATGTTCAAGAATGTCGGTTATTTTTTTTTGTCAAACTTAATATCTTCTATTTAAATGGATAAACCTATACTTTTTTTTCTCCACACTGTGATTTTTCTTCTTCGGTAGACCCTTAACTACATTACATGTGAACCAAATAAGAACTTACAACCATTATAAACAAATTCTAAGCAAACTGAGTAGCGAAAGGACACTTGTGCATATCGATCCTACAATTGTTCTTTAAGAACATCTCTACTTAATCATAAAAGAACTGTAGGAAAAAAATTATATCATTTCTTTGTGCAACTGACTATATTATTTAGAATGAAATACACATATATCCATGCTTTTTCTTATGCCAATATATTCATGCATTTCAAGAAAGTACTATTTAGTTAGTGATGGATGTTGAAGTAATCCTACATTATTCTCTATATAATGTATTTATTTATTTACTCTCCTTTTTTTTTCATGCATGCAACCATATTCTACGAGTTTTTAGTTAGTATATGATGCAGGAGCATTCAGCCCAAGGGAAATCATTGTAAATAGTAGACGTAGGGGGTCATGCATTTTTGGAATTAGTTTCCTTAATTCCAAGTCGGTTTAATATTTAGGCTTTTAAGTGTGATTTAATTAAATGTTCTCAAAATAAATAAATGAGAACATAGGAACAAGGGGGAGCTTTTAGGCATAAATGAAATAGATGTGGATAAGGAGGCTTTCTTGTTTTAAAAATAGGAAAAGATGGAATAAAGCCTCAAGAGGCGTTTTGCTATGTATGCACGCATGTAGAAGCTTTAGGCTTTTGATCGGACCTCAAGGATCTGATTCAATGTTTATTATATATATGTATGTAAGCCTACGGGCAGAAGGAGGCCACTAGAGTGAGAATTCGGCTTGTGAGAGAGAGGCCACTAGTGTTGATAATCAGGCTTGTGAGAGAGAGAGGTCTTGTATAATCGAATATCAGGCCTATGCGCCTATGCATGTGTGTGAGCGAGATTGAGGAGTCTCAGATGTAACCTGCTTTTACATTAATATATATGTGGAGTTAATTCCTGTTGTGTCAATTATGTTGGAAATTATTTCATGAATGTGTGAATTATGATGAATTCGTAGGTTCTGTAGGTCACAGACAAAATTCTGCAGGACACAGAGGAATAAGTAATTAAGAGGAGCCTTTTGAATCCAAGTGGAAGACAGAATAGCCTTGGAGGAGGATTATAGCGATTCAGAAGAATCGAAGTGGAGCGCATTGAACCATTAAACTCTGTGAGAAAGACAGAGACTAAAGGGAGCGAAGGGCTTAAACCCAGAAGGAAGAGCGCGCAGTGAAGTAATAGAAGACCAGAACCTTTTTAAGAAGCAATTCATGAGAATCGCAAAGAAGTGAAGACAACACTCAGCAACCGTTGGATTAGTTAGATCAACGGTTGAGAGCGTGTCGCATCGGCGAAGATCTTTTTAAAGTAATCAAAGGGGACCTTGAAGATTTGCGAAGAAGAAATAGCGATTAATCGTAGACTGTTGGATCGTGGCCAGATCAACGGTCACGATTAAATCGCATATCCGCGATCGGAGAAGTGTAATAGCCTTTGGAACCACCGACGTATAAGCTCCGACTTTCTAGAGCCGAATCATTATAAAAGAGGGCATAAAGTAGTGTCGGGTCTGCAAGGGCCTTTGGAACTCTTATGTGTGTGCTCCGACCAACCGGAGCCGAAATCATTAAGAAGCAGAGTATAAAGGGTCGTCGGGTCGACAGAACTATCGCATCACAAGAGGCCACGATAACCCTGATATCCCGGACCTGAAATCAATATAGGGAGGAGTTGTACAGAGGTGTCGGGTCCATGGGGTTGATCGCATCGGAGAGGAGGAAGCGGAGTCAAGCCTTTGTCGCAATCGTCGAATGGACGGAATTGCCAATATTTATAAAGGCAGCCATATAATGTTTGAAATTCGCGTATGTTAATTGGAGCGGGTTTTATGTTGGTTTCCCGTGTATTTATATTATGTGCGGCCACCGGGGGTTTTAAGACTTAATACATATATTGTAATACTTGCAATGGTTGAGGCGCAGGGCTTTAAGGCTCAACACTATAGTTAATTAAGCGGTTGGGTGGTGGCTTCCGATGGAGTAAAAGGCGCGATAAATGGGCGGCTCTAGTTTAATGTAAGTCCATGGTTATAAAAGGCTTAAAGCCTAGAATGCTTCCGATAATGCCTGTGGGCAATAAACGACAGGTCAAAGGCTGAGATTTATTTAAGAAAGGGGATTTTGGGCTTATACCCAGATCTCTTTTCATCAAGTGGTATTAGAGCAGGTTAAAGATTTCCTGTGAGAAGGAAGTGGAATAGCTCTGTTTGAAGATTCAAGTTTTTAAGTTAAGTTAATTGCATGTGATGAATGAATGTTAGATTTTGAAACTAATGAATATTGCAGCATAGAGATGCAGTGCAGTTGAGAAGTGAAACAAGATCAACAGGATCTTGAAAGGTGAGCTGACAGGTATTACTTATCTCTGGTTTAAATATGCTTGGATAATTTGATTTACAGGCATAGTGAAGAAATCTCAGCGGGAAGAAGTAGATCACAGCTAGAGTGCAGTGATGAAGGAGTCTAGTAAGGGATTCTAGGCGAATGTGGCAGAACCTAAAGATTCAACAGAGGTTGAATGAAAAGGACAAGTGTGTTCTTGGAAGTTGCAGATGAGAGACGCCTGAAGGAGTAGTGGAGAATGCTCGAAAGGTTCCAGCAGAGGACTGGTGATTACCAAAAGACTAGATCTGGAGGGAAGGATTGGTGAGGTAAGTGGCAGCAAGAAAGTTTACTGTTGTAGAGGCTTGATGCAACTCATGGGTAAGAAACTCATGGTGGAGGAGGTGACTACTGAAAGTCATAAAGGAGAAAGCAGAGGTTCAGAAAAAGGCCACAGTAGAAAAGAAAAGAAATATGCCAAGGCGAATGGCATAAGATAGTAGTTGACTCAGGAAGAGTATGAGAAAGAGAAAGCTGAGATAGTAGTTCATCTTGAGCTATTGATGGAGTTGTTGCGGGAAAATGTGAAAGACCAGAGACATGGTTTGCTGATGAGGAAGAGAGTGAAGTGGCAGAGGCTACAATAGAAAAGAGATCGACAGATAAACATGTAGTTAACCAAAGAGCTGAAGAAGCTCGAGCAGATGATGAGTATACAATGGAGTCGTGAAGAACTCAGAGCAGCTGAGTTGAAAGTGGAGGTTTCCATTGGTGAAATAGAGGAGAAAATCATTGATGATTTCTTGAGTTACTGGGCAGATCCAGGTCAGCTGGATAATGTAAAACTGTGTATTTTTGTAGCTGACAATTGTGATGTGACTACAGGTTTTACTATGGAGGATGTGCAATCTTGTGAAACTGTTATAGCACAAGAGGAAGTTCTTATGGATGTAGAAGAAGTGGATCAGTTTGTAGCACGGATAAGTGAAGCAACAGTTGAGACTGTTGAACTTTGTGATTTTCAAACTGAAAGTTTGTGTGTGAATGCAGGGACTATAAGTGATGATGGTATGCTTCAACAATGCCACAGAGAAATTGCATTGTTGGAATACTTGTTGGAGAATCCAAAGTATGACAGGGAGATTGCAGATGAAAGAGTTCAGTACAGTGAACAAGAGGAGAAAGACATCTTGGAGATAGATGGTAAGAAGGCGAGACTAGCTGACAATCTCATGGTGAATGCGAATCAGCATACTGATGTGCTGACAGAGAAGTTGGGAAGAAACTCAGAGCAGCATACTGAAGTGTTGCCAGAGAAAGCCAGTGAAGATTTTTTGAGTCTTGAAGAAGACTTAGAATTGCAGATGACTAAATCAACAAGTAAGACCATTGGGTCTTGTGATTTTAATGCTGACAATTTGGTTCTGTTTACAGGTGATATAAAAGACAACTCATCACTTGGAATTGTCTCGAGAGAAGAAGAACTGTTGCGGGTAGAAGATGAGACAATCATGTCTCATAAACAGAGGCTTGTTACTATGGGTGACAAGAAAGAGTTGGCTTGTTTGGATAGCCAAGAGAAGACTGGTGTATGAAATTATGGAGCTGCTACAATGTTAGAAGATGAGGCTACAATGTTTAAAGAACTTGATTTGATTGCTAGAGTCAATCAAGATGATGAAGGACAATTACTGAAGATTTTCGAAGGGGAAGATGAAAGTTATGCTAGATTTAATTTGTAGCATGTTGATGAAATGCTAAATTGTTTGTTGGAGACATTTGAACCAGAGAAAGAAGTTGCAGATGAAATTGCAGGTAATGAGCCAAAGCATGTTGCAGAGGGACAGGAAGTTTGGGAGCCAGCAACATCTATGGTGGCAGCAGAAGCAACATCAATGTCAACAACATTAATGTTAGCAACATCTATGGTGACAGCTGAGACAACATTGACAGCAGCAAAAGAGGCACTGAAGCATTATGGTTTTTATTCTAACAATTGTTTTGTGAGTACAGGTTTTATTGAAGATGCTGGAGAAAGTCTATTAGACAGAGAAATTGAAATGATGAGGCGGATGATGATGAAAGAATCTTGGAAGAGACCAGCAGCAGTGAAACAAAGAAGAAGCAGCAAAAAGAAGACAGAAGAAGATTGCGAGAGCACAACAAGTGGAGCAAGACAGCATAAGGTGTGGAGACCTGGAGAAGAACAACAGACAGAAGCGGTGACAAATGGAAAGTTGCAGCACAAAGTATGGGATCCAGGAAGACCAAGACCAGAAGACACGTGATCAGGAGATCATGAAATTTTTCTACCTTGGGAGTCTGATGCAGGAGCATTCAGCCCAAGGGAAATCATTGTAAATAGTAGACATAGGGGGTCATGCATTTTTGGAATTAGTTTCCTTAATTCCAAGTCAGTTTAATATTTAGGCTTTTAAGTGTGATTTAATTAAATGTTCTCAAAATAAGTAAATGAGAACATAGGAACAAGGGAGAGCTTTTAGGCATAAATGAAATAGATGTGGATAAGGAGGCTTTCTTGTTTTAAAAACAGGAAAAGATGGAATAAAGCATCAAGAGGCTTTTTGCTATGTATGCATGCATGTAGAAGCTTTAGGCTTTTGATCGGACCTCAAGGATCCGATTCAATGTTTATTATATATATGTATGTAAGCCTACGGGTAGAAGGAGGCCACTAGAGTGAGAATTTGGCTTGTGAGAGAGAGGCCACTAGTGTTGATAATCAGGCTTGTGAGAGAGAGGAGTCTTGTATAATCGAATATCAGGCCTGTGCGCCTATGCATGTGTGTGAGCGAGACTGAGGAGTCTCGGATGTAACCTACTTTTACATTAATATATATGTGGAGTTAATTCCTGTTGTGTCAATTATTTCATGAATGTGTGAATTATGATGAATTCGTAGGTTCTGTAGGTCGCAGACAGAATTCTACAGGATACAGAGGAATAGGTAATTAAGAGGAGCCTTTTGAATCCAAGTGGAAGATAGAATAACCTTGGAGGAGGATTACAACGATTCAGAAGAATCGAGGTGAAGCACACTGAAACATTAAACTCTATGAGAAAGACAGAGACTGAAGGGAGCGAAGGGCTTAAACCCAGAAGGAAGAGCGTGCGGCTAAGTAATAGAAGACTAGAACCTTTTTAAGAAGCAATTCATGAGAATCGCAAAGAAGTGAAGACAACACTCAGCAGCCGTTGGATTAGTTAGATCAACGGTTGAGAGCGTGTCGCATCGGCGAAGATCTTTTTAAAGTAATCAAAGGGGACCTTGAAGATTTGCGAAGAAGAAATAGCAATTAATCGTAGACCATTGGATCGTGGCCAGATCAACGGTCACGATTAAATCACATATCGGCAATCAGAGAAGTGTAATAGCCTTTCGAACCGCCGACGTATAAGCTCCGACTTTGGGGAGCCGAATCATTATAAAAGAGGGCATAAAGTAGTGTTGGGTCCGCAAGGGCCTTTGGAACTCTTATGTGTGTGCTCCGACCAACCAGAGCTGAAATCATTAAGAAGCGGAGTATAAAGGGCCATTGGGTCCGCAGAACTATCGCATCACAAGAGGCCGTGATAACCCCGATATCCCGAACCCGAAATCAATATAGGGAGGAGTTGTACAGAGGTGTTGGGTCCATGGGGTTGATCGCATTGGAGAGGAGGAATCATAGTCAAGCCTTTGTCACGATCGCCGAATGGATGGAACCGCCGATATTTATAAAGGCGGCCATATAAAGTTTGAAATCCGTGTATGTTAATTGGAGCGGGTTTTATGTTGGTTTCCCATGTATTTATATTATGTGCGACCACGGGGGTTTTAAGACTTAATACATATATATTGTGATACTTGCAATGGTTGAGGCGCAGGGCTTTAAGGCTCAACGCTATAGTTAATTAAGCGGTTGGGTGGTGGCTTCCGATGGAGTAAAAGGCGCGATAAATGGGTGGCTCTAGTTTAATGTAAGTCCATGGTTATAAAAGGCTTAAAGCCTAGAATGCTTCCGATATGGCTTGTGGGCAATAAACCACAGGTCAAAGGCTGAGATTTATTTAAGAAAGGGGATTTTGGGCTTATACCCAGATCTCTTTTCATCAGTATATATTTAAAAAATATATATTCTTAAAACAATTACAAAAATAATAATCTAGTTACTTATCTGAATACTTGAAAATACAACAAGAACAAGCATGTTCCTCCCAACCAAATGAATTTTTCCTACATCAATTTCCTCTAATCCTTAGGATTCCCTTCACTCACAAAATCATATTCATTTTATAATATTCTCCTTCATAAGACTCTAGTGACATCTTACTAATTCAGTGTCTTATTTTTCAATTTCTCTACGCAACCCTTTTTCCACTGTAATCTCTTTGCTTCTTCCCACAAACATTTATCTTATGTCATGCATTTCCTTAGTTGTTAATCATATTTTGAAAAAATAGAGGCTCATATTGTGACATTTTTCACTTTAAAAACTACCCATTACATGGGTTCCAATTGATTTAACCAATTTTATGACAACAAGGTAGCATGATTACTCACATGTTCACTACCACTACATTTTCAAAGTAAAACAATATTTTTTTTAATAATAACATATAAATAATTACATGTATCACTAAGAATACCCAAAATTATTCTTGGCCCCTTGGCTTAGTAATACAAAATCATAGATTGTGATAAAGATAATTAAAAAAAGGGTACTACATTTCCCCTACCCTTAATATGAGCATCATTCTTAGTGTTTCCTCTACATTCATGACTTCTAGAAAACTGAAGGAAACACTTCTCAAATTTTCTCTTCTATCTCTTGGGTTGCCTCCTTAGAGAAAAAGTGCTTGCATTGCACTTTAGGTTGGATGGTGGCTCGAATTGAGAGTAAAAAATTTCCTCTTGCCTAAAATTTGTAGAGGCTAGGCCTAGAACTCGCCTTTCGATTCAACCTATACCATATTCTATGTAATAATATGAATCAAATAATGAATATATTTCTTTGAAAGTGATACATGACATACAATGTATACTATTATGAGGGCTAATAGTGCTAGCCGGTAGACCATTGGTCCTATTCTAGCTAGTATATCAAATGATTCGCAAAAATCAGGTTCTAACTTAGCACAAATTCCAATTTCAAAGTGTTATTCCTGGGCCTAAATTTAATGTCCACATGTTTCCCCACTTTATAATTCTTATGAATCATTTTCTAGTCTATGTAACTTTTAGACCTGTCTTGAGTTGTCACTAAGTTTTGTTTTACCTTTTTGACTATATGTTTTTTCTCCTCCAAGAGATGAGGTTCCAAAACCAATAATTCCTTTGGTTGAATCCAACTCAATGCAATATGACATTTTTGTCCATAAAGGACTTCAAAGGGACTCGTTTTAAGAGATGCCTCTAAATTATTATTATAAGAAAACTCAACTAGATGTAAATAGTATTTCCACTTAGTTGATTGATCCATCACATACATGGAAATCATATCTTTAAAAATATGATTAGTTATTTCAGTCTATCCATGTATTTGAGGATTCCATATAGTGTTGAGTTTAATTGTATACTCATCCCTCAAAAAACTTCTTTCCAAAAATAGGAGGTAAATTTTGCATATATCTCAAATACAATTGCTTTTGGCATTCCATGTAGTATAAAAATCTATTTCATAAAAAATATGACTATATGCAAAGGTTTATATGTTGATTGAACTAGTATAAAATGAGTCACTTTGCTAAGTTTATCCACTACAACCATGATTGAATCATGTTTTCTTTTATTTCTTGGGTTCCCTATAATAAAATCTAAAGAGACAATTTCCCATTTCCATTCAGGAATGGGAAAGTGGTTTAACAACCCAAAATGTTGCTAGCATCCCACACTAACTTTTTGGCATTCCAGACACTTTTCTAAGTACAAAACTACCTCTCCTTTCATTACTAGATAGTATAATTTCTTCCTAAGTGTTGCAATAACTTTCTGGTATCTGAAATGAGCTAGAAATTCTTTTTATGATGCTCATCTAGGATTAATTGCTTGAGTTTAGACACATTACAAATGTAAGTTATATTTGTAAAGGTTAATAGGTCATCATTAATCCATATTCTTATTTTTCTATTTGGCTAGCTTCATTTATAAAATTTTCCTATATTTTTCTATATCTATGATCCTCTAAGGTTGTTGTTTTAATTTCCTCGACAAAGTTTTCTTTAACACTACTTACATAAATTCTACAAACTTGATTTGCACTTATGATCAATGTATCTACCACTTTATTTTATTTTCCTTTGATATGTTTGATATCAAAATCAAACTAACTTAGAAAATACATTCATCTAGATTATCTTACATTTAAATTAGGTTAGGTGAAAAAATATTTCATATTGAGATCAATAATAAGTGTAAATTTATTTCCTAAAAAATAATGGTGCTGCATTTGTAAAGTGTGTAATACCTCAGGAAACTCTAAATCATATGTAATATTATTCTTTTCATGATCTTTCAACTCCTTAGACTCATAGACTATCACATAGTTATCATGCATCAACACCCCTCCTAGTCCTATTCAAGCATTTGTAGACATTGCATATTCTTTATGAGGATCAATAGTTCTATGTATTGGTGCTACAACTAGCCGTTGAAAATGTAACTTGTTTGAATCTTCATAATGGTTGTTTTACTCATTTCAATGTGCATCCTATGTAACAAACAATAAATGTAAAGAAAATGGCATTATTATTAAAGCATGGGTTTCATGCTCTTTATTGATGGTACTCTAGCTAAAAGGATGTTGTTCATGCTTATGGAGTTTGTTAGGACTTAGGGTTTATGGTCATAAGTCAAGGGAGTCAACATCATGTTTATGAGACCCTTATGGGAAAAATATATTTATAAAAGGAATTATTTTTGAGCCTAGAAAATCCTGGAATCTCCTAAAATGCAAGCTGGCCCTATAAACATCAAGTCAACCTAAAGGAGGAAATTGGACCCCTTGATAAGGATATATAAAGTAGAAATATGACCTCATTCAACTCAGATTAATTTGATCATCACAATTGAAGTTTCTAGCAAATGTATAAAACAAGGCACTAGGTATAAAATTGGGTGCAAAATAGGATGAAGGTACAAAACTAGGTGTGGAACAGGCCGAAGGCATACAACTGGGTGCATAATAGGCTAAAGTCTCATAATTGGGTGTGAAGAGCCTGAAGGTACAAAAATGGGTGCAGAATCGGTTGAAGGTACCAAACTATGTGCAAAATAGGGTGAAGGTGTAGAAATGAGGTAATAGATCGGAAAGTCAAAGTAGTTTTGAAAATTCCAAGGTTGAGTTTGGCAGGTCGAAATTGTAGTTGGTTGTTGTAGGTTGAAGGAAGAACTTCTTGGAAGGGCTAACTTGGTACTTGAAGAGGAAATTGGTATAAGTTTGGGTCTTTGTATCTCATTTGAAGAAGATTCTAAGAAGATAAGATTTTTTCTAATTTTTCCACTTGGAGGGATTTTTCCCTATCATAGAGAATAATTTTTATGTCCTTTATTCTTATTATTTAATTCTTTTATATTTCATTGATGAAAATAGCTAACTAAAGAACACAAATAAGACTACTAAATTTCACAACAAAATATTAAGGTTAAGAAAAATAAGAATTACAAGCTGCCACTTTACATTTTCTAACATTGTATCAAATCTAAGGTGAACAAGGAAGGCATCCAGAAGGAGGCTAGAATGATTTTCTTGTCAAGGGGAAGGAAAAGGGAAACTCTCAAAGCTCGAATAAGAAGATTACAACTAATATAATCTCTTCAAGGGATCTAGCTAAAGACTGATTGGTAGAAGATCTATTGATCTAAGGTTTCTACATTGAAAGGACTATACCAATCTCGCAAGAAGGGGATTGATCTCATAATAAGAGGTTTATTTGGAAATCATCAAGGCATATTGTTGTCACTCATCACTCATATCATTATTAATTATAGGATTTTTTCTGGCCACATCATACATTGTGGAGGCTTCTTAAACATTTTGCAAGTCTTGAATTGATTTTACATTTTATGGACAATTTTGAAGAAGATGAGTATATCCATAGCCCCAACACATTACTAGTTCCCTTTCTTTTCCATTACCTCATTTAGTGTCAAATCTATTAGTCTAGACCTACTCTAATATTGAGTCCTCTATTTCTGATTATTTATCTTAATAAATTTTGATTTGTGGATTTTTACTATAATTTTTAAAGGAGACAAATTTAGACACTTTGCTTCCTTGCATGAATTTGTCAATTTTCTTATTTGGCCAAGATTTTGAATTTTCACTTCTTTGTTTCGATTTTTGATAACATATTTTGGCTTTCTGAATTATTTCATCATTGTTTTTGGGGTTATTGTACTCAATTTTTTCTTTAAATAAAAGGCAAAGGAAACTTATAAATCGTTGAAATTTAGTTTTATACTTGCAAATGTAGGGTACCTATTGCAAGAGATGAATAAATTTTGAAAAAAAATCATCCATGTCATTTCCAAAGTTTTAATTTATGAATTTCCTTTGCTTTATGATCATAGTATCTTTCTTTTGGATACTTTCCTTCATTGTTTTCTTGAAATTCTTTTGAACTCACATTATTATCATCTATATTATGCACAGTTATGATCTCCTCCCACCATAATGATGTGTTTCCTTGCAGCTCATAACTAGTTGGTTCAACTTTTAAATTGCTAGGATACTCATACACCTGAAAATATATGTTCACGTTCAGTAGCCATAGGTGGAAGTAAAATCATTTTAAACTCCCCTTGTAACTATACCATTTGCTTCTTCCCTTTATTATATCATACTGGGAGCATTTTGACTGAACAATTTTGATTTTCTTTGTCACTTTCAAGTTTAACAAACTCACTTTCATCCATGCTACCTCGATTGTTCCATTTATAGGACTCCTCCTTGTCATCTTGTTATGTTTTTAGTTCTACTGTTTTCAAATCTCACTTATGAGTTAAATTTTTTATGAATCTTTCTTTCTTATCACTAGCTTTCAACAACTTTTCATTGTCTGCTCTAATATTGGCTAGTTTTAGTTTCAACTTTTCTAAAATATCTGATAGTTCCATTGTATGAGATGTTTTTCTACATCCTAATTGTAACCATATTTCTTCTCTTTCATCAAGAGACCTTGTCGACCGTTATGCTATCACTAATCTTACTTATACTCCTTACCATATAAAAAAATATTTATTTGGGTAAAATTAATTGGTGATCTAGCTCAGAGGTTGCAGTGTTGTAGCCTACAGCTCTGAAACCACATGTGTATGTATATATATATATCTATATATATATATATATATATATATATATATATATATATATGAGAATCAAAGATGAGGAAACCCTCATTCAAGTTGTAGAGCACTTGATGATCAAGCTAGGAACAGTCAATCACTGAAGAGGATGGGAGGGGAAGGGGTGAGTAACCCTAAATCAACTTTGAAGTAATATCTCCAATATTGGGTCATGTTGAAAAATATAGACAGATCCCATATTGAGACATCATGTGGCAGGTCAGCATCAAATAGGGAAAATGAATCCACACAACCATTGTTACATGGCTGAACATTGTATAGTTGCAACACATTAGTCATAATATATGAGTTATTAGTATAGAATGATGACAAGGTAAATATCTTAACAAAGTTAAGGCCACATGTTACAAATATTTTATACACCTTGTTAACGAAGCCATCAATAGTTAATACATTTGTTTAATAAGCAAGGAAGCCTCTAAGCCAATGGAGAAAAACATACATGGATCAACATTACCATAGAAAATAGGGTATGATGGTATAGTGGTGAGCCACCTTATTACTCCTAAGACTTATGTTTTCACATTCAGAAATGTATAGCATTCTTTCTTATTCTCTCTTCATATTTCTACCTCAATATCATTTTTTCTTTCATCTTAGGTGAGGAGAGTTTATCTTAACATTATCTCTTACTTTGTTCAGGATAATACTCATCTGAATGTGAAAACATAAGTTTTAGGAGTAATAAGGTGGCTCACCACTAGACCATCATACCCTGCATTCTATGGTAATGTTGATCCATGTATGTTTTTCACCGTTGGGTTAGAGGGTTCATTACGTATGTAACAAAGATATTAACTATTGATAGATTGATTAATAAGAGGTATAAAATATTTATAAGATGTGACCTGTTGACGGTGCTAGACCCACCAACATTTAAGGGGATTTCGCTGGTAAGATGTCCCAACTAGACCTCATACCATTTGGTGTAGGAGTCCCAGCAGTGGGTCATACAGTATCACCTTGACCGAGGTTGCATGTAGAGGAAAGTAAGATTTCCTTGTTGGTAGCAAATGGTGTGTGTTATGAAACCAGCTCAAGAAAAGATAAAAAAAGATAAATCCACACCTTAGAATTCAGCCTCTTCGAGGGGGCAACCTCCTTTACGTTACATAAATGAACAATTCTTGGATGATTCAAATGAGAAAACCTCCTTTCTATATATAGGAGTCTAAGGAGTCACAATATAACCCAGCGGACCTAACAATAATAATATAAAGCCACAAAAATAACAATAGAGGGATTCTATGGGGCACAGTAATAAAAATATGGGGGCAATAGGGGCACAACAATGTTAATAAGGGATACAACTACAATAGTAATGGGGTAATCACTAGTATTATATGGACCTATCATGCCCCTCTTCTTCAAAAAAAGTGTTGTCCTCAACGCTTGAGTAGTTCTAGATGCTTCTGTATAAAATTCTCATCCTCCCATGTGGAATCTTCAGCAGATAAGTTCTTCCACATGATGAGATACTACGAAATTGATCGATTTCGTAGCTGTCGAGTTCTTGTTTCTGTGACTGCTTTCGGTTCCAATATAATTTTTCCTTCCTCGTCAAGTTCTGGCAATATTGTTTGAACTGGGAGCTTATCGTCTATAACCTTCTTTAAACATGAAACATGGAAAACTGGGTGCACTCAAGACGTTGCCGGAAGCTCCAATTTGTATGCCATAGTACCAATCTTTTGCAACACCTTGTACAGACCATAATACTTTGGTGATAATTTATTATCCTTCTTAGCTTGATTGAGGGACATTTGTTTATATGGTTGTAGTTGTAGGAATACCCAATCTCCTACATCAAAACTTCTTTTGCTACGATATTGATCTACCTATTGTTTCATTCTGTTTTGTGCCAACACGAGGTTATCCTTTAAGAGTTGGAGGACCTGTTGTTGATGTTCAATGTGATGTTCCACTGCTTGAACCTTAGAATTTTCTCTTAAATATGATGTGATGGATGGTGGCTGATATCCATAAAGTGCCATAAATGGGATCATTTTTGTTGTTGTATGGAAGGAAGTTTTATACCACCATTCAGCCAGAGGCAACCATTTGACCCATTATGTCTGTTTATCAGATACAAAGCAACGAAGATATCCTTCCAAACATTTGTTTACTATCTCAGTTTGCCCATCAGATTGAGGATGATAAGATGAGCTACGAGCTAACTGAGTACCAAGACAAGAAAATAATTTTGTCCAAAAATTTCCAGTGAAAATGGGAACTCTATCACTTACAATAATCTTTGGGTTTCCATGTAGCTTTTGAATTGTTTCCATAAATGCAGTAGAAACTGTATTGGCTTTCAATGGATGTGATAATGCACAAAAGTGTGCATACTTTTTAAGTCTTTCAACTACCACCATGATGACACTCTTTCCCTCAGACTTGGGTAAACCTGTGATAAAATCCATTGAAACCTCCTCCCAACGTTGGCTTGGAATGGATAAAGGTTGTAATAGACCCGGGTTCTTAATTGTTTCAACTTTATTTTGTTGGAAAAGCAAACATTCTGCCACAAACTTTTGAATATATGATTTAAGGCCATCCCAAAAAAATTCCTTCTTAACCTTGTGGTAAGTTTTTAAAAATCCTGAATGCCCTCCTAAGGGGGAAGTGTGCAATTCCATAAGAATCTTCTGTTTGAGTTGCGAATTCTTACAGAGGTATAAGCGATCTTTGTACCATAACGAATCATTTTGCCAGCTAAATGTACCAGATGTACTAGAATCTTGTTGTAACTTTCGAATAAGTGCCCACACTTCTTCATCATTCTTCCACTCCTCCCTTGCTTCATTTATCCAATCTAATTGGATAATAGAAGTGGCGCACAACAACGCTTCCACATCCTCATCCTTTCTTGAGAGTGCATCTGCCGCCACATTTTGCTTCCCTTTTTTGTAGATGATTTCAAAGTCATAACCCAACATCTTTGTGACCCACTTTTGTTTCTCTTCAGAAGATAATCTTTGTTCTAAAAAGTATTTAAGGCTATCATGATCTGTTTTTACCTTGAAGTGTCTTCCCATTAGGTAGGGTTGCCATTTCTTAAGTGCATGTAGTATTGCCAACATTTCCTTCTCATAAATAGCTTTGTGTAAATACTTTCCCTTGATTGGACGACTTTCAAAAGCAATGGGTCTTTCATCTTGCATTAAAACAACACCAATTCCATTTCTTGAAGCATCACATTCCACAATAAAGGTTTTTGTGAAATCGGGTGTAGCTAAGACCGGTGCTTGGCACATTGCGTCTTTAAGATGTTCAAAGGCCTTTGTTGCTTCTGGAGTCCATGAAAATGCATCTTTCTTCAATAATGTTGTTAGAGGTGCTGTTATTCTCCCATAATTCTTAACAAACTTGCGATAATACCCTGTCAACCTGAGAAATCCTCGCAGATGCTTTATGGATGTGGGGATTTTCCATTCCTTAATGGCTTTAATTTTGCTACGATCTACCTTAACTCCTTCATGAGATACAATATGACCTAGATATTCCACCTCTTGTACTCCAAAGAAACATTTGGATCTTTTTGCATATAATTGTTTCTCCTCCAATAGTTGTAGCACCCTGTCAACATGTTCAACATGATCCTTCCAAAACTTGCTATAGATTAGTATATCATCAAAAAATACTAACACAAATTGTCTAAGGAAGGGTTTGAAAATGGAATTCATCAAACCTTGAAATGTAGAAGGTGCATTGGTAAGGCCAAAAGGCATGACCAAAAATTCATAATGACCCTCATGAGTTCCAAATGCTATTTTTGGAATGTCTTTGGTCTTCATTATGATTTGATGATATCCAGAACGAAGGTCCAACTTGGTGAAGTAAATTGATCCATGCAGTTCATCCAATAATTCATCAATGATAGGAATGGGAAACTTATCTTTAATAGTGAGCTTGTTGAGCTTCCTATAATTCGAACACATGCGCCATGATCCATCCTTCTTGTGCACCAATACTACTGGAGTAGAGAAAGAACTTTGACTAGGTTGACTTATACCAGCCTCTAGCATTTCTGCAACCATACATTCAATTTCACTCTTTTGGGCATAGGGATATCTGTACAGCCTGATGTTTGGAGGAACACTTCCTGGAATTAGATGAATAGCATGATCATGATCACGAATAGGTGGGAGACCTTTGGGAGTCTTAATTACCTTGGAATGATTGTCCAAGACTTTTTGGAGATCTGGAGAAATAGATGATTCCGATGTGGAAACATCTAGTGAACATAATCGTGCAATTACACCTCTATGTTCCTTTTTTAGAAGCTTTGTCATACCGTTAGAGCTGACTATATTTCCTGGTTTCCCTGTAATGCCCCTTAATTCAACTTCCTTTCCTTCCGCAAAAAATTTCATCAAGAGTTCTTGAAACGTAGAAGCTATTATACCCAAGGATTGTAGCCATTGGACTCCTAGTACAAAATCAGCACCCCCCATTGGAATGGAAAGCATTGGGCTAGTCAATACATATTCTCCCACGGATAGCTTGATATGATGGCACTTTCCAGATCAATTTATCGTTCCTCCATTTGCAATCATCACTTGACACTCTGGTGCTGGATATAGGAAGCAATTCAATTCTTTTGCTATCTTACAATGAATAAAATTGTGGGTACTTCCGGAATCAATCAACACTATTACATTTTTCTTCTTGATTTGTCCTTCTATCTTGATGGTTTGAGGAGTGGTAATTCCAGCCAATGCATTACAAGATATTTTCAGATTCATTTCTTCTTTATCTAGGCTTTTTTCTTGGATTATATCCTCTTCCCTTGACCTTTCTTGCTCCTTTTCTTCTTCCTCTTCACAATCTATGTAGAATAATTTCTTCTCAGCACACTTATGACCTTTAGTGTATTTGCTATCACAACTGTAACAAAGCCCTTTTGCTCTTTTTTATTCCAATTGTTGTGGTGTCAACCTTATAGGTTGTGGAAGACTGGCAGAAACAACACTTCCGTCTTTATAGTTGTAAGTGGTATGCTTCCTGGTTGCCATAATTTTTCTTTCCATTTTTCTTGCTAACCTGAATGCCTTCTCTAATGAGTCAGGTTTCCAAAGGCAAACATTGTGTTGGATATTATCCTTTAAAGACACTATGAACACATCAATCCTATGCTCCTCTGGAATATCTTTTACCCTTATGTTCAATTTTTGGAACTCCTCAATGTGCTCCATTATTGAACCCTTTTGTTTGAGACTTATCAATTGGCTAAAAAAAGTGTTGCTTTTTGTATCCTCATAATGTGCTATTAATTCTTCCATAAAAATTGCCCAAGTGATAAATTATTTACGAGAGCAAAGCCATTGATACTATACAAACTGATTTGGTTCCAAATATAAAGTTGTCATACGTACCTTTTGTGTGTTTTGCACATTATTGAGATCGAAAAATTGCTGCATCTCTAATATCCATGTTGCGGGATCCTTGCCATCAAACTTCCTCATATTGATTTTTGGAATATGGTGCATCTTCAATCCAACATTAGAGTCTAAGAAATCATGATTAACATTTCCTTTGTTCGCATCATGAGTTTCCTTTACTCCCCTTTCACCATTAGTAAGTATTTCTTGTAGAAAATTTGTCAAATCTGCCTTCAAATCTATCTTCAAATCATCAATCTTGGCTTCCACGCCCTTTATCTTAGATTCCACGCCATTTATCTTAGATTCCACGCAATTTATCTTAGCTTCTGTTAGCTTTTGTGAGTGTTACATTTGTTGCACATGTTCTTGTAATTTTGATATATCATGTAACATTTCTTCCTCTTCTTCATGAGTCATGCTAGAGCTTTCAGGTTCCTTACTAGGTGTTTGCATTTTCTTTCCTAAGGGCATCAGTTGCCGATAATAATTCTTTACTATGCACTTTGAATTCCTTCAAACCAAGCTTACGCAAAAATTTTAAAAAAACTACACACCTTTTTTCACTTTGTAGAAGCTTGATATTGAATCTGATGTATCTCTGTAATTTCGGATTATCCAGTTCTAAAATTGTGACCTGTAATAGCATTCTATGTCCTCTTTCCAATGCCACTAGTCTGATCCAAATTTGATTCTCCAAGGAAGAGTTATGCAAAATCTCCCACAATGACCTTCTTATAGACTAGTTCAGTAGAGAAAACTTGTACGATGTGCCACAAGTCACTGTTTCAACATTTGGCTTTGAATAAATATATACAAGAAACTATAGTCCGTCCTATTTCTGTAACTTCTTACTAAATTTCAATCCGATGCTCAGAAAGAAAGTTATGACGATTTTCCCCAGGTCACCTGTTTGGAATGTAATTCAGGAGTCTGCAAGAAGACCAACTTCCTCAGATCATATCTCCATAAATATAGCGCAAAAAGTTCTAAAATTTTGACCTGAGATTCAGCACGATGTCTTCTCAAATGAGTTTTTTTTAGCTTCTGAAATGTCGTAGAAACAAAGTTATAGTGAAAATTCCACAATGACCTGTTGGGAGCAGTGAAACCCTAGAATCCAAAGCTCTGATACCAAATGTTATGAAACCAACTCAAGAAAAGATAAAAAAGATAAATCCACGCCTTAGAATTCAGACTCTTCAAGGGGGAAACCTCCTTTATGTTACATAACTGAACAATTCTTGGATGATTCAAATGACAAAACCTCCTTTCTATATATAGGAGTCTAAGGAGTCACAATATAACCCAGCCGACCTAACAATAATAGTATAAAGCCACAAAAATAACAATAGAGAGATTCTATGGGGCATAGTAATAAAAATATGGGGGCAATAGGGGCACAAAAATGTTAATAAGGGATACAACTACAATAGTAATGGGGTAATCACTAGTATTATATGGACCTATCAGTGTGACATACGCATTAAGCCAAGGAAGGTGCATGAATGGTTCTAACATAAGGAAAGTGGGGTGAATGCACCCCTTGGAAACCCGTGAAAGCACGTGGCTAAGAAGGGAACACATGAGAAAATATGCAACGTAAACTAGAAAGCTGGTAAGCTATCAATCCAAAATGATGGTTAAACCAACAAAACATCTGAGTAAGATTCATACATACTTATATAGAAAGATTCCATACATGCATCCGTCAGCAAAAAGATACATATATCATTAGAGTAGCTAGGATAGCTTAAATAAAATAACAACATATGCATGAAATGTGTTGGCACTATTATATTAAGAAGTAGAAGTTGCAATCATATAGTACAACCATGAACAACCACTAGTCCCGATAGCGGAATGTTATAGTCACTTCTGCCTGCTCCCCCAAAGAGATGTACTAACTCTGCACTATGGAGAAGTCAACGCTTGTTACAATACCATCCAAGCTTTCTCTAAGATACTCCTAATGGATGTTTGAATGACCAAAAGCCTTTATAAAGAGTTATGAGGGAATATTTATAGCAAAGGTTTGATTGAACCTTGACATTCCCCTTTCTGACTATTAATCTACCGTCATGACTCTTCAACTACTCTATGGCCATTACATTCAACTATCTTGAACTTCCACTTAAAAAGACGTTACATACAATCTGCACATGTACCCATGTCAGACAAAATGGCTTCAGCAAGCCATGCAAGAAATCACTAACACTCATAACGTTGTGGTAAGACCAACTCTTTGACATCCTCGTGATGGTTGACAGTGGTGAACTGATGTCAAGCTTGGTCATTCATGATGGTGTTTGCATGCTCAATGGTGACATCCTGCTGAAGGCAAACTGTTGCCTCCAGTGCATTTGGGTACATTGATATGGCTCCTTTGTCCAAGTCATCTGATAGCATGCACATCATCGTCTTGAGTGCAGCTAGACAACCAACATACTAATGCATAGCTTCTGTGCTGATCTTTGAGTGTTTGATGGTGACCATGTGCATCAACTTGTCAAAATACATGCTTAGCTGGAGTCGAACTTGCTTCTTGTCATCATCTCGATGAGTGTGCCAAATGGGTGGGATCGCATGCATGCGCACGCTAACATTCATGCCCCTAAACACCTTTGCATGTGATTGACATCATTTCTCACCCTGTCTGGTCCATGCCAGCTATGTCCATAACCTATATGGGCGCAATTTCATGAGTTTGTGCATGTTGTGCTTCTTACTGTACTTGTTCTCACTGCAACTCCTTCTCCTATCTGTGCAACTCCTCTTCTTCCTTGTGTTGCCACTTGAGCACCTGCAACTCCTTCCTTGTTTTGATCTCTCTACCTTCACACGATCCTCTTGTCATGCTGTCACTTCATAGCCTTAGTCTCCAAAGTTTCTTTCATCACAAGTAAATATGTTTGAGCTTGTAACTTTGTTCTCCCTCTATGCTATCAACAACCTTCCTCTTGCATTTATCGCATGCATGTGTGCTACCTTCTGTTGTTGTTGATGGTTCCACTCACTGTGACACTACTTCCATTTCATCTTGATGTCCTTGTGCATGAAAAATTTGATGTCTTCATAAATATGCAAGTTCATAGACACTTCATCGACTACATTCCTAGTTGTGCTCTAAGCAATGTCATTGACTCTTCTCTCCTAGAAGCCATTGTACTTGTGTTGTTGAGAGGTAGACGAACACCTGCGATACCTGGAGAGATAAAAACACTCATGAAAATAAATATGTTAGTCCAAAATCAAAACAAACTGGAGGATTAACATGCACCATACCTGTGTGACTATTTGTGAAGATTGCGCAATTTTCACCTAGAATTTGGGAGTCTGACTACCAAAAATGCGCAAGGCATAGTTCAAGCTATCAGGAGGTTGAATGACTATTGGAAATGTGGAATGCACAGTCCAGCCTGGCCTTCTAAGGACTGAAATTGTGCAATGCAAAATTTCAGTCAACAGTGACTTGAAAACTAGTAAGCTACATTGTGCATTTTCTGGGGCCAACAAGACAGTGCCTCCTATCATTGTGCAATGCAATATTGGAGGTCATTATTGGGCTATAATTGTGCAATTTATGGAGGGAAGGTAGAGCCTTCACTTCTAAAAATGTGCAATGCTAGCCGGCCAAGGCTAGGTCCAAGCTAAGGCAACCCAGACCCGCCGATAGGTTACTGAAAACATGAGAAGTCTGAATGCATGGTGGAGATGAGTGTAAACAAAAGTGAATGATCATGCATGGAAATAGTGAGTGTAGGATTCGAAAGATGAGATGACATGCATGCATGTGAAGCGAGTCACCACGATGTTGATTGTGAGTGCAAAAACAATGTCATGCATGTAGCAACAGTGAGATGCGAATGGAAATTGAGACGATGATTTTACAAGCCAAAAAACATTAAAATTATAGCAATCATTCATTAAAATCAAGAAGACAGTGCTCACACAAGCTGAAACACAAAAAGTGACAGATGTGCATCACAAGACATGCAAATAGGGCTTACCTCGAAACAACTGAGATGAATGTGTTGATGACTCCTAGATGTAATGCGGGATGTCAGATATGCTAGATCAATGTGTGGAATGAGTTCTGTAGTGTCCAATACATATGCTTTCATAAGATTGAGGTCATGACGCGCATGCTACAAATTTAGGAAAAGATACACTTGGTGCTAGCGTGTAACCTCTAGCTGTTAAAAATAGATCCCTATATCTAGCGATTCCTTTGCATGTTGCCTTGGGAAAAGAATTCCATGCATGCAAATCAATTTTGCTCAGTCGTGGAGGGAACCGGTTAACCTAAATGCACATGCATCAGTATGTGAGCCTGGGATGAAAATTTGCATAGTTCTTGGGCAGAGCTGGGCTAGCTGTCCCAGAGGGATTTTGCAATTTCTGGGGTCAGCAGGTGATTATTTCATAGAAGTGTGTAATTTATGGGCTGAGTAGCAATGCTAGGCCGGATTGTGTAGTATTTTGGAGGATGACTACCTGACTACTCCCCGCAATTCTGGAGCCCAGCAGGCTTCCAGGTTGATTTGTGCAATTTTTGGAGTGAAGGATGGTTCCCCTACATAATTGTGCAATTTTCTAAGGGAATCATGATAGACTCATTTGCGCAGTTCTTGAGCTAAACAAGTTGGTCAACTGATTTGCACAATTTTTGGAGCGAAAGATGGTTCCCCTCCAAAATTACACAGTTTTATTGGAGAGCTGCTTGGCTAGCACATGGTCTAAGTCCAAAAATAAATCATGTGAGGGGAGTGAAGCAAACTGACATGCACAGACTGAAAAGACATTGAGAAATAGCTGAAGCCTATATGATTGACAGTGCAAGACATGTTGCTGAGGATGGTTCGTACGGAGACTCCAAAACGAAGCTGAGGAGAAATTTTGGAGGATGGTTGTAGCCACAAGAACACTTGGTGACACACTGGTAGAACTCCAGCTCTCTAGATAGACCTTGTTTGTGAAAATCAAGTCTAATACCTCTGGAAGTATTTTTCAGTTCTTTGTTCGTATTTGTTTCCACACTTGCTTGATTGTAAGATGTAGCATCTGCCATGATCGTGGTTGGTCAACACACATTCCAAGCGAAGCCAACACAATTGTTTTGATTGGGGATGAGAGTTATATTGGTGCATAAGCAGTATGGTTATCAGAGTTTTAGTTTAATCTCTGGTGTTGCTCCACTGCCAGCAGGCCTAAACAATACACTGATAGATTCACACAGGAAAGCAAACATCACTCTACTACTAGTGAGGCTGGTCAGTACCCTCATGGAGTTACTTGCATCACCTCTCTACATAGGAAGCCTTTCTCTTTTTTCACCTCATTCATTTTTTTGAAAATTTTCACTTTCTCATTTTTTCATTTCTCATTTTTGTAACTATGCATAACACTTATTCATTTTAGAGGTGGAAGAGGGATCCTGAATTATTGAGAGTAGAGGAGGTTGTTCCTTTAGAGAAGTAATTCATATATACCTCTGACGTGCGTTTTAAGGTTTCTCCCCTCACCTTACTCTACTTGACTAAGTTGACAAGGATTAACCCAAAAACAACTGATTGGAGTAGATGCCACTAGTTAGCGCACAAGCATTGTGTTTTCATGAAGTTTCACCTTGAAAAGTATGTATTTTCCATCAATCTATCATGTAGTAAAGATAACAAGTTCTTAATAGAAAGGCAAGATGAAAAATAACTAAGTATTGGTAACTGCACAACCTCTTGTACTTTACCAAACTTGTTTCAAAAGTCGCACACAGTTTCATGCGAAAATAACTTACGAACATAAACAAGTGAAAAAAAACACAATGGAGAAAAATAAGAAGTAAATGGATGAGCAAAGAGAATAAGAAAACAAGCATGAAAGAAAACATGCATGCAAAGTAAGTAAGCAAACACGTATGTAATCAAACAAACCACTAAGCAACACTACTCCTAGTCCTAAGCAAATGGTGCATGGGCCTGCTGACATGAAGTCATACATCCAATGCAAGCACTGGCACATTGGTTAGCCCATGTTGGTGAAGGCATGGTTTGCGAACAAAACAGTTGTGCAAACCAACAAACATGAAAGATGTAATAATGAAGACAAACACACTCTGAGCTTAAATGTGTGCGCAGAACATACATGAATGTAAGTGCATTACATGCAATCCATGGACTTATCATGATGTTGTACGACACTACATGCCGCTGATAAGCATATGCATACTCTTGAATGTGACATGAAAGAAAACATGAGAAAGTTATGTAAGATTCCTCCAATGCATGAGTGATGGGATCGTGTAGTTCGAGTGGAGGAAGTGAAATCTATGTGTGAGATTAATCTTCAATGCATATAAATGAGTGATGATGAGCCTTGGGTATTTGAACAATTTCCTAATCGGAAGTGAGAACAACCTCAGGATAGTGAGGGTCTGACATAACCATCAACTTGGGCTGAAGTGCCTCGACAGTTTAGGTGATTTTGACTTCATTGATAGAAAGATCATTGTAGACCAGTGTCTTAGACAGATTAACAATAGTTTAGTCAATGTCATGATCAAATGAAGAAGTAGAAAGATCATGACAATCAAGATTAGAAAATTCAAGATGATTGTCAACATCCTCATGGTTTGATGAATCATAGAGAGGCGTAGATGAGAAGCAAGAATGTTGACCCTCTGCATTTTGAGAAAAAGCAAATGAAAAATCAAGTGGATTTTCAATGAATGATTGATCCTTTCCATTGTGGAATGGTGGGCTGAAATACGGTGTGTCCTACGAATGATCAACAATGGGTGCATCTATGGATGAAGATACACATGAAAAATCAAGAATGACAGGATCATCAAGGATGTCGAGAAAAAATGGAGGAGGTACAGGTAGACAAGGATGGTCCTCCATTGTCAGTGGATGTTCAAGCTCCCAGTCATACTCTTCATGAATGATAATGCATGTTGGTTGTGCAACACCAACTACGTCTATGGCTTGATTCTCATTCACAACAAGTGTAGAGTCTAGAATGAAAGAACACACGACAATGTCATCCAAAGGATCATCCCAGGTTGAGGTACAAAATGAATTTGATAACCTAATGGATTAACAACCAATATTGTGTGAAAATCAGAAGGAGTGATATCAGGAGGATGTGAAGTTTGAACAGATGCATGTGCATGCTCTCTTGCATCAATCTGTGATGGTGGAACACAATCTATCACAATCCTCCTTATAGCTATCACAATCTATCCTTATAGCTCCTTGTACTAACCCCATACTTGAACACAATCTCTGCAACCAAACTACTTCCTTGCTTGCATGAGTGGCTACCATGTATTTTGCCTTTGTAGTTGATAGTGCCACTACAGATTGTTTCTTCCTCATCCAACTAACTGCATCTCCAAATAGGTTAAAAACATTCCCGCTTGTAGATCTTCTCTAATTCAAATCTCCAGCCCAATCTGCATCAACAAAGGCACAAATATCCAACACTTTGTCCAATCCTGGTCTTCCTGGGTAGCACAAACCATTATTAGTGCCACACAAATACTTGAAAACCCACTTCACTACTATCCAATGCTCCTTTCCTGGTTTTGACATAAACCTTCTCAATACTCCCACTGCATGTGCAATGTCTAGTCTAGTATAGACCATTACATACATCAGGCTACCAACTGCATTTGCATATGGAACATGGGGCATGTCCTCTTCCTCTTCTTATGTCTTGGGACACTATTCAACAGATAACTTTACACCTACAAGAATAGGAACCTTCACTAATTTACTATCCTGCATATTAAACCTCTGTAATATTGTCTCGACATATTTCCTCTGGTTTAACAAGAGCTTCCTCTTTTCCCGGTCTCTTTTAATTTCCATGCCCAAAATATAGTTTGCAGCACCAAGATCTTTCATGTCGAATTTGGAGGACAATTGGGTCTTCAAATCCTGGATAATTTCTTTTTCATTTCCAACCAGCAACATATCATCCACATACAAGACCAAATAAATAACACGGTCACCAATTAATTCAAAATACACACGTTGATTTGCTTTGCTTTTGGTGAAGCTAAGTCCTCATATAAATGTATCAAATTTCCGATACCACATCCTTGGTCATTGTTTTAACCCATCTAGAGAATTCTTTAACTTGCATACTAGTTCTTTCTTACCCTTCACCACAAATCCTTCAGGTTGCTTCATGTAGATTTCCTCTCCCAGATCCCCATGAAGAAATGTTGTCTTCACGTCCATTTGTTCTACCTCAAAATCAAAAGTAGAAGCAACAGATAAAAGTAATCTAATAGAAGTTACCTTGGCAACAGGAGAAAAAATATCACCAAAATCAATTCCCAGCACCTGGGAATAACCTTTTGCTACCAACCAAGCTTTGTATTTCTCCACCATTAATTCTGCATTTGTCTTCTTCTTGAACACCCATTTGCTTCCAATGGGTTTCCTTCTAACTGACAAATCCACCAGATCCCAAGCCTCATTTTTGTTCAAAGATGCCATTTCATCAACCATGGCCTCTTTCCATAGTTTTCCAACCTCTGAATTTATTGCTTCCTTCACAGTTCTGGGATCATCAATAGTAATAGATAAAGCAAAATTTGAATAGAAAGCAGATGGACTATGCCTTTCTGGCTGCCTTCTTTCTCAAACTGATCTTCGCACACCCGAAGTTTGTGGCTCTTCATCTTTTGATTCCCCCTCTACTGTACAATCTGATTCTTCCTCCTTTAGCTCAAACTCTATCTTCTCAGGTTGCTTTGGTTGGACCTCATGTTTAATAACATCTTTCATCTCTTTGAACATCACATCTCAGATGTACAAAACCTTCCTTGTTACTAGGTTCCAAAGCTTATAACCCTTTAAACCATCCTTATACCCAATAAAGATGCACTTTTCAGATTTATTATCCAACTTGGCTCGTTTCTCCTTTGGAACATGTACATATGCATCACATCCAAATGCCCTCAGATGTGAAAGAGAGGGTTTCTTACCAGTCCATACCTCTTGGGGAGTTTTATCCTCCAACACTAATGAAGGTGATGTATTGACCAGGTAACATGCTGTCTCCACCACCTCTGCCCATAATTCCTGTCCTAACCCAGGACCACTGAGCATGCTTCTTGTCCTTTCCATCAACATCTTGTTCATTCTTTCTGCAACTCCATTTTGCTGAGGTGTATATGGAATAGTCTTCTATTGTGCTATACCACACTTCTTACAAAATTCCTCAAATTCCATACTGCAAAAAACTCCACCATTATTTTTCCTGAGTATGTTTATCTTCTTCTCTGTTTAGTTTTCCACCAAAGCCTTGAACTCTTTAAACCTATCAAAGACTTTAGATTTCTTCTTAAGGAAATATATCCATGTATTCCTTGAGAAATCATCTATAAATGATACATAGTACATAGACTTACCCAGTGATGGAACCTTCACAGGTCCAAACATGTCACTATGCAAAAGCTCTAATATATATTTTTCCCTCTTACCACCAGAGTGGAAACTCACCCAATTCTACTTCCCATATACACAATTTTCACAAAAATGAAAATCCAGAGAGCTATTACTCATACCTTCTATCATACCATTACCATGAAGTATTCGAAGGCCCTTCTCTCCAATATGTCCAAGCCTTTGATGCCATAGCATGGTCTTCTCTCCAAAGACCACTAGATTTTCTACTCCACTTTCAGCAACCACATAAATGTTGCACCCATCAACAACTATGCTACCTTACAGCTTGTACAGAGTTCCAATCCGAACTCCCTGCATCACTACCAGTGCTCCCAAAACCATCTTATAGGAATCCTTCTCGAACACTATTTTTACACCTGCATCATCCAGCTTGCTTACAGAAATCATATTTCTGGCCAATGCAAGAATATGTAGAACATTCGGAAGTGTTCTAAACCTTCCACCATGCAACTTCAACTTTAATTTTCCACGACCAACGATTCTAGGCTTCCCATCATCCCCTAAGAAGATATCACGACTGTCATATTTCTCATACTTGCAAAACCACTCTCTATGGGGAGTGAAGTGAAAGGATGCACCTGAGTTAATCAACCATGCCTCATGATCTACTTGTGTAGTTGAAGAAGCCAAGTACACATCCCCACCTTCATCTGAGGTGGTTTTCGCCTCTACAGAAGGACCATCATTAGATCCCTTTCCTCTATCAGGAGCTTTAGATTTACAGTCCCTTTTGTAGTGCCCTTCCTTTCTGCATTTCCAGCACACCACCTAAATTACAAGTTTTCGTAGAGATTTAGACCTCCATCTAGATTTAGATCTCCCACTCAATGACTTATTTTTGTTTCTGTTCTGGGATTGTCCTCGTACAGAAAAGGCATCACCATTCTGGCTCTCCATATATTTTCATCTTATCTCATTCATCAGTAAGGATGAGACTATTACATCAAACTACAAGGCAGTTGCATTGCTACCTATTGCAATAACTAGACTATCCCACAAATCTGGTAGAGAACACAACAAACTGATGCAGTTATCTTCATCTGAAATTTTAGTATCAATGGATGCTAACTAACTTACCATAGTATTAAATGCGTTTAGATGCTCCATCACCGAGTCTCCATCTTTCATCCTCAGGTTATACAATTTTTTTCGCAGGAACAATTTATTCATCAGAGACTTAGATTGGTAGAAAGTCCCTAACTTGTCCCACTAAGCCTTCACCATAGCTTCCCCTAATACATTCAATAATACTAAATCTGAGGCACATAATCGTATTGTGCTCTTTGCCTTCCGATCCAACTTCTTCTATTCTTCATCGGACACTCTCGTCGGTTTAGTACCTAGATCTACCGTGATCCACTGATCTTTATCCACCAATAGATCCTTCATCTTGAGTTTCCCTTTTGTAGTGCCATTCCTTTCCACATTTCCAGCACACCACCTAAATTACAACTTTTCTTGGAGATTTAGATCTCCCTCTAGATTTAGATCTCCCACTCGATGACTTATTTTTGTTTCTATTCTGGGACCACCCTCGTACAAACAAGGCATCACCATTTTGGCTCTCCATATTTTTCCATCTCATCTCCTCCATCAGCAAGGATGAGACTATTTCATCAAATTACAAGGCAACTGCATTGCTACCTATTGCAATAACCAGACTATCCCACGAATTTGGTAGAGAACACATCAAACTGATGCACTTATCTTCATCTGAAATTTTAATATAAACATATGCTAACTGACTTACCACAGTATTAAATGCGTTCAGATGCTCTGTCACCGAGTCTTCATCTTTCATCCTCATGTTATACAACTTTTTCTGCAAGAAAAATTTATTCACCAGAGACTTAGATTGGTACAAAGTCACCAACTTGTCCCACAAAGCCTTCATCATAACTTCCCCTGATACATTCAACAATATTGAATCTGAGACACACAATTGTATTGTGCTCTTTTCCTTCCGATCCAACTTCTTTCATTCTTCATCAGACAATCCCATTGGTTTAGTACCTGGATCTACCACGATCCACTAATCTTTATCCACCAACAGATCCTCCATCTTGAGTTTCCACAACTCAAAACTTTGAACATTAGATTTCTTGATCTTTATCTTTCCACTGCTCACCATCTTTTTTCACCACCAAAATCGATCTCGCAGATCTCCCATTGAACAGGGTCTACCACAGGCCTGAGAGAAACACCTCAACAACAAAGGTGTCCCCTTGAATCCAAAACAGCTCTGATACCAAATATAGGTTTTAACCCCATATATAAATTACCTGCATATGAATTCTAAAACACATAAAATAAACAATGCGAGAGCATAACACATAAAACACATATACACAAAGATTTTCCCCTGAATCCCAAAACTGAGACTACCAGCTTGATTTTTCATTATGCTCCTTTCAATGTTACAATACATATTTATACATGCTGAAGCATACAATACCATGGACCAAAAACCATCTTGTTCAAAACCATGGACCGAAAACCATCGCATCCAAAAACATGTGCGAAAATCATGCACAAAACCATAGGTGGGTCCACCCAACCTAACATAGGTTCCAAAACCAAAAATCTTTAGGGCGCTACCCCGGATCCCATATAGTGGGGTTGCCTACACCCCCTAAACCCCCTATGAACCCCCCGCGCCCCCCCCCCCCCCACTATGCAGTCAGCACAACAAATAGGGGGCTTCGCCCCCCATGTAATCCCCCAGTTAACTACGTGGGCTAGTCATGGAATGAATATAACACAACCCAACAGATAAGCCAAGGCTCATTACAATACTATCCAAGCTTTCTCTAAGATACTCCTGTTGGAAGCTTGGTTGACCAAAAGCCTCTACAATGAGTTACGAGGGACTATTTATAGCAAAGGGTGGGGTGACCCTTGACATTCCCCTTTCTGACCATTCATCTACCCTCATGACTCTTCGACTAGTCTATGACTGTTACATTCAACTATTGAGACTTGAAATTCCACTTGACAAGACGTTACATACAATCTACACATGTACCCATGTGCGACAAAATGGCTTGAGAAATCCATGCAAGACATCACTAACACTCAAACCATTGTGGTAAGACCAACTCTTCGACATCCTCGTGATGGTTGATAGTGGTGAACTAATGCCAAGTTTGGTCGCCTATGATGGTGTCTGTGCACTCAATGGTGACATCCTACTAAAAATGAACTCTTTCCTTCATTGCATCTGGGTATACTGATATGGCTCCTTTTTCCAACTCATCTCACAACATTTGCATCATGCATCATGCAACACTCTAATGCATAGTGTCTATGTTGATCTCCGAGTGTGTGCTGGTGACCATGTGCATCAACTTGTCAAAATACATGTTCAACTCTAGTTAGACTTGCTTCTTGTCTTCGTCTAGGTGAGTGTGCCAAATGCATGGGATCGAATGTGTGTGCACAATGACATTCATGCTCCTAAATGCCTTTACATGTGATCGACAAAATTTCTAACCCTGTCTACTCCATGCAAGTTGTTGGATGGGTCCATAACCTATATGGGTGAATTTGATCAGTTTGTGCATGTTGTGACTCATGTTGTACTTGTTCCTGCTACAACTCCTTCTCTTGTCTATGAAACTCCTATTCTTCCTTGAGTTTCCACTTGAGCACCTTAAACTCCTTTCGTATTTCTCTCCCTCTACCTTCGTATGATCCTCGTGTCACGCTGTCACTTCATAGCCTTAGTCTCCAAAGTTTCTTTCATCATAAGTGGACCTTCTTATGCTTGCAACTTTGTTCTACCTCTGTGCTGTCAACAACCTTCCTCTTCCATTTTTCACATGCAGATGTGATACCTTCTACTGCTGTTGATGGTGTTGCTCACTGTGACGTTGCTACCATTTCATCTTGATATCATTGTCCATGAACAACTTGATGTCTTCATATATAGGAAGTTCATAGACACTTGATCGAATGCTTCCCCAGTTGTGCTTTAAGAGGTGTCTTTGAATCTTCTCTCCTAGAAGCCGTTGTACCTATGCTGCTAAGAGGAAGACGAAGACTTGTGATACTTGGATATATAACCACACTCATGACAAGTAATTTGTTAGTCGGAAAAAAAAAATAAGGGGACTAACATGCAACATACCTATGTGACCGTCTGTGAAGATTGCACAATTTTCATTGGGAGGTTAGGAGTTTGACTACCAAAATTATGCAAGGCACAATTTGGGCTATCAAGAGGCTAACTAATTGCTGGAATGGTGCAATACACAGTCCATCCTGCCCTGCTAAGGACTAAAACTCCACAATGTGCAATTTCCATCAGTAGTGACATGCAAACCAGCAAACTTCATTACGTAGTTTCTAGGGCCAATAAGACACTTCCTCCTAGAATTGTGCAATGCAAGCCTAGAGGTCAATGTTGGTCTAGACTTGCACCATTTCTAGAGGGAAGGCAAAGCTTTCAGTTCAAGAAATGTGTAATGCTAGCTAGGCAAGGTAATGTCCAGGCTAAGGTAGCCCAGACCCACCGACGGGCGAGTGAAAACATGAGAAGTCTAAATGCATACTTAAGCTGAGTGTAAACAAGAGTGAATGACCATGCATGAAAATAGTGAGTGCATGATTCAAAATAAGGGATGGCATGCATGCGTGTGAAGCGGGTCGCTGCAATGATGACCATGAGTGAAAAAATAGTGTCATGCATGCGACAACAATGAGATGCGAATGAAAAATGAAACGGTGTTTGTACAAAATAATATATATTAAAATGAAAAAAATCTTTCATTAAAATCAAGCAGGCAACCCTCAACCAAGATGAAACACAAAAAGTGAGAGAAGAGTAGTGAAAGACATGCAAAGCGGGCTTACATCAAAACAGATGTGCTCAATGTGCCGACGACTCCTAGATGTGATGTGGGATGTTAGAGCTACAAGATTGATGTGAGGAATGAGCTATGCAATGTTTGGTACATAATTTTTCATAAGATCGAGCTCATGACGTGGATTTCACAAATCTAGGAAAACCGACAGTTGGCATGAGTTTTCAAAATTATCCTTGCATGTGACCTCTAGTTTCTAAAAATAGATCTCTAAATCTAAGGATGCCTTTGCATGATGCCTTGGGAAAAGCAATCCATTCATGCAAATCAATTTTGCTCAATCCCGGAGGGAACCGGTCAACCTGAAGGCACATGTATCAATCTGCGAGCCTCGAATGAAATTTTTTGCAGCTCCTTGCCTGAGCTGGTCTAGTTGTCCTAGAGGGATTGCACAATTTCTGGGGTCAGAAGTTGATTGCCTCTTGGAATTGCATAATTTCTAGGCTAAGCAATAGTGTTGGGTAAGATTGCATAGTTTTTTGGAGGAAGACTGCTTGACTGCTCTGCGCAATTATGGAGCCCAACAGCCTACTAGACTGATTTGTGAAATTTTTGGAGGGAAGGTTGGTTCCCCTCTATAATTGCACAATTTTCTAAGGGAAGCAGAACAGACTAATTTGCACAATTCTTGAGCTCAGGAGGCTTCCCAGCTAATTTGTGCAATTTCTGGAGGGAAGGCTACTTCCGCTCCAGAATTACAGAAATTTTGTGGGGGATTTACTTAACCAATGCATGGTATAAGTCTGGAAAGATAGCTTGTGAGGGGAGTGAATCAAACTGACATGCATAGGCTAACAAGACACTAAGAGAGAACTGAAGCCTATACGCTTGACAACGCAAGACATGCTACTAAAGATGGTTGGTAGGGAGGCTCCAAAACGAAGCCGAGGTAAAATTTTGGAGTGTGGTAGTAGCTGCTACAACATGACCTTAAGTTTATTAATAGATATACTTTGTCATCATTTTATACTAATACCTCATATATCATGACTAATGTGTTGCAACTATACAATGTTGAGCCATGTAACAATGGTTGTGTGGTTTCATTTTTCTTATTTGAGATGGACCTTTCACATGATGTCTCAATAAGTGAATGGTTTATATTTATCAACATGATTGAACACTGGATAGATTACTTCGACGTTAAGTTAGGGTTACTCCCCCCTCATTCTCTTTAGTCATTTACCCTTCCTAGTTTTGTCATCAAGTGCTCTACAATGTGAATGAGGGTTTTCTCCTTTGTGATTCTCACACCTTTCAACATTCTATACTTCCCTCTCTTCAATTGTTGTGTCCATTCCTTTCATGGAGGATTTATTTAGTTAGACAATATGTTGGTTCATAGTGGCTTAATCACTTGTTAGACTAATATGAACGTGGGGGCATTATCAATTAATTACAATCTCCTTCAAATTAATTGATATGTCTATTATTTAGTCTTTTCTTTGATTTTTTTTCTTGTGGATTAGATGAAATTGATAATTGATAGTGTTTAAAATTTCTTATATTGGTCCAACAAACACGAAAGGAGCTTCGAACTTCTACCCATTGATTCATATTTTTAACCATATCAAATAATGGGTTCCTCAACATTTATAGTTAAATTTTTTCGAAAGAAACAATTTAGATTCTTGAATTGAAATCTAACACAATTATTAATGGGCATGTGAGTATTTTTATTCAGGTAATACCAACATTTTTTATTCGTCTCCTTATTTTATTCATCCTTCCACTTAGATTATCTAAAGGTTGTCTAAATTGACTTTCATTCTACTTTTAACTTCCCATCTCTCCTTACATAGACCTATGTGGAATTACTATGGTGACTCTTGACAACACATCCTGGAATGGATCTCGGCGAGGAAGGTTTACAACAATGTACAAATAATTTATCAATGTTAGTGTTTGTGCCTCTATAATTTTCTTTGGCATTACTCAACATATCTATTTTGAACCCTCTTTGGTTATGATTTTACTGCAATGATATTATTTTCCATTTGGGCCACCTAACCCTTCCTTAACTTCTACATGTTTTAATTTGCTCTTATAGTTTTCCTATAGCTAGCTCTGAAACGATCGAGTCTCAGGTTTCCCAGAGCCACCGCTAATAATACAATTCTTTTTTCTTTTAGAATTCATACACTTTTTTTACTTATGAAGTAGGGTTAGTTATTTGCATCACTCTCTTTACCAAATTATTTATGAAAAATATATTCCAAGATGTGTTGGAAGCCTTGACAGTGAAGAAGATTCTCATTAGGTAATTAGTTATGAGTTAATTTTCCTTATTTACTTTTAGGGTTGGTAGAAAAATGGTTACCACCTACTAATTGATTCTTCCTTCTTTTGTTTATTCTCGGTTAGACTTACTTACATCATGGAATTAACATAAAATGAACCAATTTTTATATGTACTCCAAATACAGACCAAGTACTAGAAAGCCTAATGATCTTTTCCCTTTCTGTTGTAAGGCATGTCTAGCCTAAATCTTTTCATTAGCCTATTATAGTTACAAGCTCACTTTGGCATAATGTTTACCTTAGGACATATTTTGGTCTTTTAGAGTGATTCTGTCGATACTCAACTCCGCTAATGTAAGAAAGAACATTTTATAGTGAGTATCGTTAGAAATTTTAGACATGTATAAATATACCAATATTCTTATATTTTTCCACATATTTAGAGAGGTAAACTACATGTGTTCTATTTACCTTATATATGCTTTTCATGTATCATGCTTGTAACTATATAATATAAACACTAGACTTGTTATATTATGATATTTTCTATTTATGAATTCTATAGGTGAAATGATGTAATTTCCATTAAGTAATGCAAGTATATTAATTTTAATTTATTCCTTGTGTTTGAATACTTTTTTATTTTTACTTATTTTTAATATATGAGGCTTTCTTAGTTGTAACCTTTCTACCATGCAAAAAGGATTTACTTTTATGTTTAGTTATTTCTCTTTCCTTATTTATTTTTTCGACCTTTCTCTCATGCAAGCCATTTAGTCATGCATATCATTGTATTAATATATTATTATATCTTTGCGTGATTACCTAAGAAATAAATCTTTATCCTTTTCTACCCAAATAATTTTTTTCAAAAGTATTCAAACTCAATCTATCTTCACCTCAACCATTTTCAAGTTTATTCTTATATTTTTCTTATTAATTATTAGCCAAGTCAAATCCATAATTCTTTTGAGTAATTTATTGTGCGGGAGGTTTAGGTGTAAGATGCTTCTACTGGGGTTTTTGAAACTATTCCTTGAGGGGTTTCCATACACCGATATTAGTTTAGTAAATGTCCTTTTGCACTACCCTACATTATGTTAATCCTACTCATTCCCTTGTTTTAGGGATACATTATCTACGAGTAAATTAATCTAGAATTATTTCTTTGGTATGTTTAGAATATTTAAGCATAACTAAAATTCATATCATAGATTCAAATATCTAGAGATACCTTTCTATATGGTGAACTATTTTATATTCTTTTCCTAGGAAGACAACCATATTATAGCAATTTCTTTCTTTATATAGTTTTTTTTTTAAAGAAATCTTAAACCATATAAGAGAAAAAAATATACTCAGTAATATGAATACTTAAAAATATAATAGGACAAAACACATTCCTCCTAGCTAAATGAGCGTCTCTTGCAGCAATTCCCTCCCGAGCCATAGGTTTCTGGTTTTTCATAATTGATAAAAAAATACATGAATTTCTTACTCCTTAGATCCTAGTAATGTCCTGCTAGTTTGGTGTCTAAAACTTATTAATTTTTGTTCTTGACAGTCCTTTTTACTTGAAATTCCTTTTCTTCCCATAGATTCACATTTCTCTCATGCATTATGTCTTCATTCCACCCTGCATGATATTTTGCTACCATCACATAGTTACCTCTTGGTTGAGAGTACCAGGAATGTTGGATATTTATATTGTGCCATTTTCCACTTCAAAACTTCCCACTCCCAAAGTTTCAATGGATTTAATGAATTTATGACAACAAGGTATCTTGATCAATCACATGTTAGCTCCAACTATATCTTCAATAAATAATATTTTATTTATAATTATATGTAAATACTTATGTATGTCACTACGAACATCCATATTTAATCTGGGTCTTGCAACCTTTATTCTGATTCACATATTTACAAGAATTATAAATTCATAAAGTCTGATAAAAAACAATTACACCAGGGGAACAACAAGGATGATATTAGAGTCTTATGAGGGATAATATTATGAAATGAATATGATTTTTTGATAGGAGGGAAGCCTGAGGCTTGGGTGGAATTATTGTAACACAAATTCATTTGGTTGGGAGGAACATGCATGTTTCTGTTATATTTTCAAGTATTTAGACAAGTAACTAGATTTTTCATTTTTGTAATTCTTTTAATATTGTATCATTATTAGAATATCTATTACTGAAAAAAAGGTAAAATATGGTTGCATGCACAGAAAAATGAGAATTAAAAAATAATTACAATAGATAGAGAATATAGTAGGATTATATAAGCATCCAATAGAAAAAAATTACTTTCTTTGAATGCATGAATCTATTGACAGAAGGAAAACGATGAATACATTTGTATTTCATTGTAAATAATGTAGTCAATTTAACAGAGAAATGACAAAAGGTTTTTTTTACACTATTTTTATAATTAAGTAAATACATTCTCGAAGAACAATTGTAGGATTGATAGACACAAGTATCCTTTCCCTACTCAATTTGCATATAATTTTTTTATAAGAATTCTAGTCTTGATTTGGGTCAAGTGTAATGTAGTTAAGGATTTACTAAAGAAAAAAATCATGGTATGGAGTAAAGGAGGCATCATTTTATTTTTCATAAATAGAAGATCTTGAGATTTAAAAAAAGAGAAGAATATACATTCTTGACTAGAAACTATAAAGGAACCAAGTTGTTTAACGAAAAGGAAATTGTAGAGCTTATGTAAAGTACCTCCAAATAATTGACACAAGTGATTGACTAAATAAATTTATTATAGAGGAAAACAAAAAATGTGTTTAGTAAATGTGCCAGTTAAGTGTATTGAGGAGCTATATTGTAATGAATAATTAAATTATAGAAACGTTAAATGTATTCTCAACTTAATAGCATGTCTAAAAAATAAGTGTGTGAAACCCTACCTAAGTCACTAGAGAGAATTAAGCATCTCTTGAAACCCTAATATATGAAAGATCTATGAAAGAAAGATAATGTAAGAAGGATTCACAACTAGAAGGTAAATGTACCATGCTAAACTAGAATAATTTATGTGGAAATCTTGTACTTAATGTAATAGAACAATGCAGAAAAATATGTTATTATGATTATCACAGTATATAAAATGAATAATAACGCCTTAAATAAAAAACTTTACAAACAATATTATCTGAATAGTTCTCAAAGTTATTGTGACCAAAAGACCTATAGTAAAAATAGAGAATATTTAAACAATAAGAGCTTATTGTTGAGATTATAATATTTTAGGTATGAAATATGGAATTCAATATATGTGTAACCCTTATCTCTATAGTAATTAGAGACCTCTATTCTAAAACAATAGGTTAATTTTTGTTAAGAAATAAGCAAGTATTATTTTGATGAGGAATGAATGAAAGGGTTAACAATACCCTTAATAAATAATAGTGGCACTAATTAAAAATAAAGAAAAGTTACAAACTTCAAGAATGATATTAAAGTGAGGAAGAGAAAAACTAGCATTCTTTTCTAATTTGAGAGGAATGGTGGATTATGGAGGAATACCTAACTAAAACCTCCATGGGTGCATTAGTTGAAATGATATCAAAATTATCTAAACATCAAAGAAAAGAATATTTATTTTTGCTCACCCAAAGAAAGAAGAATTTGAGGAACAAATTTAGTATTCCAAATATTATGGGTTCAAAATTTTAGTAGTGGTACACTCCATTTTTTCTTGAAGACGTGAGAAACTTAAAATAGTTGTCGACCCTAAAAATAAATCATTTATAGGATACTTATGAGCATGAAGAAATCAGAGTGTAATTTTTTAGAGTAACCCTCTATGTAAACTGAAGACTTTAAAGAAACCCAAGAAATATTCTTAACTCAAATCATTATTTTAAAATTAAAATCTTCATTCAACTCCAACCCTAAAAGAATTATTACTCCAAATATGACATGAAGAGTTCCTTTATGAACCTATAAAACACACATAGAATACATGGAATGTAAGTAAAATTCTAAGCCTTTGAACTAATGAAAAATCTATGGCTAAACTAGTAAAACCCTCAACAAAGCTATTTAACATAGGAAAATAAGAAACTACCTAATATTTGAAGCTTGATAGATTATAGGTTTGTGATACCTAGGTGAATTGTAGCAAGGAGGTGTATTTGAGAACCTAAAATTTATCTAAGGAATTCATGAGTGAAATTTCTTCCAAAGTTTCGACAACAAATTAAATAATGAAAACTTAAAATTTATAACTTTTGTCGGTAGTAATAACCCTAGGAAAAGATATGCATTTCCTTACCTATCATTATGGTCAAATTTCAATCCCAGGGTAAGAAGAAAAACACATTCACCTTGAACAAGAAGTTTAGGAAACCCTAAACTCATGCATGAGAGCTCTCTACTCGCAATGAGAAAATAAAAACGTCAAACATCAAGGTGATTAGGGTAGTCACTCAATTAGATCAGGACTCAAATGATCTAAATTGTCTAGTCATCAGAAGTAATCAAATTCATGCATCTGTACTTTGGTCAAGTGAAAAGATCTACATGCATGTACGCATTAAGGGTGGTTGAAGTGGCATGTGTTTGAATTATAACTAAGGGAGTGTTAATTCAGATCACGACAAAGACAATTTCTTAAAGAATAAACTAATTAAAACCTTTCATGGATGCCCATGCCATATAAACCTATAAATCATTATAATGTAATGCAATAAAATTATATATGTTTATCAATTATTGTTAATAAGGGTTCATAACCATCAAAAATAACTATGGACATATGTAAATGTTGCTTCTTCAGCGGGGATTCTTCCCTCACTGAAAAATATCAAAAATAACTATGGACCAAGGTGAAATTTTTTACAAATATTGATGTATGAAGGTTTGTTTTTAATATAGTACATAAATATCTTCAGTTGTAGGCGGGTTATGAATTGAGTTACTATAATGCAATATTTAAGTGGTGTTCTCACAACAATTAAATTATATAATTTTAATAAGTACAAGAAAACCTTGTATTAACACAATGTGACATATTGGAAAGGAAATGGTTATTTGAGGTATTTTGAAATTTGGGTATAAACGAATAACTTTGAGCGATACATAGGATTTATTTATTAGAAATGGAATAAATATGAATTGGAAACACATAAGAACTTATGTAACCATGATGACAAGATTTGTTAGAAGTTTTTTTTTGTTTTAATTGTTGAGGTAAATTACATCCTATATTAGAGTTGTGGGCTATAGCCCCAACACCTATGGGTTAGATCACCGTTAGAATATAACAAAATAATTTTTTTTCTTATAGAGTAAGGAGTAGAAGTAAGGATAGTAATGGTAGAAGCATTCGCAATATGTGTTAATGAAAAAAAACAATTAGTATAATTAGGAGGTGAAACATCACTTCATAAAGTGGAACTATTAGATATAGTGAAATGGTTGTAATTGAAATTATTCAGTACTAGTGTAGAAAATGAAGCATTTGTTGAAATCTAGTGTTGAGCAAGAAAGGCTCATTAAAAAATTAACTGATAAGTCAAATATGAAAATAGTGGGACCAAATTCAGAGGAGGATAGGGAGGAGTGTTATAAACGATAAAATATAAACAACATGGATAAGAGTGATACCATTAGAGCTGAAGATGAAGACAAAAATGAGCACATTTCCGTCAAAATTCTCTCAATAGTACCTAGCCAAGGAAATAAACAAATGGTAGAACTAAAATGGATTTTTAAATAGATTGGACTTCCAACCTTTGTTTTATCTCAACTTAAACCTCTCTTTCCTACACAAGTCCAAGATAACTACCTATTCCTACATTTGCTTTGTATTTTACATTAAGATTTATTAAAGTGCTTTATTAATCATTTTCACATTGATTTCATGTTTATTAATTACCTCTTGTAACTTATGGTAATTTCCTAGAAGTAATTAAGGAACTTAGTGTTAATTATGAGTTAGTATGATCAATGTAGGTAGATTCCTGCACTGCCACGATGATTGGTCCGAGATTTCCATGAGCTGAATCTTTCCACGAGGACGTTTTGATTCATGACTTTGAGTTCAATTGCTGATTAACTGAGGATGGATATTGGTGGTGCACAATAAGGGATGTTTTCCAAGGATGGTCTACAATTAGTGAAGTACACATTCCATTATAACTGTTAGCCCATTTTGTAATGTTCAGTTGTTAGTCTGTTTGGCCGAAAGGTTTGAATAAGAAAATGACTGTAATTAGTGGAATATGGCTAAGGCTGAAAGGATGTACAAAATATAGATTGTAGATAGAACTAGCTAGAGATACTTAGACTATAATTTTATTTCCTATGTAATTCGGTATCGCCCTTGGCTTTGGGCTGCACTCGCACTACTATGTACATTTGTTGATCAAGTAATACAAGGAATCCACCATGTTATTCATGCACTGTGTTTAATTTATCTTTGATGTGTACATCAGTTCTGAATCTTTCCGTTTCTTAAATAGGAAATGAGCTGGCTGGCTAGGGCCCAACCAACCCAGCTCATTTACCCTTGTGCTTTAATTATTCGGAAAGACTGTGTGGATATTTCCCTTTGTAGTTGCATGGTGTGAACATTTTTATATTTATTTTTGAAGTTCTAATTTAAATCTACTTCAAAGTGAAGCGTGAAATGGATCTGTGGCTTGGGAGTTAATTGAGTTATTTGTTTTCTATAATTCCTCCCTCACATTTATTTACTTGCAGCTCTTATCTCGATTTGCTTTCTCTTAGCTCATTCAGGAAGCCCTTTTCCTGTACCAATGCATGAGATTTCCTGCACTCCGGTTTAGTTATTTATGTTACAGTGAAAATTGCATTTCTTTCCCTAATTATCATTTCAGTTATTCTTGCAAGCAAATGGACTGCTAATTTCAGTAATTTTCTTTAGCATTAAAAGTATATTTATGAAGGATCTGAGAACAATTACATGAATTTATCATAGACACATTATACTTTCATTTTATGATTTATGTCCAAGGAACATAAACACTTTAAGTGGATTTCCGAAGTTAGATGATACATGCAAATCACTTAGACTACTGCTTTGATTACTTCGAGTTGCTTTCATTTCATGAAGTTTACTTCCTTTGCCCAGATTTAATTAACTAAACAATTTCTTTTCCATAGATAATTTATCTCAGAATTTCATTTGCAATTGCAATTATTTTTTAGCATGTCTTTCAATCTTTTTGAAAGTAAATTAGGAACTTGGTGAAGGAAACTTTGCCTCGGTACAAGAGCTGGTCTCTTGTCATAGAAATAGAGTGCTCTAAGCCTTGAGGCTTAGAGCACCTCCATAAAGACATAAATATTTAGTGAGGCACCTCCATAAAGACATAAATCTTTAGTAAGGGAGGTAAAATATACTTTTACACAAAGGCATTGTACCTGCACTGGTGCAAACACATTGCAATAGTACAAGAACAAGTTGTTTGTGTAGAGGGAAGATCAAGAGGAAAACAGATCTCTCAAAGGGCACACTTGTCAAACTTTTAGCCATCTATCTAAAGATAAAAATAGAATTTCCTTCCATTATTTAAGATTTCTTTAGTTGCATGAAAGCTCCTTTACTTGATTTACTTGCAAATTTTTCTTTTATATTCTAGCACTAGAGTTGCTTTGGTGTCAATTGCCTTTAAGATTGTTTTATGTCTGATTCTGCAAACATTTCCTGTAAGAAGTAGTGTTAAGAATAGGAAAAGTTCATACCACTTCTCGCATTGCCTATTCTTCATCTCTAATTTTACGAAACCCCGGGTTGACAATTAAGTGTTGAGGAGTTTGCTTAAGTGCAATTCCTGCACCCAACCGTGTGGCTACTCAACATGAATTTTTTTTTTCATTTGTATGAGTATCTTAGAAATATAAAAGATAGAGTAACCACTTATAAGTTGCAAGTAAGAGAATCATTGTGGTGGGAGGAGATTGGTACTATCCATAATATAGAGGACAGAACTATATGTTGGAAAAAATTTCATAAATATTTCAAAGAAAAGTATCTAACAGAGAGATATTGTGATCATAAACCAAAGGATTTTTATGAGCTAAAGGTTGGTCAAATGACCATGGATGAACTCATTGAAAAATTTTCCCATCTTGTACAATATGTAGCCTACATTCATGAGGAAAAAGCTAAAGTTCATTGATTTATTAGTTATCCTCCCCTATCATGCAAGAAAAAGTCGAGTATGAAAACCATAAAACCATGGATGAAGCTAATTAGAAAGCTAGAATATGTTACAAAAAATATAAACAAAGGATTTAAAATTTAAAATATTTTCCAAACAAGAAAAATGATATATTTTTTCAAGGAAGCAAAGGTTCTAACTTTTTATCCTTAAAAAAAATGGGTAAAAAACCCCAATACTAAAATTTTAATAAGACTAATTAATTCGAATTATGAAAGAGTTAATGGAAAATAAAGGGAGCCACTAAAGTGATTTGTTGATGAGAGACTCATCTACTTTATAATTTTTAGTACAATATAAAATAAATTCAAGCTCTGCAGAATGTACAAGAGGCCTCCATAGTGAATGTCATGTCTAGAAACATTCCTAGAATTAATGCAGTACCAGAAGACTGTCAATCCAAGAATCAGTCTACTATGATTAAAATACAAGGTAATATCCTAAACCATCTTGTGTCCATTTTGATTAATCCAAGGACCAGTTTGAGTTAAATAAATCCACAAATAGTTGAAAAGTGTAAGTTGAACATAGAAAAATATAAAAAATCTTCATCAGTCCAACTAGCCACTAGTACCAAAACAAGATTTTCTAGTGGTGTTAGTGACTGTCTTATTAACTTCAATGGATGTAATATACCAATCACCCTGATTGGTCTAGCTCCATGATTATATGATGTATAAATAGGAATAGGCAAGTTAGAAATGTATAGATAAATTATTAATTTTTTAGACAAGACTACCACTTGTACCACCAATGAGGGAGATGTATAGATTATTAGAGGTATACCAAAACCAATTGCTAATAGGAAAACATCAATCTTACGACTAAAAAGATGTTCTATAAAAGGTTGTAAATTATTTTCTATACAAGTAAAATACTTCTCACGGGAAATTAAGGAAAGATGATTGGAGGTTGTACAAGAGTTCAAGGATATGTTTCAGGATGAATTTTTTGTGTTACCTTCCAAAATAGATATTTATTTCACCATTGATTTGGCACTTGGGGTCATACCAGAGTCTAAGGCACCCTATAGAATGAGTGCACCAAATTTTATTTAACTAAAAATGAAAATTCAAGAATTTTTAGATAGGGGATACATTAAGCCAAGCCTCTCACCTTGGGGATCACTAGTACTATTTGTGAAAAAGAAATATGGTTCTTTCATAATGTGTGTTGATTAGCTACCTAAAATAGATGACCTATTTCATAAGGTAAGGGGAGCCACTATTTTTTCCAAGATAAATTTAATATTTGGTTATCATCAATTCAAAATTAAGGATTGGTAAATATATAAAATTCCCATTGTGTCCCTATTCATGAACAAAACAATTGCCTTTTGCACTATTTCCCCAAAATCTTCTATTTTTTTCCGTATTACAAGACCGGCGCTAATTGCCCTTGTCCTGCTTATGCTGATATGTAGGGATTAACATTGTCCCTAGCATCGACCAGAGCGATTGAGCTTTCTTCTATTCATGCTGGTCCTCTTATGGAAAGTTTTTTAAATGAGGAGCCAAAGCTTCCAGCTCTAGAAGCTTCGTAACAGAAGTCTGTTAAATGGTTTGGCAAAATGGGGTTGAGGATGTCAATTTGGGCTCCTTTCCCCTATGAATATGGAACTAGCTCAAGAGATAAGACCTTCTCCCATGAGAAGAGGAACCATCTTCCATCCATTCATGCTATATAAACCTTCCTTTTTCCCAAGCACAATCTAGTGTTGAAGTGTTAATGTCGGTGTGCTAGTGCTAATTAATTTTCAAGTAAACAACAAGCTATTCATACTTGTAGCTCTCTAGTTGTGTGAGGGAGAAGTGTGAATTTGGTTTAGTGTGAAGCCTAAAAGGGAGAGCCTTAAAACTATTATTGTTAAGGCCATCATGGAATGATAGCAGAAGTGTGTGTGAACCTAGTTTTGTTGAAGGAGAACGGCAACATCAAGACAATGGTTGTAATCTCTTCTTGATTCAATAGATATGCAACTATCGATTAGTTTCCTACATGATGTGTCATCTTATGTAATGTTCATGGCTTAATGTTTCTTGAATAGTTAAGTAGGTTGAATTACAATTTGTCTATTATCATGGTTGTTGTTCGATGTTGTTTACTTGTTTCAAGTGTTTGAAGAAGAAAACGAGAGATATCTGAAGCGAGAAAGCAAGGACATCATCAAATGGGATAATCGTACTAATAGGCAGGCCGTCTTAATGGGTTCTAACCTAAGAATCTTCCATAGAATGTACCAGTTGTGGCTAGACCCATTATTGGGCTAGAGGAATTGTTTGTGTTTGCAGTCATAATTTTACTTCACCACAAGTGCCATGTTGCGAGCCTGTGCCCCATGCTGGATACATGTCGAAGGTATCAGATCATGCTAAACTTGAAGAAGTGCATATTCTTTGTTCCCTTTGGAATTTTTCTCAGCCATGTTGTATGTAAGCAAGGATTGATGGTGGACCCTACGAAAATCACTATAATTGTGAATTTAGAAGCTCCTAGGAATGTGAAACAATTGCGTGTGACATTGGGACACACTGGGTATTAGAAGAAGTTTATCAAGGCATATCCTTAGATATCCACATCAATCGAAAAAATTCTGAAGAAATATGTGATCATATGCTAGGATGAAAACTATCAATGCATTTTGGATGTATTTAAGGAAAAGATGGTGACTGTGCATATTTTGGTATTTCCAAACTAGAAGAAATAGTTCCATGTACATGTAGATGCCTCTTGCATTACGCTGGGTGTAGTATAACATAGGAAGGAGAAGGAGATATTGATCATATGATATCCTTCATGAGCAGAAAGTTATCCAAAGCTGAGAAGAAATACTCCATTACAAAGTGTGAAGGATTGGCCATGGTCTACATGCTACAAAAGTTTAGGGATTATTTGTTTGGTGGACACTATAAAATGTATACATATCACTTCACTCTAAAGTACCTAGTCAATAAGGTGGAATATATGCCAATGGTTACTATTGTTTCAATAACATGCTTTTGAAGTAATTGCGAATCCTGCAAGGTTGAATGCAGGACTAACCATCTGTCAAGGATTGAAATGGGTGAAGAACCTAATAGTTTGGAGAAAGGATTGTCGGATGCGTAACTCTTTGCGCTTCATGTCACGAATGACAATTTATTAGATATCGTTCTATTTTTAACCATGGGAATAGCTTCGGAATGCTATTCAACCCAGGAAAAGAAGGAGTTAGTAGTCTATCTTGTGGATTTTTCAATGGTTTTGGGTCATTTATATAAGATGGTAACATATGAGATACTACAAAGGGATGTTCCAGAGTTTAAATGTGCTAGTATCCTCACTGAAGCACATGGAGGAGTGGCAGGAGGTAACTACACCGAAAATTCAAGTCTTGTGCTTGATCTTGTGATGAGCGAGCAAATCCTCAATCAGGTTGGAGGTGAACTAGCTTCCTTGAACGGTGACTAACTCTCTTGGGTAGCCAAACTTGTAGAAGATATTTTCCCTTAAAAACTCAGCCAGCTTTTCTTCTGTTGCTACTTTGATTTCCTTTGTTTCTGCCCACTTTGTCAGATAGTCGGTGCACACAATGATGTAAGACCTTTGCTTTGAAGGAGGGTTGATAGGACCCACAAAATCCATGCCCCACTTCTCAAATGGCTCGAAGGTCACTTGAGGTTGGAGGGGCATTTCATCCCTTGGAGTTGGTTTTCCCATCCTCTGACATCGGTCACACTGGCTGATGTATCTTCTGACATCTTGATGAAGAGTAGGCCAATAGTAGCCTGCCTGTAGAATTTTGAAGGCAGTCCTTTTTGCTGCGAAGTGGCCTCCACAAGGCCTGTCATAATACTGAGAGGGGGGGGGTGAATCAGTATTATCAGATCATTAAAACTTTTTCAATGCTCAAAAAAATATACGCTACTTCAGTTAAGTGAACCCGCGTGTACACGCTGCTGTGTCTAAAGCAACTAGCGTATATCCAGAAATCTTATGATTCAGTTAGCTTATCTTCAGTAAATGCATCAGAACATTATTAACCATATTAACAGTAAACGGGTGCAGTATAACATAACAGATCATCACACAAAAGCCACACACATGAACACAAAGATATAAGGTGGAAACCCAATGTGGGTGAAAACCACCTGCTGCAAGTCATCTCAATCTTCTTCTTAATAAGAAAATCCTTTTACAATATTTGTACTGGTGCAGTCTTATACCAGTACGGGAGCTACAACCCCCTTTGCTCTTGTACTAGCCGATCCATTTACTAGTACACAGGCTGCTACCTGCTACAATGCTCCAAAGATCTTCCTTAGCTTTTGTACTAGCTTAGATACTAGTACGTAGGTGCTTGCCTACAATCTTCTCTCCTCCAGGTACCACGTTTCATCAATTTTCAGACTGGATACACTGAAGCACAACACATAATCTGAAAGGCCACTTTTCATCCAATTTTCATACTGGACCCATAACTATCATTGAAGCTCAAAACAATCATCAAACTCTGAATCACTGAAACCCTGTTAACAACACCGTCACCAGAACACAGTGCAGACACAGAACTCTGTAATAACCATCAGACCCATCTGCAACTTCAAATATCAAGCTTTACAATGTATACGCTACTTCGACGAATCAAACCCGCGTGTATACGCGCTTTTGCCAAAGACAACCCGCGTACAGATCTAAAAATAATTTCTCATAACTTGCAGCTGTACCAGACATCAGTCATACTCATAACACTTATAGAACATTACATGCGTCAGTATGTAGATCTAGAATAAGCATCATAAAGATAGTTCATTTCAAACCATTTGATCCCGATCTCTCCTTAGATCTTGTTCTCAATCAGCCGGTGAGATCCCTCCTTAGCTCAAATGCATCATCAACCCATAACCTGCATACTCGATCTCATACTTCTTCAGATATTCAAGACATTTCAGATGCCCTTGCCTAATGATTTCCTTCTCCTTATATAGCCTTAGGCCTTGTTCAATACCAAGGTCCAAAACCATAGAAATCCAATACCATCATCTTCAAAACTAGGGATCAACACGTCCGTCGAGACACCAAGGTCCAAAACCATAGGCACAACTTCCAAGGAATAACCGTCGTGGACCAAAGATAAGTTTTCCACATACATGTGCTTTTAATGAAGCCAACCAGCATGTACATGCGACTTGGTATATAGCGAACCTGCGTATACGCGACTTGGTTTATAGTGAACCTGCTTGTATACGCGACTTGGGCTTAATGAACCTGCGTGTATGAACTTTCTCTTCTTCTTATAGTCTGATCATCAATTCCTTGCTGCTGACCTTCTGCACTATGATTTGTCATCAATGTGGTTTGCCATCAAGGACAACACTTATCTCATAATGCCAACAATCTCCCCCTTTGGACTTGATGGCAAAGCTAACTTGTCACACTTAGAACTATCATTTGATTCCTTTGAGTTGTCCTCCATCAGTCACATCTGATATCTCTTCTGAAGATTCATCCAGTTATACATAAGTGAGATATTCTTCTATGAGAGGGTTGCCATCAAGTACAACACATGCATCATAATGCCAACAATCTCCCCCTTTGGACTTGATGGCAACAACACCAAATCACTCTCCCCCTTTGACATCAAGGGCAAAGGGTGGACCAAGAGGTTCTCTTCTTTTGCTGAACATTTCGCTGTCCATACTCCCCCTGAGTATCTGTTAAAATCTCTGAATGATCTCCCCCTTTGTATATGCCAAAGTGTACCAATCTGTCAATGCTCCCCCTGAGTACATGCCAAGTCTCTGTACTGCTGAAGTGTGCTATTCATGCTCTTCCTGACTGTAGGCAAGATCTGCAAAAGATGTTCTTCAAGAAGAACATGACTCTATACATCATAAAAGACCTTCCTATCACCAAAGACTCATACATACATCCATCTCTCAACTAAGTGAGGATATACAAAAATTGACTCATCCACCCAACCAAGTGGGGATACATCAAAAGTTTACATATGACAACAAATCATATTGCATCAATCATCCCAGGCATAGTGGGGAAACCAAAATAGGCCGTTACATGACCTTGACACCATGAAAGAGATACCACAAAAGAGATATATGACATAGAGACGAAAGAACTAGACCAAGACTTATGAAAGTCACCAGCAGCATCTGATAATCACCATTCAGATCAGCAACCAAGAGATCCTTCTGTTCTCCTTTCGCCTTTGTTCCACTTGAAACCAGTAACAAATGTGAACTAGAACCAAAAGCTTTAAGATAATGCCAACAATGCATCATTGGAAGATTATCTGCTCCCCCTGAACCTGTGCCAGATGATCTCTGTCGGACCCACATCAGAATTTTTGCAACCAACATCTGTCCCTGCTGATTTCCTTCAAAACTCCATATACGCGTCTGCATCCACATAAACAAGCGTATATACGCGGATAGGCCTTATGAAACTCGCGTACAACCATTTTCATATCAGCAACCTGTAAATGTCCTGCAGCAAGGTATGTCTGAGCATAGATGTCAACTCCTCCTTTTAAACATCATCGTGAAATCATTCACATTACATGTGAAACCACCATAGCCATTACATCAACGCCAAGATCTACATGATCCAAGTATCATTACTTGGGAACATCTACATCAATCAACATATGTAAGTATCAACCTATCATCATATAGATAAGAACTCATCACCATGTCTCCAACAAAGCAACTTTGAGTAGTCATCCATGTATCAGCACTATGTATCTTGAGCTCAAGCTCATTTGACAAAAATTCTTGATATCATCAACAGCAACAATCCTTATCCACAAGAGTGCCTGCATCATAACTGTATGATCTTTATGCATATGACAACAGCAGTATATGAGTGACTCATCATCAAGTGAGGAAGATGTGTATTCAAGCTTTGTACTTCTCCTTGTCCTTATGAAGATCACCATGTAAGCACTATATATGCATCATCAAGGAATCAACCATAAATCTAATCTGATCATCAACTATGTAACCCCAGGAATCATATGAGATTTTATCATAGACAACTCACAACCACATCATAGCAAGATATATCATTTAGCCATATAAGAATCATCACCAAGGACTATTAACCATAATGCCAACAATGAATTATTAAAGACATATGCTCCCCCTCAACCTGTGTCATCTGTTAGATCTAATCATGCATATATCAGCAATAAGCATCAAGACATCATCATCATCATCAAGTTAGGATCAAAACACTTCTAGACATCTTACAAGTATCAAAACATTTTTGCACATCCTCAGCAGACTGTAACTATTAATAGAGCAAATAATGGACTGAATCATATCAGATCCCTTTTCTGAGCTTGTCCCCACTGCTTTTCCTCAGACTGACATATACGCGACTTTGCAGTGTCTAACTCATGTATATACACAACTTCCCTTTAAGGAACTTGCGTATGAGATTTAGGACACTGATGTTTTACACTTTCAGCTCCCCCTGAGTCTGATATGTCTGTGCTGTGCTGTGTCTCAGTACATTGTGCTGACTGTACTTCCTTCTTCCTCCATATCTTCAAGTGTGATGAGGTTTTCTTCTTTTGGTGTGATGTCCATCCTTTGTTCCTGCATTCCTTTGCTATATGTCCAAGCTTGTTACATGCATAACATCTAACATGTTTCATGTTCCTCCTGTAGCAATCAGCAGCTTTGTGACCAAACATATTGCAAGAAAAACAATATCCATTAAAGTACTTTGAATGTGATGATCTTTCTACATGATGGTCTTGAACCCTTCTTCTTTCACATCTAGCTGCAACATGTCCAAGATTATGACATACATAACATTCAACATTATTCATAGGAGGAGTAAAAGATTTTCTTTGAGGAGTCTCTTTCCTTGATTGTTGATGGGGTTGACCTTTCATCTCCTTGTTGATCATTTTAGATTTCTCTTTAGAGTTCCTTGCCTCACCTTGTGAACTAGATTCACCTTCAACAGATTCATGAAAACCAAGACCAGTCTTGATAGCAGGAGACCTTTGACTACTAAGAATATCATCCAAGGCTTTAGTACTATCTTGAAATCTCAACAGTTTATCCTTTTCTTCTAATTTACCTTTCAAGATATTTACCTCAATCTGAAGTTGTTCTTTCTTTTCTAGACATTGCTTCTTCATGTCTTCTTCAGCTTTCCTTCCTTCTTCCATTTGTTCCCTTAGTTTGAGAATCTCATTTTCTTGTTCTTCATTCAGATCCTGCTGCATTTGACGAACTCGGAAGGCACATTCTAGTTGAGATTTTAAGCTGGTGACTTCATTTTCTTGTTTTGCAATAGCTTGGAGTAGATCTGTATTCTGCTTCTTTGATTCTTCAAGATCTCCTTTTAGGGAGCGGTTCGTGGCTTCAAGACTTTCATAGTAACTTGATCTATCTCTGAGTTTCTTGATGGTTATGCTTCTTTTATTGGCTTCATCTCTTAGTGATGTTACTTCACCCTGCAACTTTTGACATTGATTTTCCTTGTCCTTGAGTAACTTTCTTACCTTGTTTCCTTCCTCTAATTGGGCTCTTAGTTTGGTAACTTCTTCTTTGAAAGCACATTCCCTTTTGTTCAATATATCTTGTTGATCTTTAATTTTGTCTGCAAGCCTTCTAAATACTGCCTCTATTTGATACTTTTCTTGCTCACCCATAAAAGCATGTTCAGTAGTTTCACTATCACTTCCATCTCTTTCACAAGGAAATATAGTTGGAACATCAGAGGATAACACATTCATACCTGATAATGATTCTGAATCTGATTCCGAATCTGAAGAGCTTCTTATACCTAATCCCCAATCGACTCTCCCACTGTCATAGTCCTTCTAAGATGTCTTCTTCTTCTTATGAGCTTTCTTCTTAAGCTTCTTTCCCATTGTTCCACGGATCTCCTTCAAGCGATCAAGCTTCTATCAAAGGACCGGCTCTGATACCAATTGTTGGAAATAATACTGAGAGGGGGGGGGGGTGAATCAGTATTATCAGATCATTAAAACTTTTTCAATGCTCAAAAACATATACGCTACTTCAGTTAAGTGAACCCGCGTGTACACGCTGCTGTGTCTAAAGCAACTAGCGTATATCCAAAAATCTTATGATTCAGTTAGCTTATCTTCAGTAAATGCATCAGAACATTATTAACCATATTAACAGTAAACGGGTGCAGTATAACATAACAGATCATCACACAAAAGCCACACACATGAACACAAAGATATAAGGTGGAAACCCAATGTGGGTGAAAACCACCTGCTGCAAGTCATCTCAATCTTCTTCTTAATAAGAAAATCCTTTTACAATATTTGTACTGGTGCAGTCTTATACCAGTACGGGAGCTACAACCCCCTTTGCTCTTGTACTAGCCGATCCATTTACTGGTACACAGGCGGCTACCTGCTACAATGCTCCAAAGATCTTCCTTAGCTTTTGTACTAGCTTAGATACTAGTACGTAGGTGCTTGCCTACAATCTTCTCTCCTCCAGGTACCACGTTTCATCAATTTTCAGACTGGATACACTGAAGCACAACACATAATCTGAAAGGCCACTTTTCATCCAATTTTCATACTGGACCCATAACTATCATTGAAGCTCAAAACAATCATCAAACTCTGAATCACTGAAACCCTGTTAACAACACCGTCACCAGAACACAGTGCAGACACAGAACTCTGTAATAACCATCAGACCCATTTGCAACTTCAAATATCAAGCTTTACAATGTATACGCTACTTCGACAAATCAAACCCGCGTGTATACGCGCTTTTGCCAAAGACAACCCGCGTACAGATCTAAAAATAATTTCTCATAACTTGCAGCTGTACCAGACATCAGTCATACTCATAACACTTATAGAACATTACATGCGTCAGTATGTAGATATATAATAAGCATCATAAAGATAGTTCATTTCAAACCATTTGATCCCGATCTCTCCTTAGATCTTGTTCTCAATCAGTCGGTGAGATCCCTCCTTAGCTCAAATGCATCATCAACCCATAACCTGCATACTCGATCTCATACTTCTTCAGATATTCAAGACATTTCAGATGCCCTTGCCTAATGATTTCCTTCTCCTTATATAGCCTTAGGCCTTGTTCAATACCAAGGGCCAAAACCATAGAAATCCAATACCATCATCTTCAAAACTAGGGATCAACACGTCCGTCGAGACACCAAGGTCCAAAACCATAGGCACAACTTCCAAGGAATAACCGCCGTGGACCAAAGATAAGTTTTCCACATACACGCGCTTTTACTGAAGCCAACCAGCGTGTACACACGACGTGGTATATAGCGAACCTGCGTATACGCGACTTGGTTTATAGTGAACCTGCTTGTATACGCGACTTGGGCTTAATGAACCTGCGTGTATGAACTTTCTCTTCTTCTTATAGTCTGATCATCAATTCCTTGCTGCTGACCTTCTGCACTATGATTTGTCATCAATGTGGTTTGCCATCAAGGACAACACTTATCTCATAATGCCAACAGGTCACTTGAGGTTGGAGGGGCATTTCATCCCTTGGAGTTGGTTTTCCCATCCTCTGACATCGGTCACACTGGCTGATGTATCTTTTGACATCTTGATGAAGAGTAGGCCAATAGTAGCCTGCCTGTAGAATTTTGAAGGCATCCTTTTTGCTGCGAAGTGGCCTCCACAAGGCCCGTCATGACATGTTAGGAGGATGTCAAAGACTTCCTCCTCCCTAACACAACACCTCAGGATCTGATCTGGGCCAAGTTGAAATAGGTTGCCCCTGATCCAAGTGAATGGGGCATTCTTCCTCACAATTCTGCTCTTCTCCTTTGAAGATAAATGCGGAGGGAACTGTGCTGAGACCAACTAATTTGTTATATCAACAAACCATGGAGAGAGTACTGAGATAGCAAACAGGTGTTCATCTGGCATCTGGTCATCCACTGTCCCTTCTTCACCTGCAGGCAAATCCAATCTAGACAAGAAGACAACAAAAATTTTCCTTACCTGGCTTTCGAAAATAGTTAAATCAAATTGCTGCAACAAAAGTAACCATCTTATGATACGAGCATTGACATCAGGCTTGTTCAATAAATATCTAATCGCAGCATGATCAGTGTGTACAAATGTTTGATAACCAGTGATGTAGTGTCTGAACTTCTTTAGGGAATGGACCACGGCCAGGAAATGTTTCTCAGTTACAGTATAGTTCATTTCTCCCTTGGACAGGTTTTTGCTGACGAAGTATATGGCATATGGCAGTATCTCCTCAACTTTTCCTAAGGCTACCCCTATGGATTTGTTCGAGGCGTCAGTGTGGATGTGGAAAGATAGGGCCTAGTTTGGACCTCTCAAGATCGGGGCAGACACCAGGTTATCTTTCAACTCATCCAGAGCCCCCTGATAGTCGTCAGTCCATTTGAACTCAACAGATTTCCCTAAGAGGCCAAAAAATGGCGAGGCTAGCTTACTGAAATCTTTAATGAATCTTCGATAATATCCTTCTAAACCTAGGAAACTCCGAACATCTCTTACCTTTTGAGGAGGTGGAACCCTTTGGATGATAGCAATCTTGTTAGGATCCACCTGTAATCCTCGCCAAGAAATGGTATGACCTAGCACGGTCCCTTTAGTCATCAGGAATTCACATTTTTCGGGACTGAGGGATAGGTTCATCTTGATGCATTTGGTTAGAACTCTTCCCAGATTAGTCAACGCCTCTTGGAAGTTGGACCCATAAGGAGTAAAGTCATCCATATAGATTTCTACCGAATAATGGACCAACTCAGAAAATATGCTCAATACTGCTCTCTGGAAAGTGGCAGGAGCATTGCATAGCCCAAAGGGAAGGACTTGGCAGGCAAAGGTACCCCATGGACAAGTGAAGGTGGTTTTATCTTGGTCCTCCGGGCTTATTTGGATCTGGTTATACCCGCTGAACCCATCTAGGAAAGAGAAGAACTTCTTCCCTGCCAGTCCATCCAACACTTGATCTATGAAAGGCAAATGGAAATGGTCTTTCTTGGTGGCTTTGTTAAGTTCTCAGTAATCTACACAGATTCTCCATTTCCCGTTCTTCTTTGGCACAAGCACTAGAGGCGAGACCCACTCACTATCGGAGATGGGGTAGATGAATTCTGCATCCAACAATTTTTGAAATTCTTCTTTGACAATGTCTTTAAGGGCTCGATTCATTCTCCTTTGAGGCTGCCTGACAGGTTTACAATCTTCTTTAATATAAATGTGATGGGTACAGACCGAAGACGGACTCCTTTCATCTCCTTATAGCTCGAAGCGAAAGCATCTAAATGATTTTTCAATAAGCTACACAACTCCTTTTCGTGGGAGGGAGATAGGGAGGATCTGATCTTTAAAGTTCCTTCGGGACCAAACTCCACATTCTTAACTCTGGGAGAGGTCGGATTGCTCACATAGAGATCCACTGAGGTGCTGGCCTAGGTATCTTCCACCAATTCCTCTAAGGACAATGCACTGGGAGGTAGATTTTGAATCAAAGTCTCAATTAGATCATCCTCGGTTTGAGGGCCTCCCCTAGTGGTTTCTACTGTGCACAATGGTGCAGAGTAGACCTCATTCTCATCTCCTTCTTCCAACTAGAGTGGTAATTCATGTTCTAGCAGAGGTTGGGCAGGAGGGTAGAGGACTAGCTGCTTGGACATAGGCCCATTCTTGATGGTCATGCTTCTAGCTCGGCAACTGATGTAAGCATCTGCAGTGGCTAACCAAGGCCTTCCAAAAATGAGGGGATATCCAGTGAGCTTTACCTTTGGCTGAAGGACCAAGAAGTCCACAAGGTACTCCCAAGAGTCAACAGAGACCAAGACATCTTCCACAATCCCTTCGGCAGTCACGGTGGAGCGATCTGCTAACTACAGGACTGTCGTGGTCTTTCTTAAGGAACTATGAAGATTGAGTTTAAGCATGGTGTCCCTGGTCATCACATTAATTGTAGCCTCTAGATCAATCAAGGTATAGGGGATTAAGAGGTCGTTTATGTGGACATCAACTACATGACTCCCAGGGTACAAATACTTTGGATAGATTACTTGCCCCAACATTAGATCGGACAGTTGTCCTATGACATTGATAGTCGAGGCATCTCTCTTTCGCCTGCCTAGGTGCCTGAAACACTTCTCCTTAATCAATTTGCTGGAAATTGGTACATCTTTTATGGCCTGGAGAAGTGGTGTTTTCACATACAACTATTTAAGTTCTCCCAAAAGTTTAGTCTCCTCTGTGTTTGGCTGCGTGGTTACTGTTAGTCGCTCAAGAAAGGGTGGAATGGCTTTGGGTTCACTTTCCTGTTTCTCTTCCTCATCCTCTGAGGGAGGAGGTTGGTGATCTGGAAGGGTCTTCCCGCATTGCAGGTTGATCTCCTAGATCTCCACAGCATAGGTATGGCATGTTGTCTCCCCAGTGTATACCTGTTGTGCCTGTCGGTTGTTGAGGTTTGGGTTCAGTTGAGCAGGCATCTGGGGTTTCCATGGAGGAGCAGGAGGTAATGGTTTTGGCTGAGCCAGTGGTGGAGGCAGAATGGTGGGAGGAGAGTTGTATTCAGGCCTCCACCCCAGTTGAGGTGCACTCCATTGAGGTTGTGGCTGAACATGAGAGTGAAACGAATAAGAAGCAGGTTGGGTATGGTATTGAGATTGATAAGTCTAAGGAGGAAGTGCGAACCAGGAAGGATGAGCAAGGGGGCCCCAAGAAGGTATGTGAGCAGCTTGGTTGGGGCCATAATAAGCTTGGGATGTCCCTTGCATCCCTTGCTGGTAAGGTCTGTGCCCATGCGACCTCCTTTGGTTGAGGAAGTAGAGAGGTTCAATGGTTGCCTCAGTCCCTTGGTACATGGCTTTAAGTCCTAGCAAGGTTGGGCATTGGTTTGTGGGGTGGTTATCCTCACAAACGAAACATACCTCGACTGAGTGCAATGGACACTCATTCTTACGGTGCTTCCTTGTATATCTAGGACAAAAAATGGCCAAAGCCCTCTTAGCTTCCTCTTTCTTTTGTTGGATTCGGAAAGTATCAAGTTGCATGGTAATGGTTTGTCTCATCTCACTTTTGAGGTCTTCCATCTGATTATCAAACTCATGCTTGGATAAGGTAGTACTAGCTAAAAGTGGATTCCCCCTACCTCTTTTCCGGGCTGCCCTAGAGTGGTTTCCAAACACGGTCTTTATGTCCTCATAAGGTAGTTGGTAGATGTCTCCTCCAACTAGCATGTGAAGGGTATCTAGAAGCTCCTCAGGGACTCCTCGGAGCAGAACCAGCTTCAGAGATTCAGGGTCAAGTGTGCACCTGACCCGTTTATAGCTGAGTTGGAACCTTTCCTCGTAGTCTTCTAAAGACTCATCATTTCCCATGGTCATCCGAAAGATTTCTCCCTTTGTTTCCTTTGACCTACAGTAATCCTGGTATTTGTTGTTAAAAGCTTGCTGCATCTGAGCCCAAGTTGTGATACAGTTTCTAGGTAACCCCATGAACCAGTGTAGTGCTGCATCCTTGAGGGTAGAGGGAAAGAGTTTCAACTTTTTCTCATCTTCCACATAGTCATAACTTCGACAAAGGACATCAAACACAAACAGAAAGGTATCAGGGTCTTTAGTGGTCAATCCATGGATATTAGGTAGCTCTGAGGGACTTATGTTTTTCATCTTCATGTCCCCGTTGGTCTCTCGGATGGGAAAAGCACCTTCTATTCTCTCATCATTGTCTCTACCATGTCTATTTTCAGCCATGGTCTCAAAGGGAATGTTATCTTGCTCTTCTTCTATTATAGGATCTTCGTATATCTCAGGAGGTTCACCTATAGGTTCTTCTGGATCATTGCCACCAAAAAAGAGAGAAGGGTGACTCAGTGATGTGGTGGGGGTGTTGGGTAGGAATTTTCCAGTATTATCTCTATTCCTACGAGGCATGAAATGAAATATTTTTTTCTTGGTTTCTTTTGCTTTTTTCTGCTTGTACCTGCAAAACTGAAACAGATGGAATTGCAACTAACTAAAATTTATCTTGTGGAAATGAAAATGCGGAATTGAAATGAAAGCAGGAAAGGACTAATCTATTTTGCTGAAATGAAATTGCGGAATTGAAATGCTACTTTACGCTTGCAGAATTGAAATGCTAGTCTAGGAAAGTAGGAAATGTCTAGTCTACTTTTGTGAAAATGAAATTGCAGAATGGAAATGAAATAAACTACTTAGCAGAAGGTTGTAGTAGGAAATAGAAGAAAAGAAGCAATCAAAAATACTCTGACACTTCCTCGGCAATGGAGCCAAAAAGAACGGTGGGTTCCAGTATTGCAACAATAATGCTACAACTCCTGGGACTCCCTTCTTTACTTTTCTCAACCCGGTTGTTCGTAACAAACTTGGAAGCGATGGTGCTGTATGCACGAGTACTAGCTCTTGCCGCAGCTGTCACTTGGTCAACTAGCACAAGTTTGCTAGGGGCTCAAGCTAACTTCAATGAGCTCTTAGAAGAAGCTTTTTAACTAATGGATGAAAGCTAACTCAAAGAAGGTTGATCTACCTGCAGAAAGAAACTGGAAAGCTGAAAGAAACATAAACCCTAGAAAACCCTAAACTAGCTAGCCATATTAATGCAAGAAAGAGGATGCAAGCTACTGGAAGAGATGCCATTGACTTCTAAGAATATGAAATGCATGTATCTAAGCTACCTTTATAGTCAAATATGGAAGAACCATCTTTTTGTATTTTCGAATAAGTTGTCAGAATTATCATGCATGTGCTTTTAACTGGTTTTGACTGTGCAGAGATGGATTGGCAAAAGGAAATGCTTAGAGGAGGTTGGGAAGGTTAGGAGAGGGCCTAAGGGGTCCCTAACACCCTTCTAGAGAGTTTCATAGAGTTTGGCTATCAAGAAACCTCATTCATGAGCTTCTACAGGAAGTCTGCAGGGGTTCTACAAGATGTTTTGGAATTTCTACAGGATGTTTGTAATTTTTCTACAGGATGTTCAGAAAGTGGATTTTGGAGGGTTGATGGGTGAAGAAAGGTGAAGGAGGGGGTATGAAGGTTGGATAAGGGTGTGAGGAGGTCCAGGGTTTGGTGGATGGAGTTGAGGAAAGATGCAGATGGCTGGATTTGTTCAAGGAGGACTGAAGCAATGTTGCACAAACATTAGGGTTCTGTGCGCAAATAGAAAATGTGGGGCAAGAATTTGAGTTATGGGATGGAGCAAATGGATTTGATGGAGTGTGTGCGGATAGAGAAGAGGTACAGGTGCTCTGCAAGCTGTTTTTCCAACTGAACCAACGAAAACTTGTAAAATCTGAGACCTAGTTACGTTGACCTACTTTGACCTAGTTAACTGTAAAGAGGATGAACATAAGTTCTAATTGCATTGAAACCATGTATACCAAATATGCAATGAAGCATTCAAGAATCTGAACATGTAACCAGCTTCTGTAAATGAAAATTAAACACTAATGATTCCATGGCAAAGCAAAGTCAGTGTTTTTTTTGGCAGCAAAATCACCTTGATCTCAGCTCCTGATCCCACTGAGGGAGAGGTGAAATCAGAGGTGCTTGGTGGCCTTTTTCTGGAGATTTTCCCTGTCAATAACCTATCAACTCAATATGAACATCAAAAGTCTTTCTAATAATCAATAGTGACCTAATTAATCAACAAGATTTAATCTACTTAACAGAAATGATTTTGCAAAGACATAAAGAACAAATAACAATACATAAAGGAGGCCTTAGCACTCAGGTTGGGCCCAACCCCAAGAGATGTAGGCTCCTATTAAGGACTTAGATTGATGCCAAGTAAAACTACTTCTCATTTTTCAAAAATAATCATCACATGAAAGTTATGCAGCAATAGCTACGAGAAAACAAGCTGAGCAAAGGACAACACTATAGTGCAAATAAAAAATAGTTCCCAAAGTAAACTATGAAGGATGAGGCCTTCTTACTTATACACTACGAGGGACCTAGAAGCCCTCCTTAATTCAAGGGACTCAGTTGTTCCAACTGCTAGTAAACGGTCACTCTTCCCAAATCTACTCGGCTACCTGTAGGATTCGTTTTGGTGGCCTATTGAGCTCGGAGTTGAGGGTGGAGATTTCGAGGAAGGGCCATTTAATGCCGGAGACAACCTCCCTACGAATCCTCACCTCAAGCTTGGTTGTTCCCTAGCCCATAATTGCTTGGTTCTGCCCCAAAATTGGTCCAAAAACCTAAAATAACCACGTATTAGCCTCCTTGGTATAGTGACCTCCCTTATTTGTTCAAATAACATAAACTTACTAAAAAAAACATGCATAATCTATGAAAAATGGAGGATTGAACAAGAACAATTAGGCAAAATGAGCCCAATAAGTTACCTAATTCGGGGCTCATCATCACCCCCCTGCTAAATGGGTTGCTCATCCTCTGAGCAACTAGTCCAGCTCATCATCCTTTATGGCTTCGACCGCCTCCCTCACATCCCAGCCCTCAGCTGCGATATCCTCTTCTTGGTCGTGGAATCCTGCTTTCCTTTCCACTTCCTCCCATTGTCTTCCTTCCTCCTCTTCCTTAACTCCTTCTAGCAATCCCAAAAGCAAAGGAGGGCTGAATTTTAGGCCAATCCAATTGGCTTGTAGATTCTACATCAATTGTTTGTAGGGAGGTACCCTTGCCAAGGCCTCCCTCATCCTGGTAGGAGAGTGGTATTCCCTTATCTTCAAGCTGTGAGGAAATGTGTTCCACCACCTTGTGCAGGCATGCAGGCAGTCTTCTCCCAACAGTCTCTCCATGTCCTCAAAGTGGGCGATAGCTTGAGCTTGTTGCTCAATGTACCCCGATAAATCCTGAGGGCTGTTGGCCAAGTGCTAGTGGATGCTCATCACTGCTGAGGGGTCATTCGGCTCTGCTCTGATCATTAGTGGCTCACTGAGTTCTCTGCCTACGATGTTGCGGACCTCTGCTGATCTTTTCTCTTCATGACTCATCCAAGAGGCCATGGCCATAAGTTGGACATCTCCTATCACAGTGTTGGGATCCCATGCATTCATGGTCAGAAGGGAAAAGTTGTGCAAGTAGAACTCTGATAATTTGGCCCTATCCTCTGATGAACTACTACCACATAGAGCTGCAAATTGATGATAATTTCGGAATGGGGTGATGCCTCTTTGGGCCAAGGTATTGATTTGAAACTGTAACCACTGATCCTTGAGGTATATGGCATAGGATTTGGCAGGATGCCTACACTGCAAAGCTTCCATTGCCCAGCTAGCCATGCAAGCCAGTTGGGCCTCCTTTTCTTGTACCTGTTATTTCAAAGACTATATCTTCAGGCCTGCTTGCCATTCTTTTTCTTGTAGCTGTCTATTTAATGTCTCAATTTCAGCCTGCAGCCCATCTCTCTTCTGTTGTTCATCGGTGATTTCTTTGGCTGTTGGGGGCTCCTCCTGTGGCTATTGTTCTCCCAAGGTGTGAGGCTTGTCTTCCTTCCTCTGTCCCTGAAACTGTAGCTGTTGTCTAAGCACCTCATTTTCTTCCTGTAGCTTGGCTTGCTAACAGCTTCCCACATGCTTTACCATAGCCAATTCTCTTTTCACCTCTTTGAGCTATTCCTCCAGGGGACCTATATCTACCATGCCATTAGACTTGGTGATTTTCATCCAAGTGTGGGTCCTCACTCTCTCTTCTTCTAGGGCAATGAAAAGTGGCACTGTGAATTTTTGGGGAATGATCTTTTCAGCCTCTAAGAAGTTATAATAGGAGCCCAGGCTGGGCTGGGGGCTTTCTTCCACAATTTTCTCCACCTTTTCTTCCTCCTGTGGTGATTTAGCTACCTCCCCTTCCATTTCTTCGGTCTCCTTTAGCCTAGTCAGTGTTTCCTGTAGAATAGTCTCAACATCCTGTAGAGAGGCCTTTTTGTCCAATACTTTCATTCTTTCTCTCAAGGTGGATGTCTTTGGGCTTTCCCATTCATAAGTGATGGATGCCTTGGAGGGAGACCTTTCCTTTGGCGTAGCTTGTGTGTCCACAATCATGACTGGTTCTTTTGACGGTGGCTGGGATCTGCCAGTCTTTATCCTCATGCTCCTCCTTGCCTTAAAATACATGGAAGGTTCCCTCTTCCGCTTCTCTTTCTGCTTTGGAGATGTGCTTAGGGTGGCCAGCACGGCTGCTGCCTCCTTGGCTAAAGTCTCAGGGGATTTTTCCCTCTGCTGCCCCTCTTCCAGGCTTCCTGTAGAAAGTCCTGTGCTGACTGTTTTTTGGCTTCCTATAGAAATGGTTTTCGGGCTTCCTGTAGAAACGGTTTTCACCGTTTTGGCCTGCTTAGCTGGGGGTGTCTTCTCTTCTAATTTTGCTGTGGTTGCCTTGGGTGTGCCCTCACTTTCTTGGACTTTTTCAGTCCTCTCTGCCCTGATTTGCAACCATTTCACCCTTGGTGTTTGTGCCTTTATTCCACCCACAGTTTTGGGCTTAGCAGCTTGGCCTTTCTCTTGTTTCCCTTCATGCTCTTTCTGCGATGGTTTGTCCTGGGTTTCCTTACCATTGGCTTTCTCTTCTGCCTCAAGGTGCTCCCTTTCCTCACTGTTGGATGAAGTGAGTTTCTCTACCAGAATTCAGATATCATCAGCCTTGGTCATATTACGAAAAATTTCCTAGGAGAGAGGGACAGTATAGGTATGGAGGGCATCTTCTACTAGAAGCTTGATAAGCCCATGATGGGCAAGCTGGTCTGGTGTCCCTTACTTTAATTTTGTGCCACACTCAATTAACGATTGTAGGAGGAAATAGGGGATGCTTAACTTTTGTTCTGTGGGTAAATCCATCTTATGTCGTCATATTACGAAAAATTTCCTAGGAGAGAGGGACAATATAGGTATGGAGGGCATCTTCTACTAGAAGCTTGATAAGCCCATGATGGGCAAGCTGGTCTGGTGTCCCTTCCTTTAATTTTGTGCCACACTCAATTAACGATTGTAGGAGGAAATAGGGGATGCTTAACTTTTGTTCTGTGGGTAAATCCATCTTATGTCTAAGTTCAGTTAGCAACCGGAAGTGATAACCGTATACAATACTGAACCGCCCCTCACATGTAATGTATTTCATGATCTGAAGGCTGAGTTCGCTCCAAAATGGATTTAGGCTAGCTCTCTGGATCCCATTTTTATCCTCTGAAAACTGTTCCTCTGGTACGAAGAATTCATTTTTGGCTTTTTGGCCCGATGCCCTCTCCTCTTTGCTCCAAGGTATCCCCAATGGCAAATCAGTGACTCGACTAATGAGTTGTGGGGTGAGTTTTAAGGTCAACCCTCTGAAATTTACAGTGGCTAGTGTCTTGGATTTAGGCCGCAGGGACATTAGGAACTCTGTTGTTACCTCATCATCATGACCTTGGATTCTGTCACAGAAGGTCATCCAATTGGCACGGGTAAATAGGTCTACCACCTTGGGAGTTTCTCGCAATTTCCTAGAATCCGAAGGTTCCTTTCAGATAAACCCTCCTGGCATGGTGAGAATGCTCTGTTTTGGCTTGTGCAATTCTGTGTATGGTTTCCTCCCCAGAACTTTGAAGACAGTATCCCTCAGGTGTTTATATTCTACTTTGCACCAATTCCTTGGTTATAATGTTGTTGCTGCCCATAACTCGATTGTCAAAAGGGAAGTAGGCTCCCACAGATAGAGTGCTGAGCTTAATTTTTCATGCCCAACCACATAAAAGTCACATTCTTTATGCACAGGTTAGCCCTTACGGTGGTTTATCATTTCTATAGGAGGAATTTGTTAACAGGAACCATGGATGAGAATGTGACGTCGAACCAACTAAAAAGCATTTCATATATCACACAGGCAAACTACTATTCTTGACCCACAGGTAGACTTGCTTCGAATTCCCCTACTCCAGACTGTTTAATTCACCACTTTTCGAAGTATCATGCATGGGAATGGTGTTTTTGAGCCTACGTCTCTTCGAGACTCCAATTTCGACACAAAAAGTCCAGGTTTCTTTGCTTCGGGAGGTTGTGCTGTGTTTACTGTAGAGCTCCTTCCTGTAGAGAGCTTTGCTGGCTTCTGGAGGGCGTCACGATGCTTCTGAACGAGCCTGGGATGTGGGAGGAGTTTGAAACGGGCCGAGAAGCTCGGGCTAACGAACTGCAGAGGAGGAGGATGCGTACTTTGCTGAAAATCAGTTGCAAGTGTAAATGACAGCGATTCACCGTGAGTTCTTCGGCTGAGAAATTTGAATTATGGCGTGATTCATGGCGAGGAGGTGAGGTGTCCAGGCCAATCCGTTAGCCAATGTCACAGCCATCATTCTTCGGCGTGTCTCTAACCGCCATTTATTGTCTCTGCCATTAACTACCGCCATTACTTCCAATCCGCCGATTCTCCTTGACTAGACACTTCCCACGTGTTGGCTCTTCGGCCCTTTGATGGATTCGAGCATAACCAAGCTCGTTCAGATCCCACAAGGCCATTCGATTGACTGGCCACCGAATTCGTTCAATCCGCACCATTTCACAGACATGCAATTTTCCAAGTATAGTTTACACAATTTGACAAATAAGGTTAGACACATACTATGTGGCTGTGGACGTGTTCTGCAGGCTTCGGGATGTGGAACGATGGTTTTGCTCACTGCTGCTTTGTGCACAGGCGCTGGAACTCCTTCTTTCATTGACTGATGATGTATGCAAGGCTTCAAGACCTGATCCTTTGGTTGTGCACACACATGGATGGCTCTACATTTTCTCAGCTGTATAGGAGGTGTTCACGTCCAAGCGGAGCTTGTTGCATGTCTCCTGTGTCAATTTCAGCTGCTATTGACTCCATAGTATGTGCTCCAGACGGATCAGCTGCTACAGGATTCCAGTAGGACATCCTGTAGCTACTTCTCCTCCGGTGTTACATGCTGAAACGAGCAAGGTTGTATTCACGGATGAAGGGTCCTGATGGAGCTGTGATAGGTAGAGTGTGTGAGCCCTTGTGTACTTGATTTGTTGCTTGGAAAAGATTCAATCTGAGGAAAATAGGACTCTTTGCATGACAGTGCAGGAATACATAACTAGATTGTTGCCATGGTAGTGGAAAGAGATGAAACCGGTTATGGATGGAAGAGAGGGGTGACTGCAGGCATCATCAATAGACTTTAAGCTTTAAATCCCTTGCCAGAATCAATTTTGGCCTGCCCAAAGGCTCTACAGGATGTTTCCTGTAGGAATGCAGAACTTCTTGTAGAAAGCCCCAAAACTTCCTATAGAAAGCCCAAAACTTCTTGTAGGAGGTTGAATCTCAACCCGAATGTGCTCAAATCCTGGAAAAAGTGAGTGTCCATGGAGGGAGTGTTTGTGAGGAGGTCAGGTAGCTTGGTATGGACCCCTGTCCTCATTTTGCGTGACCTTTTCTTATTTTCACTGTATTTCTTGCAACCTGTAATAATTCCAAAGATTAGACCTGTTTCGTTTTCCTTTTTTTCCCTTTTTTTCTTCTTCTTTTTTTTTTTTTTTTTTTTGAGATACAGCAGGGGTGCCTCCATGACGTTTTCACCCTCACTATTTGCCCTGGGTGCCTCAGAGAGGTTTTCACCCAGGGACCTTTTTCTTTTTCTCTCCTTTTTTTTAATTTATTTATTCCATTTCTTTATTTTCTGAGAGATAGCAAGGGCGCCTCCATGAGGTTTTCACCCCTACAATCTGCCCTGGGCGCCTCAGAGAGGTTTTCACCCAGGGATCTTTTTTATCCCTTCTTTTTTTTTTATGATCAAGGTGTTGCCAGAACAAAGACAGAACCCTGCTCTACTACCAGCACTGACTTTTCCACAGTTTCAATGAACTCCTGCCTCGAAAGGGGTTTCTTGTAGATTTTGAATCGATGCCCACTGACAAGCATAGGGATGGATTCTTCATCAATGGTCCTGATAAGGATTGAACCATTGTCATTGCATTTCTCCACTGTGTATGGTCGTAACCATTTTGTCCTCAGCTTCCCTTTGAAATCCTTGTATCTTGAGTCGTACAGCAGTGCCCAATCTCCTGGCTGGAATTGCTTTTCATTAAGGTGTCGGTCATGCCATATCTTCCTCTGGAGTTGAACTACTTCTGAGTGGAGGAGGGCCTACATTCTGTGTTCATCTAATCCATTCAGCTGCAATAATCTTTCACGTTGAGCATGGCTGAGATCTAGGTCCAGCTGAACTGCCACCCTCAATGTGTTGTACTTGAACTCTATTGACAGCAAAGCTTTCCTCCCGTGGACCACCTCATAAGGTGTGAAACCAGTTGTAGTCTTCCAAGTGGTGCTGTAGGCCCAAGTGGCCTCAACCAGGTGATCTACCCAATCCTTTCTGCTGCTGCTCACCACCTTAGTCAAAATCCCTTCCAATGCTCTATTAGTGACTTCCACCTACCCATTTGCTTGAGGATGATATGGGGTCGAAGTCCTGTGCTTGATCTTGTGATGAGCGAGCAAATCTTCAATAAGGTTGGAGGTGAATTGGCTTCCTTGATTGCTGACTAACTCTCTTGGGTAGCCAAACTTGTAGAAGATATTTTCCCTTAAAAACTCAGCCACCTTTTCTTCTATTGCTGCTTTGATTGCCTTTGTTTCTACCCACTTTGTCAGATAGTCAGTGCACACAATGATGTAAGACCTTTGCTTTAAAGGAGGGTTGATAGGACCCACAAAATCCATGCCCCACTTCTCAAATGGCTCAAAGGTCACTTGAGGTTGGAGGGGCATTTCATCCCTTAGAGTCGGTTTTTCCATCCTCTGACATCAGTCACACTGGCTAATGTATCTTCTGACATCTTGATGAAGAGTAGGCTAATAGTAGCCTGCTTGTAGAATTTTGAAGGCAGTCCTTTTTGCTGTGAAGTGGCCTCCACAAGGCCCGTCATGACAAGTTAGGAGGATGTCAAAGACTTCCTCCTCGCTAACACAATGCCTCAGGATCTGATCTGGGCCAAGTTTAAACAGGTTGCCCCCTATCCAAGTGAATGGGGCACTCTTCCTCACAATTCTGCTCTTCCCCTCTGAGGATATATGCGGAGGGAACTGTGCTGAGGCCAAGTAATTTGCTATATCAGCAAACCATGGAGAGAGTACTGAGATAGCAAACAGGTGTTCATTTGGCATCTGGTCACCCACTGTCCCTTCTTCACCTACAGGCAAATCCAATCTAGACAAGAAGTCAACAACCACATTTTCCTTACCTGGCTTGTTGACAATAGTTAAATCAAATTGCTGCAACAAAAGTAACCATCTTATGGTACGAACATTGACATCAGGCTTGTTCATTAAATATCTAATCGTAGCATGATTAGTGTGTACAAATGTTTGATAACTAGTGATGTAGTGTCTAAACTTGTTTAGGGAATGGACTATGGCTAGGAACTCTTTCTCGGTTACAGAATAGTTCATTTCTACCTTGGACAGGTTTTTGCTGATGAATTATATGGCATATGGCAGTTTCTCCTCAACTTGTCCTAAGGCTGCCCCTATGGCTTTGTTCGAGGCGTCAGTGTGGATGTGGAAAGGTAGGGCCTAGTTTGGATCTCTCAAGATCGGGGCGGACACCAGCTTATCTTTCAACTCATCCAGAGCCCCCTGACAGTTGCCAGTCCATTTGAACTCAACAAATTTCCCTAAGAGGCGAAAAAATGGTGAGGCTAGCTTACTGAAATCTTTAATGAATCTTCAATAATATCCTGCTAAACCTAGGAAACTCCGAACATCTCTTACCTTTTGAGGAGGTGGAACCTTTTGGATGATAGTAATCTTGTTAGGATCCACCTGTAATCCTTGCCAAGAAATGGTATGAATTAGCATGGTCCCTTCTGTCATCAGGAATTCACATTTTTTAGGACTGAGGGATAGGTTCATCTCGATGCATTTGGTTAGAACTCTTCCCAGATTAGTCAACACCTCTTGGAAGTTGGACCCATAAGGAGTAAATCCATCCATATAGATTTCTACCGAATCATGGACTAACTCAGAAAATATGCTTAATATTCCTCTCTGAAAAGTGGCCGGAGTGTTGCATAGCCCAAAGGGAAGGACTCGGTAGGCAAAGATACCCCATGGACAAGTGAATGTGGTTTTATCTTGGTCATCCGGGCTTATTTGGATCTGGTTATACCTGTTGAACCCATCTATGAAAGAGAAGAGCTTCTTCCCTACTAGTCCATGCAACACTTGATCTATGAAAGGCAAAGGGAAACGGTCTTTCTTGGTGGCTTTGTTAAGTTCTCAGTAATCTACACAGATTCTCCATTTCCCGTTCTTCTTTGGAACAAGCACTAGAGGCGAGACCCACTCACTATCGAAGATGGGGTAGATGAATCCTGCATCCAACAATTTTTGCAATTCTTCTTTGACAATGTCTTTAAGGGATGGATTCATTCTCCTCTGAGGCTGCCTGACTAGTTTACAATCTTCTTTAATATAAATTTGATGGGTACAGACCAAAGGATGGACTCCTTTCATCTCCTTATAGCTCCAAGTGAAAGCATCTAAATGATTGTTCAGTAAGCTACACAGCTCCTTTTCCTAGGAGGGAGATAGGGAGGAGCTGATCTTTAAAGTTCTTTTAGGACCAAACTCCACATTCTTAACTCTGGGAGAGGTCAGATCGGTCACACAGAGATCCACTGAGGTGCTGGCCTGGGTATCTTCTACCAATTCCTCTAAGGACAATGCACTGGGAGGTGGATTTCTAATCAAAGTCTCAATCAGATCATCCTCGGTTTGAGGGTCTCCCTAGTGGTTTCTACTGTGCACAATGGTTCAGAGTAGACCTCATGCTCATCTCCTTCTTCCAACCTTAGTGGTATGTCATGTTCTAGCAGAGGTTGGGCAGGAGGGTAGAGGACTAGCTACTTGGACATAGGCCCATTCTTGATGGTCATCCTTCTAGCTCGGCAACTGTTGTAAGCATCCACAATGGCTAACCAAGGCCTTCCCATAATGAGGGGGTATCCAATGAGCTTTGCCTTTGGCTGAAGGACCAAGAAGTTCACAGGGTACTCCCAAGAGTCAACAGAGACCAAGAAATCTTCCACAATCCTTTCAGGAGTCACGGTGGAGTGATCTGCTAACTACAGGACTATCGCGGTCTTTCTTAAGGAACTCTGAAGATTGAGTTTAAGCATGGTGTCCCTAGTCATCACATTAATGGAAGCCCCTAGATCAATAAAGGTATGGGGGATTATGAGGCCATTGATGTGGACATCAACTACAGGACTCCCAGGGTCCAAATACTTTGGATAGATTACTTGCCCCAACATTAGATCGGACAGTTGTCCTTTGACATTGATAGTTGAGGCATCTCTCTTTTGCCTGCCTGGGTGCCTGAAACACTTCTCCTTAATCAATTTGTTGTAAATTGGTACATCTTTTAAGGCCTGGAGAAGTGGTATTTTCACACACAACTGTTTAAGTTCTCCCAGAAGTTCAGTCTCCTCTAGGTTTGGCTGCATGGTTACTGTTAGTCGCTCAGGAAAGGGTGGAATGGCTTTGGGTTCACTTTCCTATTTCTCTTCCTCTTCCTCTGGGGGAGGACGTTGGTGATCTGGAAGGGTCTTCCCAGATCGCAGGTTGATCTCCTGGATCTCCACAGCATAGGTAGGGAATGTTGTCTCCCCAGTGTATACCTGCTGGGTCTGTCTGTTGTTGGGGTTCGGGTTCAGTTGAGCAGGCATTTGGGGTTGCCTTGGAGGAGTAGGAGGTAATGGTTGTGGCTAAGCTGGTCGTGGAGGTAGAATGGAGGGAGGAGAGTTGAATTGGGTCCTCCACCCCGGTTGAGGTGCATTCCACTGAGTTTGTGGCTGAACATGAGAGTGAAATGAATGATCAATAGGTTGGGTATGGTATTGAGATGGATAAGACCAAGGAGGAGGTGCGGACTAGGAAGGATGAGCACGGGGGCCCTAAGAAGGTATGTGAGCAGCTTGGTTGGGGCCATAATAAGCTTGGGATGTCCCTTGCATCCCCTGCTGGTAAGGTTTAGGCCCATGCGGCCTCCTTTGGTTGAGGAAGTAGAGAGGTTCAGTGGTTGCCTCAATCCCTTGGTACATGGATTTAAGTCCTGGCAAGGTTGGGCATTGGTTTGTGGGGTGGTTTTCCTCACAAATGAAACATACCTCGACTGAGTGCAATGGACACTTGTTCTTAGGGTGCTTCCTCATACATCTAGGACAAAAAATGGCCAAAGCCCTCTCAGCTTCCTCTTTCTTTTGTTGGATTCAGAAAGTATCAAGTTGCATGGCAATGGTCTGTCTCATCTCACTTTTGAGGTCTTCCATCTAATTAGCAAACTCATGATTGGAGAAGGTAGTACTAGCTAAAAGTGGATTCCCCCTACCTCTTTTCTGGTCTGCCCTAGAGTGGTTTCTAAACACAGTCTTTATGTCCTCATAAGGTAGTTGGTAGATGTCTCCTCCAACTAGCATGTGAAGGGTATCTAGAAGGTCCTCAGGGACTCCTCGGAGTAGAACCAGCTTCAGAGATTCAGGGTCAAGTGTGCACCTGGCCCGTTTATAGCTGAGTTGGAACCTTTCCTCATAGTCTTCTAAAGACTCATCATTTCCCATGGTCATCCGAAAGATTTCTCCCTTTGTTTCCTTTGACCTACAGTAATCTCGGTATTTGTTGTTAAAGGCTTGTTGCATCTGAGCCCAAGTTGTGATACTGTTTCCAGGTAACCCCATGAACCAGCGTAGTGCTACATCCTTGAGGGTAGAGGGAAAGAGTTTCAACTTTTGCTTATCTTCCGCATAGTCATAAGTTCGACAAAGGAAAGCAAACTCAAACAGAAAGGTATTAGGGTCTTCAGTGGTCAATCCATGGAAATGAGGTGGGGCTGAGGGACTTATGTTTTTCATCTTCATGTCCCCGTTGTTCTCTTGGATGGAAAAAACACCTTATATTCTCTCATCATTGTCTCTACCGTGTCTATTTTCAGCCATGGTCTCAAAGGGAATGTTTTCTTTCTCTTCTTCTGTTATAGGATCTTTGTATATCTTAGGAGGTTCACCTATAGGTTCTTCTGGATCACTATCACCAAAGAAGAAAGAAGGGTGACTCAGTGATGTGGTGGGGGTGTTGGGTAACAATTTTCCGGTATTATCTCTATTAATATGAGGCATGAAATGAAAGATTTTTTTCTTAGTTGCTTTTGCTTTCTTTTTCTGCTTGTACCTGCAAAATTGAAACAGATGGAATTGCAACTAACTAAAATCTATCTTGCCGAAATGAAAATGTAGAATTGAAATGAAACCAGGAAAGGACTAATCTATTTTGCTAAAATGAAATTGCGGAATTGAAATACTACTTTACGCTTGCAGAATTGAAATGCTAGTCTAGTAAAGCAGGAAATGTCTAGTCTACTTTTACGAAAATGAAATTGCAGAATGGAAATGAAATAAACTACTTAGCAGAAGGTTGTAGTAGGAAATAGAAGAAAAGCAGCAATCACAAATACTCTGACGCTTCCCCGGCAATGGTGCCAAAAAGAATGGTGGGTTCCAGTATTGCAACAATAATGCTGCAACTCCTGGGACTCCCTTCTTTACTTTTATCAACCCGGTTGTTCGTAACAAACTTGGAAGCGACAGTGCTGTATGCACAAGTACTAGCTCTTGTCGTAGCTATCACTTGGTCAGTTGGCACAAGTCTGCTAGGGGCTCAAGCCAACTTTTATGAGCTCTTAGAAGAAGCTTCTTAACTGATGGATGAAAGCTAACTTAAAGAACGCTGATCTACTTGCAGAAAGAAACTGGAAAGCTGAAAGAAACGTAAACCCTAGCAAACCCTAATTTTACCAGCTAGCCCTACTAATGCAAGAAAGAGGATGAAAGCTACTGGAAGAGATGCCATTGACTTCTAAGAAGATGAAATGCATGTATCTAAGCTACTTTATAGTCAAATCTGGAAGAACCATCTTTTTATATTTTCGAATAAGTTGTCAGAATTATCATGCATGTTCTTTTAACGGGTTTTGACTGCAGAGATGGATTGGCAAGAGGAAATGCTTGGAGGAGGTTGGGAAGGTTAGGAGAGGGCCTAAGGGGTCCCTAACACCCTTCTAGAGAGTTTCACGGAGTTAGGCTATCAAGAAACCTCATTCGTGAGCTTCTACAGGAAGTCTATAGTGGTTCTATAGGATGTTATGGAATTTCTACAGGATGTCTGTAATTTTTCTACAGGATGCTCAGAAAGTGGATTTTGGAGGGTTGATGGGTGAAGAAAGGTGAAGGAGGGGTTATGAAGGTTGGATAAGGGGTGAGGAGGTCTAGGGTTTGGTGGATGGAGTTGAGGAAAGATGCAGATGGCTGGACTTGTTCAAGGAGGACTGAAGCAATGTTGCACAAAAATTAGGGTTCTGTGGGAAAATAGCAAATGTGGGGCGAGAATACGAGTTATGGGATGGAGAAAATGGATTTGATGGAGTATGTGCAGATAGAGAAGAGGTACAGGTGCTCTGCAAGTTGTTTTTCCAACTGAACCAACGAAAACTTGTAAAATCTGAGACCTAGTTACGTTGACCTACTCTAAGCTAGTTAACAGTAGAGAGAATGAACAGAAGTTCTAATTGCAGTGAAACCATGTATACCAACTATGCAACAAGGCATTCGAGAATTTTCACATGTAACCAACTTCTGTAAATGAAAATCAAACACTAATGATTGGATGGCAAAGCAAAGTTAGTGCTTTTGTTGGCAGCAAAGTCACCTTGATCTTAGCTCCTAATCCCACTGAGGGAGAGGTGAAATCAGAGGTGCTTGGTGGCCTTTTTCTAGAGCTTTTCCCTGTCAATAACCTATCAACTCAATCTGAACATCAAAAGTCTTTCTAATCATCAACAGTGACCTAATTAATCAGCAAGAATTAATCTACTTAACAGAAATGATTTTGCAAAGACATAAAGAACAAATAACAATACATAAAGGAGGCCTTAGCACTCAGGTTGAGCCCAACCCCAAGAGCTGTAGGCTCCTATGAAGGACTCAGATCTGATGCCAAGTAAAATTGTTTCTCATTTTTGAAAAATAATCATCACATGAAAGTTATGCAGCAGTAGCTACGCGAAAACAAGCTGAGAAAAGGACAACACTATAGTGCAAATAAAAAATAGTTCCCAAAGTAATCTATGAAGGTTGAGGCCTTCTTACTTATACACTACGAGGGACCTAGAAGCCCTCCTTAATTCAAGGGACTCGGTTGTTCCAATTGCTAGTAAACGGTCACTCTTCCCAAATCTGCTTGGCTGCCTATAGGATTCATTTTGGTGGCCTGTTGAGCTCGGAGTTGAGGGTGGAGATTTCGAGGAAGGGCTATTTAATGCCAGAGACAACCTCACTATGAATCCTCACCTTAAGCTTGGCTGTTCCTTGGCCCATAATTTCTTGGTTCTGCCCCAAAATTGGTCCAAAAATTTGAAATAAGCACGTATTAGCCTCCTTGGTATAGTGACCCCCCTTATTTTTTCAAATAACATAAACTTACTAAAAAAAACATGCATAATCTATGAAAAATGGAGGATTGAACAAGAACAATTAGGCAAAATGAGCCCAATAAGTTACCCAATTCGAGGCTCATCAACTGCATTGGATGAGCTGAACCATGGAGGATGGTGCTGTGGAGATGGGTCCAAAAATACTCGTTGAAGTCACTATTCATGATTTTATGGAAAAAATTTCATTAAGAGGAGCTGGTAGGCACTAGTTGTGGGGAAAATTTTTGAAGTTATGCTTCCAAAGACACATTTATGATAAAAAAATTAGAGGGAACAGTTGGATTTGAATTCAAAACTGCCTATAAATTAGGCATGTTGGTTCGTCGAATAACAACTTTCCTTCTGAGAATTTTTTGTGACCTTTGTTACTTGAAGTTTATGAGTCGACAATTCTAGGAGGATTTAGCTTCAAGCCCAATATTTGCAACCCTACTTGAGTGGAACCAAAGGATAATTCTTGCCAAAATTTCTGTGCTAGTCAGTTTGGAAGTCATTGTTTCTAAGGCAGAGGGACCTTAGGTTGTATCTATGGAATTCATGCCTATTATTCCTTCAGCTCGAAGTCGCTTAGGCTGAAGCAATTAGCTACAAAAGAGAAGTAGAACAAACCTATGACAGTGAGACATTCACCGAGGAAGAACAAAAAGGTACAAAAATAGGAGAAAAAGGATAAACAGTCAGAGAAAGTGATGGACCTAGATGAAGAAGAATTGTGTGGAGGAGGTGAATGCTATGGATCCTATAGCATGGGAGCCTATCACATAGCTCCCATACTATATCCCTCCGCGAAAAGAAAAAACAAAAATAATGAAAGATCTTGATTCCGGGAAATACATCATTTCAATGCCACTTTTGCCAAAATAGGTTGAGTTTGAAGGTGCAGTCTTAACACACATTTCGGTGTTGAAGATGGAATACTGTGATCTCGAAAACCATGAGATATTACCTTATTTGGATATTAGCAAATATATGAAGAAGATCTAGTACGAAGAAAGTGGAGTTACGGGGTTAGAACCCATGAAGTGGGTCACAGGTGTCGAGCAAGCTAGGTTGTTGCACATGCTCTGCATCCCATATTTTCATACATCCATTACAAACATTGTTTGTGTGCACCAGCTACTGGCACTAGTGCATGATGGGTTCCTATGGCTTGGTGAACCCATCCCAATCATGAATATGCTAATCCAATGGACTGCGAAGCTTCCCTATAAAGTGGTAGACCATACAAAGAAATTTGGAGGGAAAGAGGTTAAAAGGAGTTCACAGATGAAATGAAACAAAAGTTTGGGTTAGTAAAGAAGTCACATGAATACTCTATCCACTCCATTTAGGACTAGGTGGTGCAATTCGCTGCACAAATTCTTATAGGGAAGATCAGTAGCAAATGCAACGTAGACCAAGTTCCAGCGCTTGTAGTATCATTGGCTACCCAGTGTGTGAAGGGAGTACAATATAACTAGGTGAAGTATTTTTGCAAGGATTTTCTCTTGAACTGTCACGAAGAAAAAGATAACAATAAGCCCTACCATTACACATTCCTCCTATTGTCAATTTTCTTAGTAGCATGGAGATTGTTGGAGGATAGTTGGTTTCCTCCGTAGCCAAAAGGTTTACCAGAGGCAACGAAGTTTGCTTCACTGTGGGAAATAAAGGATCCAAAGAGGATCAAAGAGTAGAAGGTTTTTTGTATTCTCATGGAAATGGATCTTCACATGGTTATCAATCAATGGACAAGGTTGTCCCCAACCTTGTTCAAGTAGTTGATGGCCTTCGTGGAGTTCAAGGCTGATTTCCACAATGTATCAATCATGGCACAGAAGGACCCTAAGCATATTTGGCACAAGTTTCCATACTTAGTATCATAGACAAACGTGTAGGAGATTATGGGGAGTTAGCCAACGGAGTGGCACGAACCAACGGATCTTGGTGTAGGTATTAGTAAAGGTGCAGAAAGCTCTACTACACATACGATCATTCTGTAGAAGCGTAAAGAGGCAACACAAAAGGCAGTGCAAGCTCTGGTTGAACAGAAGAAGAAATAATTTTCTCCTAAGGCAACTACAGAAAAAGAAAGCACTGCAAAAGAGCATGATGAGGCAGAGTGCACTGGCACAAACGAAGTCAAATAATAGGCTTTCTAGCATACAGATGAGAAGGAACACTCAGAGCTAGAAGGAAGCAGTGGAGACGAGTAGAGCACTCCCTTCACATTGAGGAAGTGCAGAAAGGAGAAAATTGTTGGGTCAAGGAAAAAGTAGAAATATGAAAGATAGATGCGCAATGACCTAATCATTGTCATAGAAGGGGATCTCAATGAGAGTAGCGAAAAGGTCAGAGAAACCATAACAGATTTGTGGTAGAAGTTTGAACAACAATAAATGCAGACACTAGGGAGTGTCTAAAAGGATCTATGTGAGTTGCAGATCCAAACCAATAGGGTCCAAGTGAGTGTGGGAAAAGTGAGTGAGGTACAAGCGAACCTATTGTAAGGAAGCGAGAATGTAGTAGAGCTGGAATGGACTTTGGACCTCAAAGTCATTTCCCTCCCAGAGGGACCTGTTTGAACATAATAAGAGGAAGACCGCATTGTGTTAACTATAGTTAAGGACATGGGGTAAACCTGGCCATATTGTTGCTTCAACCCCTCCATGCCATACATCATAGGGTTTCAGATGAACTACAGATCAGGTAACAATGCACCCTTATAGTCATCAATGAGTTCAAGATAAATAATGAGCAGATTTTTGAAAAGAAAGCTCAGGCTTTGAAAGAAAAGGAGGAGCTACAAGCATGAAGTTAGAGCTTGGAAACAAAAATAATGTAGGCATGAAAGATAGTTCGAGAGTTGAACACTCTAAAGGATGCTGCAATGATTTAAAAAATAAAAAACTTGGTTGCTACGGTCTGCACATCGAAGGATCAGATAGGTAAAGTCACGTTTGACTTTGAGATGGATATCTCAGAGCTTTAGCTGAAGTTGCAACCAACCACTACACTAGAGGTCTGGGAGTAATGGGGAGCAGTGATCAGGGAAAACATGGGCACATTGGATACCGCAGTCATAGACTGCACGATGATATTTGATCAGGCTATGGAGTTATAGACGAACTTGCAAGAGGACCCAAACTTACAGAAGCTCAGCACAAACATCCAAGAGACATAGTGTACGTTTGATGAAGTCTGGCTGACTGTGCACACGTTGGCACTAGTCCAATGCCTCGTGCGATTGCAAGAAGGAAATTTGTTGCAATCATAGATGGAAGAGCTACAGAGGAAAGAGGGCCTTCTGAAGGCCATATTATGCCTATGGGTAGAGGAAGCATGTTAGCTTACTCTATCACTTCGAGAAAGGTTAAGGACACTATAACAGACACATAGAACAATGTGCCTGATAGTGGAAGGCTTGACGATAGAGAAGCTAGTGGATGAAGTGCAACAAGATGCGATACAAAGCTCTCCTGATATCACAACATTAAATATTGAGTTAGGTGGCCACCATAGCAATATCGAGGCGCTAGTTAAGTGACTCAAGGGCGAGTCACCATATTTATGTTGGGGGCCTATCTGGATATGGTCCATAGGGTGAGTTTTGGGGTTAGTTTAATCAATTTTTGTAAAATTTATATCAAGAATGTTAAGTCTCCATGAAATGTGGAAGTGGAGCACGCAACTAGATAGGAGTCAAAGGGGATTTAGCTCCTTGTTTGGGTAAGTGATAGGTCGGTTTTGAGACTCACCCATAGGCTGCGGGCCATGGTAGTGTAATCAAGAATGCTACATATAGTTGAGTCATAGTGAGTCTAAGAAATAACTAAGTGAAGATAGAATATTTTTTTGGGAGGTGCTAAGGTAAGAAAGATCTGTTTCTTGTACTTAGGCGAAAGGGGAAGGCTTCTACAGTTAAGTGTGCAAGAGACCTTGGTATGTCCACAACTAAGTGCGCGGTCCCCTACAACTAAGTGCACAAGGTCGAAAAGTCTATAAACTGAATGGTGAGCTTAATAAAGACTAATTTTGGGAGAAATATCTTGCCTTTGAGTATTATTCTTATTTTTGTTCATGTTATGCTTTATCGCTCAATGATTTTTCTTTTGTGCAATAATGTGTAATTTCTTCATGAACCTACTAAATCTTTAATATTTATGAATGAACTAAGTAACTATCCATTTTCACAAAGACAACTGTTGAATCTATTATGATTTCTGTTGAATTGGGAAGATCTGCGTGAACACATATCTAGAGTTACTATTTAGTGTGCAAAGGTGGATCGATTGATTCCCTTAGGTCTATTATATTTGATCATAGACCTTCGTGAAGGTCTAAAAGACGGCTCTTAGAGTACAATAACTGACCCTAGATGGATACAGATCTACACGAGGTAGATCTAAGCTCCGAAGGCTCAAGATAGCTTATTACATAGTCTATATATGAATCAACGTGGTTCTAGCATCCCCCAATACTGCTTCGGGTGAGACTGCAACCTGCTCTATGTAGGTTATTGCTAAAAGGGCCATTAGTTAGGGTTTTCTTAGTTGGTGTAACAAATCTTAACCTGAGTTAGCCCCCCTTAAGCCAACATCAGTTGAATTCACTTTCTCACAAATGCTCAGTTCACAATAAGTTAATGAGTGCATTCTATTATGAAAGCTTGAACAAGTATAGCATAGTCCACCAATGCAATGCTTGTGCAATTTTAAACCCGTGATGATAGCTAGTACACATTGTTAATGATAGTTCCTTAAATTTGGTTGCATTTGTACTTCTATTTTGGTGAGTTTTTCAAACTGTCGCTCTTTCTTACCTTTTGTGAGTGTTGTTTTCAAGTTTTCAACTTTCACTTTTACTTTCTTTGAATTTAATTAGTTTCATTCACATGTTATCTTCAGTTTGGCATGTGTCTCTTTCACTATCATCTGCATATCATAACTGTCATTCTGATCCAGGTCTAGGTGTGACAAGGGACCCTTCCAAGACCTTTTACTTTCCTGATGTGTTAAATTGCATTTTTAAGAGAACATAAATGAATACATCTACATGTTGTAAAGAAGAGGAACATGAAAATCATCAGCACATGAAAACTTAAGCCATTGATAACAGAGTTCATCTAGGAGGGACTACATCCTCGGGCCCTGGTGTCAAGATGGTGTAGGCAGATGCATTGAGTGGTGTCAATAGTGGTGATGTACATAGAGGTGATGTCGTTATCATACAAGGAAAAATCCCTCATGTAGGAGTGGCTCCAAGAGAAGTTACACTATAGGAACTCTCAATCAAAAGACTCCTATCAGTATGACACAAACTCATGGATGCTGAGCATCCCTCCAACATGGTATGAAAGGGATCTCAATGCAAACATACATGACGACAACATGAGTATCCCATCAACATACATGTTACACTAAAATGTGTCACCATGACTATCTACAGTTAGTATGGCTCTATCAACTGTCATACTATCCTCCTTGGCAAGTCTCATACCTCTGCTCCTCATGTCAAACTCCAAGAAAGAGAGAAAGTCCTTTAAAAAGTCAATTAACTCTGGTTACGCAATTTCTCTTAGCCTTACCTGCATGTACGCACCTTCAGTTCATAAAACCTGCGTACTTGTACGCTCTGTATGTAAAGGGGTGGGTGCGTACTCCTGTAAAGGTCAAAAGGCACAAGTTTCACTTCAAAAAAGTTACTTGTGGTCATTTCTAGAGCATTCTAGAAGATGGTTTGACGTGGATTGGGCGCCTCCAGATGGTTCATGCATCCCTATGTAAGAGGAACTTATCCCATGAAGAGGGGAGCTATCCCATTGAAAGAGGGGCTTATCCCATTCATGGTGGACCTGATTAACTTCCTCCAAAGCACTATAAATACAGGCATTAGGCCAGAGGGAGGGGAGGTTGAAAGCTGAACATTCCTAAGGGTAGATGCTGCTGAGATTAGGACTCCCTTATAGAGCTTGAGAGGAGATATTCCCATCCTTTCTTAGCTTCATTTGGAAGTGGGTGAGCTGATCAAAGTAAAGGAAAACTCTTGCTGGACCCTGGGAGGGACCTGCACAACACCAAGGCTCAGGTTGTAATGGTTTCTTTTGTTTCCACTTAATGCAAATAAACTCATTTTTCTCAACAAGTTGTTATGCATGATTTGTTTCATATACTCCTTGGTCTTTATGATGAATATGTTTTATTTTATGAGTTATTCAGGTGCTATGTAATCGTTTGCTTGTTAGTGAATGCAGGTTTCGAAGAGAAGGAGGAGCTCATCCGGATCGGCGAGGCTGGACTACTACAAAGCGTTGGACTAAAGGTATGTTATAAACACCTGATTACTTGTATTCTAAATGCATATTTAGAGAAAGGTAGTGTTTATTTGTCTTGTTTGTCACTAGAAAGCCTTAGCTTCTAGGGAGGTCGGTTTTGTCCGCAAAATTGACTCTTTCCACATGACAATATAGTAAAGGGGTCACAAAACATAACATGAGGAATCAATACAAAAAGTACATCACATAGATGATTCCACACCATATCAAGCTGAATTCATGAAAACAAATAATAAATAAGATCCCTCATCAAGCATCAATAGGGATCTGTGCAGCACAATGCATAGCAAAATAAGTACATGAACACACTGCATATACCTCACAACCAAGGGTCATCTAAAGAAGCAAATGTAAAACTGTTGAAGTTGTTCGTGCCATCAATATCACAGCATCAATCACATGGAAATGGTTGCTCGCATATGAATGTTGACACCTGCATTCCACTTAGAAAAGCAGTTGAAGAATAGAATGAGGAAATGAAAAGTCTGAACGCACAATCATATTTGTGATGTTGAATAGTGCAAAATCGACTATCCAATTTTTGGATTATGAGAAATTGAGAATTGAGGGTTTAAGGAATATTTTAGATTCCCCCTAGATTCCTCAAAGATTTTGCTCCATAGGTGGACTGGAAATATGCAACTCCAAAGGTGAATCTAACCTCGCCATTGTGATCCCTGTGGAAAACCATGAAAAATGACTGTAAACTTGACTATATTCCGACATGGAGAAAAGTTACCTCCTCGGGAAAATTTCAAGGATCATGGTTCCACTCCCTATTCTATAGCACTAATGGTTCCACCTGCATACTAAAAAATGGCTGAAAGTGCAAAATTATAATGGAGAAACTAACAATGCAATTGTGTTAGTGGTGTCGAGAAGTGCTAAAACCATATAAAATTTGTCAGATTCTGACAAAGTGAAAATTCGGCCCTCTTGCAAAATTCTACCTCGAACTACGTGCACCATCTTCCTCCTTAGTGGACTAACAAACTACGTTTAAATATAATTTTGTGGGTTGATTTCACAATAACTTGGTTTAGTGTAATGGTTGAGATCTAGTTTAGTTGCGAGGAGGTTGGGCGGTCAAACCCTGCCTGGTCCTTTTTTTACACAACCAAAGCGAAATTTTGTTTTAAAAATAATTTTGGGGTTGGCTGGGCCTGTCTAGCCCCGTACCTTCCCTCAACCATTCCATGTGGGTTGGTGTGCTATTTTGTTTTAGCGTGGTTGGATCTGTGCCCCAAGGTCCGACCCACCACCCATTACTTAATAATGCGTTTGGTTCCATGTTTAAAGGGGTGTGGGGCGGTTGGGTCCGTGCCCCAAGGGCCAGCCCACCATCCATTTGTGGTTGATTGTGTGGACAATTTCATGGGAGGGGGCCAGGGTTGTGACCTTGCCCCTCCACTAAATTTTTTCTATGTGTAGTTTATGTGCAGGGGGGTGGCGGGGTTGGTGGCCCCCACCCCCCTTTTTTAATATTTTTTTCATTTAAAAAAAAAACAATATGCAATTTTTTGAAATTCGATTTTTGGATTGAAGGAGTCTTTTAAATAAGCCATGATTTCACCCAAAATATGGCTGGATTTTGCTGGATTCTGTCCGCCAGAAAATTTCAAATTGTGGCCTCCTTAAGCCTATCGAGTCAACAAAAGTCAACCCAACTTCGAATGCCTCTATCTTCTTCATCCGAACTTGGATTGACAAATCGTTCACACCAACACAATCAAGACGATGAGATCTACACTTCAGTCCTAGTTTGAGCATAATCCAATTTTTTTTTATTTTTGAGCTCTCCTGAATCCTCTTTGTCCTGTGTGTGTCTCTAGAGCCACCTGGTCATTCCTCCCCAATGAGGAACTTTTGGTCCTCCAAAAGCATGAAAAATAATATGCAACTTCTTTGTACCTCTTCTGCATCACAAGCATCCTGAAAGATCTCACTTCCATCTTCTTCACCCTTGTTCTTCAGAGCCTTAAGCAATTAGCCGACGCTTGCAACCTCTGCAACCTGTAGTACATTGTTTCGCAAATTACATGCTTAACTTTGATGACCAACTAATGACCCAAGTGTCCCATACTTTCCACGAGTTCATAACACATACTCAATGGTCAAGTTTACATCAAGATGGACACAATACCCTAGCTATGAAAACAAGGCCAAAATATCATTAGTGCTTTAACAAGAGATGGAAAACTCATCATTACTGCAACACACGATTTACAAACATAAGGCCAAACACTATTGTTTTGGCAAATGATTGAAACACAACATCACTTTCATAGTTTATCATGCAACACAAAATAAGACCAGACATCATCGTTGCTAAACAAGTGATGGAAAACACATTATCACTTTTACATTTTAAAATGCAGCAAATGATTTACAAAAGTATGATCATGAAATGTTAACATGTTTAGGAACCATTTTTCACTTATCAATGTGAATGGGTTGCCTCCTTGTGGTGCATTCAATGGTCGAACAACTTCTTCACCTGGTTCATGTACTGACACTCTGTCTTTAAGATGTTGCTCTGGATGGAACCTCCAACAAGTGGCTCTTTGATGTCCACTTCTATCACAATGACTGCAATAGGTATTCTTCCTCCAGATCTATTTAACATGTTTCTTTACCTGATGTTGAGAAGAAGTTTCACAGCTCTCCTTTGTTTGTGCTGCTATTCTTTTCCAACACTTAGAAAATGAATGGTTATGTAATCCACAAAAGGTACATGTTTTTCGATGCCATGTTTTATGCTCATCATTAACAACATGATTATAATCGAAATGTTCATTTGAATATCGAAACTGTTTACACCTTTCCTTGCCATCTCTGGTGTAAGTATGATGATGAGACATTGCCTCAGCTCTTTTCTAGCCATGGAAAATTCCATGGGATGATGAGGATGTGTTCCCATCATTCTCTTTCCTTGATGATTTCAACAATTTCTCAAAAGAATTTGACACCTTTGAGCACTCTCCTTTGGTGTATCCCATGCTTGCAAATTGAGGTCCTTGCGCAACCTCCAATGGTTGAGTTATCCCTTGGTTATTAATACCAAGTTTTTCTTCCTTCTCGTGCCTTGTCCTGGTAAGGAGCCTCATGTTTGTCGTTGTAATTGGGATCTCCAAATCTCTAATAGAAACCATACTATGTGACGATGAAACTGAAAGGAAATCAACATCTTTTATCTCCTCTGTCGATTTGGAAAGAAATGATGAGGGCTTCTCATCATCTATTGTTCGTGATTTGCTAGTTGTCTCAGTGCATTCTCCAACTTCCCTTCTGACATACCCAAGTCCTACTTGATGGGGTAATTCCTCTACTTTTATGGGGTTGATAATGCCTTGGCCATTAACACCAAAGCCTTTTCCTTCACACTCCATTTTATTCAACATTTTGGAGCCAATTTATGTGGTGTGATTTTCATAAACAGTGAAATCATCATCAGGAGACATACATGAATTCAGAGAATTACATTTTAGCTCACATGGGTCACGCTGCATATTTTCCAATGCCTCGTCCTTTGCCTGCAGCTATCATAGTAGAATATGCTTCTCCTCTTTTTCTTCATGTAGACGCATCTTCAATTCAACGTTTTCTATTTGAAGGTTTTTGTTGTTGTGCTTCAGTTCTTCCCAGGCCTCTTTCATGGCTTGCAACAAAAGCTGCAATCACTCCTTTTCCTCTGTCTCTTTCTATAGAGTTTCATACATGATTTAAACTCTTTTGGAAATTTTGATCATGGTCATGTACATCGCTTTTTCATCCTCTGTCATTGCACATTCCATTGTTCGCATTGCGATTCACATCAACACAAAGACCGCTCTGATACCACTTGATCCAAGTCCAGGTGTGACAAAGGACCCTTCCAAGAAATTTTTACTTTCATGATGGGTTAAATTTCATTTTTAAGAGAACATAAATGAATACATCTACATGTTGTAAAGAAGAACAAGACAATCATCAGCACATGAAAACATAAGTCGTTGATAACGGAGTTCACCTAGGAGGGACTCTATCTCCAGGCCCCGGTGTCAAGATGGTGTAGGCCACTACATTAAGTGCTATCAATAGTGGTGACGTACATAGAGGTGATGTCGTTATCATACTGGTGGCAATCCCAAGGAGGGACACGTAAAAATGACTGTTTAACTCTTGTTGATTTTTTGAATAAACAATAACAGGGTTTTGGTGTCAGGTTTTAATGCACTTTATGTTTTCAACTTGCCCTTTTTACTAGCCTTGGTTTCAAAAATGCAGTCATTTCACACCTGCCAAGGGAAATTTGGAGTTCATTCTTGTATTCGTCGTAGTTTGGTTTATCTCTATGCGTGCATTGTGGCTTCATTTTTTTCTTATGGTGGTTTGTTAGAACCATGCCTTCGCTTGTTCTGTGTGGTGATTTGTTAGCATTGTGCCTTCGCTTTTTCCTTGTGGCGATTTATTTTGCTGGTTCTCGAAGGTTTCAAGTTGACTTTCAAACTACAAGTTGTTTCATCTCTATTACTCGACTCATGCTTTGTCTCTACTCTTGTCATGATAATTTTTTTCTTGGTGCTAGTTCTGGTGATGACCTGGCTCTGTGTAATCACAGGTTCTTTCCTTGATACTATAGCGGATGGCTCAATCAACTCTACTTCAGGTAATTTCTTGTTCTAATTTCATTTCTGCATTTCGTTTTAATGTCTCTGACCCTCTTGCGCCTTGTTGAGCAGGTAAATTTCTCCTATGGCGAAACCCTCTGGTGAGAGACTCAGTTCTCATCCTCTGGTGTGGAATTAGGCCTTTTCTAGGTAATTTCCCACTCCTTTCTTCATTTTTCTGCTCATTGTCCTTTTGTTTTGTTGGCCCTACTGTTTCCTTGACTGCCACCTTCTTTTGTGGTGGTGTGCAGGTCGTTCTTAGGGAATGCTGCTCCACGGCCTCGTCCTTGGGAGTCTTCTCAAGTTTGGGGAAAAACTAGGTAGGATCTCTCCATGGTTGTATCTTGTCTTTACTTGCTCTGTCTTTGGTTGGGTATTTCCTTTTGGGTTTTTCTTTCTCCGTATGTTTGTATGGTTTTATGTGTTTTCATACCCTCGCTGTTCAACTAGTCTGGGCCTGCAAATCATTGTTTTCGGCACTCATCGGTTTCGAAACCCTCTACTATTTTTGGGTTATATAAATGTATAATGAACTGTTAAATTTGGAAATGTAATGAATGCACAGGTGTGCTTGAATATTGAATGTAAATGTACCTATTTTTTTGTTGAGAAAAGTTGTATTGTCTTTGCTAGCTTTGCCTTGTCTGGTTCCTGGTTTGAGATGCCTTCAGTCACAAGATTTTGTCGATGTCACTCGGCTTCTTAATGAATTATTTCATTATTTTTCTTTTAACACAATTTCTTAAACATTAATGGACAAGAAAAGAAAAATTGTCTTGCTTCCTTATTGACAGGTTCTAGATTCATTTGCTTTCATAGATATTTCAAGAAAAATTGTAATTTAAAACTCTATGTCCTTTCTTCTCTCTAGATGGTATCCCCTTGAATGAGGCTCTGGTTTTTCTTTTTCAATGCCGTACTAGCAGTTTCTTACAGTTGACGAACTATTCCTCAGTTACCTTTCAGTTATCTTAAAAGTTTCTTTAAACATACTCCTAACTAATCCTATTTTACTTGCTTGCTTAATTTTTAAAGAACAATGGTTGTGTCAGCCTTAATTTAAGTAAAACAAAAATAAAATAGAATTTGAAATGTTTTTCTTTCTTTCCAGCAAAAATAAAAAACCATTTTGCAGTTGTCACCTTTTCAATCAAATTGTCCTACATCAGGCTCCTGAGGTAAATTAAACTCATGGCTCCTATCCATGAGCTCTTTAATAAAGTACCCAGTGCTTTGAATCTGGCCCGCATCTAACCAAGAACTATCTTCAATAGGATGGTCCTTCCACTTGTCTAGGTAACACAAATATTCTTTTCTTCGAGTCCGTCTGGCCACCTAGGTGTCTAGGATTTGTTCAATCTCTAAAGGCTTTTCTAAAGGCATCTGTTTAATCCATGAGTCGTTCTCATTCTAGGTGTATCGTGTTCATATTTCTGAACTGTCTTCTCCATTTGCTGCAACATATGGGTACAGATCTGCCACATTAAAAATGGGCGAGATTCCTATACCTGAAGGTAACTAAAACTCATAAGCATTCATAAAAATCTTTCGAAGAATCTTGCAAGGCCCAATTTTCTTCCATTTTAACTTGTTGTATTCACCTTTAGGAAACCTCTCCCTTCAGAGGTGCACTAATACAAGGTCCCCTACTTTGAATTATACCTCCTGCCTTTTGAAATCTGATTTCTGTTTGTATCTTTGGCTGTTGTCTTCTAATTTGAATTTCACCTGTTCATGAATATCGTTGATTGCCTTTGCGAAATCTTCACCATTAGCACTCCTGCATTCCAATTGACCCAAATTCTACAATTGATTTACTCCACATGAATGCATTCCGTATAGGATCTAGAAAGGACTACTGCTTGTGCTTAAATTGGGCGAATCACTATAAGCAAATTCTACTTGTGCAAGTACATGATTCCACTGTTGATAATTTTCTCCAACCAAACTCCTTAATAGATTCCCCAAACATCGGTTCACCACATCAGTTTTCCTGTCAATCTGTGGATGATAAGCTGAGCTGAAGTTCAGTTTGGTGCCTAATTTTTTCCATAAGGTCCACCAAAATGACTTGTAAACTTTACGTCCCAATTCGAAATAATAGACTTCGGCAAGCCATGTAATCTGACTATCTCTTTGAAAAACAAGTGTGCTACATGTGTGGAATCACTAGTTTTCCTACACATAATGAAATGTGCCATTTTGGTGAAACAATCCACCACCACCATGATGGATTCGAATCCCTGTTGTGTCTTCAGCAGACCTAAGATAAAGTTTAAACTAACTATGTCCCATGGTCTGTTCATAATAGGTAAGGGCATATACAACCCTATGTTCTGGTTGTGTCCCTTTGCAAGCTCACACACTTTGTATCTATGTACATCTCTATGCATCTTCGGCCAATAGTAAAAGTGGCTCAACTGATCCAAGGTCTTGTCTATGCCAAAATGCCCGACTAAACCTCCATTATGCTTTTCTTGGATTAAGTTCTCTCTCATAGAACATTCTGGGATACACAACTGCCCTCCTTTGAACATGAACCCATCTTGCATATTATAGTCCAACCATGAGTTGTTATCTCTAAACAATGGATTTTGGAAAGCTTCATAGGCTTCCTTAAAATATGCATCTATTTCATACAAGTCCTTAAGATGTTTGAATCCTAATACTTGTATCGTAGTTTCCTGTAGGATCAAATTCCTCCTGCTTAATGCATCTTCCGCTTTGTTAGCTTGACCACTGATATGTTTCAACACAAATGTAAAACTCTGTAGGTACTCCACCCAATTTGTATGTTTATGGTTTAGCTTATGTTGCATAATATACTGTAATGCATAATTGTTTGAAAATAAGACAAATCCATTGGCTAGTAGATAATGTCTCCAATGCTTTAGCGCTTAAACCAGCACATAAAATTATTTGTCATAACATGTGTACTTTTGCCTATTTTCATTTAATTTCTGAAATATGCTAGTGGCTTGTTTTATTGGTTGAGTACTACACCAATGGCTATCCCACTGGCATCACAATGAACTTGAAAAAGTTCATTAAAGTCTGGTAATCTTAAAATAAGTTTTCCAGTGATCTTCCTTTTGAGCAGTTGAAAACTCTTCTCTGCCGATTCTATCCAATGAAAAGGCTTATTTTCCTTCTTAATGGTGTCCACCATGGGTGCACTGTAGGTTCTAACCTTGTATAGAAATTACCTGCATACGAATTCTAAAACACACAAAATAAGCAATGCGAGAGCATAACACATAGAACACATATGCAAAGAGATTTCTCCTGGATCCCAAAACTAGGACAACCAGCTTGATTTTTCATTATGTTCCTTTCAATGTTACAATACATATTTATACATGTTGAAGCATCCAATACCATGGACCAAAAACCATTGTGTCCAAAACCATGGACCAAAAACCATCACGTCCAAAATCATGTGCGATAATCATGCAAAAAACCATAGGTGGGTCCGCCCAACCTAACATAGGTTCCAAAACCAAAATTTTCCTAAGACCCCATAGAGTGTGGTTGCCTGCACCCCTCAAACCCCCTATGACCTCCCACTGTGCAATTGACGCAACGAAGGGGGGGCTGCACCACCCCTCTAACCCCTCGATTAACTATGTGGGCTAGTCGTGGAAAGAATATAATTCAACCCAACATTCTCCCACTTGTTCTTTTCTTTCCATAGGGGGCCACAAGAGATCTTAGTCATTTATCCAGCCCTATAACTCCCATTGTTTATCTACACCAATAGAACTTCTCAAAGCTCACAGATTTTGTCAATGCATCTGCAGTATTCTTTGAAGTGTCCACCTGTACTAGCAACACCATTTTTTCTTCTATCATATCCCTTAAAAAGTGATACTAAACATCACTGTGCTTTGTCTTTGAATGATATGTAAGGTTCTTTACCAAGAAAATTGCACTTTGGCTGTCACAGTCTATCCTTATAGCTCCGTGTACTAACCCCATACCTAAACACAATCTCTTCAACCAAACTACTTCCTTGCTTGCATGAGTGGATACCATGTATTCTACCTCTGTAGTTGATAGTGCCACTACAAATTGTTTCTTGCTCATCCAACTGACTACACCTCCAAATAGGTTAAACACGTACCCACTTGTAGATCTTCTCTGATCCAAATCTCTAGCCCAGTCTTCATCAACAAAGCCACGAATATCCAACGATCTATCCAATCTTGCTCTTCCTTGGTAGCACAAACCATAATCACTAGTGCCACGCAAATACCTAAAAGCCCACTTCACTTCTATCCAATGTTCCCTTCCTAGTTTTGACATAAACCTGCTCAATACTCCCACTGCATGTGCAATGTCTAGTCTAGCACAGACCATTGCATACATTAGGCTATTGAATACACTTGCATATGGAACACAAGACATGTCGTCTTCCTCTTCTTGTGTCTTGGGACACAGTTCAGTAAATAACATTAAACCTACAGGAATAGGAACCTTCACTAGTTTACTATCCTGCATATTAAATCTCTGCAATATTGTCTTGACATATTTCCTTTGGTTTAACCAGATCTTCCTCTTTGCCTGATTTCTTTTAATTTCCATGCCGAAAATATAGTTTGCAGCACCAAGATCTTTCATTTTGAATTTGGAGGACAATTGGGTCTTCAAATCCTGGATAATTTCTTTGTCATTTCCTACTAGAAACATATCATCCACATACAAGACCAAATAAATAAGACGGTCACCAATTAATTTAAGATACACACAACACTCTGCATTTCTTCTGGTGAAGCCAAGTCTCTGTATAAAAGTATCAAATTTCTGATACCACATCCTTGGTGACTATTTTAACCCATACAGAGACTACTTTAACTTGCATACTAGTTCTTTCTTACCCTTCACCACAAAGCCTTCAGGTTGCTTCATGTAGATCTCCTATTCCTAATCCCCATGAAGAAATGTTGTCTTCACATCCAACTATTCTACCTCAAAATCAAAAGCAACAACAACAAATAAAAGTAATATAAAAGAAGTTACCTTAGCAACATGAGAAAAGATATCAGCAAAATCAATTCCCAACACCTGGGAATAACCTTTTGCTACCAATCGAGCTTTGTATTTCTCCACCTTTCCTTCTGCATTTGTCTTCTTCTTGAACACCCATTTGTTGTCAATGGGTTTCCTTCCAACCGTCAACTCAACTAGATCCAAAGACTCACTTTTGTGCAAAGATGCCATTTCATCAACCATGGCCTCTTTCCAGAGTTTTCCATCCTCTGAATGTACTGCATCCTTCATGGTTCTAGAATCATCATCAGTAATAGATAAAGAAAAAATTGAACAAAAAGCAGATGGACTATACCTTTCTTGCTGCCTTCTTTCTCAAACTGATCTTCTCACACCCAGACTTTGTGGCTTTTCATCTGTTGATTCCTCGTTTGCTGTAGAGTCTGATTCTTCCTCCTTTAGCTCAAACTCAATCTTCTTAGGTTCCTTTGGTTGGACTTCATGTTTAATAACATCTTTCACCTCTCAGAGAGGGGGGAAGTGAATCAGTATTAGTCAAGTCAATAATCTTTTTCTTTTCTTACTCAATTTCATATACACTAATTCAATGAAGGCAACCTACATGTGTACGCAATTGTGATTAAGGAAACAAGAGTATATCCAGCAAACTAAAGATTCTGTTAATTCATCATATGTGATCTTTAATCCAAGTATCATTACTTTATTAAACATTAAATAATAACCATGTGCAGTTAATAACAGAAAGAACCATCACACATAAGCATCACACATGAACACCAAGATGTAAGGTGGAAACCCAATGTGGGTAAAATCGACCTGTTCTTGTCATCTCTGTCTTCTTTTAACGATAAGAAAATCTATTTACAACAATGTACTAGTGTAGACTCATACCAGTACATAGTCTTCTACCTACAAAAGGCTACAACCTTCTTTCGTTCTCCAGCTTCTACTAGAAAGGAGCTACAACCCCCTAGCTCTTGTACTAGCTGATATATTTACTAGTACATAGGTGTCAACCTACAGAAGGCTACGACCTTCTTTCTTCCTCCAGGTACCACGTTTCATAAATTTTCAGACTAGATACTCTTGGAACACAACACCATAATCTGAAGGCCACGTTTCATCCAATTTTCATACTGGACCCATTAACAACATTGAAGCACAAAACCAATCACCACTACAATACAAACATCAACCACATCTACATCATCAATCTTTGAATCAACCAATCAGAATATTGTCATCATAACATAGTCACCAGAACATAGAGCAAAACCCAGAACTCTACAACAACATTCAAAGCCAATTGTATCCTCAAAAACCATGCATCAGAGTGCATACGCTACTTGGAAGAGCCAAACCAGCATGTATACGCAACATCACCAAACCAAACCAGTGTATATGTTGTCAAAATCTTACTTACAACTTCACTGCACTTCTTGACTTCAGATATACCCAGATGATTACATACAAGAAGGATAATACATGTGTTAGCAACCAGATCTTGTCCATCAGATCACATAAAGATAAGTCATTATGATTCTGATCCATTATTAGATCTCATCCATCTTTACTGAAGCAAATCAATCAATCTGAACACTGTTACCATAATGCAGTCACCAGAAGATAAAGCAGAAACCCAGAACTCTATATCAATAGAAAGAATCAATTGTAACTTCAAACATCATAGTTCACAAGGTATATGCTACTTCGATGTGTAGAAACTACGTGTACACGCGCTTCTTCATTCATAATTTGCAGCTATTCCAGACTAAAATTATACGGAGATTATAATATTTACAGAACATTACATGCATCAATATACAGATCTAGAATAAGCATGATCAAGCCATATAGAGATGATTCATTCCAAGCCATAAGATCCCGATCCATCATTAGATCTTGTCCTACATCAACTGTTGAGATTCCTCCTTGGCTCAGATCAGGCACATCGTCATAAACCCATAACCTACATACTAGATCTCACACTTCATCAGATATTTGAGACTTGCTCACTTGTACATTGGCCTAATGATCTTCTTCTCCTTATATAGGTTTAGGCCTCTCTCAATACCATGGTCCAAAACCACGTAGGACCAGTACCTTGGACCCAATATCTGGGGTCAATACCTTAGACCAAATACCATGGACCAATACAAAAATACCATGGTCCAAATACCATAGACCAAAACCAAGTTTTCCAACATGTACGCGCTTTTCATTGTGTCAAAGTGCGTGTATATGCATACGCGTCTTTTGGTCTGCTAGCCTTCATGTATATGCTGCTTGGTTAAGGGGAACCTGCATATACCTTTCTTTCTTCATTCTTGTTGTTTTCCTACTATGCTATGATCTTTCATCTGAGAGAGTTGCCTTTTGAACTGATTCCTTGAAGTTCCCCTACATTTCATCACATCTATAAATACTATTGTCATGCATTCTGTCACATTTGATATCTCTTCTGTAGATTCATCTAGTTACCATATACAAGTGAGTTGTGCTGCTACAAGTGAGTTGCCGTCAAGTACAACACATGCATCATAATTCCAACAATTTACCACTTTGGACTTGATGGCAACAAAAACACCAATTCACTCTCCCCTTTGACATCAAGGGAAAAGAACAAACCAATATCTTCTCCTCCTAAGAGAAGAGAAGAAGACTTTCATATCAGAATAGCTTAATATTAATCATGCTCCCCCTAGGCACATGCTGAAATCCCTTTTGTTCATGCTAAGATGTACTTTATCATCCATGCTCCACATGAGCATATGCAGAGTCTGCACATACTTTCATGAAAATAACATGATTCTATAACTCAACTATGTGAGCTTGACCTTCCTATCATCAATGACTCATAAATACTTTCATTCTCCAAATCAAGTGAGGATAAACTTGACTCATCCACCCAACCAAGTGGGGATATACTAGATACCAATTGTTTATACATTACTGAAATATTACATCATCCTTCCCATGCATAGTGGGGATACAAATTACATCATATGACCAAAAGGGATTAATCAAATGACTACAATAGACGAAGTCAAACTATTACATCATGGGTCTTGATATGACCTTTACATCGAATGATATACATGGCATTTATAATAGAGACCAAACATCTGAACAAGACCATGATAGTCATCAACAACTATCATAGACAATGTATGATCTGCCCCATAAGCATCTGTCAATAGCATCTAGACTAGTAACATATATATGTCCATTAGTGTAGATATCATCAACCTGCAATATTGTATGTCTGCATGTAGATATCAACTCATCCTTTTGAACATTATCATAGCCTTCCATGAATGAATTTTTCATATGTCATACAAAATCATTCACATTATATCATATGTGAAAAACACCATAGTCATCACATCATCATCAAGATCTGCATGATATTTTATACCCTTCATGTATCATCACTCAGGAACATCCCTAATTTGATAAGCATCAATCAACATATGTGACTATCAACCTATCATCATATAGGTAAGAACTCATCATCATCATGTCTCCAACAATGCAACTTTGAGTAATCATCCATGTATCCAACATACTGTATAAAGCACTATGTATCTAGCAAACCTTGAGGTCCAGATCCTTTGTCAAGACTTCTTGATATCATCAATAGCAACAATCCTTAACCATGTGAGAGCCAAGAACTATAGGAATCCTACATCATAACTATATTATATGATCTTTATGCATATGATGATAGCAGCATATGAGTGACCCATCATCAAGTAGTGGAGTTGTGTATTCAAGCTTTGTACGTCTCCTTATCCTTATGAAGATCACCATGTAAACAACATATATGCATCATCAGAGAATCATCCACAAATCTGATCTGAACACCAACTATGTAACCCCAAGAATCTTATGATATCTTTTCATGGGAAACTCATAACCATATCATAGAAAGATGTATCATTTAGCCATATAAGCATCATCACCAAGGACTTCTAACCATAACACCAAAAATGCATTATTCAAAGCATATGCTCCCCTGAAGTTGTGCCATTTGTTCACTGCCATATTTGATCATGCATATATCAACAAGAAGTATCAAGGCATCATCATCGTCAGGTTAGGATCAAAAACACTTCTAAACATCTTATGAGTACCAAGACATTTCCACACAACATCATCAGATTGTAACCATTATCAAATAGAGAAAATAATGGACTGAATCATATCAGACCCTTTTTCTTGAGTCTGTCCCACTGCTTTTCCTCAAACTAACATATACGTGACTGTGGAGTGTCAAAATCGCGTATATATGTGACTTATCTTTATGAAACTTGTGTATGAGATTTACAACACTAAAGTTTCACACTTTCAGCTCCCTCTGAGTTTGTCCTATCTGTACATTGTGTTGTGCCACATATTTCTAACTATACTTCCTTCTTCTTCCATATCTTCAAGTGTGATGATGTTTTCTCCTTTTGGTATGGTTCCTGTACTTTGTGCCTGCATTCCTTTGCTATATGTCCAAGCTTTTTACATGCATAACATCTCATATGTTTCATATTCCTTCTATAACAGTCAATGGCTTTGTGACCAAACATATTGCAAGCAAAACAATATCCCTTAAAATACCTGAAACGTGATGATCTTTTTGTGTGATGGTCTTGAACCCTTCTTCTTTTGTATCTAGCAAAAACATGTCCAAAATTATGTCATACATAACATTCAACATTATTCATTTGATGGATTAACCGACTATCACTTCCATAGGTAGGAGTAAAAGATTTTCTTTGAAGAATTTCTTTCCTTGGTTGTTGATGGGATTGACCTCTCATCTCCTTGTTGAGCATTTTAGATTTTGCATTAGAGTCCCTTGTCTTACATTGTGAACTAGATTCTCCTTCAACAGATTCATGAAAACTAAGACTAGTTTTGATAGCAGGAGACCTTTGACTACTAAAAATATCATCCAAGATCTTAGTACTATCTTGAAATCGTAAGAGCTTATCCTTTTCTTCTAATTTATCTTTTAGAATAGTTACCTCAACCCGATGTTTCTCTTCCTTTTCAAGATATTTCTTCTTCATGATTCCTTCAATTTTTCTTCCTTCTTCCAACTGATGTCTTAATTCAAGAACTCTGTTTTCTTGTTTTTCAAGAGCATGGAGTAGTTCTTTGTTTTTCTTATTTGATTCTTCAAGATCTTCCTTTAGCAAGACGATCTTAGCTTCAAGACTTTCATAGTAACTGGATCTATCTCTGAGTTTCTTGATTGTTGTGCTCTTTTCATTTACTTCATTTCTTAGTGATGTCACTTCATACCGTAGCTTTTGACATTTATCTTCCTTTTCCTTGAATTGATTCCTTCCCTTATTTCCTTCCTCTAGTTGAGCTTTTAGTTTGGTAGCTTCTTATTTGGAGGCACATTCCCTTTAGTCCAATAGATCTTGTTGATCTCTAATTTTATCTGTAAGCCTTTTAAATTCTGCCTCTATTTGATATCTTTCTTCCTCACCCATAAGAGAAAATTCAGTTGTTTCACTATCACTTTCATCATCTTTCAATGGATGAAGAAATGTATCACTAGAGGATAACAATTTCATACCTGATAGTTCTTTTTCTTGTTCATCTTCCTTCTGAGGTGATTCTGAGTCTGAAGTGTTGCTTCTGCATATTCCCCAATCGATTCTCCCACTGTCATATTTCCTCTGAGATGTCTTCTTCTTTGTAGGTTCTTTCTTCATTAGCTTCTTTCCCATTTTTCTACAGATCTCCTTCAAGCGATCAATCTTCTACCAAAGGACCATCTCTAGTACCAATTATTGGAAATAATACTAAGAGTGGAGGGGTGAATCAGTATTAGTCAAGTCAATAATATTTTTCTTTTCTTACTCAATTTCATGTACGAAACTTCAATGAAGGAAACCCGCATGTGTACGTAACTGTGATTAAGGAAACAAGTGTATATCCAGAAAACTAATGATTCTGTTAATTCATCATATGTGATCTTTAATCTAAGTATCAGTACTTTATTAAACGTTAAACAGTAACCATGTGCAGTTAATAACAAAAAGAACCATCACACATAAGCATCACACATGAACACCAAGATGTAAGGTGGAAACCCAATGTGGGTAAAAACCACCTTCTATTGTCATCTTTGTCTTCTTTTAATAATATGAAAATCTGTTTACAAAAATGTACTGGTGCAGACTCATACTAGTACGCAAGCTTCTACCTGTAGAAGGCTACAACCTTCTTTCATTCTCCAACTTCTACTGGAAAGGAGCTACAACCCCCTAGCTCTTGTACTATCCAATATATTTACTAGTACGTAGGTGCCGACCTACATAAGGCTACGACCTTCTTTCTTCCTCTAGGTACCATGTTTCATAAATTTTTAGACTAGATACTCTTGGAACTCAACATCATAATCTGAAGGCCACGTTTCATCCAATTTTCATACTAGACCCATTAACAACATTGAAGCACAAAACCAATCACCCCTACAATACAACCATCAACCACAACTGCATCATCAATCTCTGAATCAACCAATCAGAATACTATCATCATAACACAGTCACTAGAACACAGAGCAAAACCCAGAACTCTGCAACAACATTTAGAGCCAACTGTATCCTCAAAAACCATGCATCATAGTGTATATGCTACCTGGAAGAGCCGAACCAGCGTGTATATGCAACATCACCAAAGTGAACCAGCATATATGTCATCAAATGCTTACTTATAACTTCACTACACTTCTTGACTTTAGACATACCCAGATCATTACATACAAAAAGGATAATACATGTGTTAGCAACTAGATCTAGTCCATCGGATCACATAAAGATAAGTCATTATGATTATGATCCATTATTAGATCTCATCCATCTTTACTAAAGCAAATCAATCAATCTGAACACTATTACTAGAATGCAATCACCAGAACGTAAAGCAGAAACCCAGAACTCTATATCAATAGCAAGAATCAATTGTAACTTCAAACATCATAGTTCACAAGGTATATGCTACTTCAATGTGTAGAAACCCCATGCACATGCGCTTTTTCAAAAGTCAACCAGTGTATACATCTGTAAATATTCATTCATAATTTATAGCTATTCTAGACTTTAGTTATACCCATTTCATAATATTTACAGAACATTACATGTGTCAGTACACAGATCTAGAATAGGCATGACCAAACCATATAGAGATGATTCATTCCAAGCCATAAGACCTTGATCCATCGTTAGATCTTGTCCTCAATCAACCGCTGATATTCCTCCTTGGCTCTAATTAAGCACAACATCATAAACCCATAACCTGCATACTAGATCTCACACTTCATTAGATATTCGAGACTTGCTCACTTGTACATTGGCCTAATGATCTTCTTCTCCTTATATAGGTTTAGGCCTCTCTCAATACCATGGTCCAAAACCACGTAGGACCAATACCTTGGACCCAATACTTGGGGTCAATACCTAGGACCAAATACCATGGACCAATACCAAAATACCATGGTCCAAGTACCATAGACCAAAACCAAGTTTTCCAACATGTACACGCTTTTCTTTGCATGAAAGTGCATGTATACCCATACACATCTTTTGGTCTACTAGCCTGCATGTATACCTGGCTTGGTCAAGGGGAACCTGCGTATACCTTTCTTTCTTCATTCTTATTTTTTACCTACTATACTATGATCTTTCATTTGAGACAGTTTCCTTCTGAACTGATTCCTTAAAGCTACCCTGCATTTCATCATATCTATAAATACTATTTTCATGCATTTTGTCACATTTGATATCTCTTCTGTAGATTCATCTAGTTATGATGTACAAGTGAGTTGTTCTGCTACAAGTGGGTTGCCATCAAGTACAACACATGCATCATAATGCCAACACTTTCACCTCTCTTAACACAACATCTCGGTTGTACACAACCTTCCTTGTTACTGGGTTCCAAAGCTTATAACCCTTTAAACCATCCCTATACCCAATAAAGATGCACTTTTCAGATTTATTACCCAACTTGGCTCGTTTCTCCTTTGGAACACGTACATATGCATCACATCCAAATATCCTTAGATGTGAAAGAGAGGGTTTCTTACCAGTCCATACCTCTTGTGGAGTCTTATCCTCCAACACTACAGAAGGTGAAATGTTAACCAGGTAACATGTTGTCTCCACCACCTCTACCCAGAATTTATGTCCTAACCCAGCACCACTAAGCATGCTTCTTGCCCTTTCCATCAATGTCTTGTTCATTCTTTCTACAAATCCATTTTGTTGATGTGTATATGGAGTAGTCTTCTGCCGTGGTATACCACACCTCTTGCAGAATTCTTCAAATTTCTTACTGCAAAACTCTCCATAGTTATCTATCCTCAACACCTTTATCTTCTTCTCTATCTATTTTTCCACTAGAGCGTTAAATTCTTTAAACCTGCCATAGACTTTAGATTTCTTATTAAGAAAATATATCCATGTATTCCTTGAGAAGTCATCTATTAATGATACATAGTACACAGACTTACCCCGTGATGGAACCTTCACAGGTCCAAACACGTCACTATGCACAAGCTCTAATATATGTTTCACCCTCTTACCACCAAAGGGGAAACTCACCCAATTCTGCTTCCCATATACACAATTTTCACAGAAATCAAAATCCAGAGAGCTATTACTCATACCTTCTACCATACATTTACCTTAAAATATTCTAAGGCCCTTCTCTCCAATATGTCCAAGCCTTTGATGCCACAACATGTCTTCTCTCCAGAGAGCAATACATTTTATACTCAACTTTTAGGAACCACAGAACTATTACACCCATCAACAACCATGCTACCTTGTAGCTTGTACAGAGTTCCAATCCGAACTCCCTACATCAATACCAGTCCTCCTCGAACAATTTTACAGGTATCCTTCTCGAACACTGTTTTGACACCTGCATCATCCAGCTTGCTTATAGAAATTAGATTTCTGGCCAATGCAGGAATATGTAGAACACTCAGAAGTGTTCTAACCCTTCCACCTTGCAACTTCAACATTACCTTTTCATGACCAATGATTCTAGCCTTCCCGTCATCCCCTAAGAAGAAATCACCACCATCATATTTCTCATACTTACAAAACCACTCTCTATGGGGTGTGATGTGAAAGGATGCACATGAGTCAATCAACCATGCCTCATGATCTACATGTGTAATTGAAGAAGCCAAGTACACATCCCCACCTTCATCTGAGGTGGTTTTCGCCTCTACAAAAGGAGCATCATCATATCCCTTTCCTCTGTCAAGAGCTTTAGATTTATAGCCCTTTTTGTAGTGCCCTTCCTTTCCGCATTTCCAACACACCACCTAAATTACACGTTTTCCTAGAGATTTAGATCTCCCTCTAGATTTAGATCTCCTACTTAATGAATTATTTTTGTTTCTGTTATGGGATTGTCCTCGTACAGAAAAGGCATCACCATTCTGGCTCTCCATATATTACCTTCTTATCTCCTTCGTCAATAAGGATGAGACTATTTCATCAAACTACAAGGTAGTTGCATTGCTACCTATTGCAATAACTAGACTATCCCATGAATCTGGTAGAGAACACAACAAACTGATGCACTTATATTCATCTGAAATTTTAGTATCAATGGATGCTAACTAACTTACCATAGTATTAAATGCGTTTAGATGCTCTATCACTGAGTCTCCATCTTTCATCCTCAGGTTACACAGCTTTTTCCGTAGGAACAATTTATTCACCAGAGACTTAGATTGGTACAAAGTCCCTAACTTGTCCTACAAATCCTTCACCATAGCTTCCCCTGATACATTCAATAATACTGAATCTGAGGCACACAATTGTATTGTGCTCTTTGCCTTCCGATCCAACTTCTTCTATTCTTTATCAGACGCTCTCATTGGTTTAGTACCTAAATCTACCATGATCCACTGATCTTTATCAACCAAGAGATCCTCCATATTGAGTTTCCACAACTCAATACTCTGACCATTAAATTTCTCGATCTCTATCTTTCCACTTCTCACCATTTTCTTTCACCACCAGAATCAATCTCGCAGATCTCCCAGGGTCTACCACAGGACCGAGTGAAATCCCTCAACAACAAAGGCATACCCTTAAAGCCAAAACAACTTTGATACCAAATGTAGGTTTTAACCCTGTATAGAAATTACCTGCATACAAATTCAAAAACACATAAAATAAATAATGCGAGAGCATAACACATAAAACACATATACACAAAGATTATCCCATGGATTCCAAAATTGGGACTACCAGCTTGATTTTTCATTATGTTCCTTTCAATGTTACAATACATATCTATACAAGTTGAAGCATTCAATACCATGGACTGAAAACCATCGTGTCCAAAACCATGGACCGAAAACCATCACGTCCAAAAACATGTGCGAAAATCATGCACAAAGCCATCGTTGGGTCTGCCCAACCTAACATAGGTTCCAAAACCAAAATTTTCTGGGGCACTACCCCAGACCCCATAGAGTGGGGTAAACTGCACCACTCAAACCCCTCATGACACCCCCACTGCGCAATCAACGCAATGAAGGGGGGATATTTGGCCCCCCTTTAACCCCCCGGTTAACTATGTAGGTTAGTCATGGAAAGAATATAACACAACCCAACATGCACAAATCCCACTAAAATTTTTAATAAACTTCTAATAAAAATTTGCCAATCCATGAAAACTCTATACCTCAAACAAACTCTCGGGAAACGGATAGTTAACTATGGCTACAACATTTTCTGGATCCATTTTTAGTTCATTCTCGGAAATCAAAAATCCCAAATAAATTAATTCTTTCTTGAAAAAAAAACATTTCTTCAAATTTATCAGTAATCTATTTTGCTGTAATTTTTCCAATACATACCTCACATGTCGAAAATGCTCTTCCTTTGTCTTTCTGGATATAAGTATATCATCCAAATATACAATATCAAATTTACCAATGAATTCTTTCAACATCTCATTCATCAGATACATGAACGTGCTGGGGGCATTGCTCAATCCAAATGGCATAACCAGCCATTCATATAAGCCTTCATTAGTCTTGAATGTTGTCTTCCACTCGTCACCTTCTCAAATCCTGATTTGGTGGTAGCCACTTTTGATGTCTATCTTTGAAAAGAATGTTGCTTCACTCAAACAATCCATCATATCATCCATCTGAGGTAAATGGAACCTGTACTTGATGGTGATCTTGTTAATTGGATAGGAATCAGTGCACATTCGCCACTCAACTCCTTTCTTAGGAGCTAAAACAGTCGAAACTGAAGAAGGGCTTAGACTTTCCTGAATTAGTCCTTTATCCAACAACTCCTACACCTGCTTCCTGATTTCTTCATTGTCCTTCGGTCTCATTTGGTAAGTAGCATTGTTTGGAAAACTAGCTCCTGGAATGAAATCAATATGGTGACTAATGCTCTGCTTTGGTGGTAATTTGTCTGGTAGATCATCTACCACAATATCACTAAATTCCTGCAGCATGTGCTATATCTCTCTAGGTAAGTTAGTGATTTAAGTATGGATCAATACTGGTTTTTTTCTTTGCACAACAACATATTTTACCTCATCATCCTTCATCTGTCATAGAAACTCTTTTCCACCTAAGAGTAATGCTTTTGTTCCATTGGTTTCAGTAGCATCCTCTTCCTTTATGGGCACTACCATATGCTTTATCTCATCTTTAACTTGTAACAATTTGCTTCCCTATCATGGATGACTTTCCTACCATACTACCATGGTCTGCCCAACAGAATATGGCACATGTCCATTTGCATGATATCGTAAGTCACCTTGTCGTTATACTTGCCAATATGAAACTCTACCTCGCACTATTCACCAACTAGTAGTTGGTGACATTTCTGCAACCAAGACACACTATATGGAGTTGGGTGCTTCAACTTCTTCAAACCCAATTTCCCCACCATTTCAATAGCTACTAGATTATCGGTACTTCCATTATCTATGGTTAATTTGCAACATTTCCCATGCGACTTGCACACAAATGGGAACAATGCTTTTCTTTGTGTTTGATCAATTACTTCCTTAATCAGTTTCAATAATACCTTGTTCAACACCAAGGCTTCCTCGGTTTCAAGCATATTTTCCACCTCCTGTGGCGGTGCTTCTGCTTCATCGGGCTGAGCAACATATGCTCCTATCTATCTAGTTTGTTCATTTCCAAGACATTTAAAGGACCTATGTCCCCGGTTATGAAACTTGTAACATTGATAGGCATTTCCTCTTCCTCTGCCATTACCTCTTCCTCGCTGGTATGACCTTCCGCCTCTAGTGTTACCTTCCCTTTCAGTCTATCCTGAAGTATTCAAACTGCTGCCCTCTTCATTACTGTTGGTAGTTCCACCTCTACCAAAGGATTGTCCCCTACCTTTGCTAGAACCATGTCCTCTTCTAGCATTCTATTTCCTTGCAATCTTTTCCTCCGCCTTCAAAGCACTCTAATGGGCTTCCTCTATGGTCTTAATCAAAAGCATACTAATTTCATCTAGGATCTCCATTCATAGACCATTTACAAACCTCACTGTTTTTTCAAGGGTATCTTCAACATAACCAGCTCTCAGGTTTACTTTATAAAATTCTTCAGTATATTCCTTTATGGTCATCATTCTTTGTCTCAAGTTTTGTTCTTGTCTATAAAGGGAAATTTGGTAATATTTAGGCAGAAAATTTCTCTTCATCCTAGCAATCATCTTGTTCCATTTTTTAATCAATGGTTTGTTCAATCTCCTCCTTTCTTCCTGGACACTATCCTACCATAGTGCTGCATGTCCCTTCGACTTGGTGACAACAAACCTGATCTTCTTGTCTTCGTTGATTTCTTCATATTCAAAATATTTATCTAGCTCACTTATCTAGCCTAACAATGCCTCTGTGGACAAACTGCCTTCATAATTAGAAAGCTTCGGTCTTGGATTGGTACTTGCCAACAAAACTGACCCCAATAGTTTAATCTCTGGTCCCTCTTCATCTGACCCATCCATTGTGGCTGAATTTTCCTCCTCACTGTCATCCCCGCCTTCTAGATCTCTACACCTTCCTAGTTCCACTACTGCCAAATGTGTAGTTAAAGTTCTAATCTCTTCTCATAGCCCTTTATCTGCTACTCTTCTGATGGCTCTACCTCGACCCCTTCTTCCTACCTCCATCTTTACTGAGAGAAAGGAACTAACTTGCTCTGATACCAAAAATAGGTGGAATCCTGAGGAGGGACACGTAGTAATGACTGTTTAACTCTTGTCAATTTTTCAAATAAACAATAGAAGGGTTTTGTTGTGAGGCTTTATTGCACTTTATATTTTCAGCATACCCTTTGTACTGGCCTTGGTTTCACAAACACGATCATTTCACACCTGTCAAGGGAAATTTGGAGTTCATTCTTATATTTGTCATGGTCTAGTTTAGCTCTGTGGGTGCGCTTGCCTTCATTTGTTTCTTGTGGTGGTTTGTTATTGTTGTGCCTTCACTTGTTTCGGGTAATGATTTGTTAGCATTGTGCCTTCGCTTGGTCCTTGTGGTGGTTTATTTTGCTGATTCTGAGAGGTTTCAGGTTGACTTTCAAACTACAAGTTGTTTCATCTCTCTTACTGGGCTCATGCTTTGTCTCTACTATGCTCGTGATGGTTTTTTTCTTGGTGTTGGTTCTGGTGATGATCTGGCTCTATGTAATCACAGGTTCTTTCCTTGCTACCGTGGTGGATGGCTCAGCGAACTCTACTTCAGGTAATTTATTGCTCCAATTTCATTTCTGCATTTCATTTTTATGTCTCTAACCCTCTGGCTCCTTGGTGAACAGGCAAATTTCTCCTATGGCGTTCATGTTGGGAGAAACTCTCTAGCGAGAGACCCGATTTTTGTCCTCTAGCACGGAGTCAGGCCTCTTCCTTGTAATTTCCCACTCCTTTCTTCATTTTTCTGTTCACTGCCCTTTTGTTTTGTTGGTCCTACTGTTTCCTTGACTGCCACCTTCTTTTGTGGTGGTGTGTAGGTTGTTCCTAGGGAACGCTGCTCCACGGCCTCGTCCTTGGGAGTCTTCGCAAGTTTCAGGAAAAACTAGGTAGGATCTCTCCGTGGTTGTATCTTGTCTTTACTTGCGATGTCTTTGGTTGGGTATTTCCTTTAGGGTTTCACTTTCTCCATGTATTTGTATAGTTTCATCGGTTTTCATACCCTCATTGCTCGACTAGTCTGGGCCTACAAATCGTTGTTTTTGGTTCTTGTCAGTTTTGGAACCCTCTACTATTTTTGGGTTATATAAATGTATAATGAACTGTTAAATTTGGAAATGTAACGAATGCATAGGTGTGCTTGAATATTGAATGTAAATGTACCTGGTTTTTTTGTTGAGAAAAGTTGTATTGTCTTTGTTGGCTTTGACTTGTCTGGTTCCTGGTCTGAGATGCCTTCATTCACAAGATTTTGTCGATGTCATTCGGCTTCTTAATGAATTAATTCACTATTTTTCTTTTAACACAATCTCTGAAACATTAATGCACACGAAAATAAAAATTGTCTTGCTTCCTTAATGACAGGCTATAGCTTCATTTGCTTTCGTTGATATCTCAAGAAAATTTGTAATTTCAAACTCTATGTCCTTTCTTCTCTCTGGATGGCAGCCCCTTGCATGAGGCTCTAGTTTTTCTTTTCCAATTCCTTACTAGTAGTTTCTTATAATTGAGGAACTGTTCCTCAGTTATCTTTCAGTTATCTTAACAATTTCTTTAAACATACTCCTAACTAATCCTATTTTACTTGATTGCTTAATTTTTAAAGAACAGTGGCTGTGTTAGCCTTAATTTAAGTAAAACAAAAATAAAAGAGAATTCGAAATGTTTTTCTTTCTTTCCAACAAAAATAAAAAACCATTTCCCAGTTGTCACCTTTCCAGTTAGATGCTCCTATATCACATAGAAGGAAAAAGCCCTCCCGCAAGAGTGGCTCCAAGAGATGTTACACTACATGAACTCTCAATCAAAAAACTCCTATCAGTATGACACAAAATCTTACATGATGATCATCCCGCCAACATGGCTTGAAAGCGATCTCAATGCAAACATACATAATGAAAACATGAGTATCCCATCAACAAACAACAAAGGGATCTAAAAAAAAGACATGACGAATCATGACAAAAATTACATCACATAAGAAATTCCACATCATATCAAGCAGGAATCATGAAAACAAGATCCCTCATCAAACATCAACAGGGATTTGTGCATCACAATGCATAACAAAATAAGCACATGAACACACTGCATATACGTCACAACCAAGGGCCATCTAAAGAAGCAGATGTCAAACTGTTGAAGTTTTTCGTGCGATCAATCTCATGGCATCAATCACATGGAAATGGCTACTCGCACATGAATTTTGACACCTATATTCCACTTAGAAATGTGGCTGAAGAATAGAATGAGAAAATGAAAAATTTGAATGCACCATCATATTTGTGACGTCGAATAATGCAAAATTGACTGTCCAATTTTTGAATTCTAAGAAATGAGAATTAGGGGCTCAAGGAATCTTTTGGATTCCCCCTAGATTCCTCAAAGATTCTACTCCATAGGTGGACCAAAAATCTGCAACTCCAAAGGTGAATCTAACCTCGCCATTGTGATCCCTACATAAAACCATGAAAAACTGCTATAAACTTGACTGTATTATGGCATGGACAAAAATTACCTCGGGAAAATTGCAAGGATCATGGTTCTACCCCTGTTCTATAGTAGTCATGGTTCCACCTACATACTGAAAAATGGCAGAAAACGTAACTCTGATGGAGAAATGGATAGTTCCATTACATTCGTGGAGTGGAGAAGTGCTGAAACCATATAAAATTTGTTAAATTTTGACACGGTGAAAATTCACTCCAGCTAGAAAATTCTGCCTCAAACTGAGTGCATTGTCTTGCTCCTCAGCGCACTAACAAATTGCGTTTAAATATAATTTCATAGGCTGATTTGACAATAAGTTGGTTTGGTGTAATGGTTGAGATCTTGTTTAATAGAGAGGAGGTCAGGCTGTCCAACCCTGCCTCAACCTTTTTCTACACAAACCAAATGAAATTTCATTTTAAAAACAATTTTGGGGTTTGTTGGGCCTGCCTTGGGTGGCCCACCCCTGTACCTTCCCTCCGTCGTTCCGTGTGGGCTAGTGCACTACTTTTTTTGGGTGTGGTTGGGTTCGTGCCCCAAGGGCCAGCCCACCACCCATTACTTAATAGTGCAGTTGGTTCCATGTTTATTGAGGTGTGGGGTGGTTGGGTCTGTGCCCCAAGGGCTGGCCCAACACCCATTTGTGGTTGATTGTGTAAACAATTTCGCGGGAGGGGACCAGGGGCCGTGGCCCTCCCCTCCACCAATTTTTTTCTATGTGCGGTTTATGTGTGGACGGGGTGGTGGGGCCAGTGGCCCCCACCGCCTTTTCTTATATTTTTTCGTTTAAAAAAAAAACAATATGCATTTTTTTAAAGTCGGTTTTTGGACTGAAGGAGTCTTTTCAAATTGGCCACGACTTCACCTAGAATCTGGCTGGAGTTGGCCGGATTCCATCTGCCAGAAAAGTTCAAATTGTGGCCTCCTTAAGCCTGTCCAGTCAGCAAAAGTCAACCCAACTTTGACTGCCTCTATCTCCTTCATCTGGACTTGGATTGACGAACCATTTGCACCACCGTGATCAATTTGATGAGATCTACGCTCTGGTCTCGGTTCAAGCATAATACAAACATTTTGATTTTTGAGCTTTCTTGAGTCCTCTTTGTCCTATATGTGTCTCTGGAGCCACTTGGATCACATTCGCACCTTTCTCTTCCTATAGTAAATCTTGTATTTTAGCATGTGTAATGTCATACAATGCATGAAATCTAATTTTGGTTGTTTCAAGAGACAACCTTTGTGTAAATGAGTTTATGTTATCATGTAAACATCTATCACACTCATTTCAAAAGTTTCAAACACTGTCGCACAAGTCGTCACAGTCATTGCAAAGTGTCAATTTGGTATCATACTTGGTGTAAATCATTGAAAAGTTGTTCCATTAATGAAAGGATGGTGTTCATGTGTTTTGAGTGTTGTTTTTTGTGTTCTCAAGTCATCTAAGTGTGTGGTCATGCTCAGACTCATTCACATGCACTGTGCATTGCCAGCCTTAGATCTCAAGGTTAAGCCTTAAGCTCTGGAACTGTGTAATTGCACAATCGCCTAGCCTCCCTATCCTTCCAGCATTTTGCAGTGGAAAAACTTGGTGTTCAAGCACTTAGCTTAATCCCTTGAGTCCCCCAACTACAAGGTGTCGCATGGTCATATCTAATATGGTCGAAGGATTTGAGTGTCATGTGTGCAATAGTTGACCAAATACCCTCAAATATCCCACACGTTAGCTATAGATTCATCATAACATAGTTTAAGATGTGACCACATTGAAAATTTAATATGTGTGTGGCATATAAGAAAGGGCTAGAACTATAAGTGGCTATATAAGTATAAATAATCAATATTATAAAAAATGTTCACACTCATTAAATATACATTGAAGTCCTAAGGTGGTACATTACAACTACCAGGTATAACAAAACTATTATCGAGTTTAGGAACTCATGATGTTCGAAATAACAATAGGAAACATGTCGAATACAAAGAATTAAAGAATGCAAGGAAACACAAATACCATCTTCAAGTACAAGGATCGCTTTTGATGGGACACCAATAAATGTAAAGATCATAAGCATAATCGTTAGATTACAAAGAATTAAAGAATGCAAGGAAACAAAAATACCATTTCCGAGTACAAGGATGACCTTTGATGAGATACCTAATAGATGTAAAGATTATAAGCATAAGAGTCAGATTATAAGCATAAGAGTATGATTAACACCTTAAGGGAATTTCAATGAGATAGTCTATATTAATTTAATATGAAATGACAATGGGAATGTTATTTTTCGTGGCTAACTTGAGGTATGTTACATCTTATATGAGCATTTGTACTAGTTATCATGTTGACATTATGGATGATTTTCCATGGTTTCCATTCTATTTATATGTTGGTTATATGATGTATTCTATTTGTGACTCTAGACATGTTTTGAGAAGTTATTGAATGGTTGATGAATGCATGGTCTAACGAGTGTCATTGCAGCTAGCTTGAGAGGGCATTAGGCTATCTTCATGATTCTCTAGTCAAGTTTAGTGAACAAATATGTATTTATCACCTACAAGTACTATGTACACAAAATGTTTGTATAGATGGGTAATTTGGATGTCCAATTTCCCAGGGATGCAAATTTGGAATAAAATGTTCATTTGATTATCATAGTCCCTAGTTTCAAAGATCTCCACAAGGAGCCTAAGAAAAATTTTTGTGGAAATTTCTTTTCTGCATTTTTGGACCCTTGTTTCCCAAGTAAAATGTCGTTTAGGCCCTCAAAATGGCCTAGAAGTTTGAAACCCTAAAAACTACCAAAAATAGAAAGATGTGATAAATTTAAGGAAGCAAAACTGGGAAGAAATAAATTTGAGTCAAGTTTGGCAGTGATCATGTGTCACTAGGTGTTTATAGTCAATTTTGGACATGTGGACCCCATTTTCCATAAGTGCATCTTCAAAATCGGGTCACCATAGTAACTCCCTTGTCATGTTCAATTAAAATGGAAAAAATTACAACTTATTATATTTAGACTACCATTTACTAAACAGATTACATATAATGATGAATGTGATTTTCTACATTTATTTGTAACTTTTTAAAAAAGCTAAAGAGAGCTTATAGTGTGCTTAACTCTTTTTAATCACCAGTGTCCTACTTTCTTAAAATAATTGAAAATAATTCAAAGTAAGAATTTGAAATGAAAAAATTGATGAAAAGAACTTCTTTGTATTAATCTAAAAAGTTACATATTCACTTAGGTTAAAAATAAATAAATAAAAATGAAATGACCAAACCCAAAAAAATCCATTATTACAAATCTATAAAAGAATCTCACTAAAAGAAACTAAAGAAATATAAAATATATTGACAGCTATAAAGAATCATCTAAAGAATAAATGATTGTTACGAGAAATAATAATATAGGATAATAACAATAATGTCCTCAATTAAACCAAAACTATTTTCAAATAAAATAAAATGTAACGCCCAGGCGATGATCCATTGCCCAGACACAACGCACACGGTGGATCCAAAAACTATTATTAAATAAAATGTAACGCTAAAGATAGTGAAATTGCCGCCCTAGAAGCGTTTCTCAAGCAAGAATAGTCGGTTGAGATTAATCAAATCCCCTACGTTTATTTAAAAAAATAATGATATAAATTATATATTATTTTTCATCACGAAATAAAATTGCTGTAATATACATATATATAAATCATTGATGTTAAAAATTGTAGAATATAAAACAGTTGGATCGGAAAGCTAGATATTCATCTCGATGTATTAATCATCTCGATGTAGAATTTGAAGGCCAAAGTCTCCGTTCTGAAAAATGTCCAACTTTAGTACACTAACATATTAATCCCTCAGCACATAACGTGCATGATATGACAGCTGGGGGGATGGCTTTCGCACCCCAGCAGTGTTCGATTCCTGCAGAGGCATTTTATTGAGGTTTCTCTCGCTACGGCGTAACGGCTACGCCATAAAATTTCTGCTGACTTCAGTCATTGATTGTAAAAATCTACCGGTTTCGACTATATGTAAAATTTCTCTCTCCCTCAGAATATGCCAACATTAATACACTAACATTATCCAGCCTCTGAATCCCTCAGAATATGCCCAACGTTCCCTCCTTCCGCTCTCTGCTCTCAATCTGCGTGCCCAACTTTATCTTTGAAGTATGGAATCCACCTCCATGCATAGACGCGGTGTGGACATGCAAAGTGGTATCGATTTCTCTTAGAAAACCGCAAGAAGTTGATATGCATCTCGTGGTTGCATGTGCATGTCCAGTTTGGATGGGTGCAATTGCAAATCAACGAATTTGTTTGCTTATTTGGCGGTTATTTATTGGCGAAACATAAAGATTATTGGCGACATGCCATCTATTACTCATTCCACCAATAAAAACACGTTAATCACTGGCCCAGCCGCAGTCTTATTCGAATACAGTTGGGCCACATCTCTCTCCACGGGGTAGGCTCCATCACACCTGTATCCTAAACGCTAAATTTAGGAAAGTGAAAATATTTTTGAAATCATAAATTTTAAGAAAACTCAAGCAATAAATAACACAGAACTGCGTATGTTTTTTTATGGTTTTTTTAACTAAATTTAAGCAATAGATAACTGAGAGAAATGTGCAACATTTCTATGGCATTTATAAGTACTCTTAAGCTAGATAACTAAGAGAACTGTGTAACATTTTTATGGTTTTTTCTTTTTATAAATTTATGAATAATAGTTTGCAATTTAATAACAATAGTGTTTGGTCTCAATTTTTTTTTCAAATTTATTTGTAATATTTGAAATTTTATGACTATCTTTAATATCTATAAAATATGTGTTTGGTCTCAGGGATAGAGGGTAAGGATGGAGGGATGAGGTAACCAAGGAAGGCAGAGTTGAAGTCTGTTTCCAAGGCAGAGGTTAAGGTCCCCAGGACCGGCAACGGGGCTCGACTGATAAGGAGAGGGATTGGCGGAGGTTTTCACATATTTCTCTCCTCTCCCTCTCCTCTCCCTTATGATCGAGTACCTAAAGGTCCTTAACAGTTGAGCACCTAAAGGTCCTTATGGTCGAGTACCTAAAGGTCCTATTCTTGCCATTTGAGGAGGCGAGGTTCATTATTGAAGGTTCAATCACGAGGAAGGGGTAAGGGTCCTAAGGCAAGGTAACACGTCATATTTCTTTTTCAAATTTATTTGTAATATTTGAAATTTTATGACTATCTTAATATCTATAAAATATTATAATAATAATGTTGATGTGTTATGAGATTTATAAAAAATAAAAATTTATAAGAAATCTAATAATATTTTTTTATTTTATATATAATATTTGAACTAGATAACTAGATAGGTGTTATTATTATAGTTTATTTTTATACAAATTATATTATTTTATTTTGTTAATAAACATATTTATTTTAGAATAAATCAATTATCAATAGTTACTAGGTGGATGGTAGAGATTTAATGTCCACTATAATATGCTGAAATATTTATAATAGTATTAAGGGTTATGATTTTTCTCAAGTTAGTTAGGCTCTTTTAATTCATTTATGTCAAGTTAGTTAATTAAAAAATGTGTGATGATTGAGATTGAAAGAGGGTAATGGGACGACAAGGGCAAGTGACCACCATCCCTACTAGCTAATATGTTGAGGGACATGTCAACTTGTCCCCAACGAGTTTAAATGCTAAGTGGCGTGGCAATAAAAATGCACCTAGCTACACATATGAAATGACATTGGGAGATGGTTGGTAACTTGGTTGAAGCTTTTGAGCATGCATAGTGCAAGAACATTCTAGATCTAATCATGGCAATTCACTCCTCAACATTTGCAAATTTTAATAAGGTATGTGAAGGGTATGAGTGGCTAATCGAGTGGTGAGGAAAATTTTAAGGGCTAATATTTGTAGAAATTTTGAATAATATGACACATATTCACAGAGATTATCTCGATTATACACTTATTTCAGAACATGCATAATACATAACCTCCTCTACGTTGATCATCAATTTTGTGGAATCGGAAACATTCACATGCGCACATAGAAGCATCAATCACACATATCAACACAGTATGTACCCAGGGAAAGCATACTGCTAAAAACCCCCAACTATTTGTATATTATATTGATTGAGAACATGTAACAATACATAGTACAATACTTCTCACAATTATCCCAACAGTATCTCCATATGCTACACACAAACTACCTCAGATTTGATCTCCAAATCTCCCCCACTGCTTGCCTACCTCTACTGCGCAATCCTGCAAGAGAATACCTGCAATGAATGAATCCCCAAGTGAAAATCACGTGAGCACAAGCTATATTTCACTGGGTATACACTGCGCAATCCTCATGGGCAATCTCAATCCATGCATGTGCAAATCTCATGCACAACTATAGTCACAACTCACCCATTCACTTACCTCTAACACCTGTCTTCACTTAAATGTGCATGCACTGAGTTAACTGATGTATTCTTCAGTTGCTTTATGAGTTAATAATTAGTGAATTAATTAATAATTAATTCACACCACTCATCACTTAGTCTATTTTCCAGTTAGACTAAATACAACTAGTTTAACAAAGTCAAACTGAACACAACTCCATTAACTACTCATCCAACTCCACAAAACTCAGTCACTTGAGTTCTAACTGAAGTCCTTCATGCAATAGCTCAGTTAACCCATAGGTAACCATGTAATTCCTTCATCCAGTTGCATGTGCCACATCTGTAGCTCGAACTAAAGTGCTCCAAGAGAATAAGATAATGTTTATAGTCCAAATATTATTAAGGGCTAATAATATTCGACTGTTCTATATTTAGACTGACAGTACTTCTGCTGTGATCTAAAAATAGAAGTCCATCTATTTTTGCCAACTTGACCAATCATCCATAAACAACATCCTGCAACTCATAGACCATGATCCATATGTCTAAAAATACACATAGTCTAAAAATAGACTTTGCACCAAAACTTGCCCAGCGGGCCCACTCAGTGAAGGCGACTTCTTTTCACTAAGTTCCATCATCTTGTTGCATTCTCAACAAGCATTTCTTGTTACACACTTTTCGACACTCCCTCTCAACAAGAAAGGCTTCCTCTCAAACCCAATCCTGTAACTCTGGAATGTTCTGCATGCAACACATCTGCCCGGTCCATTCGCTCCAACAACACTTGGAACAAAAAAACACTCCCAACTGACCACTCTATTGGGCTAGGAACATACTCTAATGTTGAATCTCTACCTGCTGCTGACAAGTGCTCCATCTCTAACATCTGTGCTACTGCAACATCTTCATGCATCTCACACCATTGCACACCTCTCTGTGCCACCTAGCACTGTGCAAAACACTTGTGCCTCTTGCATTGCAGCAGCCTGCTAGCTATGTGCTGTCCTGGGATTCATTGCAGTGTCGCTCTCTTTGCCGCTCCATCCGCATATGTCTCTACCCAATCAGTCAGTTCCTGCTACTCCACATCGGGGCTCCCATAGCAAGGTCTCATCCAAGAGGTTGGGTACCTCAAGGATCCTGCCCCTCCTCCTTGGGACGATCACTATATATTGCCCCACCTCCTACCTGGAGGTACGGCTGGATGTGATCCCTCAACCCACCTGGCTCGAAGTTTCCCCCTACTGGAGGTCTCTGCATGAGTAGATGTCTCTACTCGATCTCCTCTTAGCTTCCCTTGTTGTGGCTGATCCACAACCTCCTGAAGTTGCTACACCAATCATGGCTCCTCCACAATCGTCTGAGACTTCTTCTAGCTCTGCATGTTGAGAGGTAATATATGATCCATCTCAACCACCAAGTCTCCATCAGTTGCCTCACTGCTCAAGGCTTCGCATGCATCTTGAACCTCAAGAGCATACAGGTTCTTGACCTGTGAACCCTCCTCATGACAACGAAAGCATCGCACTTTCAATTTGTCAACCTTCTTCCCATCATTGGAAGAACTGGATTCAGAAAGAGAAACCTTCTCCTTTCCCTTCTTTGCCTTACTCACTAAGGCACAATTCTCCTCATCATGCATAGATGAAGAACTGTCTCTGGTGCTCCGTCTAATCTCCTCCTGCACAAGATCTGACCAAAGTCTCTCCCATCCTGGCAGTTTCTCCCTTCCATTCACCGAGTCCTAATGACTATGCCAACTCTTAGGAAGGTCAAGGAGTGCTAGACTCACCATATCCTCATCCGACAGTCACCCCCACACTTCCCAGCTCATCCAAGCATTGAGTGAACTTCGTGAGATACTCGGGCATACTGCCTCCATTCTCACACTTAATGTTTCTGAGTTTTATCCTTGAGCGCCAACTTCCTCTGGTCGCTCTTGCTTTGGAACTGAAAATTCGAATTCCACCAGCTCAAAACTCAACCGCTTCCGATCTAAAATTCGTGAGAACAAAGTATTTCTTGTACAAAGATCGACTGTATGGGCATTCACTGGATATCTCACCTTCCAAAAGAAGGATGAATCCAGAAGCTACCTGGCCCGATTACAGACTCTGCCTAAAGAAATAAAATGTAAACACTCTCTGAATAATAGATCTGATGATCAAACAGCTCCGATACAATGTACCTGCTCTGATACCATGTAGAATACCATGGGAGTCCATCTATTTTTTCCAACTTGACCATTCATCCATAGATAGTATCCTGCAACTCATAGACCATGATCCATATGTCTAAAAATAGACTTTGCACCAAAACTTGCCCAGCGGGCCCACTTAGTCCAATTTATTGTTGTCATGTATGAAAGCATTGTATGAATCTTTCAGATATAAATTGTGTAGGAGTTTTCCCTGTCTGGCATTTCGGGTGGAAACTCCACCCATTATCAAGGACCAAAAAGCTAATAGATGGTAAGTGTGTGAGCTGATCAAGTCTATAAATAGCTAGAGAATAGAAACATGAGTAACAACTACAAGGATGAAAATTTGTAAATTAAAAATTAACACTTAGGGGATGAGGGATATAAATTATTATTAAAAGAATATTGGTTGAAATCAATGGTCAAATAAAAACTTAATAAGGTTAAAATTATTATTATTATTATTATTATTATTATTATTATTATTATTATGTATGAAAGTATCATAAACAATATTAATGAACCTAATTATCTATACTTTTGTTTTTTTAGTGTTAAAATCAAATACTTACTTGACAGATAAAATAAAATAAATCCTTGCAAATTTTTAATTATCTACAAAAAAACCTAAAAAAATCTTTTTAGAAAAAACATCATTAATGTAAGAAAAAAATTATTAATAATAATTAGAAATAAATAAATATATATTATAACAATAAATATTATATATTATAATAGTAAGTGACATACTATGCACAAGGGATAGATCAAATGGTCGAGCTCTCATCGTTAAAGTGCCTTGGTAATGAGAGATTACAGCTTAACTCTCCTTAACACTCTCAGAGTTAGGATCTTCTAATGAGACAGTGAGATGTGATCCCCTTGGGTAGATATGCCTAAATATTTCCATAGATGTAAAAACCATTGGTCTCTAGTATGTGCGAACACCCCCCCCCCCCCCCCCACACACACACACTTTAAATCAAATTTTATTTTGATTGATATATTATTGTTTGAGGAAAACAAATACCGATGATTTGTATGTTTACACAACATGATGTTGACAATTTTATGCTTACTCGATGGTTAGGATAGATCTAAATTAATGAGTCAGTTATTAGATGAAGATATTTATTCATGTTATAGTAACCTATCATGTATAAAGTTTATGATGATTAATTATTCCAGATCATATGTTATTATTGATCTCTTAATTGTGATGTGGGACTATGATAGTGCGTAGCGACAAAATTGAGTAGAGATTATGGTTTGATTAGTGAGTAATTTAAATTTGAATTTGAATTATTATTATTGAATATGATTATAAAGTACTAATGATTTCAAAATATCATTCTACATGGCCAAATGACTGACATGTGAGTAATGGGATTTTATATAATGAATTATATTTTTTTTATAGGAGTGAAACAACATTTCTTATTCCACTCACTAGAATTCAAGTTGTGGATTAGAATGGATAGTGCAAGACATTGTAACATTGAAGTTATATGATTCCATTAAGATTGAACTAAAAACTGAGTCACTAATGAGATACAATTGAACGACACGCCTTGATATGAGCAATTTAACCCTTAGCCTAATAGGTTAATAAGTAGGAGTAGAGTGGTATAAGAACTACTTAGAAATTTTTCCACATGGACAAATTGTTTCATATGAGGTGGGGTCTAGAAGGAGTTTTGTGTATAAGATTTATGGAGGAACCAATAATATGTTATGAAGGACATAGATATATAACTTTCTGACCCAATCGCTTGAAGAAAATTGGGGACCCATTTCCCTTGTGATTAAAAATTTCAAAGTTCAGATATGTGAATGCCCATTGTATGGCCAATGAAAAATTCCTAGTAAGAATATATATATATATTACCATCCTTTCTTACTAGGAAATCCCTAAGAGGAAATTATGATGGCCCTAAAAGGGGAAAAAATATTATTGATTGGAAACTTGAATAATGATATGGTTCTTGGAAACATATAGAATCCAAGGTAAATAACTTGTAAGCAAGAGAACTCGATGACAAGAGATTAGCTTAGAAAAAAATGTGGACAATTATATATGTTACATACCTACTTAATATGTGGTATATATTCGAAGGAGGAAATAGGATACGAATGTAAATTGTGGTTGAAGGAAAAACCAATCATGAAAATAACTAAGTCGGTAGTATAATTTGAGAATATCAAGATGAAAATAATAGTAATAGTGGCATTCTAACTACCCAAAAAACTAGAAAAACACAAAGGCACTCAAAAATAGTACAGAAAAAATGTAGAAACTATCAAACTTGCACAAAAATCAATAAAACCTAAAAACAAGAGTGGAAGCATTTAATCCCTCAAGAGAAATTGAAATAAACCCTAATAAGGGAATGTAAAATCCGTGATTAGAATCAATTTAAGGAATCAAATGGTCTCAAAAACTGTAGGGGATCAGATATCTCCATTATTGTTTCTAAAACTTCAAAAACTAAGATTGTTACTAAAAAAAATGACCATAAAAGTGGTTGATTTGAAGAATATCATGGGATAAACTAGGAATGCTAATAGAATTTCTGGGAGGAACCTAAGAGAGTGGTGAGGGAAATTACCGAAACTTAATATTTTCTAGTTGATGTATGGTTTAATATATAGACACATAGGTGTGAAGATGTCTGGAATCAATGTAAAAAATAGCCTGCAATGAAAGCCAAATTGGAAGGATCAAGGCAATGAGTTAAACAAAAATAGTGGATAAGGTGTAAAAGAAGCAATGTTGTAGATCTGGGAATATTACATTTTTTTTTTTTACCATGACACTCTAGTACATAAAGATAACCCTTAATTATCTATGGAGTATTGTCAAATTCCTCATCAATGGGAAGAACCATAAGAATGGACTTGATGAATTCCACCTTGGAATGAAACTAACAAAGTATAACAACCATGACAAAGGAAGAGATAGTAGGATGCCCTACACGTAAGTATGCATGACAAATGTGTATTTTATACGATGTTATCAAAACAACAAGTATAAAATAGAATGGTACAAGTAATCCATTAATTATTATTTGTTTTATGTAAGTGATATGAAAGTAAAAGTGGAAATTCCACATTTTTAATGACAACCATGTCACTTGGTATTTATTCTGATTCTATGTTGATGATGCTGACCTTGTTGGGTGTATATGGATAATTTTTTTGGGTTCAGGTGGAATGCATGAATGAAAATAGTAAGCACATCTTTAGCATGTATGAAAACATGCTAGGGAAGGAGCATGAAATGAATATATGAGTATTTATATTTCAGAATTGAGCTATCACGCAAAATAAAGTGAAGAGGAATAACTTATAAGTATAGAAAAGACGTTCATAGAAATGATAGAAGGAATGTAGGAGACATTTCCTTTCCATCTTAATAAAATATGTAATTGAGTGAACAACCAGGATGATGTTTTATTAAAAGTGGTGGAAGAAGTAACACCCCTATGACTCTACCTTTTAGAGAGTTAATGTTTTTCGACATTGAACTATTATTGGATTTAATGGCCAGGGAATCCATGATGAGACTTATGTCATGATGTAATTATATTATTATTATTATTGAGTTAATAAAAAAATTGCTTGGAAATATTCAAGAAAGAGAACTAGAGTGTAGAAGACTTCTTGCCAGATTAGAAAAAGTTGTGGTGGTCAAGTCCACATGATGGACCTTCCTTAAAAGTATCCTAAAAATCACTAGGAGAAAAATAAAAGAAATTAAATTAACATAATGGGAGAGAAACATTTTCTTAATCACTTAGTTGGAGAAAAACACTAAGTGTAGAGGAATAAAACATTGTGGGATTGAAAAGCATGATTTAAAGAAAAAGAAAATCATATTTTAAACAAAAGTAACTAAAGAAAAAAGTCTTAGGAAAAAGGTTGGTTAACCTTAAATAAAGATACTCTTAAAATCTATTGGGAAGAAATATCTATAAAAGGAACACTTATGAATCAAAGAGGTTATTGATTCCTGAAGCCAAGAAGATCTTAGCTCAAGAGGAACTGATGAACCCAATTCATGATTGGATATAACATGCCTCTTTCCCAAATATTCCTAAAGAATTCAATTACTGATAGCCCTATCTCTATTTTCCATTTTATAAATTTAGGCTGAAATAGTTACATTGAGAATTCCATATCAATTGTGGATTTTTCATAGTAATTTATATGTGTTATCATTTATGCATGCATAACTATATGAATTTCTATGTGTTATATGTTTTGAGTAACACATTCAAGGCCATATACAACAAATTTTATAATTGAATTTCTGTAGCAATGTTGTGAAGATAAAGTAAAAAGTGAAATGTAGAAGGGAAAAGAAAAAATAACTTGACCTGTTATAGAGTTTTATGAACACAACATTTCGGACTACCAAGTGAGTCATTTGTATAAGATTGGAATGGATGAGATAATGTGAAGGTATGTTCCAGAGTTTAAAAGTTCTAGTATCATTGCTAAAACACATGGAGGAGTGGCGGGAGGTCACTAGATAGGAAAAGAAGCAGCGAAAAAGATTTTATGCGATGGGTTACGGTGGCCAACATTACACAAGGATTCTAAGACATACTACAAGGCATGCAATGTTGGCCAAAGGACAAGGAAGCCTATGCAAAGGGATGAATTTCTTTTAAATTCTCAAGTTTCGTTACATGTATTTGATAAATGGGCCATTGACTTCATAGGTCGAATACAACCACGAGGTAAGAAGACAGACGCATGGTATATCACTACCGCAACTAAGTATTTAACCAGATGGGCAGAAGCCCAACTAGTGAAGGATTATACAACTACCACCATTGTGAAGATTTTGTTTGAATATGTCTTAACGTAGTTTGGACACCCTAAGATATTGATGAGTGATAAGGGTACACATTTCTTGAATGAAATGATCAACGCAATGCTTGAGGAATTCCACATGTATCATCAAAAGAGAATGCCCTATCACCCACAGGGGAATGGAATGGTGGAAGCATTTAACAAATCTTACGAGAATGCATTGATAAAGGTCTACAATGTAAAAAGGAATGACTGGGATATGCACATCACAATTGTTCTATGGGCATACAAGATGACCTTCAAGGAGTTGATAGGCCAAACATCATTTAAGTTGGTTTATGGGATTGAAGCAGTAATGCTTATGGAGTATATTGTGTCAGGTTTACTTATTGTAGATTTGACAAAGATGGCAGATCATGAGACCTTGGACGAATGGCTCACACAGATCCTAGAGTTAGGAGAGGATTTCTTTCTTATAGGATTTCACCAACAAGTGCAAGAGGAACATGAGAAAGCATGGCACGATAGACATATTAATTCACACACTTTTAAGATAGATGATTTAGTGTTGCTATATGACAACAAGTTCACAAAATTTCTAGGGGAATTTCAAATGCATTGGTTAGGGCCATATTTTGTTAAGGAGATCATGGATGGTGGTGTAGTTCAGCTCACGAAGCTAAATGGGGAACCATTCCTAGATAAAGTGAACAAAAGTAGGCTAAAGCTATACACAGGGGATCTTGCCCTTGCTCAATGACTATATGGTAGCAAGATAGTCTTTGTAATCCATGTAGCTGCAAGCGATTATGGGACCATAAACTACACTACCCAACAAGTTGAAAAACATAGTAGGGAGGTTGCGTGACAAGAAACATGAGTGCGATCTAGGTGAAGCTGCGCTAGATGAGCTATGCCATGAAGGATGATGCCATGTAGCTAGGTCCAAAAATAGCCATTGGATTCACTATTCATGATTTGACGGAAAAAAATCCATAAAGAGGAGTGTGTAGGTGCCATTTATGGGGAAAATATTTGAAGATCTATCGCCACAGACACAGTTATGATCAGAAATTAGAGGGAACAATTGGATTTAATTCAAAACTGCCTATAAATTACGCATGTTGGTCCACCAAAGAACACTTTGCCTTATGAGAATTGTCTCTGAGCACCAATTCCAATATTTATCTTCAAGCCCAATATCTGCAGCCTTACTTGAGTGGAACCAAAAGATCATTCTTGCCAAAATGTCTACACTAGTTAGTTTGGAAGCTGTTGTTTTTCAAGCAAAAGGACCTGAGGTTGTATCTATAGAATTCACACCCATTGTGCCTATGGAAATGAGGTATCTTAGGTCAAGGAAATAAGCTACAAAATAGAAGCAGAAGAAACCTATGTCATTGAGACATTCATCGAGGAATAACCGAGAGGTGCAACAGAAGGAGAAAAAGGATAAACAGTCGAAGAAAGTGGTGGAACTAGAGGAAGAAGAATTCCAAGGTGTGGAAGAAGTGGATGCTTTGGAGGGAGAGCTTATCACATGGCTCCTGGACTATATCCCTCCATGCAAAGGAAAAACCAAAGTAACAAAATATCCTGATTCCAGGAAATTCATGGTTTCGACGCCCTTGTTGCCAGAATAGGTTGAGTTTGAACACATAGTCCTAGTGCGCATTCTGGTGCTAAATATGGAAGACTAGGATCTTTAGGACCACGAGAGATTCCCTCATTTGGCTACTAGAAAATATGTGAATAATATCTACTATGAAGAAACTATAGTTACGCAGTTGGAACCCATGAAGTGGGGCAGAGGTGTTGAACAGCATGGAAAATTTTAGGGGTGAATGTTCACCCTTTGGCAAAATTAAGGGGTTTTAAATTTTTAGTGGGCGAATATTTTGTATCATAGTACATTATTACAAATCGCCTCAAAAATCCCACCTTATTTTAAGGGAGAGGGTAAAAAAGGTAAATTTAGCCCTTGAAATTAGGAGTTACAACCTTCCATTTGCCCTAATTTTCAAGAATAGGTTTTATTTAAGTGAATCCTATGGGCCAAATACCATATTTATAAAAGAGATATGGTAAATTAATAAAAATACAAATAAATGAGAGGTATGGTAAATAAATAAAACATTTTTTATATTTACTCCATAAGTGACCTTATATACATGCAAGGGTGTAAACAAATAAAAATAAAAATAAAGTGGAGGTATGGTAAATAAATAAAACCTCTTTTTATACTTACTCAAAAGGTACGGTAAATAAATAAAAAAAATATAAATAAACTAGACGTATGGTAAATAAATAAAACCTCTTTCTATATTTAGTCCATAATCCTCTTTCTATTTATGAAGGCTCAAAAAGGAGGTTTTATTTAAGTGAATCCTATGGGCCAAATACCATATTTGTAAAAGAGGTATGGTAAATTAATAACAATATAAATAAGCGAGGGGTATGGTAAACAAATAAAACATTTTTTTATATTTACTCCATAAGTCACCTTATATTTATGAACACTCAAAAAATGCGTTATATTTAAGTGAAACCTATGGGCAAAATACTATGGGCCAAATACCATGGGCTAGATTATTATTAATACCATGCAAAAAACATTATTAACCCTAATATTAGTATTAACAAAAATAAAAATGGCACATGGTATTGACCCATGGTATTCATGTGGAATGTAGCCTATTTAAATGGGGGAATTAAACCAACATAGATCCATCTTTACTCTGGATCTACTAAGCCCCGAGAGGTATCAAATATCGTGATATGCAAACTAACATAGAGCGAAAAAATATTTGATCCCTCTTGGGCTTGGTGGATCAAGAGTAAAAATGGATGTTGTAATTTAATGTATGTTAAACATTTTAACTTGGTTAAAATAAAAAATAAAATAAAAATCAAGTATTAATTTTATTAATTTTTATAAATTACTAATAGTAATTTTTAAGCTTCAGGTTTATGATAACCCATGGTATTGACCCATGGTAATACCATGGTATTCATGCGAGGATAGACTATTTAAAGGGGAAATTCTATCATCTTAGATATCTTAATTCTTGGTCTACCAAGTGCTTAGAGGGATAAATAGATTTCATCCCCCTAAGAGTGGTATTGGAGTTAAGATGGATATAGGTTGGTTTTTATGATAATGAAGATATTAAATAGACTTAGGAAATTATATTGTAAAAACATCTTAATGTGAATGGTTAAAGCTACATTTAGTCACTTCACAAAATTTAGTAAAAAAGACCAATATCTCCATTAATATTGGTTTTTAACTTTTTTATTTAACAAAAAAAATTCAAAACAATGAAACCTTATCACTCTTTCCACATCACCCTTGCAGAATATTTCTCACCATTTTTCAAACATTCTCAATATGATATCTTCATGAAAAATTTTAGGTACTGATGTTGGATTAGTTGTTTGAAAAATAAGTTGGTTTGTACAACCTTTCATCTCCTGTGCTATTCTTAGTTTGTCCTAATGATCTGTAGGGGTTGGAGCCACTACACAATATTTTCCTAAAAGGTGGAGATTGTTCACAAAAAAGGAAATTAATCTACATGTTACAATGCTGTTAAAAAATGCGAGACCTATGAGGGTAGTGAATTATGCTAATAAGAAATTTAGATTGGGAGAGACGTAATTAAATTTTATTATTTAATTGAAGATTTCCAATTAAAATAATAATAAATCTACATTTATATATTCATATATTGATTGGAAGGATTCTCACAATCGTCACTTCTTTCAATTAGATCCCCTTCAAGCCCTTGGGATACCTAATACTTTCTTATATAATATAGTTGGGGCTTGCTACTTGTTGGCGTGTTGGGGTAAACAAACTTGATGTGTTTTTTTTATCTCGTAGTTGGAGTCTATAGAATAAGAAAGAAATTTGATAACTTGAAAAAAGTGGTAGCTTGACAAAAGTTGTAGAGAAAAGATTAATCTCTCTTACCTTGACAGAACTCGTTGTCAATGTCAACACCTACAAGAACATTGTTGTGGAATATTATCAAAAATAATAGAAGGATATGAAAGAGTGTATTGTAAGAACCTTGACAAACACGGCTACTGAAACTTGGAACATTGTTTGTAGGAATAGAAAATTATGTTTCTTTCTCAAAACATGTCTGTTAGTATATTACAGTTTAATGAATATGTTTTCTTATTATCATATATGGTTTCATACTTTAACAAAACGTTTTCCAAGACTTCACAATGTTTTATTATTCAGTAAAAGATTTTCCAAGATCTTACAAGATTTTATAATTCAGTGAAAGATTCTCCATCACTGTACAAGATAATATAATTTGGTGAGAGATTTGCCAAAAATATTATATATACATATTATATTATTGATAAAATCACCTCACATTTTTCCTACGTATCATGGAGATTAGCCCATTTATTATACATATAAATTTAGGGTGGTTATTAAAATTTTCCCTGTTGAGCATGCTCGGTTGTTTCACATTCTCTACGTCCCACATTTTTTTTGATCCATTATAAACATTATTTTTGTGCACTAACTGTTTTTACTGGTTCATGACGGGTGCCTATGGCTTGGAGAACCCATCATGATCACGGATATGCTCATCCAATGCATTACAAAGCTACCTTGTAAAGGGGCATACCCTACAAAGGAGTTTGGAGGGAAAAGTGGCGAAAAGGAGTTGGTAGATGAAATGAAAGAAAATTTTGGGTTAGTAAAGAATTCACATAGATATTCTATCCACTCCATTCAAGACCAAGCGATGTAGTTCACCTCACAAATTCTTACAAGGAAGATCATGAGGAAGTGTCACACAGAGGAAGTTCTGGTCCCTGTAGTATCATTGGATTTCCAGTGTGCGAAGGGATTACAATATAATTGGGTGAAGTATTTGTGCAAGGAGTTCCTTGCAAACTGTTGTGAAGCATAGGAGGATAGTAAGCCCTTCCATTATGTCTAGTTCATGTTTTTAATTGTCTTAGTAGTATGGAGATTGCTGGAGGATAGTCATTTACTAGAGGCAACGAATTTTGCTTCGTTGTGGGAACAAGAGGATCCATAGAGGATTAAGGAGTCAAACATTTTCTGGATTCTCATGGAAATGGATCTTTGCATGGTTATTAGTCAATGTCCAAGGTGTCCCCAACCTTGTTCAAGTAGTTAACGGCCTTCGTGGAGTATGAGAGATAAACGTGTAGGAGATTGTGGGGAGTTGGCCAACGGAGTGGTGTGAACCTACAGATCTTGGTGTAGGTACCAGTAAAGGTGCAGAAAGCTCTACTGCACAGATGACCATTCCAAAAAAGTGTAAAGAGGTAGCACAAAAGGCAATGAGACCGCTGGCTAAAGAGAAGAAGAAATAATTTGTTGCTAAGGTAGCTACAAAAAAAGAGTGTGTTGTGAAAGAGTGTGCCAAGGCAGAGCTTCACTGGCACATAGGAAGTCAAATAGTCGACTTCCTAGCATACACATGAGTAGGAACACTTAGAGCAGGAAGGAGGTAGTGGAGAGGAGAAGAGAATTCCCTTCACATTGATGAAGGGAAGAATGGAGACAACTATTGGTCCATGGAAAAAGCACAAATCTGAAAAATAGGCATGCATTGACCTAATGGTCCTCATAGAAGGGGATATCGATGAGATCGGTGACATGGTCAGAGACACCACAACGGATTTGTGGTAGAAGTTTGAAAAACAATACATGTAGATGCTAGGGAGTGTCTAGAGGGATATATGCGAGCTGCAAATTGAAGCCGACAGGATTCAAGTGAGCATGGGGCAAGCAAGCGGGGTGTAAGTGAACCTGGTGCAAGGAAGTGAGAAAGTAGCGGAACTGGAATGGACTCTAGACCTCAGAGTCATTCCCCTCCCAGAAGGATCTGTTTAGACTTAATTAGAGGAATACTACATTGTGTTAGGTACAATTAAGGACATGGGGGTAAAATTGGTCGCACTGCCACTTTAGACCCTCCATGTGCTACATCAAGGGGTTTAGGACGAACTGTGGATCATGGAACATCCTGCCCTTATAGTCATCAGTAAGTTCAAGGTAAATAATGAGCAAATGTCCATAGAGAAAGCTCAAGCTCTGAAAGTAAAGGAGTATTTACAAGCCCTAGTTAGAGCCTCAAGACAATAATAACACAAGAATTCAAGACAGTGCTAGAGTTGAACATTCTGGAGAATGTCACAGTGACAATGAAATCAAAAAGTTGGCTATTGTGTCTGTGTATTGGAGGATGAGATAGGTAAAGTCACGTTTGAATTTTATATGAATATCTCAGAGCTTCAGCTGAATTTGTAGCCAACCACTCCACCAAAGGTCCAAGAGCAATGCAGAGCTGTGATCACGGAAAACATGAGCACATTGGATACCACAGTCACAAACTACTTGACAATATTTGATCAAGCCATGGAGTTATGGATGAACTTGTAGGAGGACCCAAACTTGCATAAGCTCAGCACATACATCCAGGAGACACAGGGTAAGGTTGATGAAGTCTGAACAACTACTCATAGATTGGCACCAGTCGAATGCCTCGTGTGATTATTGGAAGGAAAGCAGTTGCAATTATAGATGGAAGAGCTACAGAGGAAAGAGGGCATTCTCAAGGCCAGATTACAACCATGGATAGAGGAAGCCTACCAACATACTCTATCACATCAGGAAAATTTAAGGATGTTGTACAATGCCAGTGGAGGAAGTGCAGTAGGCCATGGTACAAAGCACTACTGATATCGCAGCATTACAGGGTGAGTTAGGCAGCCTCTGTAGCAAGATTGAGGTGCCAACCAAGTTAATCGAGGGTGAGTCACCATATTTGTGTAGCGGTCCTATCGGGATAAGGTACCCAGGGTCAGTTTTTGGGTTATTTTAACCAATTTTTGTAAACATTCTGTAAAGAATGTTAAGCCTCCATGAAATGTGGAAGTGGAGTGCGCAGCTAGATAGGAGTCAAATGGGCTTTAGCCCCTTGTTTGGGTAAGTGATAGGTTTGTTTTGAGACTTACCCATAGGTCATGGGCCATGGTATTGTAAGAAAGAATGTTATATATAGTTGAGTCATAGCGAGTCTAAGGAGTAACTAAGTCAAGATAGAAGATTGGTTTGCCACGTGTTAAGGTAGGAAAGATATGTTTCCTATACTTAGGCAAAAGGAGAAGGTTGTTGTAGGTGAGTGTGTAGGAGACCTTGGTAAGTCCGCAGTTGAGTGCACAGGGTGGAAAAGTTTGTAAATTGAATGTTGAACTTAATAAAGACTAATTTTGGGAGAAATACCTTGCCTTTGAGTATTATTCTTATTTTTGTTCATGTTACGATTTATCGCTCAATATTATGTTTTCTATGGAATAATGTGTAAATGTTGCATGAACCTACTGAATCTTTGATATTTATGCATGAACTAAGAAACTACCTGTATTTGTGAAGAAAATTGTTGAACTTGTTATAATTTCTGTTGAATTGGGTAGATCTATGCGAAGGCAAATCTAGTGTTAGTATTTAATGCATGGAAGTGGATAGATTGATTCCCTTAGGTCTATAAATTTTGTTCACAGACCTTAGCGAAGGTCTAGAATCCAGTTCTTAGAGTTACAGTAGCAGGCCCTAGAAGGATACAGATTTGTGAGAAGCCTGATGTGAGCCATGAAGGCTCAAGATCACTTATCACATAGTCTCTCAATGCAAAAACTTGGTTCTAGCATCCCCCAATACTGCTTCGGGTGAGACTATATCCTGTGCTATGCAGGTTGTTTCGAAAAGGGCCAATAGTTAGGGTTTTTTGGTTGATGTGAAAAATCTAAACCTGGGTTAGGCCCCCTTAAGCCAACATCAGTCGAAGTCACTTTCTCACAAATTCTTATTTTGCAATAAGTTAATAACTACATTCCTTTATGCAATCTTCAACAAGCATAACACAATCCATCAAGACACTACCTGTGCAACATTAAACCCATGATGATAGACAATGCACAATGTTATTGATAGTCCCTCAAATTTGGTTGTGTTTGTACTTCTATTTTGGTGAGCTTTTCAAACTATCACTTTTGCTTGCCTTCCTCTCGCGAGGGTTGTTTTCAAACATTCAAATTTCACTTTCACTTTATTTGACTTTAATTAGTGCCATTCTCATGTTATATTTGCTCTGGCATGTGTCTCTTTCCCTTTCATTCACGTATCACAAGCGTCGTTCGCACTTTTTTCTTCATATAGTAAATGTCATCTTTTAGTACGTGGAATGTCCCACAATGCATGAAAGCTAATTTTGGTGGTTTCAAGAGGAAGCCTTTATGTAAATGAGTTTCTGTTACCATGTAAAAATCTATTCCTATTGGGAGAGGCTCCCCATGGTCAAGTTTTGGGTTAGTTTAACCAATATTTGTAAAATTTTTGTAAAGAATGTTAAGTCTTTGCGAAATGTGGAGGTGGAGCGCACAGCTAGATAGGAGTCAAAGGGGCTTTAGACCTTTGTTTGGGTAAGTGATAGGTTAGTTTTGAGACTCACCCATAGGTTGTGGACCATAGTATTGTAAGCGAGAGTGCCATATATAGTTGAGTCATAGCAAGTATAAAAAGTAACTAAGTCAATATAGAAGATTGTTTTGGTAAGTGTTAATGTCAGGGAGCCCTATTTACTATACTTAGGCGAAAGTGGAAGGCTTGTGTAGCTGAGTGCGCAGGAGACCTTGGTAAGTCTGCAACTAAGTGTGCAGGGTGGAAAAGTGTGTAAATTGAATGCTGAACTTAATAAAGACTGATTTTGGGAGAAATGCTTGCCTTTGAGTATTATTCTTATTTCTGTTCATGTTATGATTTATCCCTCAATGATATGTTTCCAATGGAATAATGTGTAATTGTTGTGCCAACCTAATGAATCTTTAAAATTTATGCATGAACTAAGTAACTACATGTTTTCACAAAGGCAATTGTTGAATCTATTATGATTTCTATTGAATTGGGTAGATCTGCATGAAGGCAGATCTAGAGTTACTATTTAGTGCGTGGAAGTGGATATATTTCTTCCCTTATGTCTATAAATTCTGATCGCAAACCTTCGTGAAGTTCTAGAAGTGGTTCTTAGAGTTACAGTAGTGGACACTAGAAGGATACAATCCTATGCAAAGGTAGGTCTAAACTACGAAGGCCCAAGATCACTTATGACATGGTCTCTGGATGTAATAACCTCGTTCTAGCATCCCCTAATACTACTTCAGGTGAGGATGCAGCCTATGCTATGCAAGGTGTTGCCAAAAGAGCTGGTAGTTAGGGTTTTTTTGGTTGGCACAACAACTTTGGACCTCGGTCAAGCCCCCTTAAGCCAACAAATGGTTCCACCAGGATCTATCTAAGAGATGTGTGATAAATGGTTTCCTACGAAGAAGGAAATTGACAAGTGGATTCATCAAAACGTGCACGCGTTCATGGCTCAAGATAATAGGATCCTTAAATTATCCAAGGAATAGAGATTGTAGAGAATTTTGTACACAGACAAGACATACGCGTTCTTTTGTTTCTTCCCTGATGAACTAGATGAGTGGTTGTCTAAATTGGCCAATAGTCAAGGGATGCACAGGCTCCATGATCCTATAGTGTGGACTCCTAAACTCATGTGACATATGGAGGAATCTGAAAGAAATATCATGCGAGTTGTGGATCACTCGATTGATCAAACATTGGGAAGTTTTGTCTCATATTTCGAGATCGAAAAAAATATCAACTACAACAAAGTGGAATAAATGCTCTTTAAAGGACCACAAGGTAAACATTTGAAATCTTAAAAAACTTGGAGTAAAATGTTTTTATGCGAAAAGAGAGTTATGTTGTTACCTTTATTTTTGGGCCTACATGAAGTGAGAGATTCTTTAAAAAAAATGAAGGATCAAGCCTAGAATATAGTCCAGCTCATTGAACCCCCTTCAAGCAACTACGAAAGGATGGTGTTGACTACACCATGAAGTGCAGTTTAGTTAATTACATAGGGTATCCTAAATATACCTCATCCATTCACTTGACCTCCACCTCGGCCTCTGCCTCATACACCTACCCATTCACCTCTTCCACCTCCACTTCCACCATTCAACATGGCGAATGTGATGAAGATGCCAATTTTTAAAGGGGTAGGTAGTGAAGATACTGAACAGTTTTGGTTTGTCCCAGGAGCTGTATGCACAACACAACAAATTACAGATGATAACATCAAGAAAGCATAGCTAGTCAAAACCCTATAGGATACCTCATTAACATGGTACATCAAGTATTGCACTGATAACTCTACCGCGATGTTGGGAGAGACTGAGCAAGCTTCAAATAAGGAGTTGAGAAATCCTAAGTCAAAGGTGTAGTCAGTAATTGAGTTTTAGGAAATCCGACAAAAGGTAGATGACACACCTTGAGATTTCGATCAAAGGCTGAAATGATTGATTAGGTAAGCCAATATGATAATCACATATTCCTGGCATCACGACTAGTATATAGCATTGCTCTTGTTGCACATGAGAGTGCCTTTGTTACAGCAAAAGATAGAAACACAAGTAGAAGCTTTGGAAATAGTGATGAGGTTGGATGCTTCACCCATACAGGATATAAACCTATGAGTGCAACATATCCACTCACAACTAGAAAGTCTCCACTTGGAATTGTAGAGTCCAAACAAATGAAAGGAGGCCCAACTAGAGGTCTGGTGCTTGAAGTGTAAGAGTCATGGATACGGTAAGGACCATTGCCTAGCGTATAAGAACTATATTATGGGGGTAGTGTTTGTTCCTCTCAAACCAGTAAATAATGTTGGGGCAAGCACTAGAGCTGCATTGTGGGGCGATATTTATCAGGTTACAAGAAAACATGCAACTGATCAATTCCATTTACTATAGAAGTTTGTGTAGACCCCTTAGCAGTTGTTTTGCAATTTCTATAAATCTATGGGAGATGATGAATGCCAGTGTAGAAGCTATGAGCTGATGATGTATAGAACCCCTACCTCCCAGGTGTAGGTAGAGAACCCGCCTCAGGATCATAGTGTAGGAGATATGCGTGGAGGATTATAAGGTCGAGGAAGAGGAACAAGCGGTGAGCTTGGTTGAGAGCATGGATAAGTAATCTACTATAACTATGGTGAAGCAGGGCACTTTACGTGAGATTGTACAAATCCCACGCATCCATCCTATAAGTATTGTCATCAACTTGACCATGTGATAAAGAAGTGTTTGGTCCTTACGGTGAAGATGCAAGAGAAGAAGGTGCATCCCCAACAGCCTACACAAAACATTCAAATGATGAGGTATGAACCCTGGGAAGAAGTTCACAGCATAAGTATAGTGACAATAAGTGGTGTGGTGACTAGTTCAAATAAAGGCAAGTAACTTGAGGATGACAGGTGGGTGCGGAGGGCTACTGAGAAAGAAGTAGACTTTGATCTTAATTGTGCTAAAGAGACCTCTATGGAAGCAAAGAAAAACTTTGCTGAGCCCTCTACCCCATGAAGCCAGGAGAAAATACCACATACTAGTGTGACACAAGAGGTAGATCCTTCAGTACTAGCTACTTTTTTGAAAACCTGTATGAAGCTTTTGTGCGATCAAAAAGTAGTAGAAGGATTGCAAGATTTAATTGACAAGTGCAAAAATAAAGAAAAGACTCATGCTAAACAATGCACTGTGAGGAAAATTAGTAAGCATAAGAAGTGGATGGGGCATGAGATGAGGCTGAGTGCACAGATATGAAAATACAAAATGGACCAGGTAATCTTAGATCTACGGTTTGATGCAAATGTCCTACCGAATCATACATGGGAAAGAATGGGGAGACATGCACTGCAGTGGTCTCCTATTCATCTGTGCATGGGAAATCAACAAAAGAATATTCCACTGGGGCACTTATATGGTGTAATGGTGGATATTGAGGGTGCAAGCACACTCACTGACTTTGAGATCATTGAAATAGTGGATGAAAGTAACAAATACCCTACACTACACGGAATTGACTAGGATTTTTATATGGACATGGTAATCAACTTGAAGAAGCAGAAGATGACATTTGAAAGGAAATTACTTATGGTTGTAGTGCCACTAGACCCTATAGAAGGAGCTCATTATGCTGAACCTATTCATGACATTGTAGAAAGTGACGATGATCCAGATCATATATACAAGATCACAATGCAAGATGAAGATTGGGTCAATCCTACAGCTGATGGAAGAATTTCATGGGATAGGGATAGCTCCTACACCTCAGTTTTGGATGAAGAGCTTGAACACTGGAAGAATTAGTCGCATGAAGTATTTACGCTCCATTGTAATAGGATGACTAAATCAATGTGATGTGTCTCAACTAAGGTAAGGAACCTCCTGCGTTATGATGGCTTGACTAATGTGGAACTATTTTTAGATGAATTTGAAAGGGATGTACCAGAAGAACATCGCTTATAGGCACGATGATTCATGTGATGATTCGGCATGATGGACTAAGGTCTGGGGAACCAAACCATAATGAGAATGGGTGTAGATTTTCTGTCATAACTTAGATACAATTCCCATGAATTTGTGCTTGGAGATGGAGCTGCACCATGGGACGAATGACATGGGAGGCCTTAAGGGAGATTTTTCTATTAAATTTTAGCTTTAAGGATGGGTTTGAGTGCATTCATGAAGCACCCCAAGAGATAAAATAAGTTATGTTCAGAACCCTAAAGGAACACGTAGAATGCGCTCATCCACATTGGAGTACACAGTTGCACCATGCACTAGAGTGTTACAATGTGACTACTGAAGAGGATGAAGAAGATTCATGAAATATTACCATTCCAAAGAAAGAAGGATAGTGCTAGATCGAACAACTAAAGGTGGCGAAACCAGATATATTAGAACCTTTGAAAAGTTGACAGGTAAATATTGGATCTTAAGGAAAACCTAAGTTGACGAAGATAGGAGACTATTGGGATGAAGATATGGTTGATAAGGTAGCTGAGCTACTGCACGTATACTAAGAATTATTCCCCACAAAGTTTCCATATTTGAAATGGATCATCAGAGATTTAGGTGTTATGAATATTATGTTGAATCTTGATGCAATGCCTATTAATAAGAGGCCTTATCAGCTAAATCCAAAATATAAAGAGAAGGTGTGGCAGGAATTGGATAAGATGTTTAATGCCTGTATTATTGAACCATTAGAAGAATCTGATTGGGTAAGCCCAATGGTGGTCCAAGAGAGGAAATAGAAAGGAAAAATCATAATATCTATAGACCTATGAAAGTTGAATGATACATGCTTGCATGATCCATTTCTGCAACCCTTTACAGATGAAGTGTTAGAGAATGTTGGTGGACAGGAGGCGTATTTGTTTACTAATGGTTTTTCAGGATATATTCAAATAAACATCGTGCCAGAAGATCGAAGCAAAACAACCTTTGCAATAGAGTGGGGTTGCTTTCAATACACAATAATGCCATTTGGATTGAAGAGAGCAGTTGTAATTTTCTCCCAACTAGTGATCAAGGTGTTCAAAGATTTTATTCATAAATTTCTAGAGTTGTATTTTGATGATTGGACTGTGTTTGGCCTGGTGAAGCACCATGTTTTGAGCCTGTGCCTCATGTCGGATACATGTTGAAGGTATCAGATCACGCTGAACTTGAAGAAGTACATATTATGTGTTCCCTTTGGAATTTTGTTCAGTCATATTGTATGTAAGCTTGGATTGATGGTGGACCCCACGAAGATCGATGTAATTGTGAATTTAGAAGCTCTTAGGAATTTGAAACAATCTCGTGTGACATTGGGACACAATGGGTATTACAAGAAGTTTATCTAGGTTTCTCCTAACACTCATACGTTGGGGGGGAATCTGTTATCATCTAGAAAATGAGCACCTAGCCATTTTTAACTAGGTGGATCAAAATACACCATGTAGGATTAACTTTAACATAGTAAAATCACCTTCACCATGGAAATAATTTAGTAAACCATTTTTATTAAATTGTTTCTGATTAAAATTAAAAAACCTCATGAGAATAATTGAATGGATCATTATTTATTTAATTTTCTCTAGGAATAATTATTAAATCATTATTTGATAATTATTCCTTGTCACATTTGACTAAATCCCCTAGGAATCATTAAATAAATCATCATTTATTTATTATTCCTTAATTCTATTTTTGGAATAATTGTTAAATCATTCTTTAATAATTATTTCAATTTCATGCATTTCTTAATCCTCATGAAATAATTAATAAATCATTTTGTTTGTCAATTATTTCTAAATAAAGATTTTTGTCCATTTTGAATATCGGTTTCCTCTGTAAAAAATATAATAAAGTATTCCTAATCGTGAGATCTTGATTTGGTCAATATTCTTTTATTATTTTCCATTTTCGAGATCAACCCAATACTTTCTTATAAATAAGAGGGCTTTCCATTCATTCTTCACCATGATCATTATCATTGTCACCATTATCATCTTCTCACATCTAAGCTCCCACTTGAGTTTCATTTTTTTCTTTTTTTGGTTTTTCACACATTGAGAGAGAGAATAGATCGCTGGAGAACAATGACATAAAAAGACCCATCCCATAGAGGGGGATTTGCAAACCCTTATTGTAGATCTCCTTCACCAATTGTTTGAATAAAAATATTATTCATATATGAGTCTTATTATATTGGGTGATTACATCGGATAGTTCTTGTTGTTTACGGTTTTTGGACCGCATACACTCTTTTTGTTGCAGGGTGATCTCATTTTATTATTTCATATTTGAAGCATAAAAAAAACACATATTTTTGTTAGGTTCACTTGTCACCAGTGACTTAATGAATTATTGTTTGTACACTTTCTAAGAATTTTCATACTAACATTAACTATTGTTGTAATGTAACTGAGGAAAATCACATGTCTTCTATAGTAGTGTACTTCAAATATTTTGTCATTATAAATCAACCATTACCTCATCTTTTTCTCACAATGATAGCCAACAATAGGTAGAACCTCCAAATATCTGTGTAATAGTTTAGCAACATACCTCGACGACCTTAAAAATATAATTTGAACTTGGTCTATAACAAAACTTCAACTTCAACTTCAAATTATACTTGAACTTGATTTTCAATGTAGCATAACTTGTCCCTCAAGACATGTGTGAACTTGGCTATAAAAAACCCAGGATTTATCCCTCAATAAAAGCCTAAATCTCAACATTCTACACCAAAATTCAACCCTTTATCTAGACTTGAAGCTTAACTTGAATTTGGAAAAATGTATATTGATATTCAAAATTTCCTTTTTCCTCAACCATGAGGAGTTAAAGGGAGTTTCGTATACCATTAGAAAGGTCTCGAAATAAGCTTTCCAATGATATATATTATGCACCCATTTGAACTATAAAATTGGACTAAAAATACATCCAAGGATAGGGTATCTAAATGGGGCATCAAAAATCCAAAAACAATATTTCTAGAAGGTTCGCCATATATCATCATAAAGGTATATAAATATACTATTTGAGTATGTAATCTTTTCTTTCATTTGGAAATCCTTCGACATCAATAAAAACCATTATTAAATATGTATGTATGTATGTATGTATGAATAAACACTAAAAGTAAGATAGTAAGTGTATAATTTAGTATGGACAAGTAGAATTAAAGGGGAGCACCAAAATTTAAGATTATATATGAAGAGAGTGCCAAGATTTGAATTACATAGTTGCAACATGTATGTGTGATGTATACGAATTGTGTTTTATTTAAGAGAGAATGAACTAATAGCATAGAGGTAAGAAGTGAATGAAGAGGACAAAAAAATAGAAAGTACAACTTTAGCTTGAATATGCGAGAAGAGCCTAGTACATAGTACATATTAAGGATGTTGATGGCATATTTCCAATATAGGTAGTGGAAAAGAAAAGAGAAAGTTTAATATTGGAGCAAATTAAGGAGTCTTTAAGAATTATAGAGAAGTTGATTAAATGAGAAAATATAAAATATCAGAGAGGATTGAGGTGATTGAAACAAATTTTTTGAAGAGAAGATAGGAATGAAGAAGAGAAGATAGAAGAACAGAGAGACAACAAGATTTGTGTCTCTTATAGGTTGATGTATACAAATATTGTAACAATAGCATGATACCTAAATAGATCAATCAATTAAAGGAATTTTTGTGGTTTTCTCCTTGAAGGGTTTCCATGTATATCCTATGCCTATGTTCTTATTATGACATTAGTGTTCAATTCTGAATGGTTTAGTTCTAACAACATGCACAATTGATAAAGATGAGAAATGATCCTTTGTTAGTAAAGCAAAATCAATGAATGTTATTTTACATGGCATTTCATAATCAAATTTTGTTTAAGTAATGTAGTATGAGCTTGAAAATATTTTTGGAACAAGCTTCAAATCAATTATGAAGAAGATGAAAAGATGAAGTTGTGAACACCATTAGAGGACTTGATGAAGGATATATGAATCATTAGTTGTTCAGAAAATGTTGATATATGTTCATTTGAGATTTAATGGAAAGGTTCCAAACACAGAAGAAATGAAATATTTGAAAGATATAAATATGGATGAACTACAAGGAATCCTTACTACATATGAAATGAGAACAAGAAAAGAGAAATCAAGATTAAACGAATTAACCATCAAAAATTCAAAAAATAAACCAAAATGAAATAAAGCCCGTGATTATTACAAGCATCAATCAAATGTTGAAGAAGCTCATTTTGTGAGAAATATGAAAAGAGGATAATGTAAATATATAGGTAAGCTACCATTCAAATTCTATAACTGTGGTCAAATAGCCCATTTTGCTTCTAAATATCCACATGAAAACCTAGAGGATAATGATAATGATAAGGAACATAAGAATAAAAGTAAATTTCATAAAAGAAAAAAGGGAAAATATCTCAAGAAAAATGGCTCATATTCTAAAGAATATAGTAGAATGATGAGCATGCATCTAATGAATATAAATAATAATACTTATGCATGGCCATGGTGACTTTGGAATAGTGATAAACAGAAGATGTATTCAAAGGAAGAAGACATTGCGGGTAGAAGTGTATATTTAGGTTGAACTTGTTGTGCATTTCGAGAAATTGATAGGCTCATAAAAAAATAAAAATAAAAATTGAAGGTACTACTATAGAATATGAAAATAAATATCATTGTATTGATGAAGCAACAATCATCCCCGTAAACATAGAACTAGAAGGAGCTAAGTGAATAGAGGAAATACTCATAAATCAATGGAAATAAAGGGAAAGGATCTAGGGAAATAAAATGCTTAATTTCATCATAAATTTATTTTTTTAAAGGGACTAAAATGCTAGAGAACATTCTCAACTCCTAAATATCCCATTCTATCCAAGTAGGCCTTGTCTATAAAGAAAATCATGAGACTCTCAAAGTATAATCAAACTCAAAGATACCTAAAAATAAAGACCCAAAAAGCTATGCTAATATGCTCAAAAATTCGATCACTAATCAAAGTAGCATTACAAATGAAGTAAAGGACTATTAAAGGCGTGAACTTATAAACAACATAAGAAATACCAGAAATGAAGTAACTAATTAGAAGAGATATACATTTCCTCAAAATTATAATCGGAATGGGTTCAGAAGAATAAGTCCTATAAGAAGGCCCTTCATATACCGGTATAAAAAAATTATTTTATGGTTATTTGTTTGATTGTACTAATTTTGGTCATAGGTAAACAAATTATAGAAGAAAAGACATTGTTAGAAATGGAAGTAAAGAACCATATATGAACTCAAAGAATGGATTTGCAACCAACAAATCTAGATGTCCTTATGAAGGCGATGTTAAAATACCCAACTCATTTTCTCCCTTGTTGGATCACATTGTATGTTAGAAATGCAATAAATTTGGTGACAAAGAAAGTTATTGTAGAAGAAGTTTAATAAGACCATCCAAAGAATAAAAGTAAGAAGAGTACTCTAATATTTGGAAAAGGAAGCAAGGAAAACAATAAGAATGTGGTTTTTCCCTATATTCCCAAAAGAAAGAAATTCATTGGTATATTGATAATGGATGTTCAAAGCATATGACTAGAGGAAAGAGAAAATGTATATCTCTAAAGGAAGATAAAGGAGGAAGTTTCACTTTCGAAAACAATGCACCAACCAAAATAATGTGTAAGGGGACAATTTTCCTTGATAACGGAAAATATAGTAGAAATCCTTGTGCCACAACAAATAAACTTATTAATAATAACTGATGGACGTTTCGATGAGACATGATGGAAATAATGAAAAAAATATCAATTGCTTCCTAGGAAAAATCTTTAGTATCCTAGAGTTTGGTATGATTACCATTAATCCCTCAAGGTTAATCTATGGTTTAAGGTCAAAGTTAGGTTAACTTTAACTTTAATTATATTTTAAGTAAAATCAATGGTTTCGATATGAATTTAACAAAGATCAAATGTTGATATTTTTCCAATAATTAGTAGACCTCTTAAGTGTAAATTTTGTTATTAACAATGTTTTTTTAACCATAAATTTATTTTCTTAGCTGAATATTCTTTGAACCTAATCACTATTTTTCTTTCTTTATAATATCAAAAGAATTTCCCCAATGAAATAGTCTAGAAGCTATTATTTGATGAATGAATAAAACCCTCCAAATTGATCTGTATCCAAATCTTGCACACAGAGACATGGAGGAATATAATGATCATATCTTTTAGAAATAGAAAGATCATACATACAACTTTTATTATCACCATAAAACTTATAAGGGATACAAGTATAATTAAGTTCCATATGAAGAACAAAGTCAAAATAAAGTTGCATGAAATATATGGGGACCTTAACATGATTGGGTAATGTCCCAGAAGCACCAATAAATAAGACATACAAATGGTGCAATAGCCTCAAGTTTAAACATGGAAACATTAAGAACCTTTTGTGTTCGGAAAAGGTATATAAAAAATAGATTTGTTACATCCAACTAATATATTTTTGTTACATAATTAATTGTACGCAATTTGTGTTTCCCCATAGCTAACTCTCTATTTTTCTCACATATATCAATCCTTAAATTACTACTTTGCCAAAGCTACTCATACATATTCATTCACAAAAAAATGTTCTACAATACCAATATCATGGATTATCAACATGATTTTCATCCATTTGTAAATTTTTCAAATCAAATAACAAATTTTCAAACACTTTTTGGAGTTACATTAGTCTTAATTGAGAAAGTTCATTTTTCCAATAAACATAATTGAAAATAAATATATCCCATGGAAACTTAAAATATTAAATATTAAATCAATACACAAATAGAATCCATCAAAACTATAATTTTAAAATAATTGATAATTAAAAAATGTTATTAAATTTAACCTAATTATATTATAATTAATATTATATAAATATTTTTATATTTTTTTTTTGTGAAGTTGTTTGTGTTCTCTAAAGATTACATCAGGTTTGATTTATGGTTTAAAAAACTGAACTCACGGGCATCTAAATCATCAAAATCACTCGGAGACCGCACCAAGCCTAGGCCACAACAACCCTTAACATGGTTGGTTTTTTCCCACAAAATTTTACATTCACATTATGAAATAACTTAATAGAACACACCATCACCATCTCTTCCACACCCTATAGGCAAATATTTTTATAGCTCTATTTTTTCATAATTTTCCTTAAAATAATAGATCAAATATATGATAATATCAAATAGTGATATCTAGGATATCAAATAGTGATATTTAGGATAACTATATCATTAGACCATTAGCAAAGACTTAAAATATAATGTTTATAATGTTTATATAATTAATATTAATCTTTTTAAAATATCAAAATATGCTTTAATATAGTTGAAATAAAACATTAATAAACAAACTGATATAAAATTGTATTTAATTTCCATTGAAATATATAAATACAATTTACCCTCCTTTCATGTAGGCTAAGAAATGACGAGTTAATAACGATTAAAAGATCTCCAAGCTCATAGGATAACAATTTCAAATCCATGTGTCTAGAAATAAAAATGGTTTATTTTTTATAATTTATTAATTTTACATGTGAAGAAATTGATGAGTTAATAATGATATACAGATTTTTGGCATTGGGGTATGCCTTAAAACTGATTATGTTTGGTTAACAGAGTGTTTTTCTGAAATAGGGTAAATGACCCAAGACTAAGAGGCATCTGGCATGAGCGAAAGCCTACTCCATTTTAGACCACCAATGGTGTGGTTTTCCTTGAATAGCATGATGAGTCACCCTATATTCGCGAGAGACGGTTGTCACTTCTAGTTTGACAACTAAGTTATGATAGGTTTTCCCTGAGTAAAAACAATAAAAAAATCTCTATACTCGTAATATAACAATTTCGAATCCATATGTCTAGAATGGAAAATTATATTTTTAATAATTTATTTTAAATATTAAATGTTAAGAAATTAGATTAAAATAATGTCAATTCTTTAATTATAATAATTCCATACACACACACATATATAATATTTGTTATTATAAGTTGTTTTTTTTTTTCTCTGATTTTATTTTATTATATGTATGATATGGGATTGGGACTCCTACTAATATAATCATTTATATTTTTGGATGCATTGTATACCTCTAACATACTTGTTTAGTGAGTTTTTAATCAACAATGTTGTAACAAATATTCTTGTTTAGTGAGTTTTTAATCAACAATGTTGTAACAAATATTTTAAGAATACATTTTATTGTGAGGAGAAATGTTCTACAACCTAGTATGAAAGAGAAATTGTTAAATAGTGAAGGAAATATAAATCTTTATAGTATTAAAAAAGTAAATTTTTATCATTATTTTCAATTAGTTTATTCTTATATAAATTTTTATGTAAAATTAAAGCGGAAATTGAAATATTTTATTTATATCTGACATTGATTTTCTTTGTTTACTGTATTTTTTAGTTTTTTAAATGTAAGTGTTGTTTTATTATTTATAAATGTAACATTAGGTGATAACATCTCCCTCATATTAGGTTAGGTTTTAGAACATCTCTCAAAACAATTATTGATACTCTATGATTTGTAGTTCATTTTATATTCACTTGACTTGTAACATTTAAAACAAACATATATTAATAACAAAAAATTATTTTACTATTAGTTATAAATACCATAACTTCATATTAACTTTATATAGAGAAAAACTAAATAACTTGAATAAAAAAATTAATATATTTTCACTTTCCATTATAAGATGTCTAACTTATTCCATTCTTAATATGGAGTTCATATCTAATATTTAAATATTAACAAAATTAACTCTATGTATTGTACATAACAACTAATAATTCTTAATTTCTTGTAGTTAAAACATTTTATTATTGTGTTGCTGAAAACTAGCATTGATCCAACTTAATTCCATACCCACCAAGAGACTAGAGGAATTAAGTCTCTAGAGGTGCAAGCCTTTCCTCAAGTTTTTCACTCAAAAAGAAGTTTGCATCTTAAGAGATTTGATCCCTCTCGGCTCTTGGTAGATCCGAAGTTAAGATGGATCTACGCTAATCACTAACTCTTGAGAAATATTATTATTCATTATTATTATATATTTCTTTGTTTGCTAAATTGTGTGAGTTTTGAGATGACCACATGCTTAACCGTTGGCTGGAGAAATCACAACTTAGGGGCATCTAAGACGTAAAATAGGGATCACATGCGACCTATGCCACACTAGCTCTTAACATGGATAGAATTTTCCACACAACTTTTTGAGCAGGGAACCTCCACATCATAGAATTCCTTAATACTACACACATCATCCTCTATTCTAGGTCACCTCATGGACATTATTATTATATATTTCAAATAAATAGTTAACATTATTTTAAATTCAATTTTCTAAATAATTAATTATGTTCGGATTAATTTTATTTTAAATTTTAATTATATCTATATATTAATAAATTTTAAATATAACATGCAAGATAAAGTAAGTATATATATATATATATATATATATATATATATATATTCTTTACATTTCATTAAAATATTTTAGCAATATATTTCCATAAATTTCTAATGTATTTCTAAATTTTTTAATAATATATTTTTGTTGAAAATTTACCAAACAACATATTTTATATTGTATATATATAACTGAGAATGTGGAAGATAAAAGTGAAGTTGTAAGATCAGTTAATGTACACAATTGATATAGAGCATAAAGAATTCTCATGAAAACATTTTATTGATTATCAATTTTGTTTTAATTTAATAATGTATCGTACATGGGTAGAATGTGGCCCGTAGTTAAAATGTGATTATCAGAGGGGAACTGAATTGTGGATTTCTATTAGAGCCACTTCTATTTGGTGTCGAGACCTGCCACCTGTATGCGGGATCGATTGCTACTTAGAAGAAGAGGAATCACTTTTGTTTAAGTTGTTTGCTTTATTGTCTACAGTGTTCTTCAATATTACTGAGTTTATTGTTTAAATTAATTAGCAGAAGATTGGGAAAAATTGATTGTTAGATTAAATATGCAAGAGAGCAGAATTCTTCAATATAAATCAAGAATACTACGACTAGAAACCAACCAAACTATCAATTAAGCGACAATAGTAACATAGAGAAAAAAATATTGATTAATGAATGTTACAAGAACTTTGACATTCACTTAATATATGTTAACCTACAATATTCTATAAACTCAATACATTGGCAATTTACTATACATATATCTCCTAAATAAGAAAATTATATCAATTAGTAATAATGGGATTCCATTTACAAAATAACGTAAAATTTGTCGTTTTGCAAAGATGTATCTAGTATATACAATCTTCTCTCTCTGCATGATTGAACTTATAACATATATTCTTAGTTTGTAATGTGTTGGATATGATGAGGACATTCTGACTTCTCTTATGAGTAATGATATCTTTAATTCTTTTTCCTTTAGAAATGTGCAGAAGTTGAAGGAGGTCATACATCTTTTTTTGATTATTGATTTTTCTTTCCATCATAATTAAGTAAGATCCCTCCCCCGCTTGCCACCCTTCTATTTATAAAGTTAATTAAAAATTATTATCTTTTAATATTTTCATAAATGATTATTATTACATTAAAACATAAAAAACATGTATAAGTAGCTTTACTAGTAATTTTACTTGTTTAAATGTTAAGACATTGCAACCATATATGATAAATGGAAAGTAAATTGGATTTTCTCTCTTAAACATATGATTATAACTAATAGTGGTAAATTAATATAAATTTGATCAAATGACAATTTAATTTATGCTAACATATTAATTAAAAATAGTGACAAATGCATAATATATGTGATAATTAGCAATTGTTCCTAAATGTTCGAGAAGTACATCATTATAGATGAAATGGTTGAAATGTTTAATTGCTAAAATTGGTTGTAAAATGAGAACATTGTGATCTTATAAAGGAAATATTTGTAATGTTCCCCTTATTTTTATGAATAGATGTTTGATAAATTGTGATGTATCACAAAGATAATATGTGACTTGATTTGTCATTCCAAAATTAGTGGAAGACACTATGTCATGACGAAAATAACTTTCAATGCAATATATTGTGTATCACATGCTAAAAAATATTTCGTATAGTCTTTGTCTTATGTAAATCACTTAAAAATTCACTTATTTTCCACACAATTGTTTTAAGAAAATTTTGGGTTATGTACAAGACACTAAAAGGAGTTTTGGATTCTTGTGCATTGAATCTATTTTAAACTTGAGTGTGGCCTGTAGATTCAATATTTTTTTCTCTTGTGTGCACATTGAAACTGTGTTCCTCTATGTCTTCAAAGTCTTAGTACAACATGTTACAATGGTGGAAAATTTGTTCCATGAAAATAAGTCCTTTTCGGTCCAGTTACTTTTGATGGTTGTAAACATCTTATATATCACATTAAATAAAAGTCTGATTGCATGTCACATATCCCTTTTCATAAAAAAATTATTTCATCTGACACCACAACATATCTAATACTAAAAGGTTCCCTTTCTTAAGACACTACACATTACATCATTTTTCGCATGTGACACATCACATAGTGTTGAAATTTCCTTCATCCTCACAAAGGGAATATTTATAAAAGAACTCACTAGTGATATATTGCATCCCCTCCAACCTTCTACCTTTGCAACACAATGCATTACACCATATCAAATTGCTTGGAAATTGCTTTTTGGATCTTCTATAGATTTTATTATTCTCACCATATCAATCATAAAATTTCTTTGGTTGTAACATGTCACATCACCCAAATAATACATATCACACCTAAAAGACCTTAGGCTACAATATATCACATTGTGTCAAAGATTCTATACATGTGGAGAACCAAATTTTCTCAAACTTTTCTTCATTGCAACACAATGCATATCACATCTAAAATTTCTTTGTACGTGACATATCACACCTCTCTAAATATTTCCCTTTCATGACATATTGAATTGTGGAAATTTTTGTTTCTACGTGGCACATTTATTTTTTCAATTATTTCCCTATGACATATTGCATTGATTTTAACTTTCATTTCCCATGAAAGGTTGCATCACATTGAAATTTATTATTATGTGTTAATGGTGCTCGACTCACCAACATGTCAAGGGATCTCCCCGATAAGAAGTCCCAACTAGACCTCATAATGTTTGGAGTAGGAGTCCCAGTAGTGGGTAGTAAAGAAATGCCTTAACCGTGATAGTGCGCATAGGTAAGTGTGATATGTTCGTCGAAAGCAAGTGTGTGACCTTGTAGTGAGTCAAGTGGGATGCATGGGGTTTCTATCATGTGGAGGGGAAAGGAAGTGTGTCTCTTAGAACCCTGTAATAGTACGCAACATGAAAGGAACACATGAGCTGAATGACATCACAAGTTGGAAAGAAGAATAGTCCACAATCCAAAGTGACGGGTTAAACCAATAATATGTTAGCAACAAGGTTTGTACAATTTCACACATAAAAATTCATATGTAAATGTGTAAGTTAAATAACATACATTGCTAAAGAAACTAGAATTGTGCAAATCCAATAAAAACATATGGATGAAAATGTGGTGGCTTTGTTATATATTATATTAAGCGAAAGTTCCATACATTCATACACCATTGACACCCACTAGCCCCAATAGTGGAACATTACAATCAACATTGTCTTCTCATCTAAAGAGATGCACTTTCTCTACATTTTCAAGAAGCCAAGGCTCATCAGATTACTCTCCAAGCCTTCTCTAAGTAATTCCTAGCAAAAAGATTGGCTCCCAAAAGCTTGTACTCTGAGTTTTATGGTTCCATATATAACAAAGGGTGGGGTGACCCTTGACATTCCTCTTTGACTCTTGGACTATCCTCATGAATCTTCACATTACATAATGACTCTTAGCATTCCACTAACGACACTCGAAATTTCACTTATAATGTATTTACAATAATACAATTTCCACATATACCCATGTGGAACAAAATAGGCTGGAGTGAGCCTGACAAGAAAAACAACATCACTCAGGGTCTTTAGGAAAGACCAACTCGGTAACCTCCTCATTGTGATCTTCAATGATGAACTAATACCAAGCTTGTTGTTGCACTATTGTGCCTCCGTATTTTTTTGTGATGTCCTTTTCAAAGTGAGCTCTTACCTCCATGGCTTCCGAGTATATTATTCTAAAACCTCTGTCCAACTCATCCTAAGGCATGCACAATATTTTCCTGAGTCGACATCCAACATGACTTGGTTCTTCATCATGGCCTGGGTGAGGGTTTCGATGGAAGGGATCTTTTGCATTCGCACTATGACATCCAAACTCTTAAAAAATCATGCATTGAAAGCCTCAATGCTAGTGATGAGTGGAGGGAGCTTCTCATAGTTCTGGATCAACATATGAATTCATGATTTTCCTAGCTCAACCTCTGGCTTCATCCTCTTTTGAAAGTAAAGAGGGGCTCCATTGTACCTCATTGTCCATTCTTGCACGTGAGTAATAACAGTGTGAATGTTTTTGAGAGTTTCAGCTATTTATGTGCACTACTACTGAAAGTCGTATAGATGGACAAAAACATTGTGCATGGTGACAAATCTATTATACATTGTTTGCATGGTGGCCTACAAAGTTGATTTCTCCACCACTATTATGTTCTTCATCTTTGTCATGGCGGATCCTGTAGACTGCTCTATTCTTTGCATTGCCTCTTGTAAGTTCATTTCCATCAGATCATTTTTCTATCAAGAACTTGACTGTCAAACTCGTGGCTTATGCATAAACCTTGGAAGCCTTGACCATGGCAACTAGATGTCTTCTAACATCTAGTACAATCACCCTTTCCTCTGTGTGGGTAGGTGACTTGTGATCATCTGGGAGGTGCTTTCTTCATGCCTTTACAATCCTCTGTTGTGGCTTGTTAATTTCCATATTGTACACATTTGTCTCTAGATCATCATCAAGGAGAACAACTTCTCCTTTCTCACCCAGGACTAGTTTTGATTCTATAGGTTGTAGAGACTATGGTACAACCCAGATGCTCTCGACATGATATTGGTGTCTTGGTCCTCTAGCTCATGTTCTGTCGCCATGTTTGTTACCTCCACCAAATTCTCAACATGCTGAGAAAGTTACCAAACCTTAACCTTCTCACCCTCTTCTTCATCTGCTAGCTACTCTGTTGTGTCAACCTATATCTATGTAGTTTCCTATGTCAATGTGTCTTCTCTTTGTTCATGTTCCTATTTATGCCTCTCTTCCCTTTCTCTCCTTCTAATCTCCTATTCTACTTTCAACTTCTTCTTCGTCTCCTGTAATCTTCTCTTTGTATATCCCAATATTTTCTTTTGTCTCTTATTGCACTCTACTCTCCTTTCACGTTGTCACCTCTTGGCCTCTATCTCTAAAGCTACTCTCTCAACAAGATTGTTTGCTTTGAATTTGTAGCTTTTCTCGGCCTTTACGCTCTCAAAAATCTTCCACTTACCTTTGTCTTACACCAGTTTATTGATCACTGTTATTGTTGTTGTTGCTTCTTGTGGTGCTACTTCCTCCAGCGCTACTTTCCATTCTACCACTATGCTGACAGGTTCATTAAGTATAGAGGAGTTATAGTAATATCTCTAAGGATCTTCCTTTGGCTAATGACATGCCTCGTGGATCCATGAGTAGTACACCTTCTCATAGTGATTCTTGCATATGTCATGGGGATCATACAAATTGAAACTCTTGGTGCCAAACCCAAACTTATTCATGTCTTTGGCTTCGACATATGCATCTTTCAAGGTATGAATCTTGTAAAACCCAATTTTCAAAGGAAGAGGAGGCCATGGTGCCTTCTTCCTCCTGTGCAGTCCTAGTGATAACCCTCTAGATGTGGTATGCAACCTCTTACATGAAAAACTTGTCCACAGAAAACCTCTATAGCTCATGCAGAGGATTATCCATGCCAAACATCCTAATGAAGGTGCCATAGGGTGAGGCATACCAATCTGCAATTTTAAGTAGTTCCTGTATCACTTCTTGGGACATGCAAGGTGGACCCTGATCAAATATCATCCTATACAGTGGGGCGATAAAGTGGTTAGACAACCTTGCCATGAATCCTTGGTAGATACACTCAGAGAGAAACTTGCAATAAACATTCAAAACTTCCTCTGAGGGTGTAAATATCTAACCCATGCCAAGGAACTACTACTGGGCATAGATTGCATCAAGTAGGTATGCGGACATAAATAATCTTGCTTGTCCTTCCTTAGGAAAATTATGGGCATTAGGCACATGCACTTTCTCTAATGAGCGAACATGCCTGACTAGTTGAAAGTCCTTCCTTTATTTTCCAACTAATCTAACATAACAACCCAAATCTGCGAGAATGTCTCCTTGCTATCTTGGCCATACAAGTGACATGCAAAGATGACCAGGAGTTGGTAAGCCTTCCTAAGAAAATCCGTCTTGTATACATGGTTGAGTGACATCCTAAACTTCAATGTCTCTTTTACCCAATGCTTCATGATATCTCTAGTGTTTACATTGCTATTGTGCATGAAGAACAGTGCATACATGTAGTTCACTGACTCCAACAAGTGATGCATCTGATGGTAGTTTTCCAACTTGAACGTGGCAAGTTGTGTCCCACTAGTATTGCTCAATGTCATCATATTAGGATCAGTATGTGAGACAAGTACCTACATGTAACCTTGTACAAGCCTGACTAGTGAATGTTGACATAGACTTGTCGATATTCGAGATATTACTTGAATCTACATGAAAATATGTCATTTATTCCTTGCCATGTGATCTTCATGTCCTTCTCTACAAACAATTGTGTCTGCATAGATGGGCAAGTTCATTAGCAACTGCTCAACTATATCTCTAGTGCTGCTCTCAAAGGTGTCCTTTGGCCCAGCTCACTTGGAAAACATGATGCAAGTACTGCTGAGATACTACTCAACAACTGATGTACCTAGAGATAGAGCGAACACTCATGACAAGAAAATGTCAATTTAAAAAACAAAAAGCACTTCAATGATCAATCATACAACAAGTTGGGTGACTTCTGGGTAAGATTGCGTAGTAGTGACTCTTAGAGGCTGGGAGACTATAAGCTGGAACTGTGCATTTCCTAGCCCCAATTGCTAGAGAGACCTTCTACTAGTTGGAACTGTACAAAGCATAGTCAACTGAGGCTGACTATGGACTGGAACTATGCAATGTGTAGTTTAGTCTAGCTTGACTGTTGGTTTGGAATGCGCATGGCATAATCCCGATGGGTAAGACTGGGCACTGTCTCCTAGAACTGTGTAGAGCACAACTGGAGGCTAGTGACAAACAACTTCTGCGTAATTCCTAGATCCAAGGAAGAGCCTTGAGTTCCAGGAATGTATAGTGCATGTTGGGTAAAGCTATATCTGATCCTAGGCTGCCTAGATCTGCCTAAGGGAAACATGAAAAATAGTAGATTTGAATGCATGAGAAAATTATGGTGCAGATAGGAGTGGATGATCATGTATACAATCAAAACCAATGTAGGAAATAGTCAAACCGATGAAAAACGATGCTAGTGGGGAGAGTCATCGCAACGACGACCATTAGTGAAAAAATAATGTTATGCATGTGACATTTAAGAAAGAAAACACAAAAATTGAAACCACACTTCTACAAGTTAAAACAAATTAAAACACCAACATTCGTTCAGGAAAACATGCAAAACAACACTCACACAAGCAAGGGAAACAAAAGCAACATAAAAAGCAGCAAAAGACTTGAAAAGAAAAACATATTTAGAAAAGTTGTGCTGACTATGTTGAAGGTTCATAGATTCCTCGAGAATGCTAGAGCTCCAATATCAAATGTGTAGAATGAGATATGGGGCGTCCATTAAAAATATTTGGTAGATTCAGGGTTTTTGACACACATGCCAAAATTCTAGGAAAAAGTGACAAGTGGCAGGAAGTTTCTAAAAATGACTTGAGCATAACTCCTAATGCTTAAAATAGTTCCCTATTTTAAGGGATTCTTTTTGTCTTTTTCTTTTTCCTTTTTCGAGAAAGTTTTCCATGCATGCATGGAGAAATTGTGTAGTTCTAAAGGGAATTGGGAAACTTGCCAGCACATGCATCGGACAACAGTTGATTGAATGCTTCTGCGCAATTCCTAGGTTGAGTGGCTTTGGCTACCTCTCATGCTCTGTGCAATTTCCGAGTTGAAGAAAATATGTTAGCTAGGTCTACACAATTTCTGAGTTGAAGCTGATTGTCAGGATGCTCTCTACAATTTTCAAGAGCAAGGTTAACTGTCGGGGTGCTCTACGAAATTCCTGAGGGCAAGGCAGGCTACCCTCTAGGACTGCATAGTTTTCTAAGAGAACGCAAGAACTAGATGTAAACCAAGTCAAGGGGTTAGCTTGTGGTTAGTCAGTAAAGAAAGTAAGTGAACACAAACTGCAAAGTGAAAGGTAAACTTGAATGAACACGAGTACCTGAGCAGTACAAGACATGCTACTAAGATTTTGAGGAGGGAGGCTCCAAAACAAAGTAAAGGAAAAATTGCGGAGGGTTGTTGTAACCACTACAACATTATGCAACACATTACACTTTTTCAAACATTTGTTTTCATGATATAATGTGTATTATACATAAAACATCTTTAGCCATGACATATCACATTCCTTTTGTGTCATGACATATTGCTTTGAGGAAAATCTTGTCTTTCAATGAAACTTTATGCTTTTCCAAACTTCTTTTCATTGTGAAATAGGGAAATTCTCTAGAATTTTAATGCATAGTGGTTTATTGAGATGAAACCATAATATTTTAAACTAAAAGTATGACCACTTTTCATACAACAACCACTAAAAATTGTAAAAGGTTTTGAAAAATCAGTCGTTAAGTGTGGAAAACGTGTATAGAGTTATAGAGGGCTATAAATAATATAAATATTAATGATCCAACAAATTAAATTGGTGTATTTATGTCAGAATTATGATACATGTGTTTTTATTGATTGCAACTCACATAGATGACAATTCACAGTGCAACAGGTTAACAACAAAGGATTACATATCACACTCTAGAGATTGAAGAAAGATAATGGTTTAAGAAGTATATGCTTGTTCTCTTTGTCCAAGTAGCATATACACGCGAGTCCACAGAACAAAAGGCATGTATACGTATGCATGCACTTTTACAAGAGAAAAAGTGCATATGAGTTGGAAAATCAAGGAAATTCAAGAGTAAATAATACCAAGGGTCAATATCATGGTATTAGCCCACAATATTTAGTGGAGTCACAACTATTTGATCCTGTCCAAGAATACCATAGGTTCTAAGTGTTGTTTTGGTCTGAAGTATTGAGAAAGGCCAAAAAATATATAAGGAGGAGAAGATCAAAGAGCCAGGTGTGCAAGTGTAAGGGTTTCTTAGGATTACTTCTATATGAAGTATATTTTATGTTCTAGGGGCTATGATTATGATATGATCTGAAATATTTTGTGCACCTTGAATTCAAGGTTTGATCAGGATCATGAGACCTGAAATGACTTGTCATTGAGTGATTTGATATTGGTTTGGCTAGATCTAATTGCTAATGCATTTTTTATTCCGTAAATATTATGATCTAGGTATGACTGAAGTCTGGAACAAAAAAGAAGTTTTAAGTTAGTGTTTGTAGATCTATACCCTGGTTCACCTATGTGAAGGCACGTATACACGTTGGTTAGGTACTTCAAAGTAGCATATACATTATAAAATATGATGTTTGAAGTTGTTGTTGGTTCTGGTTTTTGATGCAGAGTTCTAGGTTTTGCTCTATGTTCTGATGACCGTGTTCTCGTAACAATGTTATGAATGTCTAGATTGATTGATTGTGATTTACTTCAGTGATGATGGGTTTTCAGTGATTGGTTGTGTTGCAATGGTAATTGATTTTGAGCTTTAATGTTGCTAATGGGCTAAGTATGAAAATTGGATGAAACATGGCTTTCATATTGTGTTGTTGTCTACCAGGAGTATCCAGTCTGAAAATATATGAAACGTGGTCCCTAGAGGAAGAGAGAAGATCGTAACCTTCTATAGGCTAGCGCCTACATAATGGTAAACATATCGACCAGTACAAGAGCCAGGGGGTTAGAGCTCCTTTCAAGTAGCAACTAGAAAACGAGTGAAGGTTGGAGCCTTCTATAGGTCAATGCCTACGTACTAGTAAACATATTGACTAGTACAAGATCTAGGGGGTTGTAACTCCCTTCCAATAGAAGCTGGAGAACAAGAGAAGGTTGTAGCCTTTTGCAGGTGTGTGCCTACGTACTGGTATGAGTTTACAACAATACAATATTGTAAATAGATTTTTATTATATTAAAATAAGACAGAGATGACAACAACATGTTTTTTTTTTCTCTCGCATTGGGTTTTCATGTTAAATATTGGTGTTCATGTGTGTTTCTTATGTGTGATTTATTATTCTGTTATTACTCCACATGGTTACTGTTTAAATGGCTAATTAAGTACTAATCCACTGATTAAAGATCAATAGATGATGAATTAATTGAATCATAAGTTCACTAGATATACACTGGTTGCCTTTAAAAAAATGGTGTACATACACGAGTTCCCTTCACTGACCTAGTGTATATAAATTTGATTATGAAAATAAAAAGTTAGTAGGTTGATAATACTGATTCACAGTATTATTTTCAACAATTGGTATTATAGTAGGTCCTTCAAAAGAATCTTGATCAGTTGAAGGGAGACCTTTCAAGATGAACAATCACGAAGGCTTGGGATCTATCAGACCGCCAATCTTCAATGGGAACAACTTGGTATATTGGAAAACACAAACTAGAGCTTATCTTTAGTCACTTGGAGCTGATGCTTGGGCAATTGTGGAAAGTAGATACGAATATTTAGTGGCAGTCCCCATGAATCTAGCAAAAAAGAAATCATATGAAATCAATGCCAAAGCTGTCAACGCTTTATTGGAAAGTCTATCAGAATCATAATTCATCAAAGTCATGCATTTCAAGACAGCCAAGGAAATATGGGATAGAATCATTCAGAGCTATGAAGGAGACTCCCAATTAAAATGTACTAAAATTCAAACTCTCAAAATCCAATATGAAACTCTCAAGATGTAGAGTGATGAAATTATTTCTAGTTATTTCTTATGAGTAGATGAGATTGTAAATCATATGAGAAATCTAGGTGAAGAAATAAAGGAGGCTACCATAGTTGAGAAAATTTTGAGATATTTGTCTTCTAAATTTGACTCAAAAGAATTTACCATTGAAGAAAAGCAAGATCGACAATCTGTTACTATTGTTCAACTTCATGGAATTTTAATTCCCTTAGAAATGAGGAAAGGAGATCAATCAGAAATTAGAGAAGCCGCTTTCAAAGCTTCTATAAAAGGAAAAGAAAAGGGAGATCTCAAAGAATCAAGATATATATCATAAGAAGAAGAGGTAAATTTTCTGAAGAAACTTTGGTGGGGTTGCAGAAGATTCAGACGTAAGATTCCCTTCAAATTTTTTTCTTTTGGAAGAGTTGGTCATTATGCTACTAAATGCCCTCATGACAAAGGAATGATTTCCGCAGAAGGTAATAGAAGTTATTATACTCATGAAGATAGTGATGGCATGTCTAATAGTGATGAAGATGATCAAGATATTAAACTAATCATGGCATATGAAAATGATACCTTAGAGAAGGAAGATTTCTTAAAGAAAGCACTCAACTCAAAATTTGTTTGGCAAAAAAGGATACAGTCATAGACACATTGACACATTAGCTCACTGAAAAAGAAAAGCATAATGAAGTGTTAGAATGTGAAGTAGTAAGTCTAAGAAAAGAACTTGAGAAGACAAAAACTCTGAATATTACATTTTCTAAAGGATCAGGAACTTTAGATGAAAACATCAAAGTTCAACATTCTCTTATTATAAAGTCTGGTTTTCAATTTCATGAGATTGTTGAAGGTGAATCTAGCTCACATGATGAGGCAAGGAAATTTAGTGCAAAATATGAAATGCTCAACAATGGTATAAGAGGTCAACCCATCAACAACCAAGGAAAGAAAGACTTCAAAGAAAATCATTTCCTCCTAATTATGGAAGGGATAATCAGTTCTTTCCTCATACAAATAGTGTTGAATGTTTTATATGTCATAATTTTGGACATGTTGCAGCCAGATGTAGAAGTAGAATGGTTCAAGGCCATCACACAGAAATATCATCTGTTTCCATGTACTTTAATGGATATTGTTTTCGTTGCAATATGTTTGGTCACAAAGCTATTGATTGTGATAGAAGGAATCTAAAACATGTAAGTGTTATTTGTGTAACAAATTTGGACATATAGCAAACAAATGCAGGAAGAAATTTTGGCCACCATACCAAAAGATGCAAACATCATCACAATACAACGTATTGAAGAAGATGGATTTGTTGTCAGAAAGATGTGGCATAGCTCTGTATACAGACATAACAGACCCAGGGGGAGTTGAAAGTGTAAAATTTCAGTATTCCAATTCTCATACACAGTTATTATGAAGACAAATAGCATATATACACATTTTATAAGCTTCACAGTCGCATATATGGTGTTTTGAGGAAAAAGCAGTGGGATAGAATCAAGAAAGGGGGTCAAATATGGTTCAATCAATTATCAATTATATGTTTTGTTCTGACTGATGATGATTAGAGTTTGTTGATGATATGTGGAAGTGTTTTTTTCCTCATTAATTGTTAATAATTTGATGAATAACTGGTTGATGATGATGCCTTGATGATTCTTACTAACAAATGTAATGATCATCTATGATAGTGAATGGTTGGCACAGGCTCAAGGGGAGCATATCCTTATACTAATGCATTGTTGGAATTATATTAGAAGACATTGGTACATGATGATGCTTATATTTCTTGATCCACATAGTTTCTTGATTCAAATGACTCTTTTAATGATGGGCATTTATGGGCTATTGATCTCGATGCTGCTGATAGATGCTTATGGTGCTAATCATATATGGTGTATGATAGTTGTTGATGACTATCATGGTATTGTTTAGATTGTTAGTCCTTGTTATATGTTGGGTTATGTTATATTCATTCCACGACTAGCCCACATAGTTAATTGGGGGGTTAAAGGAGGGGTAGAGCCCCCTCTTCGTTGCACCGATTGTGTAGTAGCAGGGGTCACAAGGGATTTGAGGTGTACCCATAACCCCACTTTATGGGGTCTGGGACAGCACTGGTGGGCTCTAGTATTACAACAATGATGCTGCAACTCTTGGGACTCCCTTATTTACTTTTATCAACCTAGTAGTTTGTAACAAACATGGAAGCGATAGTGTTGTATGCACAAGTACTACCTCTTACTGCAGGCTGTCACTTGATCAGCTGGCACAAGTTTACTAGGAGCTCAAGCCAACTTCTATGAGTTCTCAGAAGAAGCTTTTAATTGTGATGGAAGAAAGCTAACTCAAAAGAGGCTATTCTACTTGTAGAAAGAAGATGAAAGCTGAAAGGAAATGCAAACCCTAACAAACCCTAGTTTTACCCATTAACCCTACCTTTGCAAGAAAAAGAGATGAAACTACTAAAATGGATGCCATGGACTACTATTAAGATAAAATGCATGTACTTAAGCTACTTCTGAAGGAAAATGTGGAAGAACCATATTTTTGTACTTTTGAGCAATTTTATGCAAAATTATTATGGTTGTGTTTTAACTTATTTGACTGTGCAGATGTTTGGTGGCGAAAAGAGATGGATTTGGCTGTTGTAGATGATGAGGAAGGTGTGGAGAGGACCTAAGGAGTCCCTAGCACCCTTCTAGATAATTCCATGGTGATCAGATCTCGAAAAATTGCTCGCATGAACTTCTACAGGAAGTCTGTAGGGGATCTACAGGAAGTTCTACAGGAGCAGGCCGAAAGTGATTTTTGAAGGTTTGAAGGAGGAAAAACAGTGGGAAAGTGGAAATGAAGGATGGATAGAGATGTTAAGGGGTCTAGGAATTTGTAATTGAAGCTCAGGAGTGAAGAAGATGGTTGGAGTTTTTCAAAGGTTAAGAAAGCAATTTTGCACAAAAACGTAGAAATTAGGGCTGGTTGAGAAAGTGTGGCGAATGGGTGAAGAAAACCTTGAGAAAGAGACTGAAGCACATTGTATGATGGAGGAAGGATAGGCTGGAGTGTCTTGCAGGTGCTCTACACACTTATTTTCAAAACTGACCAAAGCAAAAACTATGAAAACAAAGTTTTACTTATTTTTGACCTAATTCTGACCTAGATAATAGAAAAGTGCTTAACAGAACTTGATGTACAGGAAGTTATGCAAGAAAGCTATGGAAACTGATCAAGAAGAGATCTAAGCATGAAAACACAACCGATATCAACTTTTCCAACTCGAAATCTAACACTAGCAATTGCATTGGAAAGCAAAAACAATGTTTTGGTGGCAGCAAGAGTACTTTGGTCTCAATTCATGGTCCCAAGGAGGGAGAAAGGAGCTCAAGTCCTACTTCGTAGCCTTTTTGTGGATATTTTCTATTATTCCAGCAAACTAACTAATCGACCTGAAGCAAGAACAACTATTCTAATCATTAAAAACAACCTAAGTAATAAAGAAAGATTTAATCTAAATAACAGAAATTATTTCAAGAATGCAAGAAAAACACATAAAAAATACAAGAAGGAGGTATTGAGCACTTGGGTTGGGCCCAACCCCAAGAGGTACAACCCCCTTAGAAATATCAGTTCTAGTTCAAGGCTAGTTTCCTTTTCATTGATCAAAAAATAATAGTCATGCCACAAAACTGTTTACAAAAAGAGCTCCAAAATGAGTTGAATGCAGAGCTGCACAAAAGTGTGAAAATAAGTAGTTCAATAGCTAACCTACTGAGGCCTGAGGCCTTCTTATTTATACAAGTTGAGGACCCAAATAGTCCTACTAAACTTTAGGAACTCAGCTACCAAAACTTGCAGATAACAGCCACTTCACTAGGCCTGCTCAACTGCCCCTTGAAATCATCTTTGGTGGGTTGTTCAACTCCGAGCTGTTGGTGGAGAACTTGAGGAAGGGGTCATTTAGTGTAGGAGACACCCCTCCTATAAATCCTCAACCTTTTTTCTTCGAATTTGGCTGCTAATTTTCTCATAAATGCCTGATCTTGGTCCAAAAATGTCCAAAAATCTACAATAAGCACGTATTAGACTTTGTGGTAAAATGACTATCCCCATTCACTCAATTAACATAAATATATTCAAAAGCATGCACAAAACTATGGAGAATGGTGGATTAAATGAGAATAATAGGCAAAGTGAGCCCATATAGTTACCCATTTCTGGGGCTCATCACCACCCCCTACTGAATGGGTTGCTCATCCTCTGAGCAACTAATCCAGCTCTTCATCCTTGATGGCCTTAACTGCTTCCCTGACATCCCATGCTTCTGAGGTGATGTCCTCTTTCTTGTCATGAAAACCTACCCTTCTATCTACTTCCTCCCATTGCATGTGTTCTTCTTCTTCCTTGACCCCTTCTAGTAGTCCTAAGAGTAGTGGAGGAATAAACTTTAGGCCAATCCAGTTGGCCTTCAGGTTTTGCATTGATTGTTTATAAAGGGGCACTCTTGCCAAAGCCTCCCTCATTCTGGTTGGGGAGTGATACTCCCTGATCTTCAAGCTATATGATAGTGTATTCCATCTCTTCATACAAGCATGAAGACAACCATCACCAAATAATATTTCCATATCCTCAAAATGGGCGATGGCTTGCGCTTTCCTTTCGACATACTCTGAGAGAACTTGAGGGTTGTTGGCAAGGTGTTGATGAGCATATACTAGAGTTGAGGGGTCTTCTGGTTCTACCCTGATTAGTAGGGGCTCATTCAGTTCTTTGGCCATGATTTGTTGAACTTCCACTACCCTTTTTTCCTCATGGCTCATCCAAGAAGCCATAGCCATGAGTTGTAAATATCCCAATGTAGCATTAGGGTCCCAAAATTTCATATCAGGGAGTGCCAAATTATGTAAATAAAACTTTGCTAATTTGGCCTTGTCCTTAGTCGAACTAGTGTCACACAAATGCATAAATTGACCATAATGTTGGAAAGGGATTGTGCCCCTTTGGGTTGATGTTTTGATTTGAAATTGAAGCCATTGGTCTTTAAGGTACAATGCATAAGATCTGGCTAGTTGTCTACATTACAAGGCTTCCATTTCCTAGCTGGCCATGCAGGCCATCTGGGCTTCTCTTTCCTGCAACTGTTGTTTCAGCATCAGGATTTCAACTGTCGCCTAAGACTCCCTCTCTTGCTACTGCTTTATCAATATTTTCATATGAGACTATGTCTCTTCCCTTAGCTATTGTTCCTGTGCTATTTCTTATCCTGCTAGACAACCTTCCTGTAGGTGTTGTTCTTTAGAAATTTGTGTCATATCTGTCTGTTGAGTTTGCTGCTACTGTAACTACTTTTTCAGTAATGTATTTTCCTCCCATAGCTGGGCTCTTTTATTGCTCTCAGTGTGTCTCACCATTGCCAACTCTATTCTTAATTCTTTCAAGTATTCTTCCAGGTGGCCTATGTCTGAAACCCCCTTGGATTTAGAAATTCACATCCAAGTGTGAGTCCTAACCCTTTCTTGTTCCAATGCGAAGAAAAATGGTACAACAAACATCTGTGGGATGATCTTCCCACCTTCTAACAAGTTGTAATATGAGCCCAAACTAGGCCGAGAGCTTGGTTCAGGTATCTCCTCAGTCTTATCCTCTTCTTGTGACTGTTTCGCTGCCTCCTCTTCCAATTTTTCTGTCTCCTTTAGCTTGGACAATGTTTCCTGTAGAGAAGCCTTTAGCTTGGTGTTCATCAGTCTGATTTTCTCCTTCCAGGTGGAAGTTTTGGGACTTCCTTTCTCATAACTGATAGATATTTTGGAGGGGGATTCCTCCTTCTTCTCATTAGGTGCATCTGTGATGACTATAGGTTCCTTTCGTGGAGGCTGGGGTTTGCCCACCTTTATCCTAGTGCTCCTTCTGGCTTTAAAGTACATGGATGCTGCTTTTTCTCTTTTTCCTTTTTGTTTTGTTGGATTTCTTAAGGCAGCCAGCACAGTTGTTGCCTCTTTTGCCAATGTCTCAGGGGATGTTTCTTCCTACTGCTGCTCCCCTTCATCTTCTGTTGTCTTTTCCGTGCCTGCTATTTTTGCTTGTGTTTCTACTATTTCTGGCAATGGTTTCTCTTTTTCTTTCTGGATTCCTACCTTGCTTGTGGTAGTCCCCTTTTTGACTTTCTTAGGATTTTTCTTCTCACTTCCTGTTCTTTTCGTTTTCTCTGTCTTTGGAGTGGTCTTATTTTCTGCTGTGGGTTTTTCAAGTTTCTCTTCTATTTCCTATTCCTCCTCCATTTCCTGCTCTTCCACTGCCTTCATATGTGGTGTCTCTTCATGCCCTTCTTCCTCAATTTCCTCTTCCTGACTGCCAGATGGGCTGATATCCTCAGCCAAAGTTTTGATATCGTCATCTCTGGACATATTTCTGAAAATTTCCTAAGCTATGGGAATGGTATAGGTATGTAAGGAATCTTCTACCAACAATTTAATGAGCCCGTGGTGGTCCAATGAGTCCAGGATTCCTGCATTTAGCTTGGTACTTCATTCTATTAGAGACTGGAGGAGGAAATATGGGAGACTTAGCTTTTTAACTAGAGGAAGGTCCATCCCATACCTTAATTCATGTAGTAACCTAAAGTGATAACCATACACAATGCTAAACCTTCCTTCACAGGTGATATACTTCATTACTTCATTCCATGGAGGAGGTAAGCTTGTCCTCCTGACCCAATTTTTATCCTCTACAGGATCCTCCCCTAGTTGAAAAAATGTCTTCTTGGCCACCTATCCCAGTGTGTTTTCCTTCTTACTCTAGGGGAGCCCAGGAGGCAGGCCTGTAATTCAACCAATAAAATCAAGGGTGAGTCTGGGGAAAAACCACTAAAGCTGACTGTGGCATGAGTCTTTGAATGTGGTTGTAGGGCCATAAAAAATTCTTCAGTTATCTCATCATCATATCCATGTATTCTATCAAAGAAGATCATCCAATTTGTCCTAGTGAAAAGGGCCACCACCTCAGGGTGCTCATGTAATTGGTTGGAGTCCAAGGGCTCCTTCCTCCTAAACCCTCCTCGCATGGTGTTGATTGGTATCTGAAGTTCTTAAGTGAGGAGAAAAACAGCAATTTCAAAGAAAATCAAAGACAGAGGGACAACTGAATTTTGTTTCTTTTTTTGAACTGTAGGAGGAATTTCAATGTGCTCCTTCTCACAACATCAAATTGCAATATTTCCCTTGTTTCAAACTGCTATTACCTCAAACTTGACTTTATGCTTTTGAAAAGAAAATATTTTTTTACAGAACAAAGGATAAGGACATAGGTTCTTTTCTAGCAAGTAGATAGATATGCAAATTTGTTTCTTCTTTTCACACACACAGGTTGGCCTCTACTATTGCATGTACCTTCCTTATAGGAGAATTTGAAAAAGGATGAGGAGATTTCGGATGCAAAGAAGAAAATAGAAATGGTGTAGACTCAGGGAAAATATACATGCAGACTTTCACTTTCTTTTTCCAGTATGCAGGCAGACTCGCTCTTTTTTCAATCTAATGTTGTGTTTAATTCACCACCTTACTCAAACAAGTAATATACAGAGAGGTTTTCCTGATCCTACCTCGTTTTGAGCTTGAATTTCGATGACAATCCCAGGTTTTCCTTCTACAGATCTGTTCTCTGCCTTTCCTATGGAAACCTTCCTGTAGAAATCTCCTGGCTCCTGTAGAATGAAATAGTGCCCCTATAGAGCCCGATAGGCAGGAGGGTTTTAAAAAACTAGCAGAGAACTACCAGAGGATGATTGGTTAGCTGCTTTAGAAGTGGTCGATGCGTACTCCAGTCGAGGACATCGTGAATGCAAAGTGAACAAAGGGTGGCGAAGGCCTCAACTTAGCTGCCTTTTAACTGTTGGTGTGATTCATGGTGAGGAGATGAGGTGGCCGGATGGGTACATTATCCCCATCCAGACAGTTGGTCCTAAGTCACGGTCATAATGTTTTTGCATACCAACTGATCGCCATCACCTCCCTTACTCCCGTTATCCGCCACCACCACTACCAATCCCGAATGTTTTCTCCTGAATGGACATACCACACATGTTGGCTACATATTTGATCAACAATTTTGAATTTGACATGGCTCGTTTGAATTCCATGAGTATGTGTAACTGAACAAGGGTGGCCAGCTAACTGGCCACCGATTCCATTCAATTGTAACCATTCCCATAGTCATGCAGCCTTGAAATATGATTCATGTAATTGAGGAATAGCTTTAGGCACTTACCTGCTCAATCCTAGCTGTGTTATGCATATTTCAGATTTTGGAACCCATTTCTTCACTGCTATGGTTGCTTGTTCTCTGTATGCTCAGCCTCGGGTTTTTTCTGATGTTCTCACATTCAAACAGAGCTCCTTGCATGTTTTGTATGCCTTACTTTGTTGACCTTGTCTTTGGAGTATGATTTTCAGAGGGATTAGCTACTACAAGAATCTTATAGGATTTCATGTAGCTGCTTCTCCTTCTGAAATTCAAGCTAATATCTCAGTAGGGCTATAATTGCTAACGAGGGTCTTGGATTATAAGGAATCACAGATGGAAGGTGTCAGGTAGGGTGATTGAAAAAGCTGCTACTTTGATTTGTCATAATTTATTTTTTTTTATTTGTAGCATGAACGAAACAATTTTTTTATGTGTGACTGTGGAGGGACAGAAAAACTAGTGCATTGAAGGTGTACAGATATGGGAAGGTGATATAGGATGATGGATGGAGGCAAGGAGATCCATAGGCCTCATAGACAGATTTCCAACCTTCAAGTCCTCCTCTGAGATTAATTTTGTCCTTTTTATAGTTTCTATAGGAACCTCCTGTAGAAGATATAGAGTTTCCTGTAGGATGCAAAATTTCAGACCAAATGAGACTAAAACTTGGGAGAGGGTAACGAGGATGGAGGAATGGATTATGAGGAATGCAAGCAGCCTGGTCATGTCCTTTTTCTTTGTCTTGTGCGATCCTCCTAAAACCTACAATGACCTTCCTACAACCTGCAATTTATTCAAAAGAAATTAGGTTCATTTTTTCCTTTCTTTTTTTCTTTTTCTCTTTTTTCTTTTGAGATAGCTGGGGTGCCTCCAAGAGTTTTTCAACCTCAATGCCTACCCTGGGTTCCTCCAAGATTTTTTCAACCTCAATGCCTACCCTGGGTGCCTCCAATAGGTTTTCACCCAGGGATCTTTTATTTCATTTTTTTCTCTGTTTTTTCTGTTTTTTCTGATTTTTCCTTCTTCTTCTTTTTTCTACTCAGGGTGTGGGTGGAGTGGAGATAGGGACCTGCTCCACTACCAACACTGATTTACCTAGAGTTTCAATGAACTCTTGCTTAGAAAGGGGCTTCCTGTAGATTTTCAATCGATGCCCATTGACGAGCATGGGCACGACTTCTTCATCAATGGTTCAGATAAGGACAAAACCATTGTCATTGCATTTTTCCACTGTATATGGTCCCAGCCATCTGGTTCTCATCTTTCCATTGAAATTCTTGTACCTTGAGTCAAATAGCAGTGCCCAATCTCTCAGCTGAAATTGTTTCTCTCTAAGGTTTCAGTCATGCCATATTTTTCTTTGAAGTTGGACTCCCTCTGAGCGGAGGAGGACCTGCATGCTCTATTCATCTAATCCATTTAGCTGAAGCAATCTTTCTTTTTGTGTATGGTTGAGGTATAGGTCCAGCTAAGCTACCAGCCTTAATGTGTTATATTCAAATTCTATGGATAGCAAAGCCTTCTTCCCAGAGACTAGCTCATAGGGTGTGAAACCTGTGGTAGTTTTCCAAGTAGTGTTATAGGCCCAGGTGGCCTCAACCAATCGGTCTGCCTAATCTTTTCTGTTATTGCTCACTACCTTAGTGAAAATCTCTTCCAAAGCTTTGTTAGTGACTTTCACCTATCCATTTTATTCAGGGCAATAAGTGGTGGAAGTTTTGTGCTTAATCTTGTGGTGTGTGAGTAGGTCTTCAACTAAATTGGAGGTAAAATAACTCCCTTGATCTGTAACTAACTCTCTTGGGTAACCAAACTTGTAGAAGATATTTTCCCTTAAAAACTCAGCTACTTTTTCTTCGATTTCTACTTTGATTGCCTTTGTTTCTGCCCACTTTGTTAGGTAGTTTTTGCACACAATGATGTAAGACTTCTGTTTTGAAGGAGGGTTGATAGGACCCACAAAGTCCATGCCCCACTTCTCAAATGGCTCAAAAGTCACTTGAGGTTGTAGGGGCATCTCATCCCTTGGAGTCAGTTTCCCCATCCTCTGACATCGGTCACATTGGCTAATGTATCTTCTGACATCTTAATGAAGAGTGGACCAATAGTAACCTGCCTGCAAAATCTTGAAAGTAGTCCTCTTTGCTGCAAAGTGGCCCCCACAAGGTCCATCATGACAGATTAAGAGGATGTCAAAGACTTCCTCCTCCTTGACACATTGCCTCAAAATCTGATCAAGGCCATGTTTGAATAGTTTGCCCCCAATCCAAGTGAATGGGGCTCTTTCCTCACGATCTTGCTCTTCTATTTTGAGGACAGGTGGGGCGGAAATTATGCTGAAACCAAGTAATTGGCTATATCAACAAACCATGGAGAGAGTACTGAAAGAGAAAATAAGTGTTCATCTGGCATTTGGTCATCCACCATTCCTTCTTCACATGTAGGCAGATCTAGTCTAGACAGAAAATTAGCAACAACATTTTCCTTACTAGGCTTATCAACAATAGTCAAATCAAATTGCTTCAAAAAAGGTAACCATCTAATGATACAAGCATTTACATCTGGTTTATTCATCAAGTACCTAATTGCAGCATGGTCAGTGTGTACGAATGTTTGATAACTAGTGATGTAGTGTCTGAACTTGTTTATGGAATGGACTACAGCTAGGAGCTCTTTTTTGGCTACCGTGTAGTTTAATTCTGCCTTGGACAGGTTTTTACTGACAAAGTATATGGCATATGGTAGCTTCTCTTCGACTTGTCCTAGGGCTTCTCCTATAGCTTTGTTCGAGGCATCTGTGTGAATGTGGAAAGGTAGGTCCCAGTTTGGACCTCTCAAGATTGAGGTAGTTACTAGCTTACCTTTCAAAGCATCTAGAGCCTCTTGAGAGTTTTCAGTCCATATAAACTCAACATCTTTCCCCAAAAGACCAAACAATGGAGAGGCTAGCTTGCTAAAGTCCTTGATGAATCTTCTATAATACCCTGCTAAGCCTAGAAAATTCCAAACATTTCTTACCTTCAGAGGAGGTGGGGCCCTTTGGATGATAGCAATCTTGTTGGGATCCACCTGTAATCCTTGCTAAGAAATTGTATGACCTAGCACAGTCCCTTTAGTCATGAGGAATTCACATTTTTCAGGATTGAGGGACAGGTTCATTTCAATACACTTGGCTAAAACTTTTCCCAGGTTAGTCAACTCTTCTTGGAAGTTGGACCCATAAGGGGTAAAGTCATCCATATAGATTTCCACTGAATCATGAACCAGCTCAGCAAATATGCTTAGTACTTCTCTCTGTAAAGTGGCAGGAGCGTTGCACAACCCAAAGGGAAGGACCCAATACGTAAAGGTACCCCATGGACAAGTGAAAGTGGTCTTATCTTGGTCTTCCAGGTTGATTTCGATCTGGTTGTACCCACTAAACCCATCTAAGAAAGAGAAAAACTCCTTCCCCACCAGGCCATCTAACACTTGATCTATGAATGGCAAAGGGAAATGGCCCTTCTTAGTGGCTTTGTTCAGTTCCCGATAATCTACATAGATTCTCCACTTCCCGTTTTCTTTGGCACTAGCACCAAATAAGAAACCTATTCGTTGTCAAAGATGGGGTAGATGAATCTTGCATCCAACAACTTTTGCAGCTCTTCTTTGACAATGTCCTTGAGGGCTGGATTCATCCTCCTTTGAGGCTACCTAACTGGCTTACAATCTTCCTTGATGTAAATGTGATGAGTACAGACATAACGGTGGACTCACTTCATCTCCTTATAGTTCCAAGCAATAGCATCCAAGTGGTTCTTCAATAAGCTACACAGCTCTTTCTCCTGAGAGGTGGATAGGGTTGAGTTGATCCTCAAAGTTCTTTCTTGGCCAAATTCCACATTCTTAACTCAGAGTGGGGTCGGATCAACCACACAGAGATCAACTAAGGCATTGGCTTGTGTTTCTTCCACTAACTCTTCTAATGGCAACTCACTGGGGGGAAAATTTTGAATCAAATCTTCAATAAGATCATCCTCGGTTTGTGGACCCCCCATGGTAGTTTCTACTGTACACATTGGTGTAGAGTAGACTTCATCCTCATCTTCCTCCTCCAACTAGAGGGGTAAATCATGTTCCAGTAGAGGTTGGGCAGGAGGATAGAGGACTAACTGCTTGGACATATGCCCATTCTTAATTCTCATGTTCCCAGCTCAGTAGCTGATGTAGGCATTTGCAGTAGCTAGCCAAGGTCTTCCCAGGATGAGAGGATACCCATTGAGCTTTGCCTTTAGTTGGAGAACCAAGAAATCAACGGGGTACTCCCAGGAATCAATAGAGACCATGAAATCTTCCACAATCCCCTCAGGGGTCACGGTGGAAGAGTCTGCTAACTGCAGTACTATTGAGGTCTTTCTTAGGGAGCCCTGAAGGTTGAGCTTGAGCATAGTGTCCCTGGTCATCACATTAATGGCATCACCTAGATCGATCAAGGTATGGGGGATTATGGTGCCATTGATGTGGACATCGACTACTGGACTCCCAAGGTCTAGATATTTCAGACAAATTACCTGCCCCAACATCAAATCGGATAGTTGTCCTAAGGCATTGATAGTTGGGGCATCTCTCCTTCGCTTGCCTGGGTGTTTAAAGCACTTCTCCTTGATCATCTTGTTGTATATGGGCACATCCTTTATGGCCTAGAGAAGTGGTATTTTTACACATAACTGTTTCAGTTCTCCTAGAAGTTTAGTTTCTTCTGGGGTCAGTTGTGTGGTTCTAGTTAGTCTCTCAGGAAAGGGTGGAATGACTTTGGGTTCACTTTCTTTTTTCTCTTCTTCATCCTCCTTAGGATGAGGTTGGCTATCTAGGAGGACCTTCCCATATTGTAGGTTGATCTCCTAAATCTCCACAGCATAGGTAGGGCATGTTGTTTCTCCAGTATATACCTGCTGGGCCTGTCTGTTATTGGGGTTCGGGTTTAGTTGAGCAGGTATTTGGGGTTGTCTTGGAGGAGCAAGAGGTAATGGTTGTGGTTGAGTAGGTGGTGGAGGAAAAAGAGTGGGAGGAGAGTTCTATTGGGGTCTCCACCCCTCATGAGGTGCATTCCACTGAGGTTGTGACCAAACATGAGAATGAAATGAATGAGCAGTAGGTTGAGTATGATATTGAGATGGATATGACCAAGGAAGGGGGTGTGGACCAAGAAGGATGAGTAGGGGAACCCCAAGAAGGCATGTGAGTGGATTGATTAGGGTTGTAATAAGTTTTGGATGTCCCTTGCATTCCCTGCTGGTAAGGTCTAGGTCCATGAGGCCTCCTTTGGTTCATGAATTAGAGGGGTTCAGTGGCTCCTTCAGCCCCTTGGTACATAGCTTTAAATCCGTGTAAGGATGGGAACTGATTTGTAGGGTGGTCTGCCTCACAGACAAAACACACCTCTATGAAGTGTAATGGACACTCGTTCCTGGGATGCTTTCTAGTGCATCTAGGAAAAAATATGGCCAAAGCCCTCTCAACTTCCTCTTGCTTCTTTTGGATTCGCAAGGTATCCATTTTCATGGCAATGGTCTGTCTCATCTCACTTTTAGGGTCTTCCATCTGATTTGCAAACTCATTTCTGGATAAGGGGGCACTGGCTACAAGTTGACTTCCCCTACCTCTTTTTCTGGCTACCCTAGAATGGTTTCTAAACACAGTCTTTATGTCATCATAAGGCAGCTGGTAGATGTCTCCCCCAGCCAGCAAATGGAGGGTATCTAGGAGGTCTTTAGGGACTCCTCAGAGCAGAACTAGCTTCAGAGATTTAGGGTCAAGTGTGCACCTGGCCCTTTTATAACTGAGTTGGAACCTCTCTTCATAGTCTTCTAAAGATTCATCACTTCCCATGGTCATCTGAAATATTTCTTCCTTTGTTTCCTTTGACCTACAGTAATCCCAGTATTTGTTGTTAAAGGCTTGTTGCATCTAAGCTCAAGTTGTGATACTCTTTCCAAGTAACCCCATGAACTAGCGGAGTGTTGGGGGTGTTGGGTAGGAATTTTCCTGAGTTGTCTCTGTTCCTACGAGGCATGAAAGAGAATCTCTTTTTTTAGGATTTTTGTGGTTCTTTTTTTGCTTGTACTTGCAGAACTGAAATTGATTAAACAACAAATTGCAACTAACTACAATAAATCTTGTTGAAATGAAAATTGCAGAATTGAAATGAAAGCAGGAAATGCCTGATTTATGCTTATAGAATTGAAATTACAGAATGGAAATGCTAATCTAGGCTTGTAGAATTGAAATTGCAGAATTGAAATGTTAATCTACGCTTGCAAAATTGAAATTGCAGAATTGAAATGCTAATATATGCTTTCAGAATTGAAATTGTACAATTAAAATGCTAATCTAATGAAATTGCAGAATGGAAATGAAACAACTAATCTACTCTTGCGGAAATAAACTACATAGCAGAATGTTGCAGTAGAAAAATAGAAGAAAAGCAGTAATCACAAATACTCTGACGCTTCCCCAGTAATGGTGCTAAAAAGATGGTGGGCTCCAATATTGAAGCAATGATGCTACAACTCCTGGGACTCCCTTCTTTACTTTTATCAACCTGATAGTTCGTAACAAACTTGGAAGCGACGGTGTTGTATGCACAAGTACTAGCTCTTACTGCAGGTTGTCACTTGATCAGTTGGCACAAGTTCTTTAGGAGCTCAAGCCAACTTCTATGAGTTCTTAGAAGAAGCTTTTAATTGTGATGGAAGAAAGCTAACTGAAAAGAGGCTCTTCTACGTGCAGAAAGAAGATGAAAGTTGAAAGGAAATGCAAACCCTAACAAAACCTAGTTTTACCCATTAACCCTACCTTTGCAAGAAAACGAGATGAAACTACTGAAATGGATGCCATGGACTACTGTCAAGATAAAATGCATGTTCTTAAGCTACTTCTAAAGGAAAATGTGGAAGAACTAGCTTTTTGTACTTTTGAACAATTTTGTGCAGAATTATTATGGTTGTGTTTTAACTTATTTGACTGTGCAGATGTTTGGTGGCGAAAGGAGATGGATTTGGCTATTGTAGATGATGAGGAAGGTGTGGAGAGGACCTAAGGAGTCCCTAGCACCCTTCTAGATAATTCCATGGCAATCAGATCTCAAAAAATTGCTTGCATGAACTTCTACAGGAAGTCTGTAGGGGATCTACAGGAAGTTCTATAGGAAGTTCTACAAGAGCAAGCTGAAAGTGATTTTTAAAGGTTTGAAGGAGGAAAAATGGTGGGAAAGTGGAAATGAAGGATGTATAGAGATGTTAAGGGGTCTAGGACCTTGTAAATGAAGCTCAGGAGTGAAGAAGATGGTTGGAGTTGTTCAAAGGTTAAGAAAGCAATTTTGCACAAAAACGTAGAAATTAGGGCTAGTTGAGAAAGTTTGGCGAATGGGTGAAGGAAACCTTGAGAAAGAGACTGGAGTAGGTTGTATGATGGAGGAAGGATAGGCTGCAGTGTCTTATAGGTGCTCTGCACACTTCTTTTCAAAAACTGACCCAAGCAAAAACTATGAAAACAGAGTTTTACTTATTTTTGACCTAATTTTGACCTAGAAAATAGAAAAGTGTTGAACAAAACTTGATGGACAAGAAGTTATTCAAGAAATCTATGGGAACTAGGCAAGAACATATCTAAGCATGAAAACACAACTGATATCAACTTTTCCAACTCGAAATCTAACACTAGCAATTGCATTGGAAAGCAAAAACAATGTTTTGGTGGCAACAAGAGTACTTTGGTCTCAATTCATGGCCCCAAGGAGGGACAAAGGAGCTCAAAGCCTACTTGGTATCCTTTTTGTGGATCTTTTCTATTATTGTAGCAAACTAACTAGTCAACCTGAAGTAAGAACAACTATTCTAATAATCAAAAACAACCTAAGTAATAAAGAAGGATTTAATCTAAATAACAAAAATTATTTCAAGAATGCAAGAAAAACACTCAAAAAATACAAAAAGGAGGTACTGGGCACTTGTTTTGGGCCCAAATCCAAGAGCTACAACCCCCTTAGAAATATTAGTTCTGGTTCAAGGCTGGATTCCTTTTCATTGATAAAAAATAATAGTCATGTCACAAAACTGTTTACAGAAAGAGCTTGAAAATGAGATGAATGTAGAGCTGCACTAAAGTGCAAAAATAAATTGTTCAATAGCTAACCTATTGAGGCCTAAGGCCTTCTTATTTATACAAGTTGAGGATCCCAACAGTCCTCCTAAACTTTAGTAACTTGGCTACCAAAACTTGTAGATAACAACCACTTCACTAGACCTACTCGGTTGCCCCTTGAAATCATCTTTGGTGGGCTATTGAACTCCGAGCTGTTGGTGGAGAACTCGAGGAAGGGGTCATTTAGTGCAAGAGACACCCCTCCTATAAATCCTTAGCCTTGTTTCTTTGAATTTGGCTGCTAATCTGCTCATAAATGCCTGATCTTGGTCCAAAAATCTGCAATAAGCATGTATTAGACTTCGTGGTAAAATGACTATCCCCATTCACTCAATTAACATAAATATATTCAAAAGCATGCATAAAACTATGGAGAATGGTGTATTAAATGAGAATAATAGGAAAAATGAGCCCATATAGTTACCCATTTCTAGGGCTCATCAAGTGCCCCAGAAAATTTTGGTTTTGGACCCTACGTTAGGCTGGGCAGACCCACATATGGTTTTTTGCATGATTTTCGCACATGTTTTCGAACACAATGGTTTTCAGTCAATGGTTTTGGATGCGATGGTTTTCGATCCATGGTATTGGATGCTTAGGCATGTATAAATATGTATTGTAGCATTGAAAGGAATATAATGAAAAATCAATCAGTAGTCCCGGTTTTGGCATCCAGGGGAAATATTTGTGTATATGTGTTTTATGTGTTATGCTCTCGCATTATTTATTTTTTGTGTTTTAGAATTCGTATGCAGGTAATTTATGTATGGGGTTAAAACCTACATTTGGTATCAGAGCTGTTTTGGCTTCAAGGGGATGCATTTGTTGCTAAGGGGTTTCGCTCAGGCCTGTGGTAGACCTTGTTCAGTGGGAGATCTCCGAGATCGATTCTATTGGTGAAAGAAGATGGCGACTAGTGGAAAGATAGAGACCGAGAAATTTAATGGTCAAAGTTTTGAGTTGTGGAAACTCAAGATGGAGGATCTGTTGGTGGATAAAGATCAGTAGATCATGGTAGATCCAGGTACTAAACCAACGAGAGTGTCCGATGAAGAATGGAAGAAGTTGAATCAGAAGGCAAAGAGCACAATATGATTGTCTGTCTCAGATTCACTATTACTGAATGTATCAAGGGAAGCTACGATGAAGGCTTTGTGGGACAAGTTAGGGATTTTGTACCAATCTAAGTCTTTGGTGAATAAATTGTTCCTGTGGAAAAAACTATATAACCTGAGGATGAAAGATGGAGACTCAGTGATAGAACATCTGAATGCATTTAATACTATGTTAAGTTAGTTATTATCTGTTGATATTAAAATTTCAAATGAAGATAAGTGCATCAGTTTGTTGTGTTCTCTACCAAATTCATGGGATAGTCTAGTTATTGCAATAGGTAGTAATGCAACTGCCTTGAAGTTTGATGAAATAGTCTCATCCTTGCTGACGGAGGAGATGAGATGGAAAAATATGAAGTGCCAAAATTGTGATGCCTTTTCTGTATGAGAACGATCCCAGAACAAAAATAAAAATAAGTCATCGAGTGGGAGATCTAAATCTAGACACAGATCTAAATCTCTAGGAAAAACTATAAAAGTGGTGTTCTGGAAATGCAAAAAGGAAGGGCATTACAAAAGGGACTGTAAATCTAAAGCTCCTGATAAAGGAAAGGGACCTGATGATGTTCCTCCTACAATTGTGAAAACCACCTCAGATGATGGTGGGGATGTGTACTTGGCCTCTTCAAGTACACATGTAGATCATGAGGCATGGTTGATTGACTCAGGTGCATCCTTTCACTTTAGTCCCCATAGAGAGTGGTTTTGTGAGTATGAGAGATATGATGGTAGTGATGTCTTCTTGGGGGATGACAGGAAGGCTAGAATCATTGGTTGCAGAAAAGTAAAGTTGAAGTTGCAAGGTCGAAGGGTTAGAACACTTCCGGGTGTTCTGTATATTCCTACATTAGCTAGAAATCTAATTTTTGTAAGCAAGCTAGATGATGCAGGTGTAAAAATAGTGTTTGAGAAGGATACCTACAAAATGGTTCAGGGAGAACTGGTATTGATGTGGGGAGTTTAGATTGGAACTCTGCACAAGTTGCAAGGTAGCACTGTTATTGATGGGTGCAACAGTTCTGTGGTTCTTGAAAGTGGAGCAGAAAATTTAGTGGTCTTTAGAGAAAAGACCATGCTGTGGCATCAAAGGCTTGGACATATTGGAGAGAAGGGCGTTTGAATACTTCATGGTAAAGGTATGGTAGAAGGTATGAGTAATAGCTCTCTGGATTTTGATTTCTATGAAAATTGTGTATATGGGAAGTAGAATCGGGTGAGTTTCCCCTCTGGTAGTAAGAGGACGAAACAGATATTAGAGCCTGTGCACAATGATGTGTTTGGACTTGTGAAGGTTCCATCACTAGGTAATTCTGTCTACTATGTATCATTTATAGATGAATTATCAAGGAACACATGGATATATTTCCTTAAGAAGAAATCTGAATTCTTTGACAGGTTTAAAGAATTTAAGGCTCTCATGGAAAATCAGAGAGAGAAGAAAATAAAGGTGTTGATGATAGATAATGGTGGAGAGTTTTGCAAAACGGAATTTGAAAATTTCTGTAAGAAGTGTGGTATATCATGGTAGAAGGCTACTACATATACACCTCAGCAAAATGGATTTTCAGAAAGAATGAACAAGATGTTAATGCAAAGGGCAAGAAACATGCTTAGTGGTGCCGGGTTAGGACAAGAATTCTGGGCAGACGCAGTGGATACAGCGTGTTACCTGGTCAACAAGTCACCTTCATCAGCGTTGGAGGATAAGACTCCACAAGAGGTATGGACTTGTAAGAAACCCTCTCTTTCACATCTAAGGGTATTTGGATATGATGCATATGTACATGTTCTAAAGGAGAAACGAACCAAGTTGGATAGTAAATCTGAAAAGTGCATCTTTAGGGGTATAAGGATGGTTTAATGGGTTATAAGCTTTGGAACCCAGTCACAAGGAAGGTTGTGTATAGCCAAGATGTGGTGTTCAGAGAGGTGAAAGATGTTATTAAACATGAAGTCCAACCAAAGGAACCTGAGAAGATATAGTTTGAGCTAAACGAGGAAGAATCAGACTCTACATCAGAGGAGGAATTAGAAGATGAAGAGCCACAAACTCTGGCTGTGACAAGATTAGTTTGAGAAAGAAGGCAGCCAAAACGGTATAGTCCATCAGCTTTCTGTTCAAATTTTTCTTTTTCTGTTACTGATGATGATCCCAGAACTGTGAAGGAAGTAGTGGATTCAGAGGATGGAAAACTCTAGAAAGAGGCCATGGTTGATGAAATGGCATCTTTGAACAAAAATGAGGCTTGGGATCTGGTGGAGTTGCTGGCTGGAAGGAAACCCATTAGCAAAAAATGGGTGTTCAAAAAGAAGACAAATATAGAAGGAAAGGTGGAGAAATACAAAGCTCGGTTGGTAGCAAAAGGTTATTCCTAGGTGCCAAGAATTGATTTTGGTGATATTTTTTCTCCTATTGTCAAGGTCACTTCTATTAGATTACTTTTATCTATTGTTGTTGCTTTTGATTTTGAGGTAGAACAAATGGATGTGAAGACAACATTTCTTCTCAGGCATCTAGAAGAGGAAATCTACATGAAGCAACCTGAAGGCTTTGTGGTGAAGGGTAAGAAAGAACTGGTATGCAAGTTAAAGAAGTATTTGTATGGGTTAAAACAGTCACCAAGGATGTGGTATCAGAAATTTGATATATTTATACAAGGACTTGGCTTCACCAGAAGCAAAGAAGATCATTGTGTGTATTTTAAATTAATTGGTGACCATGTTATTTATCTAGTCTTGTATGTGGATGATATGTTGCTGGTTGGAAATGACAAAGAAATTATCTAGGATTTGAAGACTCAATTGTCCTCCAAATTCGACATCGAAGATCTTGGTGTTGCAAACTATATTTTGGGCATGGAAATTAAAAGAGATCAAGCAAAGAGGAAGCTCTGGTTAAAATAGAGGAAGCATGTCGAGACAATATTGCAGAGGTTTAATATGTAGGATAGTAAACCGGTGAAGGTTCCTATTCATATAGGTGTGAAGTTATCTACTAAACAATATCCCAAGACACAAGAAGAGGAAGAGGACATGTCTTGTGTTCCATATGCAAGCACAGTTAGTAGCCTGATGTATGCAATGGTCTTTACTAGACAAAAAATTGCACATGCGGTGGGAGTATTGAGCAGGTTTATGTCAAAACTAGGGAAGGAGCACTAGACAGTAGTGAAGCAGGTTTTCAGATATTTGCGTGGCACTAGTGATTATGGTTTGTGCTACCAAGGAAGACTAGGATTGGACAAAGTGTTGGATATTCATGGCTTTGTTGACGCAAACGGGGTTGGAGATATGGATCAGAGAAGATATACAAGCGGGTATGTGTTTAACCTATTTGGAGGTGCAGTCAGTTGCATGAGTAAGAAACAATTCATAGTGGCACTATCAACTACAAAGGCAGAATACATGGCAGCCACTCATGCAAGCAAGGAAGCAGTTTAATTACAAAGATTGTGTTCAAGTATGGGGTTAGTACAGGAAGCTATAAGGATAGAATGTGATAGCCAAAGTGTAATTTTCTTAGCAAATAACCTTGCATATCATTCAAGGAAAAAGCACATTGATGTTCAATATCACTTTGTGAGGGATATGATAGAAGACAAAAAGGTGTTGCTCGTAAAGGTGGACACTTTGAAGAATACTGCAAATTCATTGACAAAATATGTGAGCTCTGAGAAGTTCTCTTGGTGTAGAGAAACAATGGGCATTTCAGGGCTAGAAAAATGACTAGACTCTCTTGTGGCCCCCTGTGGAAAGAAAACAACAAGCGGGAGAATGTTGGGTTGTGTTATATTATTTCCATGACTAGCCCACGTAGTTAACTGGGGGGTTAGAGGGGGACCAGAACCCCCCCTTCATTGCGCCGATTATGTAGTGAGGGGGGGCGGCGGGTTTCACAAGGGGTTTGAGGTGTACTCATAACCCTACCTATGGTTTTGTGCATGATTTTCACACATGTTTTTGGACGCGACAGTTTTCGGTCCATGGTTTTGGACGCGATGGTTTTCAGTCCATGGTATTGGATGCTTAGGCATGTATAAATATGTATTGTAACATTAAAAGGAATATAATGAAAATTCAAGCTAGTAGTCTCGGTTTTGGGATCCAAGGGAAAATCTCTATGTATATGTGTTTTATGTGTTATGCTCTCGCATTGTTTATTTTCTGTGTTTTAGAATTCATATGCAAGTAATTTTTGTACAGGGTTAAAACCTACATTATAAATGTCATGTATATCATTTGATGTAAAGGTCATGTAAAAATGTATGATGTCACCCCACTATGCATGGGAATGATGATGTAATAATTGCAAATTTTTTAATCATGTATGAACATTTGATATATCACGACTTGGTTGGGTGATTGATGTATGTATAAGTCATTGATGATAGGAAGGCCATACTCCCTTATTTGAGTGATAGAGTCATGTACTTTATTTCACATCCGTGAGAGATTCTGGTAAAAGCTCAGGGGGAGCATGATCAGAGAATTCAGCATGTGTAGAGAATCCCTGCTGGGGAGAATATTTTTGTCTACCCTTTGCCCTTGATGTTAAAAGGGGAGATTACCTTGGTGTTTTGGTTGCCATTAGATCCAAAGGGGGAGATTGTTGGCATTATGATACAGTTGTTTTCCTTGATGGTAGCTCACATAGATGACAGTTCACATTGCAAAATTTTAACAAAAAAGGATTACAAATTAGACTCCATAGGTTGAAGAAAGAGAATGTCTTAAGAATTATATGGTTTTTCACTTTGTCAAGGTAGCGCATACACGCGTGTCCACAGAACAAAAGGTGCATATACGTATGCACACACTTTTACAAGAGGAAAATCGTGTATGAGTTGGAAAATCAAGGAAATTAAATAGTAAAGAATACCAAGGGTCAATACCATGGTATTAACCCACAATATTGAGTGGAGTAACAACTATTTGATCCTATCCAAGAATACCACAAGTTCTAAGTGTTGTTTGGGTCTGAGGTATTAAGAAAGGCCAGAAACCATATAAGGAGGATAAGATCAAAACGTCAAGTTTGCAAGTGCAAGGGTTTATCAAGAATACTTCTATCTGAAGTATATTTTATGTTATAGGGGCTATGATTGTGATATGACCTGAAATATCTTCTTCACGTTAAATTCAATGTTTGATCAGGATCATGAGACCTGAAATGACTTGTCATCTAATGATCTCATATTAGTTGGGCTAGATCTGATTGCTAATGCATGTTTTATTATGTAATGTTATGATCTCGGTATGACTGAAGTCCAGAAACTCTATGAAGTTTTAAGTTAGTATTTGCATATCTATACACTGGTTCACCTTGGTGAAGGCACGTATACACGCTGGTTAGGTACTTCGAAGTAGTGTATAGATTATGAAATATGATGCTTGAAGTTGTAGTTGGTTCTAGATGTTGATGCAGAGTTTTGGGTTTTTCTCTATGTTCTAGTGATTGTGTTCTAGGGAGAGTGTTCTGAATGTTTAGATTGATTGGTTGTGATTTTCTTCAGTGATGACGGGTTTTCAATGAATGGTTATATTACAATGGTGATTGATTTTGAGCTTCAATTTTGCTGATGGGTCCAGTATGAAAATTGGATGAAACGTGACCTTCATGTTTTGTTGTTGTGTGCAAGGAGTATCCATTCTGAATATTTATGAAGCATGGTCCCTGGAGGAAGAGAGAAGGTCATATCATTCTATAGGTCAATGCCTACATACTGGTAAACATATCAGCTAGTACAAGAGCCAGGGGTTGGAGCTCCCTTCCAGTAGCAGCAGGAAAATGATTGAAAGTTGGAGCCTTTTGTAGGATGACACCTACGTAAAAGTAAACATATTGACTAGTAAAAGAGCTAGGGGGTTGTAGCTCCCTTCCAGTAGATGTTGGAGAATGAGAGAAGCTTGTAGCCTTTTGCAGGTGGGTGCCTATGTACTGGTATGAGTTTGCAGCAATATAATATTGTAAACATGTTTTTCTTATATTAAAAGGAGACAAAGACAACAACAACATGTGGTTTTTGTCTTGCATTGGGTTTCCATGTTAAATCTTGCTTTTCATGTGTGTTGCTTATGTGTGATTGCTTATTATGTTATTACTGCACCTGGTTACTATTTAAAGATCAAGATCAAGTATTGATGCACTTATTAAAGATCAAGAGATAATGAATTAACTAAATCATAAGTTCACTGGATATACATCGGTTGCCTTAATAACAGTTATGTGCACATGCGAGTTCCCTTCACTGAAGTAGCTATATACATTTTATTATGAAAAGAAAAAGTTAGTAAGTTGATAATAGTGAATCACCCGCTCCCCCCCTCTCAGTATTGTTTCCAAAAATCTATTCGATATAGACTAAAATAAGTTGAATTAGTGTATTTCTTCAATTTATATTTAAAATATTTTAGAGTATATTAAAGAAACTCTTGGTTTCAATGTCTTGATAGGGTTTTTAGATTTAATTTCTTTGTCTTGCATCTATTGATGGTTAATAGGTTGACATTTTACTTTAAATTTAAATATAACTTTCTAAAGTATGCATCTCATTATGGGAATGCATTTCATTGTGGGAATTTTGTGGTGTAAAATTGGTCTCCTAAGGAAACTAATAATATAATAGAAAAAAATAATAATATAAGAATTATAATTTATCTAAATCAAATAAAAATTTTATTTTTGAATGGTATTTATTTAGATTTCTAGTGGGGAGTTGTTAAATGTGAAAATATTTTCTACATCCAAAAATACCTCCTATATAAACTTTTGAGCAGACCCACAATAAGGGATTTTGTTAATTATAAAAAAATGTACTTCTTTACCAAAAAAACATTTGTTTTCTTATTTAATTCAATATAATGTTTTTAACAATATTTAATTGAAATGTCATATGATTTATTCAAATTGTAAATTAACCTTTTGTTTATAATGAAGGAAAATTGATACTAATTTTATAAACATGAGTTGTAAACATGAGTTTTAACTCATCTATAATTTCCACCATTGAAAAAGGTCATGTGAATTGTAAGTGCACCTACAATTCCTACCAAACAAAAACAAAAAAGATCATGTCAATTTCTTTAACAAAACAAACAAACCAAAAACCAAAAATATCATGTGAATTGAATTGACACATGAAACATGTCATAATTCCTGCGATTCTAAAGTGAGAAGTGACTCACCACAAAATCTTATGCAAAAATTTCACATGTAAAGTAGCACATAATGTCTATTGATAATCGTCATGTGTCTTGGTGAAAAATAACTTTTTCTTTTTGAAAGATAACCTTCACCTATAAACTAACACATGATATCTACATATAATTAGCATGAGTTGTGAACCAACACAGGAAATACTGCTGAGAGATTGCTCAACAAATGATGTACCTAGAGATACAACATAACTCACAACAAGCAAATGTCAGTTTAAAAAACATAATGCACTTCAAGGATTGATCTTTAAACAAGCTCAGTGACTTCTTGGCAAGGTTGCGTAGTAGTGACTCTCAGGGGCTATGAGACTATTAAATGGAATTGCACATTGCGCAGTCCCATTTTCCATTAAGACCTATTACTAACTGGAACTGGGTATAGCGCAGTCCAATGAGGCTAACTGTGGATTGGAACTACGCAAGGCCTAGTTCAGTCCAGCTTGAATACTAGATGAGACTCCGCATTACGCAATCCCAGTGGGAAAGACTAGACATTGTCTCCCAGAACTATGGAGAGCACAGTTGGAGTCCAATGACAGGCAACATTTGTGTAACTCTTGGAGCCAAGGTATAGCCCTGAGATCTATGAATCCATAGTGCATGTCGAGCAAAGCTAGATCTGAGCCAAGGTAGCCAAGATCTTCCCAAGGGAAACTTGAAAAAGAGTAGATATGAATGCATCACTAAAGTATGGTGCAAATAGGAGTGAATGATCATGCATGCAATCAAAATCAATATAGGAATTAGTCAAATGGACAAACAATGAAACTAGTGGAGAGAGTCATCACAATGGTGACTGTTAGTGCGAAAACAATGGTATGCATGTGACGCATAAGAAAAGTAATGAAAAACTTGAAACTTCACTTCTACAAGTTAAAAAAAAACTAAAACACCATTGGTTTTTCATTAAAATATGCAAAACAACACTCACATAAGCCAAGCAAACAAAGGTGACATAAATAACAACAAAAGACTTGAAAAGCAAAACTTACCCAGAAAATTTGTGTTGACTATGTCGAAGGTTCCTAGATGCCTCAGGAATGTCAGAGGTCCAAGATCAAATGTGTAGAATGATCTCTAGGTAATCCATTAAATGGATTTGGTAGATTCAGGGTTTATGATGCGGATGCCAAAAATCTAGGAAAAAGTGACAAGTGGCAAGAAGTTTCTAAAACTAACTTGAGTGTAACTCCTCGTGCTAAAAATAGATCCCTATTTTTAGGGGTGTTTTTTTCTTTTTGATTTTTTATTCTTTGAGAAAGGATGCCATGCATGCATGGAGAAATTACATAGTTCTAGAGGGAACTAGGCAACTTGTGAGCACATGCATTGGACAACAGCTGATGGAAGGCTTCTACAAATTTCTTAAGCTGAGTGGCTCTAGATGCCTCTCATGCTCTGTGAAATTTTTGAGCCGAAGCTCACTTCCAGGATGCTCTGTGCAATTTCTGAGTCAAAGTTCACTTCTAGGATGCTTTACGCAATTTTTGAGAGCAAGGTTGATTGTCGGGCTGCTCTGCCCAATTCCTCAAGGAAAAGTGGGCTGCCCTCTAGGAGTGTGTAGTTTTCTAAGACAACACAAGAACCAAATGTAAACCCAATCACAGGGTTTGCTTGTGGTTACTTAGAAAAGCAAGTAAGTGAACACAAGCTGTAAAGTGAAAGACAAACTTGAATGATCACAAGTACATGAGCAGTGTAAGCAAAGGAAAGATTTTGGAGGGTGGTTGTAATCGCTACAACATTATGCAACACATTACACTTTTTCAAATAGTTTTATTCATGATATAATGTGTATTATACATGGAACATATTTGGCCATGACATATCACATTTCTTTTGTGTCATGACATATTGCTTTGAGGAAAAACTTGTCTTTCTGTGAAACTTTATGCTTTTTGAAATTTTTGTTCATTGTGAAATAGGGAAATTCTCTAGAATTTTAATGCATAATGGTTTATGGAAATGAAACCACAATATTTTAAACTAAAAGTATGCCCACTTTTCATACAACAACCACTAAAAATTGTAAAAGGTTTTGAAAAATGAGTCATCAAATATGGAAAACATGTAAAGAGTTATAGAGTGGCTACAAATAATATAAATATTAACGATCCAAGAAATTAAATTAGTGTTTTTCTTCAATATATAAATTGAAAACATTTTAGATTATATAAAAGAAACTCTTGGTTTCAATGTCTTGATGGGGTTTTCAGATTTAATGTCTTTGTCTTCCATCAATTGAGGGTTAATGTGTCAATATTTTAGTTTACATTTAAATACAACTTTCTAAAGTATGCATCTCATTATGGGAATTTTGTGGTGTAAAATTGGTCTCCTAAGGAAAATAATAATATAATAGAAAAAATAATAATATAAGAATTATAATTTATTTAAATCAAACGAAAATATTATTTTTTGAATGATATTTGTTTAGATTTCAAGTATGGGGAGTTGTTAAATGTGAAACTATATTCTACATCCAAAAGTACATCTCGTATAAACTTTTGTGTTGACCCACAATAAAGAATTTTTTTGATAAAAAAATGTATTTCTTAACCCAAAAAAGATGCTTTTTCTTATTTAATTCAATATAATTGTTTTAACAATATTTCATTGAAACATCATACTATTTATTTAAATTTTAAATTAATATTTTATTTATAATGAAGGAAAATTAATACTAATTTTATAAACATGAGTGGCAACTCACCTATAATTTCCACCATTGAAAAAGGTCATGTGAATTGTAAGTGCACCTGCAATTCCTACCAAACAAAAACAAAAAAGATCATGTCAATTTCTTTAACGCATCAAACAAACAAAAAACTGAAAAGATCATGTGAATTGAATTGACACTTGAAACATGTGAGAATTATTGGGATGCTAATGTCAGAAGTGACTCAGCACAAATTCCTTTGCAAAAATTTCACATGTAAAGTATCAAAATATATATGAAGTGCAGATAGAAGTGACTCGACCACTAATTCTTATCCACACACAAAAGAAACATGTGTAAAGTAGCACATAATGGCTATAGATAACCATCATGTGTCTAGGTGAAAACTAACCTTAGGGAAAAATAACCTTCACCTATAGACGAACACATGATATCTACATATAATTAGCATGACTTGTGAACTAACACATGAGAGACTGTTGAGAGATTGCTCAACAATTGATGTACCTAGAGACACATCAGCACTCACGACAAACAAATGTGAGTTTAAAAAACACAAAGCGCTTCAATGATAGATCATACAAGAAGATGGGTGACTGTAATGCAATATTGCGTAGTAGTGACTCTTAGAGGTTGGGAGACTGTCTAATGGAATTTCACATTGCGTAGTCCCAGCTGCCAGTCAGATCTGTTGCTGACTGGAACTGCACAAAGCGCAATCTAGTGAGGTTAACTATGGACTAGAACTATGCAATGCGCAATTCAGTCTAGCTTGATTGTTGGATGGGATTGTGCATTTCCCAATCCCAATGGGAAATACTTGGCACTTTCTCCCAAGACTGTGCAGAGCACAGTAAGAGGCGAGTGAAAGGCAGCTTCTACGTAATTCCTGGAGCCAAGGTAGAGCCTTGAGATCCAGGAATGTGTAGTGCATGCCGAGAAAACCTATATCTGAGTGAAGGTAGCCCAGATCTTCCCAAGGGAAACTTGAAAATGAGTATATCAAAATGTGTATGTGTGAAAAATAACCTTTTCTTAGTGAAAAATACCCTTTTCTTAGTGAAAAATAACCTTTACTTTTAAACTAACACATCATACCTACATATCATTAGCATGACTTCTAAACTAACACAAGAGAGACTACTGAGAGATTGCTCAACAACTGATGTACCTAGAGACACATCAAACTCTCACAATAAGAAAATTTTAGTTTAAAAAACACGAAGCACTTCAAGTATCAAGCATGCAATAGTTTGGTTAACTGTTGGGTAAGATTGCATAGTAGTGACTCTCAGAGGCTGGGAGATTGTCATCTGGAACTGCGCGTTGTGTAGTCCCAGCTACCAATGAGACCTGTTGCTGACTAAAACTTCATAGAGTGTGATCTAGTGAGGCTAACTATGGATTGGAATTGCACAATGCACAATTCAGTCTATTTTGACTACTGGATGGGACTGCACATTACACAATCCCAGTGGGTAAGATTGGGTATTGTCTCCCAGAATTGCACAAAGCATAGCTAGAGGCCACTGACAAACACCTTTTGTGTAATTCCAGGAGCCAAGGCAAAGCCTTGAAATCCAGGAATGCACAGCATATGCCAAGCAAAGCAGAATCTGAGCCAAGGGAGACCAGATTTGTGCAAGGACAACTTGAAAACAAGTAGATCTAAATGCATGAGCGAAGTATGGTGCAGATAAGAGTGAGAGTTCATGCATGCAATCAAAACTACTGCAGGAATTAGTTAAACAGAAGAACAATGAAGATAGTGGGGAGAGTCACCACAATGACGACCATTAGTGAAAAAAAATGTTATGCATGCGACGCTTAAGAAAGACAATGCAAAACTTGAAAGAACACTTCTACAAGTTAAAAAAAAACTAAAACACCAATGGTTGTTTAGCACAACATGCAAAACAACACTCGCAGAAGCTAAGGAAATAAAAGCGACATAAAAAGAAGCAGAAGACTTGGAAAGGAAAACTTACTCAGAAAAGGTGTGTCGATTGTGCCGGAGGTTCCTAGATGCTTTGGGAATTCCATAGCTCCAAGATAGAATGCGTAGAATGAGCTCTGGGGCATCTATTAAATAGATTTTCTAGATTCGGGGTTTGTGATGTGCATGCCAAAAGTCTAGGAAAAAGTGACAAGTGGCGGGAAGTTTCTAAAAATGGCTTGAGTGTAATTCCCATTGCTAAAAATAGATCTCTTTTTTTTTAAGGATGCTTTTTTGTTTTTTCTTTTTTCTTTTTCGGGAAAGGCTTCCATGCATGCATGGAGAAATTGTGCAACTCTGGAGGGAACCAAGCACTTGCCAACACATGCGTCAGACAACAACTGATGGAATGCTTCTGCACAATTCCTTGGTTGAGTTGCTCTCACTGCCTCTCATGGTTTGTGCAATTTCCTAGTTGAAGATATGTTGTCAGCTGGGTCTATGCAATTTTTGAGCCAAAGCTCACTATCGGTATGATCTACACAATTTTGAAGAGTAAGGTTGATTGTTGGGATGCTCTGTGCAATTCTTGAGGGCAAGGCAAGCTTCCCTCTAGGATTGCATAGTTTTCTAAGACAACGCAAGAACCGGATGTAAACCAAGTCACGGGGTTAGTTTATAGTTAGTCAACAAATCAAGTAAATGAACACAAGCTTCAAAGTGAAAGATAAACTTGAATGAACACAAGTACCTAAGAAATACAAGACATGTTGCTAAGATTGTGAGGACAGAGACTCCAAAACAAAGCAAAGGAAAAATTTTGGAGGGTGGTTGTCACTGCTACAATATTATGGAACACATTACACTTTTTCAAACATTTGTATTCATGATATAATATGTATTATACATAAAACATCTTTGGCCATGAGATATCACATTTCTTTTGTGTCATGACATGTTGCTTGGAGGAAAAACTTGTCTCTCAGTGAAACTTTATGCTTTCCAAACTTTTGTTCATTGTGAAATAGGGAAATTATGTATAATTTTAATGCATAATGGTTTATTAAGATGAAACCATAATATTTTAAACTAGAAGTATGGCCACTTTTCATACAACAACCATTAAAAATTGTATAAGGTTTTGAAAAATGAGTCATCAAATGTGGAAAACATGTAAAGAGTTGTGGAAAACATGTAAAGAGTTATAGAGTCGCTACAAATAATATAAATATTAACGATCCAAGAAATTGAATTAGTGTATCTTTTCAATTTAGACTAAAATAAGTTGAATTAGTGTATTTCTTCAATATATATTTAAAAGATTTTAGAGTATATTAAAGAAACTCTTGGTTTCAATGCCTTGATAGGGTTTTTAAATTTAATGTCTTTGTCTTGCATCTATTCATGGTTAATGTGTTGATATTTTAGTTTACATTTAAATATAACTTGCTAAATTATGCATCTCATTATAGGAGTGCATTTCATTATGGTTTGTAGTGTAAAATTGGTCTCCTAAGAGAAATAATAATATAATAACAAAAATAACAATCTAAGAATTATAATTTATTTAAATAAAATCAAAATTTTATTTTTTGAATAGTATTTATTTACATCTCAAGTATGGGGAGTTGTTAAATGTAGAACTATATTCTGCAAGCAAAAATACCTCAGGTATAAGCTTACGAGTAAACCCACAATTTCATTTTTTATAAAAAAAAAATATTTCTTTACCCAAAAAAAACATGTTTTTTCTAATTTAATTCAATATATTGTTTTTAACAATATTTAAATCAAACGTCTTACTATTTATTTAAATTGTAAATTAATCGTTTGTTTATAATGAAAGAAAATTAATACTAATTTTATAAACATCAATTGCAACTCACCTATGATTTCCACCCACCAAAAAGATCACGTGAATTGTAACTGCACCTGCAATTCCTACGAATCAAAATCCAAAAATATCATGTCAGTTGCTTTAACACATGAAACATACCAAAAACCAAGAAATCATGTCAATTGAATTGACACATGGGACATGTCAGGATTCTTGGGATGCTAAAGTGGGAAGTGACTCCACCACACATTACCAAAGTATCAAAATATCAAAGTATCAAAAAAATATCCCACACAAAATATCAAAGTATCAAAATATCGAAAAAGTGCCTATAGAAGTGATTCGGCAACTAATTTTTATCCCACACAAAAGAAACATGTGTAAAGTAGCACATAATGTCTATAGATAAACATCATGTATCTTGATTAAAAATAACCTCTCCTTATAACCTTCACCAGTAAACTAACACATGATATCTACATATAAACTAGCATGACTTGTTAGATATATATATATATGACATTGGCATGTTTCAGGACTTTATTTTCCACGTTCTGCTCGGCAATTTTTTTTCGTGAAATATGGACAACCACGGAATCTATGCTATGCTATGTGACACACCTTCGTCCTTATAAATACGTAGGTCTATCAAGATCTATATTGTGAGGTGTTGAGAGTATTCTACGCTGAATTCTTTAGCTGACATTTTATTAATTCAAAGTGGCAAGATGACAGGGCTCAAGGACTCTGTTAATAGGGTTTTGATAATAGGAGGCACGGGATACATTGGGAAATACATGGCAAAAGCCAGCGTTTCACAGGGCTATCCAACCTACGTTCTTGTCCGTCCTGCTACAGCAGCTGCCCCTGATTCCTTCAAGGCAAAGTTACTTCAGCAATTCAAAGATATTGGCATTCATATTCTTCAAGTAAGTGAATATTCCACGATATTATATTCTTCGTTTCTGGTCATATTTGGATTAAAATTGTATTTATTATGACCCGCAAAAGAAGGCTAATGGATTTGGGATTTGGTAAGCAGGGATCTTTAGATGATCACAACAGCCTTGTGGATGCAATCAAGCAAGTAGACATAGTGATATCCGCAGTTGCCATTCCTCAGCATTTGGATCAGTTTAATATCATAAACGCCATTAAGGATGTTGGAATTGGAAATATAAAGGTAGATACACTATTATTGTTTGTCTAAGATAAACAACTCAAAAAATGAACCAAGCTAGTAGGATCTGTGTGCCTTTATATTTAAATACTTCTAAACATTCCAACGTTTAGGGATTTCGATTAGATCTCTTTTATATCTATATGTATTCGTGTGAATGGTTCTTATTTTCATTTTTTGATGCAGAGGTTCTTACCCTCAGAGTTTGGCAACGAGGTCGACACAGTACAAGCTCTCCCTCCCTTTCAGAGAGTGTGTGACAATAAAAGGAAGATTCGCAGGGCCATTGAAGAGGCCAGCATTCCATTCACCTTCTTTTCTGCAAATACTTATGCCATATATTTTATTGATTATTTCTTTCATCCCCGTCAAAAACCGCAGCCAGAGGAAGTTGTCATCTATGGGGATGGTCTCAGCAAAGGTTGTGCATCTACCCTCTCTTTTCTTTGCATATGAAATTGCTTTTAAGTTGCAAACAAGGAACTATTAATATGTGGTGGCTGAGTATTACTGAAAGATAAAACTAATTACATGGTGATTATGCTGTGCAGCGTTTATGAATTCAGAAGAGGACATTGCAGCTCTCACGATAATGATGGCAAACGATCCCAGAACAATGAATAGGCTTGTGATTTACAGGCCACCAAACAACATAATCTGCCAGAGTGAGCTCGTCTCGTTGTGGGAAAAGAAGATTGGAAGAAGTCTGAAGAGAGTTTTTCTGCCCGAAGCCGAGATGGTTAGACTCTCAGAGAGTAAGATAACAGTTATCACTTCGTTTTTCATCCACGCTTAATCTTTAAACCTGCTGTTAACTGCATATTTTAAACATGTAACATGAGATTTATGTCTGTGCAGCTCTGCCTCGTCCAGAGCAGAACATTCCTGTCTCGATTTTGCACAACATTTTTGTGAAAGGAGAGCAGACAAAGTTTGAGTTGGGAGAGGAAGACCTGGAGGCGTGTGAACTGTATCCAGAGTACAAGCACACCACCATAGACGAATTGCTTGACATCTCCGTTGTGGATCCACCAGAAACAAAACCTGCATCATTCATATGAGGGATTATATTTAGTCATCATTATAGATTTATATTCAAGTTTAATGTATAGGAATGATTTATTTTGAAGTTTCCCATTTGAATTCCATGTTCATGACTGACTGGAATTGTTTTAATGCTGCAATTTCATTTTTAGCACATAGAACTGCAATTGGGTAATGTCGAATGGTTTAATTTTTTTTGCAGTTGATGGGTCAAAATTCACTGTTTTTTTCTAGGTTTTCAAGTCAGATATTAATGAATACTGGCCAGGGAAGAGTCATCAATGAAGATTTCGGAAATGTAAGAGTTACCTAAATTTGGGTTGAGAAAAATGGTCTATGTGAAACCCAATTGGTGTAGAATTTATGCCAATATTAAGCACGTACAAATCTTGTAGGTTGCATGGGCATAGATTCTCACTGATTTCAGAGATTATTCTTTTCCCTTTGGCATTATTTGCCATTCACACAGTTTGCTTTGCTTTGTTTGGTTGTGTGTTGTTCATGAAATTGTGTTTTGCAGTCAGCAAAAGTCTTGAAAGTTGTCTGTCAACTGGAAAAAATATCAGAAGCAAACTGTGACAGCATTTACAGAAATAAATAGCCAACAGATCATATATCCAACATTAACTTATCAAGAAAGAAGGTTCAGAACATATATTGTTTCCACAGAAATGGCAGTACTCTTCTATTACTTTGCTTCAAGGATAGGGCATTGTTTCAAAGAATATCCCTAATGAAATCCATTGAATTAATATATGAATTTAGGGTATCATGGTTCAGAACAACATAATGTTCAAATGTGAAGCCAATGAAATTATATAAGATTACCCTGCTCCTTTCTTCCTTATTTTCCACCGTTCTTTTAATTTTTCAGTGGCATGTTTATTTCCCAAGTTAATGAAGCTGCCATATTGCTCTGCGAATTGCTTTTAATTTTTCAGTGGCATGTTTGTTTCCCAAGTTAATGAAGCTGCCATATTATTCTGCAAATTGTTTTAGCAGATATGGATAATTTAGGCCTTATGATTTGTAAGTCAAAGTTATTTTCACATAAAAAAATCGTTGTGGATATGGCACTAGTTATCTTCCTTCCCTTTTGTTCTAATGTCTTCTCTCTTAATTTGACAGTCTTCCTTGATTGAAAGAGTTGTGGGTACATCTGATCCCTGAAAATCATTCAGTTCAATATTTGATGGCCTTGAAGCTCCTAAACCCAATTTCATGTTGTTCTTGCCTGTACAATAAAAATGGTCCCATACCAGTCACTATTTCTTTGACAACGGCAGTGTAAACACAAGAAGTAGCATAGAGAAAATGACTTAAATTCAAGATATTAAAAGGAATGAATGCAAGGTTTTAGAGACAATTCAGATCGATCCAAAGAAAGATACAGGAAAATGTAATATTTTATGTTGTTGGAAAAATGACTCTTGAGTTTTCATAGAAATTGGATCGATCAGACATTGATGTCTAATCCTCAAGTATACCAGTTTCGTCTCTAGCTCACAGTGAGACATGTGAAAATTAATATTATGAAGCTACCACCTACTATACAATTTCTAATGATTTTGGCCTCCTAGGTTTACATATATTCCCTCTATATATTTGTGTTACCCAAATTGGGTAGCCCTGCACAAATTTTCTTCTCCTGCAATTTTACCCATGTTCGAGAGGTCTTTCAATCTTTGTTGCAACCCTTATGTAACTTTAAGACTCTTGTAGATCATCTGTGTACTTGCTTGAACTCTATACTTTTGAACGGTGACTTTTGTATGATTTTGTAGAAAGTTAAGATCTTGATGAACACTTGGATATGTTATTTTCTCTTATTGATAAAGGAAAGTGTTTGCTGAAAATGGGGGTTTCATGCTAAGTTAGTCCCTCTATCTTCAGGTAGACAGAGTATTTTCTCAATAATGTGTAAAGCTTCCCTTGTTTCAAAATCAGAAGTCAACATGAAGGCATTGTCCATTCCTTTAATTTTTCAGTGGCAGGTTTTAGAGATAATTCAGATCGATCCAAAGAAAGATGCAAGAAAATGTAATATTTTATGTTGTTGGAAAAATGACTCTTGAGTTTTCATAGATATTGGATTGATCAGACACTGATGTCTAATCCTCAAGTAGACCAGTTTCATCTCTGGCTCACGGTGAGACATGTGAAAATTAATATTATGAAGTTACCACCTACTATACAATTTCTAATTATTTTGGCCTCCTAGGTTTACATATATTCCCTCTATATATTTGTTTCAGTTCAATATTTGATGGCCTTGAAGCTCCTAAACCCAATTTCATGTTGTTCTTGCCTGTACAATAAAATTGGTCCCGTACCAGTCACTATTTCTTTGACAACGGCAGTGTAAACACATGAAGGAGCACAGAGAAAATGTCTTAAATTCAAGATATTAAAAGGAATGAATGCAAGGTTTTAGAGACAATTTAGATCGATCCAAAGAAAGATGCAGGAAAATGTAATATTTTCAAAGGAAAATGGATCATGGCCCAAAAGGGCCTCTATACAGAGACAAGACCTATCATATATTCAATGGATAGTTGCTCTAACATGGAATACTTGTAATAGAGATGGAAACCAAATGGTTGCACCCTGCGTTGTTTCAATTTTAACATCATTCTTAGAATTCATAAGAAGCTGTGCACTTTTGTGCACAATTCTGCAGCACAACAATTATTTGATAGAATGCCTGAAAGAGATGTGGTGTCATGGACTAATCTTGTAAAGGGATATGGTCAGACTGAGTTGGAAAAGGTTATAAGATATTTTACAATCTTAAGCCCAATGCATGCCTTCTCATATAACAATCACATTGTCTAAGATAAATCAGTTTGTCAGATAAATTTTGTATCTTTTGGGTGAATTATGTTAGGGCAGGTAGAATCTGCCATGCATAGCTTCTCTTGAAATCTTCTACACGCAGCCTTAAATAACTATTCTCTTCTGACATTGTTTTTGTGAATATCCTAGCAAAGGGACATTTGCACATCTTATCTTGATATAGATAGAGTTCCAGTGTTAAATATCTGCTAATTGATCTGATTGCAGGTTGCAGAGATTAAGGATCAAGATATAGTGTGTTGTGTCAAAAACAATGCAACTCTTGTTGGTCCATTGTTTAGAATGCATGCCACTCAAGTTCATATTGATCTTCCGACACTGAGTGATACAGATAAGCACGTAAGTAATTGCAAGCATGGATATTACTGTGTTAGTTGCCAATATAGTTATAATTATTTTAGACAGAGGGTCCATGGTCATGACTGACTGGAATTGTTTTAATGCTGCAATTTCATTTTTAGCACATAGAACTGCAATTGGGTAATGTCGAATGGTTTAGTTTTTTTTGCAGTTGATGGGTCAAAATTCACTGTTTTTTTCTAGGTTTTCAAGTCAGATATTAGTGAATACTGGCCAGGGAAGAGTCATCAATGAAGATTTCGGAAATGTAAGAGTTACCTAAATTTGGGTTGAGAAAAATGGTCTATGTGAAGCCCAATTGGTGTAGAATTTATGCCAATATTAAGCACGTACAAATCTTGTAGGTTGCATGGGCATAGATTCTCACTGATTTCAGAGATTATTCTTTTCCCTTTGGCATTATTTTCCATTCACACAGTTTGCTTTGCTTTGTTTGGTTGTGTGTTGTTCATGAAATTGTGTTTTGCAGTCAGCAAAAGTCTTGAAAGTTGTCTATCAACTGGAAAAAATATCAGAAGCAAACTGTGACAGCATTTACAGAAATAAATAGCCAACAGATCATATATCCGACATTAACTTATCAAGAAAGAAGGTTCAGAACATATACTGTTTCCACAGAAATGGCAGTACTCTTCTATTACTTTGCTTCAAGGATAGGGCATTGTTTCAAAGAATATCCCTAATGAAATCCATTGAATTAATATATGAATTTAGGGTATCATGGTTCAGAACAACATAATGTTCAAATGTGAAGCCAATGAAATTATATAAGATTACCCTGCTTCTTTCTTCCTTATTTTCCACCGTTCTTTTAATTTTTCAGTGGCATGTTTATTTCCCAAGTTAATGAAGCTGCCATATTGCTCTGCAAATTGCTTTTAATTTTTCAGTGGCATGTTTATTTCCCAAGTTAATGAAGCTGCCATATTACTCTGCAAATTGTTTTAGCAGATATGGATAATTTAGGCCTTATGATTTGTAAGTCAAAGTTATTTTCACATAAAAAAATCGTTGTGGATATGACACTGGTTATCTTCCTTTCCTTTTGTTCTAATGTCTTCTCTCTCAATTTGACAGTCTTCCTTGATTGAAAGAGTTGTGGGTACATCTGATCCCTGAAAATCATTCAGTTCAATATTTGATGGCCTTGAAGCTCCTAAACCCAATTTCATGTTGTTCTTGCCTGTACAATAAAAATGGTCCCATACCAGTCACTATTTCTTTGACAACAGTAGTGTAAACACAAGAAGTAGCATAGAGAAAATGACTTAAATTCAAGATATTAAGAGGAATGAATGCAAGGTTTTAGAGACAATTCAGATCGATCCAAAGAAAGATGCAGGAAAATGTAATATTTTATGTTGTTGGAAAAATGACTCTTGAGTTTTCATAGAAATTGGATCGATCAGACATTGATGTCTAATCCTCAAGTATACCAGTTTCGTCTCTAGCTCACAGTGAGACATGTGAAAATTAATATTATGAAGCTACCACCTACTATACAATTTCTAATGATTTTGGCCTCCTAGGTTTACATATATTCCCTCTATATATTTGTGTTACCCAAATTGGGTAGCCCTGCACAAATTTTCTTCTCCTGCAATTTTACCCATGTTCGATAGGTCTTTCAATCTTTGTTGCAACCCTTATGTAACCTTAAGACTCTTGTAGATCATCTGTGTACTTGCTTGAACTCTATACTTTTGAACAGTGACTTTTGTATGATTTTGTATAAAGTTAAGATCTTGATGAACACTTGGATATGTTATTTTCTCTTATTGATAAAGGAAAGTGTTTGATGAAAATGGGGGTTTCATGCTAAGTTAGTCCCTCTATCTTCAGGTAGACAGAGTATTTTCTCAATAATGTGTAAAGCTTCCCTTGTTTCAAAATCAGAAGTCAACATGAAGGCATTGTCCATTCCTTTAATTTTTGAGTGGCATGTTTATTTCCCAAGTTAATGAAGCTGCCATATTACTCTACAAATTGTTTTAGCATATATGTATAATTTAGGCCTTATGATTTGTAAGTCAAAGTTATTTTCACATAAAGAAATCGTTGTTGATATGGCACTGGTTGTCTTCCTTCCCTTTTGTTCTAATGTCTTCTCTCTCAATTTAACAATCTTCCTTGATTGAAAGAGTTGTGGGTACATATGATCCCTGACGATCATTCAATTCAATATTTGATGGCCTTGAAGCTCCTAAACCCAATTTCATGTTGTTCTTGCCTGTACAATAAAAATGGTCCCATACCAGTCACTATTTCTTTGACAACGGTAGTGTAAACACAAGAAGTAGCATAGAGAAAATGTCTTAAATTCAAGATATTAAAAGGATTGAATGCAAGGTTTTAGAGACAATTCAGATCGATCCAAAGAAAGATGCAGGAAAATGTAATATTTTCAAAGGAAAATGGATCATGGCCCAAAAGGGCCTCTATACAGAGGCAAGACCTATCATATATTCAATGGATAGCTGCTCTGACATGGAATACTTGTAACAGAGATGGAAACCAAATGGTTGCACCTTGCCTTGTTTCAATTTTAACATAATTCTTAGAATTCGTAAGAATTTGTGCACTTTTGTGCACAATTCTGCAGCACAACAATTATTCGATAGAATGCCTGAAAGAGATGTGGTGTCATGGACTAATCTTGTAAAGGGATATGGTCAGACTAAGTTGGAAAAGGTTATAAGATATTTTACAATCTTAAGCCCAATGCATGCCTTCTCATATAACAATCACATTGTCTAAGATAATTCAGTTTGCCAGATAAATTTTGTATCTTTTGGGTGAAATGGCAGTACTCTTCTATTACTTTGCTTCAAGGATAGGGCATTGTTTAATGAAATCCATTGAATTAATATATGAATTTAGGGTATCATGGTTCAGAACAACATAATGTTCAAATGTGAAGCCAATGAAACTATATAAGATTACCCTGCTCCTTTCTTACTAATTTTCTCTTTATAAACTAACCATTTGGAACTTTGATGTTACACATTCAAATTCTAGTATCATCCACCTGTTTAATTCTCACCTTGGGGCATCTGCAATATTTGACGACATAATTCCTTTAGAAGCACATAGTTTGTTTGACTACCTGTCCACTAGTTAGTTTGTCTATGCTCATTATGGTAAATTCGATCTTACACCTTGAATAGGATTTACTTGTAGTTTACTAAATCCAATGGCTGATTTTTTGGGTATCCGACACTTGATTAATTCTCACCTCGGGCAATCTTTGACAACATAATGCCCTCTAGAAGCTTATAGAATCCAATTTTTAACATATTTTCACTCTTTTTATCACTAGGAGTGCTTAATTCAAACAATGGTGAGACCATTTGGATGTTAGAAACCTAATGCTAATTTTCTATTTGTCCCTAACCTAATGAATATTAATATTGGTGATAGCATATCTTTAAAATGAACATATTGAGTTAATTTCCCTTATATAAAGGTCTTCCTTATTTATTCATAATCTTTGAATTTCAATTACATCATTGTTCTCATCCTTTGTCAAATGTTCATCAAGCAATGTCAGAAGACAGTATTGGCATCCATCAAGGACCTTAGGATAAACCTTATAAACTGAAAGCATGCAGTTTGTAACTAACATGAAATCAAAGTGTCAAATAAATTAATTTGTGCATTTGCTAATTGTGGTAACCCTCGCTCTTCAAATATTAGATAGTTCAAGCTTTGATCTCATGAAATAAATGTAACCTTACAAATTGCAGGGCACTAGTCTATTTTTGTGCTAAAGTTTATTGTGCATCATGTGATTTGATTATGACAAGGTTTGTAATTTGATTTATTTCTGTTGTTTGTACTTTGAAGGTTATTGCATCTTGGGGAGTTCGCAACAACATTGACTTTCTTTCTTTGTCTTATACACGACATGCTGAAGACATTATACAAGTAAGAAATATGACATAAAATCTACATTCTTGCTCATGTTCTGAGCTTGTGATGTTACTTCTAGCAACTATGATGGATCTCACGTAAAATTTTCTGTCAAGCTGTTTTTCTAGAAACAAGTTATAGTAACACCGTCCATGCTTTTCAACAGATTGTGCGCCAAGAGGGCATCCATGCCCTCTTCAGAGGAGTAACAACTAATATTATGTTAAGAGTAGTAAGGGCTGGAGTTCTTGCACTATATGATCAGCTTCAGTGACTGCTTCTGAGTAAGTCGAACAAGTCAATATTGATATGTAGCGGATGCATGGACAGTGTTTGACAAAATGCCTGAATGGGATGTGGTGTCATGGAATACTATGATTGTTGGATATACTAAAAATGGGTATTGTCAGGAGGCATTAAGGCTTTATGGCTGGATGCAATGGATAGCTATAGAGGCGGATCATGTTACCTTTTCCAGTGTACTTGGTGCGTGTGCTGGCCTAGAAGCTCCGCAGCAAGGAAACGAGGTGCATGGCCATGTAATTAGAAATGGGTTTGACCTAGAGGACCCCATAGGGAATGCTCTTCTTACTATGTTATGAATGTCCTAGCTTCTACGCATGTTTATCATTCCCTACATTAGTGTTCCTTGGCCTTGATTTATAGTATATTGGAAAAGGTTATGAGATATTTTACAATCTTAAGCCCAATGCACGCCTTCTCATGTAACAATCACATTGTCCAAGATAAATCAGTTTGTCAGATAAATTTTGTATCTTTTGGGTGAATTATGTTAGGGCAGTTAGAACCTGCCATGCATATCTTCTCTTGAAATCTTCCACACGTAACCTTAAATAATTATGCTCGAAATACCATTTATATCAATGAAATATGATCACATGACGTGTCACCATTGGCATACCACCCAACAACACTGCATTATGCAAATTTCTAGCAATACTATACTCAATGTAACCCCTATTCGACATTTTTTGTAAAATTATGGCCGATATGAAGAAATGAATCAGGTAGAAATTCAATCTGTCTTATGAAAATGTCACTAACTATCCAGGTATGTTTTTGCTATGTATGCACCCTAGATTACACCGATGCTATGTATGCACCCTAGATTAGACATCAAATATTTTACTAATCCCCTCTGCTTTTGCATTTTTCCATTTTTCTCTATCAAACATATGCTTGTCACAAAAGGCAAGTAATTGCTTATGCTTGCAGTCACACTATTTTTTATGAGACGATTTGCAATTAGCATTACAATAATCAGTGCAAGAACATAGTCCATTCGAGAAACAATGGAAACAATTTGCATCTCTCACAACAATTCCCTTCCCGGTGATCATCAGAATGAGCTTTGTGGCATTGTGGCAATGCCCTCAAACGCGAAGGTTCTTGGTAATATGAATAGATGATCTAGCCATTTGTTGATGATAAAAAATAAACACCGGTAAAGAAACAAAATTGCATAAAAATTTGACTTCTTTCTTCTATGCTGTTGTTTCTTATGTCATTTGCATAAAATTTTGACTTCTTTCTTCTATGTTGTTGTTTTTTATATCATTGCCTTACGGCGTTTCCTTTGCAACATGTAGTGCAAATGCTAGTTAGTCATCATTATAGATTTATATTCAAATTTAATATATAGGAATGATTTATTTTGAAGTTTCCCATTTGAATTCCATGTTCATCGTCGTCTCACATTTAAATTCGCAGTAGTCTAACCAGACTTAGAGGGATGTGAACTGTATCCAGAGTACAAGCACATCACCATAGACGAATTGCTTGACATCTCCGTTGTGGATCCACCAGAAACAAAATTGGCATCATGCATATGAGGGATTATATTGAGAGATATATTGTTCATCATTATAAATTCTTATTCAAGTTTAATGTAGAGGAATGGTTTATTTTGAACTTTCCAATTTGAATTCCATGTTCTTCGTCCTCTCACATTTAAATTGCATTTGCTGCGTCCCCTCATTAATCAGTTGCAGAATAATAAATTTACAATGGGTTGATTTTAACATTTATTTGAGATACCTTTATCGTTCTTCTAGCTAATTGCAATATGATCATTGAAAACTTTTTAGTCTTCATAATTATTTAATATATTTTGATGGTATCGTAGGAATATATATATATAGAGAGAATGTATGTTAAAGTTTAAAAACAATATGAAAAGATTTTGGTTAATTCCAGTTCTCAATAGAATTTGCGGTGTTTTGTCAGACTTATTTTAACATTTTTTTTTAATTATATTATTTTTAAAATAATAAAGTAAAATCAATATTATTACATGTCGTTTGTAAATTAATACGCTATGAATACTGATAATTATAATGATTATTATTTATAAAAGATAATTTTGTATAAAATTAAATAATTAATTAATTAATTTTACTATTTTATATAAAAACCTAATTGGGAAAAAATATATAGAAATAGAAATATTTTATCTTTCTTAATTATAAATTGCTTAAATTAATTATATCATATTATATTTATAAATATTCATATAATGATAAGATAAATGCCAAATTATAGGTGTGAATTTGGAAAACATAATCTCATAATCATAAATATTAAATTATAATTTGGAGTGGAAAATTTTTATAGCTATGTGATCTGAAATGATCATACATTAAACTGAATTAGAATTGATTAATACCATCAGTGAACTGAATGTTAACTTAACGTGTTTTAATCGTGAGAATTGAATGAAGGAAAGACTTTACAATGGAATCGAAACATAAGAAACATGCGAACAAAGGTAATAAGCAAAAAAAACATAGTGATACCAGACAACAATATTGATTACGGAATTCATCTCTGATGGACTATGTCTTCGGGTTTGCTTTCAAGATGGGTGTCCACTTTATTAGGATTGAATCCGAGGAGGCTAATTACACAGAAAATTAACCAAACTGATTATGTATGCAGACACTTCTGGTCACTACCAAAAGAAAGCTCTCTGAATTACCTTTCCAACGCATGTCACGGTTCTCAATTCTGACTCTCGATGCTCCTGTTACACTGGAAACAAAATAGCCTATGTCCTTTGGAATTTGCATACAGAACTCTAAAACCACTCTCCCTCTCTTCAATGAGAAAAACCGGCTTTATAGCACTCCAGATGCACTCTAACTCTTTTATGCTGATTTTAGGAGTGAATTAGCTCAAAATAGGGTTGGTTTAGGGTTTTAGTTAATCTCAGTTAATGAAATTCGGTCTAAGTGTAATTAAATAAAAACATTCGAACCAAAAATAACACACAAAACCCACTTTGCACCAAAGATTAGCTGAAGGACTGTTAGCAGTTAGCTAACCGGGCGAAGGGTGCTAACAGTGCATGTGAATAGTTGACATAGCCTGTGGTTAGAGTGTCAGTGGTTCTGCTGACTGCACAGTGAGCTGCACTGCATTCACATGCCAAGGTTTACTCTACAATTTATGTTGACTGTTAACTGCAACTTTGACACCATTGCGGCTATCTTCACTACTCACATTTGAATGTTTACTCCCAATGCGGTTACAGTTGATATCTCGACACTGTCTAACAGTGGTGATTACTTGGCGTTCATATGATATAGTCCCGCTGTGGTTATGACCATCAGTTAGGGACCCACAGTTAATAGATTTGTAATGTTTTTTATGGGTTTATAACTTAGGGTTAATGCATTTTCAATGCATAGTTTAGATCCTAGGTGTAGTTTTAAGTGTTTTGGTTTGTAGCTTAGGTTTTAGTATAATGATTTTATAGGTAGGATTTAGACCTTACATCATTTTTTTCTAAAAAATCTTTTACAACCACTTGTCACAATGTGACATACAAACCAATAACATGATAACCAAACCCCAACGGAACTAACAACAAAAATTGTCAACAACCAGGTACCAAACACCATATTCTTCGAACACCATGAAAACCATCTCAACCATTGACATCACCGGTGGAACTGAAAATCAACACTGGACAATGTGAACCATAAAAATCGCAGTCGAAGCTGAAGATACCGAACACTGAATGCTAACGAAGAATGCTGGCAAAGTTGATAAATCTCAAGACCTCATCCACCATGATCATTTGAAGACCACTAAAGAATCTGCTCATGTTGGACTGACAAGATCCTCGTGGATCACCATGCAGTAATTCATTAAAGAAAAGGAGTTATGAGAGAAGATAACCCAAGCAAAAATCACATTTAGATAGAATAACATAATGATAATTGTTAAAAAGTGAACTTGATCATTTAAGTTAGGGACAAAGCTTATTGTATAGTTAAAGATTATAAAAAATTATATATAAAGTATAAGTGATTTATTTAGGATAAAGGAAATGTTTAAATTTATTTTTTAATATTTTTAATTTAGAAATATGAGAATGAGAAGATAAGGAAATATTATAATTTTTATATATTTATGTGGTAGTTTTGAGTTTTTAATTGTAAATTTATCTGTTAATATGAAAAGATATTCTTGCCAAATCAAATGAGAAATCATTATCTAATAGCATGAGAGAGAATAATATACTAAAATAAAATTTTGAAAATTGACAGCATATTTTTAGCATTCCTAGTTATGTTTATTTTTTTTCTTTCAATGGAGTAGCTGAATTAAAGGGTTGCTGCAAGTTACATTAGAGAAATTTTTAGCTATAAAATGAGTTTCTTAATGAATATTATAAAATAATAGCGGAAACAGTAAAATAAGATTAGATAACATAATCAAATTTTAAACGGAAAAAAAGGAAAATCTATTTTTTCAACTCATATTTTCTGTTAGGGTCTAACCTTAACCCTTTTATTTATGTAATAAGCCCAATTCGATGAGTCATAGTCATAGTTAGTTACAAAGTTAATAAATCTCGCATTAATAATTGTAAGTGGTTGACCCACATTAGAGAAAAGGGAGCATACTTAGTTGTAAACGGCTCATAGTTAATAAATAAAGTGGTTAACCCATGTTATGCAAGGGACCACTAGTAGTTAGGGTTTTGTATGTCATTTAGTTATAAATAGTCTTAGTTAGTAAAAGAAAGATCATCGAGTCTTATTGTAATTAAGCTCTTCTCTGCTCGAGGTTTCCCCCTCGAAGAGGCAAGTGAGCATTGAATCTATTTATGAATAATAAAAATACTTGCTATTTTTCTCATTTAATTCTATGTTCTAGGTCATATTTCTTTGCATTTCTAGTATTTTGGAATTTATCGCATGTCAAGAGCATAACAAGCAGTATCAGCACACTTTCTAGGGTGAATTGTACCTCCAATTTTTGCAGAAGTCTTCTAGGCCAAATATGTCTTTCAACATCTTTAAACCATGAGATCTATCATTGAGCGCATAAATCTGCAGATTTGGGGAGGCATGCACGCAGGAACTACAAGAGGTGGTCACACTTACTGGACTCCCTTGTAATCCCCATGGGTACCCTTTCGAGTAGTAGCGCATTAGACATAATTGCACATGGACTGCACTTCCATGTACCCTCGGGTATATTGGAAGCCCCCTAAGCTCCCTTGAAACCTAGCCTTAGATAAGTTGTTGGCCATCTTGCTGCTACCATACACTGATAACAACACTTGGGGAGATTACTCGCGCGTAGGATAGGGTAGTCGGGTACTATGGCTAAGGGTACAGTCGATCCTCCTCAGTTAGCACCCTAAAATATTGGGTCGAGTACTATTGTTGGATCCCTGTGTATATTGTGATCTATAGCACCTGACACTTATTTGTGACCATAGTTCCCTCTACTATCTAAAGATTTCCCACTGCCTTATCTTCGAGATTAGATCCAAGAGTTGGGGTACTATTGCCGTAGTGCAAATCAAATCCAACACTTGGGATTTTGTTTCCACTGTACAAATTAGATCCAATAGTTTGGGTTCTGCCACCACCTTACAACTCACATTCAGCAGTTGGGGTTTCACAGTGTCAATCAGACTCTTTCTGTAGTGAGGCTTACTCTACTATAGTCCGGGTCCTATTTCTGTAGGACATTAGGCAGGATCAAGTTTTCTCGAATTCAGCCACTGCATCATTGGTCAGCAGGGAGTAAAACTCCTTTCGGAGTAAAAAAAATAAAAAAAATAGAGACCATCCAGGGGCATCTACAAGAGACATAGCTCATAAGATTAAGGATGACAAGCTGGTTATAGTGGTACGATTCACTTGTAGGCCCCAAAAATTTTGGCAGTCTCAAATTTTTTCCTGATGCAACCTCAAGTGATCCACGTCATTAGAGTCACGATCTTGCCCTCTTTCCAAGCAGAATACTCTTAAGTAAGCTCACAAAAATTTGTCCTAGATTGGTACAAGAAAGGTACCAAATACCATATTATAGATGTATAAAAGACACTCGAGAGGGTCAACAACCTTGAAGCAAAATTCGACACATTCGAGGGCATAGTTCTCAAATATCTCTCACATTAATCATCCCTTCTAAGTTTGCTTCATATGGAGAAGCCTAGTGTCGATGAACACATAGAAGGAGAATCCATCCATCACATTCACTTCAATGGAAATCACCACTATCCCCACCACTAGACACCCAAGCTGGACATGTACAAATTTGATGGCTCTAACCCTATAGTATGGGTAGAAAAAATGGAATAATATTTCTCCTTTAACGACATCTCGGAAGATCAAACTAAACTACATGTGGGAAACCTTTATTTGGACCAAGAGAGATGGCAATGGCAACAGTGGAATCAGAAATGTTATCCAGGGAACTTGACTCGAAACATGTTCTGAAAAGCCATATGTGATCACTTTGACTGCAAATCTAACTTTTTGGGTCGTCTCACTAAACTCAAGCAAACAAGCTTAGTAAAGGACTACATTGCAGCCTTTTTGAAATTGGCCATCAGAACTGACAGTCTGGTAGATGACTTCTACTTGGGGTGTTTCATCAATGGACTAAACGAAACCATCCAAGCCCATGTCCGAATGCACCGCCCAGCTACTTGAATGGACACTTGTAAAAATGCATTAGAAGTGGAAATTGCCTTAACTGCCTAGTCCAATCTTCCAAACTTTTTCGCCAAGGTGCGTTCCACCCCAGCTAAGGGTCCCACCCAAACACTTAAGGTTCAAAAGGTGTGACCAACAAAAATGTCTGAAAGAAGGAAAAAAGGACTGTGCTACTACTTTGATGACAAGTACTCTCTTGAACATAAATGCAAGGAACCCAAATTTTTTCAAATTGATGCTACTGATAACAGTTCACATGAGGAAGCTCCATCCTTTGTGGTGTGCAATGAAGAAGTCGAGGAAATGTAAACTGACAATGATCTCATAGCTACACCAGATGAGCCAGTTATCTCACAACAGACTTTGGCTGGAATTTCTTCGCATCAAACTCTCAAAATTTGAGGCTTTATTAAACATCAACTAGTCGTGGTATTGATTGATAATGGCATCACTCGAATAACTTTATCCATAAGCGAGTTGTAGAACTTGTTCATTGCTTTGTGCGAGCAATAGCTAATTTCCAAGTCCTTGTCTTTGATGGGGGGACCATGAAATGTGAAGACCGATGTCAAAATATTAAGCTTCAGATGGGAGACTACCACCTAAACACCCACATGTTTGCTATTGAAATGGATGATTGTGACATTGTCTTGGGTGTTGAATGGCTTCGCACACTGGGCCCGATCAAAACGTATTTACAGGAGTTATATATGAGCTTTAAGGAGAACAAACACATTAATACATTAGGTGGACTATAGGAAGATGCTCCTACTATCATCAACTCGCATGGAATAGAAAAGCTTTCAAAAAAGGGCCATCACATAGTCATCGCCCAATTCAATGACATCTAGGCCATTGAATCCACTACTCCCAATATTCATCCTAAGATGAAATAGGTCTTAGACTTCCGCCAAAATGTATTTGACAAACCTAAAGAGCTTCCACCCTCTAGGGGTGAACATGATCATAGCATCCCTTTGGTCCGAGCATCCCAACCACCTAATGTGTGCCCATACCGATATCCTTTCACCCAAAAGAATGCAATTGAAAAAATCATCAAGGAACACCTCGAGGCCAATATTATTCATCCCAACATCAGTCCTTATTCATTACCACTAATCATGGTGCTAAAGAAAGATGGAGAATGGTGCATGTGTCTAGACTTTCAAGCCCTCAAAAAGCTCACTTTCAAAGATAAATTCCTTATTCTAGTTGTTGATGATATTCTTCATGAACTACATGGTGCTTAATTATCTAATAAGCTAGATCATTGCTCTGTCTATCAACAAATATGCATGAAGGAAGTAGACATTCCAAAGACTGCCTTCTGAACTCATGAACGCCATTATGAATTCTTGGTCATGTTATTTGGTCTATGTAATGCTCCATCTACTTTTGAAAGCCTCATGAGCCACCTACTAAAACCATATCTCTGAAAATTTCTCCTCATCTTCATTGATGACATTCTCATCTATAGCCTAACCTGGGACAAACATCTTCAGCATGTAGACATGATCTTGCAACTCCTTCGGAATCAGAAATTATTTGTCAAATTGTCCAAGTGATCTTTTTGCATCAAAGAGGTTGAATATTTGTGACACATTGTGGGTCGTGAATGAGTGAGGGTTGATCTAAAAAAGATATAGGCAATGCAGGATTGGCCCCAACCAAAAACACTGAATAGTTTGAGGGGATTCTTGGGTCTCATTGGCTACTATGGAAAATTTCTCTGCAATTATGGTTGCATTGCTAGACCCCTCACTAATATTCTCAAGAAAAATTCATTTCTCTAGACTGATGTAGCTCAACAATCATTCGTGGCATTCAAACAGGCCATGTGCTCCACTCCAATATTGACCCTACTAGACTTCACTAAATATTTTGTGATTGAAAGTGATGATTTTGGTACTCGTATTGGTGTTGTATTAATGCACAACGATCGACCATTGGCCTTCACTAGCCAACAAATGAGTGGAAAACATATGGGTCAATCTACCTATGAGAAATAAATGATGGCCATCTTACATGCAGTAGACACCTGGGGACCATACTTTTTGGGGCGATGTTTCTAAATTTGCATGGACCATTAAAGCCTAAAATATTTTTTGGAGCAACATCTATCATCGCCACAACAAAGTAAATGGCTAGCCAAAATGTTGGGATATGATTATGAGATGTTTTATAAGAAAGGGCGTGACAATGTGGTAGATGATACTTTATCATGCCAATTTGAGGATGAAAGCACCCTTCTATCAATATTTTTCCCATACCAGATTGGATTGAAGAGGCACGCAAGGAATGGTTGTCACACCCCTCTCTCTCCCAACTTATTAATAACTTGACAGAAGATCCTAATTTCGAGTACTCTTGGAAGGATGATATTCTTCACTACAAGGATCGAGTAGTTATATCACCGACATCCACCCTCAAAACCCACATTTGGAATAGTTACACTCATCTCCAACTATAGGGAATTCAGGATTTCAGAAGACTTATGCTCACACTCGTAGTTCTTTCTTTTGGACTAGCATGAAAAATGACATTCTTACTTTTATGGTTGATTGTGATGTGTGTCAATGCAATAAAGGAGAAACAATGAAGTGCCCAAGAATATTATAGCCATTACCACTCCCTACCTCTGTTTGGACATATGTTTCCATGGATTTCATCATTGGTCTCCCAAAGTTGGGCAACAAATCCGTCATCATGGTGGTTTTTGATATACTTTCTAAATATGCTCATTTTTGCAATCTACACCATCCATTTACCCCCACTTTGGTGGCTCAATCTTTCATGGGCCAGATCTTCAAACTTCATGGCATGTTGACTTCCATTGTGTTTGATCGTGACCCCACTTTTACTAGCAAATTTTTGAAAGAACTTTTCAAGATACAAGGCACTCAACTCCAGCTAAGTAACACCTATCATTCCCAAACCGATGGTCAAACAGAAGCAGTCAACAAATCTTTGGAGACATATCTAATGTGCTTCACTTCCAAAAAGTAGAATTAATGGGTACAATGGCTACGTTTAGCTAAATGTTGGTATAATACTAACTATCATGAAGCGACCAATATGACTCCATATGAGGTAGTGTATGGCCATCTCCCACCTTCACCTATTTTTTTATATCCCTAAATGTTATAAGGTGCAAGCAGTTGATCAACTCCTCTGAAACCCTGCTACCATGATAGCTCATCTCAAAGATAATCTGCATCAAGCTCAGAATCAAATGAAGAAATAGGAAGACCAACATCGTTCTGAGCACAAATTTCAAGAAGGGGATCAGTATTCCTGTGACTGCAACCATATAAGGAAACATCTCTCAAAGAAAAGGGCTGCTAGAAACTAGCACCAAAATTCTATGGACCTTATAAGGTACTTTAGCGAATTGGAGAAGTCGCATACAAACTGGCCTTGCCACCAACTTCAAGAATCCATCCAGTCTTCCATGTATCAAGCCTCAAGAAAGTGGTGGGGAACAATTACATAATTCAAAGCAGTCTACCTGAATTGGATGAGGAAGGATCACTCTAGCTCCAACCAGAATAGACACTCGATACCCGTGAAAGACATCTTTGCAGTTGCGCGATCAAGGAAGTTCTCATTAAGTGGAAAGACACCTCTCCAAAAGATGTGACCTGGGAACCAACCACTATTCTTCAACAATTTTTGTAGCTTCAACCTACAGGACAAGGCTTCTTTTGAGGGGGAGGGCATGTTAGGGTTCAACCCTAACGCCTTTATTTATGTAATAAGCCCAATGGATCAAGTCATATTCATAGTTAATTAAGGAGTAAATAAAGCCCGCATTAATAATTATAAGTCATTGACCTGCCTTAGAGAAAAGTGACCCAAGTTAGTTCTAAATAGCCCATGGTTAATAACTAAACTGGTTAACATGTGTTCTACAAGGGACCACTAGTAATTAGGGTTTCAAATGTAATTTAGCTATAAATAGTCTCACTTAGTAAAGGAAAGATCATCAATTATTATTGTAATCGAGCATTGCTTTGTTGGAGGTTTCCCCCTCGAAGAGGCAAGTGAACATTGAATCTATTTCTAAATAATTAAAATACTTGTTGTTTTTCTCACTTTATCCTTTTTTCTGGGCTATATTTCTTCGCATTTTTGGTATTATGGAATTTCTTGTAGGTCAAGAGCATAACATTTTCAACTTATCTCCCTACAGTTTTACTTAAGTTTTAGATGACAACACTCATATGCAAAATTTAATTCATCATCCAAAGAGTACCCATGTTGCATACTTGCAATAGACCATGCTATAGAAAAAATAAGAAATACATGAACAAATGTGATTGCAATCGTGTTTTTCATGTATTTCTCAATTTTCATGTATGAGAGTCCCTCAAATGATGCAACATGGCTACTCTTAAGATGAGGAATTGAATTCTGCATCCAACAAGTTCTCTAACTCGAAATTTGAGTAAAACCTTAGGCATATAAGTTGAAAATATGAGTAAAAAAAATAGTTTCGTTATTTTTTTAATATTTTTTCTCTTTTACTCTAAAAATGGTGAATCATACCCCACGGTTGACATCATCATCTTTAATCCTATTGGTTCTTATAAAGTTGATTTTGGTTTTACATTTTTGTTTTGAGGCCCATTTTAGACATCAATATTTCTATAATAAGGTTTCCTTTCATAACATGTTATAAAAGAAAAAATATGTCAATTATGAAGAATTATTTAAATTGTTTGTATAATTTGTTATCCAATTATAAAATAAAAAGACAAAATATAGGAAATTAACTTAATTTTATAATTAAGGTAATAGGAGTGTATGCTTAAATGGAGTTGTGGGCATGTGTTCAATCCTCTTTCTTCTTTTTATTTGCCACTAGAGTAGAAATTAACCACTCCAAACGTAATTGTGCCATATGAAATAACGAGAAAAGTAAGCAAGTATAATTGGAATTGAAAGGGATCTTCAAGATTGAATAGAATTATAGACACGTGTTCAGTCCTCATCTCCATTGAAAAAAATGAAAATTGACGACTACAAAAAAATTGTGATACAAAATATAGATAAACCCGTGTAAGATAATTATCATTTTGATTCTTTGTGCTCATAACAAGGCTCACACAATCGAGTATTTTGTTAGAATCAAAATATTTATCGAATTCAAAGAGACTTCCCACGATTAGGCAAAAACATTGGCCCTAATTTACATAAGTATAGAAAATTATATTATACTATATTACAGTGAGACTTTCCCGATATCAGACCAACAATCCCTCCCTCATTTAGATAAAGTAACTTTAGTATCGTACTTTAATCTTATTAAATCATATCTATGAGCTTTAAGCAACTACTATTTAAACAATTGTAGTAAAATCTGATTTTTATTTATAATAAAATTGTATCAAAGTGATATGTTAATTAAACGCTAAATAATACAAATTGTTTAAAATTATAAGTAATATTTAGGTGTTATGCACTATTACCTAAAAATTAATCGAAGATAAAGTATGAAGGAAGAGATATGCAACTTTCAGGTGAGGCTAGCTCATTCTAGACACTACCTGCACTCACAAGTTGATTCAATTAGCCAGAAAACACATACATATATAGGATTACAGATTAGTTGAGGATTTTGAGCCACCTCATCATATATAGGATCTAAAAAACTAAATAAAAGCCAAAACAAATAATGAATAATAATATAATATAAAAAATTCTACATTTCTCCATTATTCTAGTTCTCCCCGTTAATGGAAAAATGTGTTTTCTACCATACCTAACATAGTTCTAAATGAATCATACTTTGCCTTTCCAAGAGGCTTTGTGAAGATATCAACCACATTTACCACTCGTATTATTACAATACATTAAATTAACTTCTTTAGACTACATCTTTTCCCTAACAAAATGGTACTGAGTGTCAATATGTTTTGATCTTGCATGGTACACAAGACAATTTTATAGAACTTCAATTATTACACTTGCTAATTGTAGGAATTTTTTGTTCTTCTCCAACATTCTTGAGAATTTGTCACAACCAAACTCCTTCACATGTAGCACTACATAGAGCTTTATATTAAGCTTATGTTGATGATAAAGAAATATTTGGTTATTTTTTATTGCTCCATTCCACAATCTCGGATCCATGTCGAATGTATATCCTGAAGTTGATATTCTATCATCAGGGTTCTTGACCCAATCTAAATCAAAGTAACCCAACAACTTAACATCAAAATCATTAACATATTTAATTCCATAATTAACAGTCCCCTTAAGATACAAAAGGACCCCTTTAGCTTCTTTCTAATGGATTTCTAGAGGCTTGGCCATGAACCGACTCAACATGCTAACTGAACATGCAATATTTGGCCTCTTCATTCTAAGATAGTTCATACTTCACATTAACTGATGATGCAATGGGCCATCTACTTCTTTAGTTCCATAATCACTGTATAGTTTGGAATTATGTTCTAAAGGTACTAACACTACTTTAGACTAAACCATTTTTAACCTTTTTAGTATCTCTCTCATATATTTACTTTGTGTAACCATAGTTTGATGAGCTTCTCTCCATACCTTAAGACCTAAACAATAATCCAATTCACCAAGGTATTTCATCTCAAATACTTGTAACATATGCCCTTTAACGTCATCGATCATTTTACAAGGATTTCTTGTTATTATAAGATCATCAACATACAAGGAAATCAAAACAACATGCCCCTTATGATATGTCTTGATATAGAGATTAGGATCACTTTGACTTTTCATAAAACCCTTATGAAGAAAGAAAGAATCAATATTTTCATACCATGATATTGGTGCTTGTTTCAACCCATATAAATATCTTTTTTATTTACAAACAAGATTTTCTTGACCTTTTTTTAAAAACCATTTTGGTTCAGTAAGATATACTTCTTCTTTTAGTTCCCCACTCAGAAAGGCGGACTTAATATCCATCCAATGAAGTTTCCATTTATGTTTTATATCTAGAGCGATCATCAATCTAATTGTATTTAATTTAGCTATAGGTGTAAAGGTTTCATCATAATAACTTCCCTCTTTTTGTAAATAACCTTTAGCAACCAAACTAGATTTGCATTTATCTACATTTCCATCATCTTTAAATTTTAGTTTGAACAATCTTTGCTTCATATGGGTCCTTTATTTTTAGGCAATTTAGTTAATTCCCAACTATGATTTCTTATTATTAAATCATATTCTTCCTTCATTTCTTTTCTCTATTCCATATGTTGATTAGCTTCTTTAAAGCTCAAATATTATATTACATTCAACACATTAGTCATCAATACACAATCTTTATACCTTACAAGTGGATGAATCTAGCACGATGAGCTTATTGTGAGTTCATTTCCCTAATTCCATCTCGTCATTTGTGGTGACCTGTCTTCTCTTGTGGGTGTCCTTTCACTCCTTGAGTTTTCCATATCACTAGATTCATCCTCTTGTTTCTGCTCCTGTTTTCCTTCAACTTCTTATTTGGCATCATCAAGTTCATGAGGAATATGCCATGCAACAAAGTTGTCATCCCTATGGCATTAATATTCACGTTCATGAAACAAAACATGTCTACCTGCAAAGAATTTATGTGAATAGGGATAAAAAAAATTATACGCCTTATGATCAGAACAATAACCAACAGACATACACTTGATAGCTTTGGCATCAAGTTTCCTCGTAACTTCTTTTGGAACATCAGAAAAATATTTACTTCCAAATATTCTCAAATGGTTTACTAACGGTTTATAACCATGAAGATATTCAAATGGAAACTTATGGTTCAAACTTTTTGTTGGACTTCTATTCTTTAAATAAACAACAATACTAATAGCTTCAACCCAAAAAGCATTAGAAATATTTTACCTCTCATCATGCTTCCCACACATTCAATCAAGGTCTTGATCTTCCTTTCAACGACTCCATTCTGTTGTGGAGTATGTGTCACCATCTACTGTTGTATAATTCAATGGGATTTGTATTACTCGAAAAATGCACCCAGTCTATATTCCCCCCCTTGATCAAATTAGAGGATTTTGATGTCTTTACCTCTCTGTTTCTCTGCCAAGTTTTTTAAATCTTTGAATTATTCAAATACATAAATCTTCTTTCGCATAAAGTAAACCCATGCATATTAATGAGTATCAAAAAATAATATGCTCCTCCTAATGTTCTAATCTACATAGGCACACACACATTTGTATACATAAGTGCCAAGTATTTGTATTAGTAGGGAATTCTTCCCTATCCATTTTGCCTAATGTTCATCCTTCACATGTAGAATATTCATTCTTTAATAATGGAAGACCCTCTACCATTCTTTGTTTCTAAAGTAGTGATAAATCATGATAATTAAGGTGGGCATTCCTTTGGTGCCAAAGAGCTTATGTTGTCATGGTTGTAGATGCCAATGCTTGATGACTCTTTCTTGTCACATCAAGCTTATATAAGCCTCCAACTCTCACACTTGTAGAAACTATATTGAAGTGAACTTGCATATGTTTCACCAAACAATGTGACTTCATAAGATTTACCTTCAAATTTTGATCTGTTATTATAGAAATGGAGATTAAATTCTTCTTAATGCTACTTGTACATACACCACATTATGAATATGTTTAGAACTTCCATTAGGTAATGTTACAGGAACATCACCATATCATTTAGTCTGGTGTGGATGATCATCCCCACGATATATTCTTACACCATTATTAATTCGAAGGAATTTTTCAAACCAATTTTTTTACATGACATGTAAATAGAGGCTCTATAGTTAACAAACTGTACATTTGAATCACAAGTCTCAACAAATAGTGCAACATTTGAAACAAATAATTGAAGGTTCATAAAGTAATTATTCATAGCTTCTCCTCCATTAGTAAAATGACTTGTATGCCTTCTACTTCTATGTTTTGATTCATCATACTTTATTTTAAAGAAAATTCTAGAAAGATGCCCAAACTTGCCATGAAAATAACATTTCATTCTAACATCACCCTTTGAAAGTGACATACCTTGTTGAGGCTTTGTATTATATGTTTTTGTAAATCATGACTTTGTTTGTGGTGGCTTTACTCCTTTTATTCCTTCTCATTTATTCCCCTTGGAGGATTTTTTTTCCCTTCACCATTAATGCCAAATTTGAATTTTGAGACAATAGATTTGTTTCGCCTTTATTCCTCTTGCATTAATCTACCTACTAATTCCTCAAAAGAGGGAGATTTCTCTATTGCTGCAAGGCCTGTAATGAACATTTGATATTCATCTAACATTCCATTTAAGGTTATTGTTACAATATTAGTGCTAGATAATAATTCTCCTATGTCTCCCAACTTATCCTTCAAATCTTTAATTCTTGAAATAAAAGTAATAATAGTTTCATTTTATTCCATATTAATAGAGAGGAGCTTACTTTTCAAGCAGAGGAACCAATTTGTATTTTTAGACTCATACAAATCCTTAAGTGTATTGCACATCACACTAGCAGTACTGCAGTCACGAATATGCGGAATTATATTGCTTTTACAAACATCCTTAACAATACCTTCACCTCATTCTCCCATTTTTCCCAATCTTGAATTGATGTAGTTGTTTCCCTGCAGCAACATTTGGCTTCCCTTCTTCTCCACTTTATATCGACCACATGTTGTATCCTTCCATTAAAGTTTGGAGTAATTTAAATTTCTAATTTAAATAATTGGATCCATCTAGCTTATTTGACTCATTTAAATAGGTTCTACAAGAGGATTAGCCATTCTGAAAAGAAGAGATTTCCCAAATTTTGCTCAACTCAATCGACTACAAAATTGCACAACTAGAAAATTCCAAAAAAAAAACTTTATATCAATACACCACCACTTTTTGTTTGCAGATATTTGTTAAAAAGAAATTTGCACCAAATTTACACTAGTACATTACCCTCTTAACACTGCTAGAGATTCAAAGTGACGCAAGGGGGGGATTCTAATGAAAATATTTATGGGTCAGATTAAATTCTAGAGTGCAAAATTATACTAGCATCTTCCAAACCACATGCTCTACACACTCTAGTTACACCACATTGTCTCGACTTTTATCCAAGTCAAGAATGTAACCTATAAACTTGGCTTTAATAGTTATACTCCTCATATGATGGCCACTCTTGTTTCCTTGCATTGTCTTTTAGTAAAGGTTGACTCCACGTGGCTATTCACGACTCTCAATGCAACTGTCTCCTTCTACTGGTTCACAGCCAGCCCACGAATATAGTCAATGAATCCAAATAGGTTAACTTATGGCTCTCTACTCCCACATTCCAACTTTAGCTTCGGAGCTCAACGCTCACCACACCACATACAATGAGGGTAAATTGTCTAATACAATAGGTGTTGGCTTATCAAATGATTGACTATGGAACAACTCCGCTACCACACTCATGAGCCAAACAAAGGCTAAACACAAACACCACTAATTTTTTTAAACTCTTTAAAATCAACTTTCCATACCATGATCTCGGTGCTTGTTTTAACCCATATAAAGCTTTCTTTAATTTACAAACAAGGTCTTCTTGTTCCTTTTTCAAAAACCCTTATGGCTAAGTAAGATATACTTCTTTTAGTTCCCCATTTAAAAAGGATAAATACAAAAGTGTGGACAAATACAAAGCGAGATTGGTTTCTAAAGGTTAGTCACAAAAGGAGGGAATTTAATATGATGAAACCTTTGCACTTGTAGCTAAATTGATGATTTCTCTAGCTACAAAACATAAATGGAAACTTTATCAGTTGGATGTTAAGTTTTCCTTTCTGAATGGGAACTAAAAGAAGAAGTATATCTTACTTAACCAAAAGGGTTTGTTAAAAAGGAACAAGAACACGTTGTTTGTAAATTAAAGAAATCTTTATATGGGTTGAAACAGGAACCACTGAAGTCAAACTATGTGATACAACAGATGACGACTTATCAAAGGAATGATTGTGGAACAACTCATATTTCACCAACTCTGGACTATTGATTGAACAATACAAATGTCAGGACAACTAGTTGAGAGGCTATATTCCTATTGACAAAATAAAAAATCGAAATGGAGGGGTGCACCACTGAAGCGATATGGAGCTACAAGAATTCAAAACTAGAACCTGAACCAAAACAAAAAAAAAATGGATTCAACATGAGCCAAGGATAAATGGCTCCATACACAACTCAACTCACTCTTTTCATGCTACACTAGTTGGCTTGACCCTTCAGTGACAAATGCATACAATTAGTGTGTTTCTCCACACACAACATTACTGATATGCTTCTCCCAATGACATTAAAACAACAACGTAGACTCCTCTTTATATATTGACTCATGCACTTCTCCCAACAATGATCAAAGACACAATAGACTCAACCACAACAGAATCTCAACTCTTGGTTGATGCTCTCACACCAACACAAAAATTAATGGAAGACAAAGTACAAAGGAAGAGATATGCAGCTCTCAAGAGAGGCTAGCTCATCCTGGAGACTACCTGCACTCACAACTTGATCCAATCAACCAAAAAATACATACATATATAGGATAACATATTAGTTAAATTGTTCGAACAACATCCTCATGAATAAGATTTAAGAAACTAAATAAAACCCATAATCTCAATAAGACACAACAAATAACTAATAATAATGTAATCTAAAAAAATCATATTTTTCCATTATTCTAAATCTATTCATTTTCATTTTTTTAATATTAATTTTGTATATTTTAAATTAATAAAATTTCAAAATTATGAATTGAATCGTGATTTTTAATACGATCAATCAAAGTTCTCTTAATATGTAAAAATATAGACCATTTCTCAATTCCCGACGAAACTACACATTGTTTCTATTATTTTTCTAGATATCCTTAGACATACGAAGGTTGACCTTAGATTGGCATGGTTCACTGGAATGAGTATTCACCATCTGGGCATGAAAGTTTATTACTCACTCAGTTCCTATGTTTATGCTTTGAAAAATGCTCGTGTTACAATAGCTCCATTGTTAACTATTTGTTTAGGACAAATATGTCCCACTCCAGCTTTAACGTAATCTCTTCCAGATCCGTATTCCCTAGGGGATCTTTCTATCAAAGCTGTCTGCAAGGAAGCTGTCAAATTCGAACTTGGGCTTTGTGCTTTTTATTTGATTTTATTTTAGTATGAACTAGAATACTTAAAGAAAATAAATTTTTTTTTTCCGAAGGTGGTAAAACCTAACAACTCAGGTGTCAAACCAACAGTGAGGACAGCCATCTCTGGCTGCTATCCGCGAATGCTGGGTTTGACTCATCACTGTTAAATAGGAAAACCACGCCACCTGACATAACCCTGCTGGTGGTCCGTAATCGGGAGCAGGCTCTCACTCCTGCCAGATGCCTCTGGGTCTTGGGCCGTTAACCTGTGTCCTTACGTCCGAGGAAGACGAGCTCTTAGCCAAGCAGAAGCAGTTTTACGGCATACTCTAGGCCGAACTTAAAGAAAATAATTAATATGCGATAGAAGTATTTTTATCTTTATTTTTTATTATTTTTTAAATATATATATTTTCTATACCATTAGTATACAGCTATATTAACTATGAATTTTACATATTTGTTCTATTTATAAAGATTATATATAGATTATATGTAATTTTTTATTGTTTAATTTGTATTTTTAAATGTAAAAGTTTTGAAATAAATTTTGGGCACTTAGATTATGTAGACGGTACACTAAATTTGCAATAGTAATCTTTTGTTAAATTAGACAAAATTGATATGAAAATATACCTGGAAAAACGTCAACATGTAAAAGAGTAAGACTACTTGAAATGTTTTAACCGTTAGTATAGATCCACTTTAGATTGCAAAACTTGAAAAAACTTTTGTACCTCAATAGGTTTAATTTGTCTTGAGACTTTATAAATTTGTAGTTGATATTGATCTATATTGGTTGTGTGTGTACACACATATTATGTGTAATTTTTTATTGTTTAAATTATATTTTTGAATGCATAAATTGATACAATGATTTTGCAACATACTTGGAAATGGGCCAAAAATATAAATTAGTGAGATTAGTTGAGATTTTTAAAATATTTTAACCATAAAATTTTATTTATTCAATTATTTTATATAAAATAAATATATGCATAGCTCATATTGAAATATTTTACTCATATAATCATTAAAATATTTTATTTATAGAACACATTGTTTATATTAAAATGATTTTCTTATTAGTATATTTTTAAATACACCATAATATTTCTGACTGTTTCTTTAGATGTTATGGATACACTCTTTTTGTTTATAGAATACAATTTTTGTTATCCTTTAATAGAAATTATGTTTTTTTTAAATACATATAATATTGTTTAACTTGCATAGTGAAATATTTTATTTATGCCTCAAATTGAATATTTGTATTATTATTAATCTATTTTGAATGTTCCATATATATATATATATATATATATATATATATGTTTGTATGTATGTATGAAACATATATAAATTTAGAGCCAGTACCTTTACATCAAAACTCTTACATTTCGAGTCACCCACAAAATAGAGATGTTCAAATGAGTAAACAAAGTGTTTATTGTCACCATTACACACCATGCTCCTTAAACAAGAAAGATGTTCCCCATATATTCTACAAAAAGAGATTAACGTAAAGAAGAACTTGCATGTTATCATAATTGGGGATTACATAAAAAGAGTAGAATCATGCCCATTTCAAAAGAACTATTTTCAAGACCAGAAAAGACCATCACCACGGGCCATGATTGGTATTCCACATGTTGTGAGCTCGATGATTCCTTCTGCACCCAACACGAGTACTGGCTATGTCACCCTCCTCAACATCCCTTTGCACATTAGATATCTCCAGAACCACCACCCGCTTAGTGAATTGCCTGACCTTAGAATTTAGCCTAGTTAGCATTGAGTTTGTGGTTGTGTGATGCTCCATATTCTTTTCCTCCACAAAGGATTAGAAAGAGAATTGTTCACGTTCTATTTAATTCTCTAGTTTACTGATGGTCGATAACAAGGCTAGTGTGGAGTCTAGCAACTTATCTATCAACTTTGAGGACTTGATGGTCTCATGGAGTTCCTCTTCTTTGTCTAGCCCTACCATGATACCCTCTGCGTAGAGAGAAATAAAATGATAGCCAGCCTAGCAAGGGTTGAGGGTAGAGAGAATGAGAACACCACCTCCTGTAACTCTTGTTTTCCTTAACCTTTCCACACATGCCTGAGAATACAACTAGGAATGCTAACAAAATCCATAGGACCATATATAATTAAACCTAGAATTGAAACCAGAGCTTCACAAAGGCCAAATATATCCAAACATGGTGAAAATATCACTAAGACAAAAGCAAAATGACCTTATGATCATGTCAGACATTAAAACTGAAACCACCTTCCTCCAGAATGAAGAATTCATCGCAGTGAGAGGAGGGAGCATTAATTTAGATATAGAGAGATTTAACGTGAAATGAAAGTAGAGAGTGAGCATCGAGATCCACTTGCTCACAAAAGAATGCCACTTTTCTTAGATTTAATAGAGGGTTGGGCCTGACCATGCCAACGAGACCCATCCATTGGTTCATTAATATGTAAATCCTAGGAAGTAGCAACCATAGATCTCTTCCCCTCAATCCTTAGAAAACAATGATTACAATTCATTTATGGAAATGGTAATAAGAAGTGTTTTGCAATAATTTCAAAGATCACTTGAGACAATACAAACCCTCGTTTTTCCAATTCATCAACACTTGAGTTTAGAATTCTATATATGTGCTAAAATTTAACTTTGTCAAATTTTGTTAATGAGGCATGTATCTTGAGTCTAATAAAATGGGAGATAAGGAGCTTATTGATCTCTTTTATTTTGTAAATTGACTTATAACCAATAGAGAGTCCCCAAAGATAGTAATATGGTTGATTCCTCGATATGAGGCAAGTTCCATACCCTTCAAGAGGGTAGGAAACTTAACATGGTTGTTTGTGGATTTTCTAAGGCCCCATGCATAATGGAAAACTATTTGTTCATCAGGGCCTACAGTGACCCCTCCCCCTCCATCCAGCCTAATAATTTATATTAATGATTAAATGAATTATACATTTATTTATTTATTCCTGATTAGGAACTCATTGAATTATTCTATTTTAATTACTTATAACTTTTGGACATTGAAATATTTTACTATGTTCAACATATATGCGCACAAAGACACTCTCTCTCTCTCTCTCTCTCTCTCTCTCTCTCTCTCTCTCTCTCTCTCTCTCTCTCTCTCTCTATATATATATATATATATATATATATATATATATTACTTTTAAGTACTTTATCTCTAAATTATGTTATTTAGTACAAACATCAAAATATTTTATTTATTTATAGTTTGGATAGTGAAATTAAAATATTATTTCCTGAATTGGGGTTATCTATCTAGTGACATTAGGTATTGGGAGAGACACTCACCACCCCACCATCTCCAGAGGGAATTAATGGAGGGGGATGACGTGGCTTGCCCTCTTCGGGACAATTTCATGAAAAAAAATAAATCACGCATGTTTCTCGACTGGTTCATTAATGGCTCTCTACTCACAATGGTTAAGGGTGCAAGCTTCTATTTAAGGTTTAGAGACAACTCAGAACTAATGTAGGTGGGTTGAATGTTCTCCTTGGCCTTCTTGGTAATACAAGAATATGATCTAGGAAAGGGATTCTTTTGGGCTATAAAATGCTCTTTCATGGAAAAAATGTGGATGGATGTCTAGTCCTTTCAGAGCCACTCCTAGAGGTCTCAATAGGCATTGAGCTTCTGACAGAATTGAAAATTGCGGGGATAAGAAACCCAATGAACCATAGGGGCATCTTAATTCTAGCAGACAGGACTATCTTGCAGGAAAGGCATAATCTAAGCCCTCAAATTATTGTAGCAGCTCTCATTGTTGAATTTTCAAGGAACTCTTTGGTTTGGCATCGGCATCCTTTTAATTGCTTAATTTTAGCTATCTATGGTAGTGCCTTGTTGAGTCTTGAAGTCTAAATAACTATGCATTCTCTTGGTGTTTTATTTGGTATTTTGGAGGTATGGTTGGTTTCAAAATGTTACATGTTCTTTTTGCAATGTGTTAAATTGTTAAATCTTTAGTTTGTAAGGGATATTCCTCTTGATATCTGCAAATGGTGGTCTTATTGGTCATATTGAAAGGTGTTTGGAATCACATATATGTATTAGTGGTATTTTTCATATGGCATGGTTTGGGTAGAGTTATGTTACATGTTCTGGACGTGGTGCAAAGATGTAGATATTTTCTCTTTTGTCTTATGTTGCATCCCTCTTGTGAAGATTGTTTTTGTATTTTATAGTTTAGGTTTCCTTCTGGTGCCCGATATTTGTTTTTATATGACAAGTTCCCTGATTATGTTTTTAGTTTGTAAGGAATCTTCCTTTATCTCTGAGGAAATTGTCGCCTTATTGGGTCTGGTGGGGGGTGTCTTTTGGCTTTACGTAGGCCTTAATGGTGTGTAACCCCTAGTTTTCTCTATATAGTGTGTTTCTCTGTGTTCTAATTAGGGTGTTATGTTGAGTGGATCTTTTTCTCTATTCTCTATTCGGGTTGTCATATGGTGTTTGGATATATATTTTATAGGGCGTGCAACATCATATAGTTAAAGAGTGGGCAGGTGGATCCTACCCCTTATTACCTCCTTTCTCCATGGTCAGGAAACATATGAGATGTAGATGGGGACCAACTAGAAGAGGTGGTCGTATTTTTGTTGGTAGGTTGTGTATGCAATCCCAGGCACAAGAGGCAACCTCTCACTATCATGAAGAAACTTCATCTAACACCGAAGAAAAAATTCAGAGTTAGACTCTTAGGTGGCACTTGAATGTCATGCTTACTCTGATTCAAAGCTTGTTTCTAAAGCATCAAATTTACTTCCTGACCTTGGGCATAGTAGGGGACAAAGAAAAAAATACCTATGTTTGGTTACTTTGTACTGCGAAATGAATACTTTTCTCAATTGTGTTCCAAAAGAGAAAAGAGAATATGAGAATGACATTATCTCATTTCTAAATGATATCCCTAGGATCTATATGCATCATAAATACTGCTTGGAATATTGTATGTTCATCTAGCGCATTTGGAGAGTCATATAAAATGTGAGGGAATGATATGAGCCACTGCTAGAACTAGTGCCCAAGATCTAGAACTAGATACCTGATCTGACACCTAGCCTCCTCTCATGCTTTTTCTTGATATCTTGTTGATGGTTTCTATTAGGTTTATGGTCAGAATAATTGGAGTCCTTTTTGGTGGCTACTATGATTATGATGTTGTACTCTAGTTGTTTTTTACTGGCTTGAGGCCGTAGTCCTAGTTTTGAGATGTGCTTGGGATGTAATATTACAAATTTGCAGGAATCGAACTTACAAAAATAAAATTGAAATATTTTTACCACATATCTTTCATATTGGGTTGTAATATTAATAGTGAGTCAATCTAGAATGTTATTTTCTATTTTTATTTTAGAAGAGATATGTGTCAACACAATGTTGATGTAATGTACCTCCATAATTCATACTACTTTTTTCAACTTCTAAGAAATCTTGTGATAATCGTTACAAAAGTTCTTATATCTTTCCAATTCATATTTATTCTATTTCCAATAAATATTAATCATATGCATAATTAGAATGTATTCATTGATCCCCCAAATTCCAAATAACTTGAATAACCTTTTGCTCTCCAATATGTCCCATAATGTCAATACAAAGTTTTCTTATAATTAATAAAAGGATATAATTTGAGTGCTATGAGATCACCACATTACTATTGTCTTACAATAATTCAATTCATAACCTACCTACCACTTACGATATTCATGTGCTATATTAAACAATGAACCTTCATACATCAATATTTCAAAAATGGTTCACCTTAGTCTGTAGTTATTTTTTATGTTTACAAACCCTTATTAAAATTAGTGGTTGAACATTTATAGTTCTACTGTGGGGTTGACAAAAAGTCATTCCACATAATAATTTATAGCTTTATATGACACAAATATACGAAAGGTTATAATTATTTTACTCGTTCAAAAATGGTCTTCATTGTGATTTGAAGTAACACTCCCCTCGTTAAAATTAAAACTCTTACCACTTTGAAAAACATTTTCAATTATTGTTTTGTTCATTTAAAAGTGGTCTTGGGATACATGTCCCACACACAATGTTATAGACATTTTTGGGCACTGCAACCCCAATCCTAAATGTCCATAAACCAAGGGCTCCTAAGTCCCTAAAAGTGTTGTTCCAACCCCTAAAAGAACAAGGTCAGCTGATCACATCATCTCCCAGAAGTTCTCCATGAAAGACTACTCGGAACTAGTCAAAACTAGACCATCTCACCTGCTCCATGGACAAAGTGCGTTGCATCCCACCTAAATACACATAGAGGGTGTGATTCATGTTGAAGAGCCCTTCTATGGGGTACGATGGGCGAGAATGGACAAATGGCAGAGGCAGTGTGTGAGGTGGAAAATCATGGAATCTTCCATAAACTTCTCTTGTGACATTTGCCTCCCTGAATTCACCCAGGGATGAGTAAGAGATCATCATTCTCTAAGTGGAATCAAGAACTATCAGAGAGAGGACACTAATCAAACCCCAGAAGCTGACTCACCCCCCTTTCAAACATCTATATATGGATCCCTCATCCCAGAGATCCAGGAGGCTGGAATTTTGTATCTTGTAAGGAAGTGCTGTTGGTTTCTTGCTGCAACATCATAGTGTTGGGTGATCTAAGCTTTTCATGAGGTGAAGAAGGGCTTCTTGCTGAGAGGATGACGCTGGGTCAGAACAATTGGTTGTAATCCTCCCCTGCTTTTTTCTTGATATCAATAAAGCTATTCAAGTTTTCCTCCACATTCTTGCATATTTTATGATATATGTTTGTGTGTGGTCAATATACATCTGATCTTATATTGTTTATGCTAGTAGATCTCTGTTCTCGGATAGTATTGTGCTGCTTTGATTCTACAGGTGCTCTTTGAAGCTGGGCTAACGAGGAAGCAAGTGGTAAGGATCTATCAGAAGGGAGAGGAATCAAGTGAGGAACCAAGCGCAAGATTGAGGTTGGTGTCTTCATTCCTCTCTTATCTATTTGTCATAAAGGAATACAAAAGTAGCTTTACTTTGTTTGTTTCTAAGGTTGCTACCACCCTTAGTGGGACTAGCAGTTCTGCATAGACACTATTCCTGGTAACAAAATGGCGACTCCGTTGGGGAGTGACTAGATTGTTTGTTAGCCTATCTTTGTTTCTTTTATAAACTTACAGACGGAGCCTGAAGCCAAGCCAGTTAGCCTTTGAACTGCATTTGTTTTACGAATGCGAAGTAGATCAATGCTGCTTCAGTCAATCTCCGGGTTTTGTTTATGAATTAAACAATCGATCTACAAACAAACTAATTGCCCTGAGTGGTAGCTCTAGTAACCTCCTTAGATCCACCTCTGTGATTTGCATATACTGAACATTGCTTTCTTGGCTTAAATCCCCGAACTGGATTGCAAATTGTGAGTAAAAACTCATTCAAAGTCTCGTACTGGTACCATCGCACCCTGCCTTAAAGGCAGTCTGCTTGCATCGCACTTCCCGAGTGCAGTAGGTGCGCTGAAAGCAGAGATCCCTGTGTAACAGGTGCGCTGGTCAGATAAGGTTAACTCTACCTTAAGGCTTTGGTTTTTCACTCACTGTTTTCAGTCCTATTCTGGAGTTTAGCTGTCTATGGTCAGTGTATCTCTGTAAAAACCCCCTTCCTTTACATCTTTCCGCCTCCATAGTGCAAAGAACTGTAAGTGTTTTTATGTATTTTGCATCATTTTCGGTTCTCTTTTGCAAAAAAGTAGCATAATCGAGCGGTCGTTCTTTGATCTGAAAGTGTCGTAGCTGTCGTTTTCAGCCATAGAAGACAATCCCCTTGCTCTTGGTAGTCGATTATACAAGTTACTATTGCATATGATTTGAATTAGTAGTTTTTAAAGTGTCGAAAAGCAATTTTTCATTTCGAAATCGCAAAGTGTCTCTCTTACTTTCACTTCATTTTGAAAAGAAATTTGTTGAGTATTGTCGCTTTGGAAATAATTCAGATTTGCACTTAGCTTTCTTATCATCACATACACTAAGAAAGCTGAAAAACAATACATGCATGTGCATTTGCATTTAGACTGCTTGTCGGTTTGATTTAGGACAGTGCATATAGTGTGTGCTCTATGCTCTATGCTGAAAGAAAATCATCCCTCTTTCCTTAGTAGCTAGGATTTTCATTGCTAAAAGAAGATTAAATGATTGTTTATCATCTTAGACTACATTTTAGGAATTGTACATCTACATCACGCGGTGAACCTGAAAGGAAAATTTCTTAAGCAAGATCAACTATAAAATAAATTCAATGAATCTAAAAACGCTTTGGAACCTAACGCACAACATTTAGAAGTCTAGGCTAGAGACGTGTTCCAGCGTCATAAAACGTGGTAACTGTTGCTTTCATTGTTGGTTGGGTGATTCCTCCACTTTGAGATGATAAGTGCCAATACGGACTTGTGCTCCCACGTACCGTCGAGTATATATTGGGAGACCACAATAGGCTTTATCCTTTATCCGTAGGAAGCCGTGTCTGCCGCCCTATCAATCGCAATGCACTGAACACAGCATTCGGGAAGATTGACTGCCGTACCGTAAAAAGTATTCTGTAGTTTTGCGATTGGTTTGGTAATCCCTCTGTCTATATTTCCAGAGCAGTCTCTTTCATTCCTTTTCAGACTCCTTAAAGGAAAAGGTCCATCTGAGCACTTGTCACTTCAGGCTCATTAAAAATCGAAGGCGACTAGAGTCATCTTTTGTTTTTTCTCGACTCTTAAAAATTGAAAAACAAGTTGTGTCAAAGCATCTAAAATTTATTTTAAACGGAATAAATATCACCTTTCCTACATTGATCTTGAGTTGAGGAAAATGGAGTCCACCAACCAAGGGGTTCCTCTCGGAGGAAATCCTAGTCCTTTCTCCTCTTGGGGAGATGTTGGTGCACCCCATATGGCCACATTGTCACTTCCTGGATTGACGATCGGCTTGCCCGTATGGCTTTTCTCAACTTCTGTCGTTCAGAATACCGTAACTCCTGAACAGTCAAGTCAGCAACTAAATGATACCAGAGTTACCCCCCAACCTTCTACTTCATCTAATTCTTCCTCTCCTCCTTCCTCTTCACTTGATGAAGCTGGTAAAGCCAAAAATCAAGTAACTGAGAAGAAGAAGGAGAAGAAGAAGAAAGAAAAGAAGAAGAAGGAGCCAAAGGCGAAAAGGGGTAACCATACATCATCTAGTGAAAATCCACACACTACACCGACTAGGCCTAAATCGCCATGTGTCATTTGCAATGGAGACCACTATCATCGAGATTGTCCTTGCATCCCTCAGATCTTAAGGGACTGGTCTCCTCGTTTGCACAACCCGGTGTCATCAACCTCTGATGATCATGTTGAGAATACACCATCAACTAGTGAAAGTGAAGTCTCTGGACAAAAAGGGAACCATAGATTTCCTTGTAAACTGTGTGAAGGCAATCACGCCGTCCACCATTGTCCCTTCCTAGACGAGGCTAAAAGAGTTTTGGATGACCGTCCGATTTCACCGTTACGGCTTCCGCCAGGATATAAGAAACTCTTGCCAAATCCATCGCTAGTTGAAAATCCGGCTGACATGCCATTATGGTCGGCCGAAACATCTATCATTGAAGATGAACCCTCTAAATCCATACCAGACAAAAGTCAAAAGGTCGAGACGGCAGTTGACCCGGTATTGCCTTCAGAAGATCCATCTTTAGATGATACAATCACCGAGGAAAATAAGAACGACACCGTTCAAATTCTCTTCGTAAACACAGACTCTGATGAACATAGGGATAGTCTACCCATTCCTTTACCACAGGAAGGAAGTTCATCAGAGTCATACCTAGCCGTCTATTTGGTCCCACCTCCAAGCAACCTAGTTGTTTCCTTCGACTGGAATCTACTAGGCAGACCCCATTTACCGGCTAGTGTACCATTTCGAATTATTGTACAAGCATACAAAATGGTCATGGCCGGTACCATCATAGATGAAGGGGCATCTGTGAGTATCCTTTCCTCAATAGCTTGGGAAGCGCTTGGTTTGCCATCGCTTCTGCCTGAGATGAGAAATCTGACAGGCTTCGACAAAGGAACCAGTCGACCATTAGGGATCCTTCCCAATGTACCCATAACGTTGAGAAGGAAAACCGTTCACATAAACGTAATGGTAGTTCGAGGACCCTTGGATTATAATCTACTCCTTGGACGTGACTATATTTATAGCATGGGAGCCATCGTCTCCTCACTCTTTAGAGTAATGTGTTTTCCGCACGAAGGCAGAGTGGTCAAGCTCATAGACCAACTGTCGTTTCCCGGCTCACACATAGTTAATAGTCAAGTACCATCCCTAAATGGTCTTTTCACGCAAGGAATGTCTCATCACATCCTAGTCTGTCCTCCTGATGAACACGAGTGATTCGAAGGACATGGGTGAAACCCAGGGGGCATGCGCCCTGGTCTGTTTCGACAGTAAAACCTTGGGTATAGAGTAGATTTCCGCAGAGGATATATGACTAGTTTGACACACCCATCCATTTAGGAAAATGGGATTAGACTGGAATAAGATACCTCTGTCAAAAGGTACGCCCTTCCCGATAGAACAAATGTTTTGTCTGCAAATTGAGCGGTATCCTGTAGAAGGTAGGCCTTTCCCGATAAAACAAATTTTTTGTCTACAAATTGAGGGGTAACCTGAGAGACTCTACCTCGCTATACCGGGGGCATGCAAACCTTTTGGCGTGCGAGCGAAGAGCGACCATTCATTTTTTAAATTTATAGGTCCTCTAACCCTTTAAACTTGTAGGATTGGTCGTCTCCTAACTTGCATAAAGAAAGGATCCAGAGCAAAGCTTTGTAAGGTGCAAGCTCCATAAAAATGGCATCTTAGATGAGACATCCTTATTATACAACTGGATCGAGCAGTTTTAACGCGGAATTCAAGCTCGTTAAAAAATAAACATAAGCAATGAGCAAATGTTTCCCCCAGAGTTTAAGCTCATTAAAAAATGAACCAACTTCCGGTAAATAACCATCGTGAATGCCTTATCATCAACCTTTGAAGCCTTGGTCGTGTTCTCATCATCACCTCCACTCTATATTGGCCGATCATTCACCCCCATTTGATTGTTTACCCTTTTGAGGAACAGCTACGAAAAGTGATACAGTTAGCCATCCTTGTGACACTGCCGTGATTGGAAAATTCCAAACCTTACCTGGAATCAGTTGCTATCCAAAATTATCACTCGTTCCTCAAAAAATGAGTCTCCTTTAAGCTCTTTTCATCTGACTCATAAAAAATGAAAAGATTGCCGAGAAATTGGCCTCTCCAGCTCGTTAAAGTGACCGGAAGTGCTATCCCTCCTTTAGATTTTAATTGTTTTGGACCCGAGGGATTATTACACAAAAAGATCGAGTGCTTGTCTTGTTCGGCTCGTTAAAATTACCGAAAATTCATCCCTTTCATATTGTTTTATACTTTTTCGGACCTAAGGGATTATATGACGAAAAAGGAACTATTGGAGTTTCCTTTACATCCCTTTCAGACTCTCTAAAATTGAAAAGGACCGAGTTGTCTTTGTCGTTAAACTCGTTAAAACCTAATAGTGACAAACTTGTCCTCACAGACAAGACCGAGTTTCACTATCACTAGGCTCGTTAAAACATAGCGATGGGTTTTCCCGAAGGGCAGATTATAGAACAAGCATATGTTATCCTCCTCAAGCTTGACAAAAATAAAGAGGTACTGGTCAGCAATGACTGGGAAAAAATTGGGAAGAAAACTTGAAAAAACTTTTTTGGTAGCAAGTCGCTCTTGAACATGGCACTTTCACTCCACATCCGAGTCGGGTTGGGTTGTTCCGTTCACCGGTCACATCACCAGTGGTCCATCAAACCATCCACATTTGCGGTTAATGCTACCAATCCATCATGTCAGTGTCGCCGGTATGTTCAAGAGAAGTCGCTCAGAGGATTCACCTGTGTCTCATCCGCTGCAATACATTCACTCTCCATCTTTTCATGACCGCCATCCTGAACCTTGTATCCTCAGATCGTTTTCACCTCCATTAAAATCATTTGCTCTGTTCCATGTCATAGATGTGGGATTCATTAAGGCCCTCCTGTGACGGATTGCTTCTTGTCGACATTAGCTCATTATCCAAGAAGTTGATTTAGGAACAACCCTTCCAGTACCTTGAAGCTTGCATGCCTCAATGGCAAGTTTCTCACTTCCGGTGACAGGTTTACATCACTGGCCTTCGACCGAAAGATTTTGCATGGTGTTCGATGCCAAGTCCCTCTTTCACACTGTGTGAATTGTACTACAGTACCTTGAGGGTCATCATCAATATCGGTGATTCCTCTCGTGCCTGTTAACAACTTACATCATTCGCTGGTAATCAGGCAATGTCTTTCCATGTTCGACTCCAGAACATCTCTCACATGGATTGACTTGTACTTCGAGTGAAGATTGAACGAGATTGAAGACCCCGGATCTAGTTTCATCCATCCGGGCTGTGAGATACATTCAGGGAAATAAAGACATCCAGTGTATATCATTGGTGCACGGATAATCATCCAACCTAAGGGATGATGGCTCTACCGGGATCATCAGTCTGCACTCAAACGATTGTCTGTCCTATGTACATGAAAATGAATTTATAAAGCTGAGCATGGGAATGCCCGAATCAGCCAGGAAATGAAAAATATTATGAAGATAATGTGTTGTATTGTATCTTATTACAGGTCACCTTCCAGCTCGAAAAACTTCGGATCCTCATGATAAAGCATTTCACCCGACATCAAAAATTAATTAACGACCTCATGCTTTAGGGGGAAACTGTTATAGACATTTTTGGGCACTGCAACCCCAATCATAAATGTCCATAAACCAAGGGCTCCTAAGTCCCTAAAAGTTTTGTTCCAACCCCTAAAAGAACAAGGTCAACTGATCACATCATCTCCCAGAAGTTCTCCATGAAAAACTACTCAGAACTGGTCAAAACTGGACCATCTCACCTGCTCCATGGACAAAGTGCGCTGCATCCCACCTAAATACACATAGAGGGTGCAATGCATGTTGAAAAGCCCTTCTATGGGGTGCGATGGGCGAGAATGGACAAATGGCAGAGGCAGTGTGCGAGGTGGAAAATCATGGAATCTTCCAGAAAATTCTCATGTGACACTTGCCTCCCTGAATTCGCCCAGGGATGAGTAAGAGATCATCATTCTCCAAGTGGAATCAAGAACTATCAGAGAGAGGACACTAATCAAACCCCAGAAACTAACTCACCCCCCTTTCAAACATCTATATATGGATCCCTCATCCCAGAGATCCAGGAGGCTGGAAATTTGTATGTTGTAAGGAAGAGCTGTTGGTTTCTTGCTGCAACATCATAGTGTTGGGTGATCTAAGCTTTTCATGAGGTAAAGAAGGGTTTCTTGTTGAGAGGATGACGCTGGGTCAGAACAATTGGTTGTAATCCTCCCCTACTTTTTTCTTGATATCAATAAAGCTATTCAAGTTTTTCTCCACATTCTTGCATATTTTATGATATATGTTTGTGTGTGGTCAATATACATCTAATCTTATATTGTTTATGCTAGTAGATCTCTGTTCTCGGATAGTATTGTGCTGCTTTGATTCTACAGGTGCTCTTTGAAGCTGGGCTAACGAGGAAGCAAGCGGTAAGGATCTATCAGAAGGGAGAGGAATCAAGTGAGGAACCAAGCGCAAGATTGAGGTTGGTGTCTTCATTCCTCTCTTATCTATTTGTCATAAAGGAATACGAAAGTAGCTTTACTCTGTTTGTTTCTAAGGTTGCTACCACCCTTAGTGGGACTAGCAGTTCTGCATAGACACTATTCCTGGTAACACACAACCAACCATGTAGACCTCTTCACATGACCAAAGTATAAATAGACGACCTGGATTACTTCTGATGACTCGACAGTCCAGATCATTTGAGCCCTAATCTTAATGAATGACTACCCTAATCACCTTGATGTTTGAAATTTTTCTTTTCTCCTCACGAGAAGAGATCTCTCCAACATCAGCTTATGGTATTCTATCCTTGCCATTCATGGTAAATGCAATTTTATTCTTGTCTTGGGACCAAACCTTAACCACAATGACAAGTAATGAGATTTATAGCTTTCCTAAGGGTTATTACTTTTGAGAAAGATATAAATTTTAAGTTTTCATTATTTAGTTTTTTATGGAAACTTTGGAAGGAATTTAACTAATAAATACCTTGGATAAATTTCAGGTTATCTAATACACCTACTCGATGTGGTTCACACAGTTATCATAGACTTGTTATCCATCAAGTTTCAAATGTTTGGTATTTTGTTATTTTCCTATGTTAAATAGCCTTGTTGAGGGTTTTACCAGTTTAATAGTAGATTTTTATTTAGTTCAGAGGCTCAAGTATTTAACTAGGTTCTCTGTGTTTTACAATTTCTTAAAGGCACTCTTCATATCATCTTTGGAGTAATAGTTCTCTTAGAGTTGCAGGTCCATAAATATTTTCCTTTCAAAAGAATACTTTGAGTTTAGTATCATTTTTGGGTTTTTGCTAAGCTCTTTGGTTTATGATGAGGGTAACTTTAAAGAACTACCCTTTGATTTTTGTGTTCACATAATTATTTTTTCAATTATTTATTCATAGGTTTGACAACTAGTCTAAGTTTTTCAAGCATTCGAGAAAAAAAGAGTGTACCACTACAAAATTCCAAAGCCTACGATATCTAAAATAATAAATTTCTTTCTCAAACTCGTCTTCCCATAGGTTACCTTAATACATAAGATTTTCCTCAATGTTAATAGAATTTTCTTATTATTTTTCTGTCGAGGTTTTAAATAAGGGGGTTTCTATTGAATTTCTTTATAAGGTTTTTGTAGGTAGTCATTGTTGGAAAGGTATCTAGTTTCAGTATTGATAATTATTATTGTACTCATTTCAATATGTATCTTATGTAACAAACAAAAGAAGAAAAAAATAGTTATTATTATAAACATGGGTTTCATGCTCTTTATTGATGGTATTCTAGGTAAAAACATGTTCTTCGTGATTCTCAACTTTGTGAGGATATAAGATATATTTTCATGAGTTAAGAGAGTCAACATCATGATTATAGGACCCTTCCAGGCAAAATATATCTTGTAAAAGAATTTATTTTGAGTCTAAAATGTCCTGAAAACCTCCAAAGTACAAGTTAGTCCTGGAAGCTTTAATTTGGCCTAAAGGAGGAAATTCAACTCCTTTGAAAGGTTATATAAAGGAGAAATTTCACATTGTTTGATACTCATTCATCATAAAGTTTGATCTCTCTTGAAACTGTGTTATGTCCCTATAATACTAGTGTAGCTTCCTTATATTGTTAATGGAGCCCACTATTATTATTATTGTGCATATGTAGCCCCCATATAGTTATTGTTGTTCCCCATAGAATCCCACTATTGTTATTGTTGTGCCTTTACATTATTATTATTATTATGTAGGCTCTGAGTATAATCGTGACCCCTTAGACTCCTATATATACGAAAGAGTTGTTGTCATTTGTATCATCCGAGAATTGTTCATTTATGTGATATAAATGAGGTTTCGCTCCCAAAGAGGTTATTTCTCAAGTCGTTGGTGTGTCTTTTCTTCTATTTTGTTTCGTGGTTATGTAACATTTGGTATTAGATATTTGGATTCTATGGTTTCGCTACTTCAAACAGGCCATCATGGAATTTTTACTATAGTGTTTCTTCTACGAGGCTTTAAAAGCAGGAATTTTGACCAAGGGGAGTTGAACTCTTGGTGAACTTCGTACAAATATTTTAGATCTTGGTTCACTATATTTTCTAAGATAGGGTCTGAAGAAGTTAATATTTTTGCAGGCTCCATAATTCAATCTAAAATAGGTGACCTCGGGAAAATCATCATAACTTTCTCTTAGAGCATCATATTAGAATTTCATAAAAAATGACAGAAAGTGCACAGAATGTAGTTTTTGTCGTATCATTTTCAAGACCAAAGGTTGAATTGTTACAGAATTATATATTACAGAGCAATGGAACACATAGAATATTGCAGAAATATAAACATAGAAAACGCATAAAACTAGAGAGACACAGATATACGTGGTTCACCCAGTTTGGGCTACATCCACCCCAAACAACTAATCCTTCCTTTCTATTATCCAACAAGATGAAGAGACACAACCTATAGTAGATCCGCTGTAATATCCTCTATTTTCTCTCACAATCTCACCTCTCTATTTCTCGCTCAAAGAATACACAGCCTCAAAAATACAATGCCCTCATACAAAGAGAGGGTTTGCCTTCGAGGGAAAAAAACCCTAAACTAAACATAAGTTCTACCGTCAGATTATCTGCCTAATGAATGGCCCAAATTGACTAGAAATTACTATACTTTTACAAGGCAATTTTACATCTGTTTTTAGCTTTAGGGGCGCTGCCCCCAAAATCCCTGCTGGCCCCCAGACCCCCCAACTGGGGGGGATCGAACCCCCCACAGGGGGGACAAGTTCCCACCTGCACCCCTCCCGCATGGAGGGGTGTACAAACTCCCTGGGCTATACATCCGACTGAAACAAAGACTCTAAGTAATCATGCTCCACACCTAACAGAAATAGTGACATGTGGCATTTTGTACAAGTTAGATCTACTGAAAATGTATATAATCTAGTCATTGTGGGAGATTGGGTGTGTAACACCTATTGGAATATATTATATTCCTTGGAAGGTAATAATTTCATTATATTATGTCGGAATTTTTCCACAATCTTATGTAAAAGAGAAATACATTATATCCCATATTTATTATGGCATAGTATACTCTTGTATCCATATATTATATAAAGAGGTGTTATTTTGGAGAATTATATTATCCCACATTTAATATGTGAGAGTAATTCATCCACATATCTGGGTATATCATAGGTTCAAGGGAGCCTCTTAAGGAAGATACAATTTTGTGATGCCATCACATCTTATCATGTGCTCACAACATACTTCTATTTGTATCGGGTTACTTTTAGTTGCTCTCTTTGTAAGATTGTAGGGGATTTTTGGAGATAATAGAAGATAACCTTCCTGTGGACATAGCCCAATTGGGTGAACCAGATATATATGTCGTATTCTTTTTCCTTGTTCTCTTTATGTTCTGTTGTAGAAACTACAACCACCCTCGAAAATTTTACCTTAGCTTCATTTTTGAGCCTCCCTATTGACCATCCTCGGCAGCATGTCTTGCACTGTCAAGCACATCAGCTTCAATTGTTTCACAAAGTCTTCTCAACCTGTGCATGAAACTTTGTTCCACCTCCTTCATAGTCTGATTTTTGGACTTAGTGTTAGTTGTTGGTTGACAAGCTCCCTTTGGGAATTGCATAATTTTGGAGGGGAACTAGCCTTCCCTCCAAAAATTAAGCAAACATAGCTGGGCTCCATAATTACACAATTCTTCCTAATAGTATTCCTCTCAAAAATTACGCAATTCATCCCAGGGTGATTGCTCAGCCTAGAAATCGTGCAATTCTGGGCAACAATCACTTGTTTCTCCTGGAAATTGCACAAATCCAGCCAGGCTGCCTATTGGGCTCAGAAATTGTACAATATAGTGAAAAAAGCTTCCTTGAGAAAATTGCAAGGTTTGACCCAAGACAGCTGCTCAACTAAAAAATTGCGTAATACAGTTAGACATGCTTCCTTGAGAAAATTGCAAGGTTTGACCCAAGACAACTACTCAGCTCAGGAGGGCAATACTGTGAGACAAACATCCTTGAGAAAATTGTGAGGTCTAGCCCAAGACAACTACTCAACCCAGAAAATGTGTAATCCTAGGATACAATCACCTGTTCCTCCTAGAAATTGTGTAATCCCTCTGGGACAACCACCTCTGTTCAGCCTGGAAACTACGCAGATTTTCATCCCAGGCTTGTAGACCAATGCATGTGCCTTCAAGTTGACCGGTTCCCTTTAAGACCGAGAAAAACTGACTTGCATGCATCAACTGTTTTTCCCATGGGAGCATGCAAAGGCATCCCTTGATTCAGAGATATATTTTTAATAGCTAGAGGTTACATGCAAGGATCATTTCAGAAACCTCCCACGAAGTGTTGCTTTCCTAGATTTTTGGCATGCACATCACAACCTTGATTTTATCAAAACTCATTTTCTAGATGCTACAGAGTGCATTCCTTACATTGATCTTATATCTCTTACATCCTTCCTCACATCAAGGAGCCATCAACACCTTTAGCTCAACTATCTTAGGCTGCATTTCTGTCGCTTTTTGTGTTTCGCTTTGTGTGATTGTTTTCTGCTTGATTTCAGTGAATGCTTGTTGTCTTTTTAATGTATTTTAGCTTGTGGAAGCACCTTTTTAGTTTTTCTTCGCATCTCACTACTGTCGTATGCATGACATTGTTTTTGTATGGATGGTCACCGTTGCAGCGACTCGCTTCACTCACATGCATGCTTTCCTGTTTTTTGAATCCTGCACTTGTTGTTTGCATGTATGATCATTCACTCTTGTTTTCACTCATCTCATCATGTATGCAGACTTCTCATGTTTTCAGTCACCAGTCAGGCAGTCTGGGCTGCCTTGGGCTAGACCTTTCCTTGCCCAGCTAGCACTACGCATTTTTGGAAGCGAACACTCTACCTACCCTCCAAAAATTGCTCATGTTTAGCCCAGCACTAACCTCCAGGCTTCCATTGCGCAATTATTAGAGGCTGTGTCTTGCTGACCCCAGAAACTACACAATGCAATTTGCTGGTTGCATGTGACTGTTGACTGAAATTGTGCATTGTGTAGTTCTAGTCCTCAGTTGGCTAGGTTGGACTATGCATTGCATAGTCCCAGTAGTCATTCAGCCTCTTGATAGCTCAGGCTGTGCCTTACGTAGTTTTGGCAGTCATTCTCCTAGCCTCCTAGCGAAACTTGTGTAATCTTGACAAACAGTCACAAAGGTATGTTGCATGTCAGTCCTCTAGTTTGATTGACAAATTGCTTGTATGAGTGTTTCTATGTCCTCAAGTATCACAGGTGTTCATCCACCTCTTAGCGGCACAGGTACAATGGCTTCTAGGATAGCAGAGTCAAAGACACCATTCAGAGCACACTTGGGGATGCAGTCAATCAAGTGTTTGTGAACTTTCCTATCTATGAAGACATCAAGTTGTTCATGGACAAGGATATCAAGATAAAATGGAAATAGCATCACAATGAGCTGCACCATCAACAACAACAGAAGGCAGTGCACCTGCATGCAACGAATGCAAGAGAAAGATTCTTGAAAACACAGAGGCGGAACAAAGTTGCAAGCTCAAGCAGATTGACTTGTGATGAAAGCAACTTTAGAGACTAAGGCTATGAGGTTACGGTATGACAAGAAGATTGCATGATGGTAGAGAGAGAAACAGAGAAGGAGTTGCATGTAATGAAGTAGAAACTCAAGGAAGAACAAGAGATGCATAGACAAGAGAATGAGTTGCAGCAAGAATAGGTACAGTAGGGGGAAACATGCACAAATGGATGAAATTGTGCTTGCACAAGTTATAGATCCATCCTCAGAGTAGACAAGGTGAGCAGTGCTGTCAATCGCATGAAAGGGAATTCAATAACATGCATGTCATTGGGCACACGCATGCAATCCCACCCATTTGGCACACTCACCAAGGCAAAGACAAGAAGCATGTCCGACTGGAGCTGAACATGTATTTCAACAAGTTGATGCACATAATCACCAGCACACACTTTGAGATCAACACAGACACTATGCATCAGTATCTTGCTAGTTTGGCCACACTCAAGACGATGGTGCACATGATATCAAATGAGTTGGACAGAGGGGCCATATAAGTGTACTCGGATGCAATGGAGGCAACAGTTCACTTTCAACATGATGCCACCATTGAGCGCTTAGAAACCATCATGGATGACCAATATTGGCATCAGTTCTCCACCATCGATCATCATAAGGATGTCAAAGAGTTGGCCTCACCACAATGGTCCAAGTGTTAGTGATGTCTTGCATGGCTTGCTCAAGACATTTTGTCTCAGATGGGTACATGTGCAGATGTATGTAACGTCTTTTCAAGTGGAAGTTCAAGTGTCAATAGTTGAATGTAACAGTCATAGAGTATTTGAAGAGTCATGAGGATAGATGAACGGTCACAAAGGGGAATGTCAAGGGTCACCCTACCCTTTGCTATAAATAGTCCCTCATAACTCATTATAGAGGCTTTTGGTCAGCCAAGCTTCCAATAAGAGTATCTTAGAAAGAGGTTGGAGAGTATTGTAATGAGCCATGTCTTCTCCACTATGTAGAGCTAGTATATCTCTTTGGAGGAGTAGGTGGCAGTGATTGTAACATTCCACTCTCAGAACTAGTCGTTGGTCATGGTTGTATTGTATGACTGGAACATACACTTCTTAATATAACAGATCCATCATGTTTCATGCATATGTGATATTTTATTTCTTCTATCTTGTTTACTCTAAATGATATATGTATCTGTTTTCTTACGCATGCATGTGTAGCTATTTTTGGTATCCGTATGTATGAATGTTACTGAAATGTTTTGTTGGTTTAAATATCACTTTGTATTGCTAGCTTACTTGCCTTCCATGTTGCGATGCATCTTTGCTCACTTGTGCTCTTCTTAACTTCGTGCTTTCACAGGTTTCCAAGGGGCACCCTCACCTCACCCTCCATGTGTTAGAACCACTCATGCACCTTCCTTGACTTTCTGCATATGTCACACCCTTTCTACCAAAAGAGAAATCTTACTTGCCTATGTAGAAAACCACGGTTAAGGAAATACCATACGACCCACCGTTGGGGCTCCTAAACCAAATAGTCTAAGGTCTAGTTGGGACTTCCTACGCAGGAGACCCCCTGACATGTTGGCGAGTCCAGAACCATCAACATTTTTGGTACTAGAAGGAGGGATAGATGACAAGTTGTGTCCTCTCATCATGTTTTGAGCCTTTGAACATCTATCATGGATTCTATTACACTCACCCCTCCATGATTTTTTTTGCATGCCGAACCTCTCAACATCACGAGGAAGTTTTTTGATATCTTGTCTGAATTCACGTATGATGGTGAAGTTGAAGTGACCTGGCCTAAGTACTTAGAAGACTCCTATGCATTCCTTGAGAATGTAGATGAGTTCTATGCAGAAGAGGTCAGTTTGCTGCTTGCATACACACTTCGCGAATCGCCACTACAGTGGTGCTGCAGTTTGCTGGCTAGTAGCATGCACTCACTTGAGCACTTCTGTGATCTCATTAAATATACTTTCCATCATTTTGATTCGAAACCCGTTGACCGAAAATTGTTAGAGCAATGGAAGGCTCTGCAAGAATCACCTGATGATTTTTGGCTGTGCTTCCATGTTTTGTAGTTTCAAGCTCCAAAGAGTCAGATGAAATTTCAGTATCTTAGTGACAGATACAAATATTATCTTATCAAATCTGTCAATCCCAAGAATAAGTTCAAGCTTAAGCCCCACTTAGCATACTTCAGTGATGGAGCTATGCAATCAAGGATGGATAGGGTTACTGTCACAAGTGACTTTCTATCGTCCCCTCGTCAAACAACTCCACCACCGCAGAGTGATGTGGGACAACATGCACACACATTTGTTGAGCTATCGCATCCTCCCTACATTGGTTGTGAGTTGCATATGTCATCACATGTATTTTGCACCTCAACCTCTATCTTCGTACTCGGATGATCCTCGAGATGACACTGTCTTGTGTTCTTCCATTTCCAGACTCTACACTTGTTGTGAATGAGGATCAAGCCATCAACGGAGTCGATGTTTCACAAATAGCATGTGTTTTCATTCACGAAGAGTATGACTGGGAGCTTGAACATCCACTGGCAGTAGAGGACCATCACTATCTACCTATACCTCCTCCTTTTTTTCCTGACCTCCTTGGTGATCCTACCATCCTAGATTTTTCATGTGTATTTGCATCCACGAAAGCATCCATTGTTGATCATTCATAACACACACTGGATGTTAGCCCACCATCTGACAATGGAGAGGACAAATCATTCTTTCAACACCCACTTGATTGTTTATCTATATTTTCTAGAAATGTGGAGGATGAACATTATTGCTTATCATCTACCCTTCTGTGCGATTCATAAAATCATGACGATGCCGACCAACATCCTGAGTTATCTGATCTTGGTTGTCGTGATCTCTTTACCTCATCATCCAATCACGATGTTGATTCACGCATTGTTAATTTGTCTAAGACACTAGTCTACGATGATCCATCTATCATCGAAGCTGAAACCCCATAGACTGTCAAGGCACCTTAGCCCAAGTTGATGGTTATGGCAGGCCCTCACTTTCCTGAGGTTGGTTTCACTTCTTATCAAGAAATTGTTCAAACATGCATGGCTCCTGATCACTCATCTGTATGCATTAAGATCAATCTAACACTCATATTTCACTTCCTCCACTCAAACTACACGATCCCATCACTAATGCATTGGAGGAACCTTACATAGCAAGCGCACTTGTGCAACATAAGTGGTCTACCTTTCTCACATTTTCTTGCATATCAGAGTTAAGGGAATGCATACACTCAGCATCTGCACGTAGTGTAGCACAACACCGTGGCAAGCACACAAAGTGCATGTCATGCACCTTCACTCATTTTTGTTCTGTGGACGCTTGTAAGCTAAGAGTGCGTCTGTATTCATTGTTGTATCTTTCACTCTGTTGGTTCACACAACTATGTTGTTTGGGAACCATGCCTTCACCGACATGGGTCAACGAATGCATTGGTGGCTGCATTGAAGGTATCACATCACGTGAGACGACCCATGCATTGTTAGCTTAGGAGTAGGAGTAGCATTTGCTTTTTGAGTTGTTTTCTTGCATGCATGTTTGCTTGCTTGTTTTTTTATTACACGCTTTTCTTTCGCATTTGTTTCTGCTTCTTGCTTTTATTTTTGGTTTGTTTGCTTGTTATTGTCTATAGGTTATTTTCAAATGGATCGTGTGTGTCTCTTGAAACAATCTGGGTAAAGTACAAGAGGACTTGTATAGCTATCAATATTTGGTTATCTATTGTCCGCGCTCTTATATAAGAACTTGTTGTCTTCAGTCCATGATACATCAATGGAAAATATGTATTGTTCTAAGTGAACCTTGGTGAAAACACAATGCTTTCACGCTAACTAATACCACCTACTCTAGTCAGTTGTTTTCGGGATAATCCTTGTCAGGTCAATCAAGTAGAATATGGTGAGGGAGAAAACCTTAACAAGCACGTCAGAGGTATATATAAACTACTTTTCTGAAGGAACAACCACTCCTTCTCTCAATAAATCAAGATCCCTCTTCCACCTTTGAAATGAATAAGTGTTATGCACAATTATGAAAATGAAAAATGAAAAGATGAAAAAGTGAAAATTTAAAAAAAAAAATGAAAGATGAATAAGGCAAAAGAAGAGAAACGCTTCCTGCATAGAGAGGTGATGCAAGTAACTCTGCCGAGGTACTGAATAAGATTACTGGTAGTAGAGCGATACTTTTGTTCCTGTGTGACTCTACCGGGGTATTGTCCAGGCCTATTGTTAGTGGAGCAACACCAGAGATGATAATAAAACTCTGATGACTATACTGCTTGTGCACCAATATACCCCTCATCCCCAATCGAAAAAACTGTGTTCACCTGGCTTGGAATGTGTGTCGACCAACCAAGTGCTTGACAGATTCTACGTCTTACAATCAAGCAAGTGTGGCAACCAAGATGAACAAAGAAATGAACAATACTTCCAGAGGTGTTAGACTTGCTTTTCACAAACAAGGTCCATTCAAAAAGCTAGATTTCTACCATTGTGTCTCCAAGTTTTGTAGCGACTACAACCACCCTCCAAAATTTTTTCTTAGATTCGTTTTGGATCCTAACTACTGACCATCCTCAACAGCATGTCTTGCATTATCAATCACATCAGCTTGAGTTGTTTCATAAAGTCTTGGCAGCCTGTGCATGCAAGTTTGATCCACCTCCTTCACAGGTTGATTTCTGGACTTAGTGTTAGTTGTTGGTTGAGCATCTCCCTATGGGAATTGAGAAATTTTGGAGAGAACCAGCCTTTCCTCCAAAAATTGCACAAACCCACCTAGACACCCAACTAGGCTCCAAAATTGTGTAATTCTTCCTGATAGTCTTCCTCTAAAAAATTGTGCAATTCATTCCAGGATAATTGCTTAGCCAAAAAATTGTGTAATTCTTTGTAGTAGTCACATGATGCTCTTAGAAATTGCACAATCCCTCTAGGATAGCTAGCCTAGCAGCTAGCAGAAATTGTGCAAATCTAGCCAGGCAACCTGTTGGGCTTAGGAATTGTGCAACATAGTCAGACATGGTTCCTTGATAAAATTGCGAGGTCTAACCTAGGACAGTTGCTTAGCTCAAAAATTACACAATACATTAAGATAGGAATCCTTGAGAAAATTGCAAGGGCTAACCCATGACAACTGCTCAGCTCAGAAATTGTGCAATACAGTCAAATAGGCTACCTTGAGAAAATTGCAAGGTTTGGCCCACGACAGCTGCTCAACCAAGAAATTGCGCAATCTTGGGAGACAATTACCTATTTCTCCCATAAATTGTGTAATTCCTTTGGCACAACCATCTCTGTTGAGCCCAAAAACTACATAGATTTTCATCCCAGGGTCACAGACTGATGCATTTGCCTTCACGTTTACCGGTTCCCTTTGGGACCGAGGAAAACTAACTTGCATGCATGAACTACTTTTCCCAAGGCAACATACAAAGGCATCCTTTGATTCAGAGATCTATTTTTAATAGCTAGAGGCTACCTGTAGTGATCATTTCAGAAACCTTTCGCGAAGTGTCTCTTTCCTAGATTTGTGGCATGCATGTCACAACCTTGATTTTATCAAAACTCATTTTTCGGATGTTGCAGAGTGTAGGTTTTAACCCCGTACAGAAATTACCTACACAAGAATTCTAAAATAAACAATGCGAGATCATAACACATAAAACACATATACATAGATATTTTCTCCTGGATCCCAAAACCGGGACTACCAGCTTGATTTATCATTATGTTCCTTTCAATGTTATAATACATATTTATACATGCTGAAGCATCCAATACCATGGACCAAAAACCATTGCATCCAATACCATGGACCGAAAACCATTGCGTCGAAAAAATCATGTGTGAAAATCATGCACAAAACCATAGGTGGGTCCGCCCAACCTAACATAGGGTCCAAAATCAAAATTTTCCAAGGCGCTGCCCTGGACCACATAAAGTGGGGTTATGGGTACCCCTCAAACCCCCTGTTAACTACATGGAAAGAATATAACACAACCCAACATTCTCCCACTTGTTGTTTTCTTTCCACAGGGGGCCACAGGAGAGCTTAGTCATTTTTCCACCTTTGAAATGCCCATTGTCTTTCTACACCAAGAGAACTTCTTAGAGCTCACAAATTTTGACAATGCATCTGTAGTATTCTTCAAAATGTCCACCTTTACTAGCAACACCTTTTTGTCTTCTATCATATCCCTCACAAAGTAATAGTGAACATCAATGTGATTTGTCTTTGAATGATAAGAAGGGTTCTTTGCCAAGAAAATTGCACTTTGGCTGTCACAGTCTATCCTTATAGCTCCTTGTACTAACCCCGTACTTGAACACAATCTTTACAACCAAACTGCTTCCTTGCTTGCATGAGTGGCTGCCATGCATTCTGCCTCTGTAGTTGATAGTGCCACTACAGATTGTTTCTTACTCATCCAACTGACCGCACCTCCTATTAGGTTAAACACATACCCACCTGTAGATCTTCTTTGATCCAAATCTCCAGCCAAGTCTGCATCAACAAAGCCATGGATATCCAAAACTCTATCCAATCTTCGTCTTCCTTGGTAGCACAAACCATAATTACTAGTGCCACGCAAATACGTGAAAACCCGCTTCACTGCTGTCTAATGCTCATTCCCTGGTTTTGACATAAACCTGCTCAATACTCCCACTGCATGTGCAATGTCTGGTCTAGTACAAACCATTGCATACATCAGGCTACCAACTACACTTTCATATGGAACATGAGACATATCCTCTTCCTGTTCTTGTGTCTTGGGACATTGTTCAGTAGATAACCTCACACCTACAAGAATAGGAACCTTCACCGGTTTACTATCCTCCATATTAAACCTCTGCAGTATTGTCTTGACATACTTCCTCTGGTTTAACTAGAGCTTCCTCTTTGCTCGATCTCTTTTAATTTCCATGCCCAAAATATAGTTTGTAGCACCAAGATATTTCATGTCAAATTTGGAGGACAATTGGGTCTTCAAATCCTAGATAATTTCTTTGTCATTTCCAACTAGCAACGTATCATCCACATACAAGACCAGATAAATAACATGGTCAACAATTAATTTAAAATACACACAATGATCTGCTTTGCTTCTAGTGAAGCCAAGTCCTCATATAACTGTATCAAATTTCTGATACCACATCCTTGGTGACTGTTTTAACCCATATAAAGACTTCTTTAATTTGCATACCAGTTCTTTCTTACCCTTCACCACAAAGCCTTTAGGGTGTTTCATGTAGATCTCCTCTTCTAGATCCTGTGAAGAAATGTTGTCTTCACATCCATCTGTTCTACCTCAAAATCAAAAGCAGCAGCAACAAATAAAAGTAATCTAATAGAAGTTAGCTTGGCAACAAGAGAAAAAATATCACCAAAACCAATTCCCGACACCTAGGAATAACCTTTTTCTACCAACCAAGCTTTGTATTTCTCCACTTTTCCTTCTGCATTTGTCGTCTTTTTGAACACCCATTTGCTTCCAATTATTTTCCTTCCAGTTGACAACTCCACTAGATCCCAAGCCTCATTTTTTTGCAAAGATGCCATTTCATCAACCATTTCCTCTTTCCAGAGTTTTCCATCCTCTGAATCTACTGCTTCCTTCACAATTCTGGGATCATCGTCAGTAATAGATAAAGCAAAATTTGAATAGAAAGCAGATGGACTATACCTTTCAAGCTGCCTTCTTTCTCAAACTAATCTTCTCACAGCTAGAATTTGTGGCTCTTCATCTTATGATTCTCCTCTACTGTATCTAGTCTAATTCTTCCTCCTTTATCTCAAACTCTATCTTCTCAGGTTCCTTTCATTGGACTTCATGTTTAATAACATCTTTCACCTCTCTGAACACCACAACTCGACTGTACACAACCTTCCGTGTGACTGGGTTCCAAAGCTTATAAGCCTTTAAACCATCCTTATACCCAATAAAGATGCACTTTTGATATTTACTATCCAACTTGGTTCATTTCTCCTTTGGAACATGCACATACGCATCACATCCAAATACCCTCATATGTGAAAGAGAGAGTTTCTTACCAGTCCATACCTCTTGTGGAGTGTTATCCTCCAACAATGATGAAGGTGACCTGTTGACCAGGTAACATGCAATGTCCATTGCCTTTGCCCAAAATTCTTGTCCTAACCCGGCACCACTGAGCATGTTTCTTGCCCTTTCCATCAACGTCTTATTCATTATTTTTGCAACTCCATTTTGCTAAGGTGTATATGGAGTAGTCTTCTACCATGCTATACCACACTTCTTATAGAATTCTTCAAATTCCTTACTGTAAAACTCTCTACCGTTATCTGTCCTCAACACCTTTATCTTTTTCTCTTTCTGGTTTTCCACGAGAGCCTTAAATTCTTTAAACCTATCAAAGTTTTCAAATTTCTTCTTAAGGAAATATATCCATGTATTCCTTGAAAAGTCATTTATAAATGATACATAGTACATAGACTTACCCAGTGATCAAACCTTCACAGGTCCAAACACATGACTGTGCACAAGTTCTAATATCTGTTTCGCCCTCTTACTACCAGAGGGGAAACTCACCCGATTCTGCTTCCCATATGCACAATTTTCACAGAAATCAAAATCCAGAGAGCTATTACTCATACCTTCTACCATACCTTTACCATGAAGTTTTCGAAGGCCCTTTTATCCAATATGTCTAAGTCTTTGATGCCACAGCATGGTCTTCTCTCTAGATACCACTAGATTTTCTGCTCCACTTTCAGGAACCACAAAATTATTGCACCCATCAATAACAGTGCTACCTTGTAGCTTGTACAGAGTTCCAATCTGAACTCCCCGCATCAATACCAATGCTCCCTGAACCATCTTGCAGGTATCCTTCTCGAACACTGTTTTTACACTTACATCATCCAGCTTGCTTACAATAATCATATTTCTGGCCAATGCAGGAATATGTAGAACACTCGGAAGTGTTCTAAACCTTCCATCTTGAAACTTCAACTTTACTTTTCTGCGACCAATGATTCTCGCCTTCCTGTCATCTCCCAAGAAGACATCACCACCATCATATTTCTCATACTCACAGAACCACTCTCTATGGGGAGTGAAGTGAAAGGATGCACTTGAGTCAATCAACCATGCCTCATGATCTACATGTGTACTTGAAGAAGCCAAGTACACATCCCCACCTTCATCTGAGGTGGTTTTCACCTCTGTAGAAGGAGCAGGATCAGATCCCTTTCCTTTATCAAGATTTTTAGATTTATAGTCCCTTTTGAAGTGCCCTTCCTTTCCACATTTCTAGCACACCACCTTTACCGGTTTTCCTGGAGATTTAGATCTCCCTCTAGATTTAGATCTCCCACTCGATGACTTCTTTTTGTTTCTGTTCTAGGACCGTCCTCGTACAGACAAGGCATCACCATTCTAGCTCTCCATATTTTTCCGTCTCATCTCCTCCATCAACAAGGATGAGACTATTTCATCAAAATGCAAGGCAGTTGCATTGCTACCTATTGCAATAACCAGAATATCCCATGAATCTGGTAGAGAAAACAACAAACTGATGCACTTATCTTCATCCGAAATTTTAATATCAACAGATGCTAACTGACTTACCATAGTATTAAATTCATTTAGATGCTCTATCACCAGTCTCCATCTTTCATCCTCAGGTTATACAACTTTTTCCGCAGGAATATTTTATTCACCAGAGACTTAGATTGGTACAAAGTCCCTAACTTGTCCCATAAAGCCTTTACTGTAGCTTCCCCTAATACATTTAGCAATATTGAATCTAAGACACACAATCGTATTGTGCTCTTTTCCCTTCCTATCCAACTTCTTCCATTCTTCATCGGTCACTCCCATTGGTTTAGTACCTGGATCTACCATGATCCACCGATCTTTATCCACGAACAGATCCTCCATCTTGAGTTTCCACAACTTAAAACTTTGACCATTAAATTTCTCGATCTCTATCTTTCCACTGCTCGCCATCTTCTTTCACCACCAGAATCGATCTCGCAGATCTCCCATTGAACAAGGTATACCACAGGCCTGAGCGAAACTGTTGTGGGGAAAAATGCCTATGTAGGACGATCCTATCCACCTAAGGTGTGACAGTGCCTTAGCAACAAACAGAGACAAGCTATTCTAGTATTCTTCCTTTATGAATTAAGAATGAAGAGAGATGGATGGACTAACCGGTGTCTTCCGTTTGTCCCTCGATCCAGATCCTCTTCTCTTTGGGTGTTCACAGCTACTTGCCTCCTCGCTCGCCCAGCTTCAACAGGTCTCTGCAAGATCACAAGAGAACAGCTACTTGCGACAAGAGAAGAACACAACACAAAGACAGATATTCACATTCATAACTGATTCAGGATTAGAAATAAATCAAATACACTAATGCAATCATACATCAAAGATACATCAGTATATAGGAGAAAGCCAAGATAGCTTTATTGATGAATAACAAGGTTCAGGAAGAGATACAACCCAGAGGGATCCAATCCAGCATCTCCTTCCCAGCAGAATGGAATTCCTATCTTCACCTCCCTTCAAAGCATTAAGCACCCAATGATTCCAGTCTCAAACCAACAACAATTCTTTGCAATAACAAAATTCCAGCCTCTAGATCTCATGGAGGAGAGGTCCATATATAGATGTTTTGGAGAGAGGATGAGTCAGCTTGAGATCTGACTAGTGTCCTCTCCCTCTGTCAGTTTCTTGATTCCACTTGAGGTTCTTGCTTCCACTTGGAGATTTGGAACCTCTTACTCATCACCAGTCGAATTCCCTGAGGCAAGTGTCATTTTGGAAGCTTCCATCCTGGGTTTTGACACCTTGAGGAATGAGCCTGCCACATGTCCACTCTCGCTCAGCGCAGGTAGCCAGTGTTGGCTTTGACATTCAGTGCAGGTAGCCAGTTGAGCCATTGACATT